>JAZHEH010002703.1:1200000-2400000 GCA_036589455.1 Ateles fusciceps | reverse complement strand
TAGTTTGATAATTTTCTATAGTTATATTATCTTATTAGTGTATCTACTGATGATAAACTCATTATATAGGTATCTACTAATGATAAACCTAGTGTATAGGTTTTTGTTTTGTAGTTACCATTAGGCATAGTTAAAACATCTTACAACAGTTAATTTTAAGCTTATTATGGGTTAATTTAGATTATATTTAAAAACCTCTTCCAACTTTACTCGTCCACTTCATATTTTATGTTTTTGATGCCACAATTTAAATATTTTAAGATAGTGCATCAATTAACGAATTACTGTGGCTACAATTATTTTTAAATACTTTTCTTTTTAAATCTATATACTAGAGGTGTAAGCGAGGTCAAAGCTATAATAGTCTCCCAGCAAAGAAAAGCCCAGGCAGAATCTGATGGCTTCACTGCTGAATGCTACCAAATATTTAAAGAAGAACTAATACCAATATTACTCAAACTGTTACAAAAAATAAAGGTGTGGGGAATACTTCCAAACTCATTCAATAAGATCAGTATTACCCTGATACTTAAAGCAAAGACATATCAAAAATAGAAAACTACAGATCAATATCTGTCATGGATTTTGATGCAAAAATTCTCACCAAAATACTAACAGATCTCAATAATACATTAAACATACATTCATCATGACCAAGTGGGATTTATTAACAATACATTATTTATTAACAGTACATTAACAATACATTTATCACAACCAAGCAGGATGTATTCTAGAAATGCAAGGATGGTTCAAAATATGCTAAACAATTAATTATATATTATACCAACAGCAAAAAGGAATAAAACCATAGGCTCATTTTAATAGATGCTTAAAAAGCAT
This sequence comes from Ateles fusciceps, assembly GCA_036589455.1. Classification (NCBI taxonomy): domain Eukaryota; kingdom Metazoa; phylum Chordata; class Mammalia; order Primates; family Atelidae; genus Ateles; species Ateles fusciceps. The sequence continues at coordinate 2,399,157 of JAZHEH010002703.1, read as the reverse complement.
TTCAAAAAATTCAACATCCCTTCATAATAAAAACTCAGAAAAAAACTGTATAGAAAGAACATAGATCAACATAATAAAGGCCATATATGACACATAGCTAGTATTATACTGAATAAGGAAAAACTGAAAGCCTTTTATCTTAGCTCTGGAACATGACAAGAATGCTCACTTTCATCACTGTTATTCGACATAGTATGGAGTACTAGGTAGAACAATCAGACAAGATAAAGAAACAAAGGGCATCTAAATTGACAAGGAAGACTTGAAATTATCCTGGTTTGCAGATAATATGATCTTATATTTGGAAAAAAATGTGAAAATGCCACCAAAAACTATAAAAACTGATAAATTCAGTAAAGTTGCCGGATACAAAATCAACCTTTAAAAATCAGTAATGTTCTATATTCCAACAGTGAAAAATATGAAAAAGAAATCAAGAAAATAATTTCATTATGATTGGTGCAAATAAAATAAAATACCTAGGAATTAACTAAAGAAGTGAAAGATATCTACAATAAAAACAAATGAAACACTGATGCAATAAATTAAAGAGTACAGAAAAATAAAAAGATATTCCAATTTATGAATTGGGAGAATAAATATTGTTATAATGTGCCTACTATCCAAAGTGATTTACAGATTCAATGCAAGCCCAATTTAAATACCAATGAGACTTTTCACAGAAATTTTTTTAAAAATCCTAAAATGGATATGGAACTAAAAAAAGGAAACACAGAATAGCCAGATCTATCCTGAGCAAAAAGAACAAAACCAGAGGACTCACATGACCTGACTTTAAATTATACTACAGAACAATAACAACCAAAACACCATGGTACTGTCATAAAAGCAGACACATAGACTAGTGAAACACAATAGAGAACCGAGATATAAATCCGTACATCTACAGTGAACTTATTTTTGGTTAAGAGGCCAAGAACATACATTGGGTAATGGATAATCTCTTCAATAAATGGTGCTGGGTAAACTGGGTATCCATAAGCAGAAGAAAAAAACTAGACCATTATCTCTCACCACATGCGAAAGTCAAACCAAAAGGGTTACAGATGTAAATTTAAGACCTCAAACTATTAAGTTACTGAAAGAAAACCTTAAGAAAACTCTCCAGGACATTAGATTATGCAATGTTTTCTTGAGCAATACCCCACAAACACAAGCAACCAAAGCAAAAATGGAGAAACAGGATCACGTCAAGTGAAAAAACTTCTAAATAACAAAGGAAAACATCAATAAGGTGAAGACATAACCCACAGAGTGGAATAAAATATTTCAAAAGTATCCGTCTCACAAGGGATTAATAACCTGAATGTGTAAGGAGCTCAAATACTCTATTGGAAACATTTAATAATCTTATCAAAATGAGCAAAAGATCTGAAAAGTCAATTGTTAGAAGAAAACATACAAATGCAAAACAGGTATATAAAAAAGTTCTCAAAATCAGTTATTATCATAAAAATGCAAATCAAAATTATCATAATATCTTACCATAGATAAAATGACTTTTATACAAGAGACAGGCAATACCAAAAGTTGGGAGGATGTGGAGGAAAGGGAATCCTTGTAGACTGTTAGTGGGAATGCAAATAAGTACAACCACCATGGAGAACATTTTGGAGGCTCCCCCCAAAAAACTAAAAAATCTCAATTTGCATAAAATCTTTAAAAAATAAAATTAAAACACTAAAACTAGAGATAACATATAATCCATCAATCTCATTTTTAGGTTTGCACTCAAAAGACAGGAAACAAGTATATTGAAGAGATATATTTTCTAGGTTATTGCTGCACTATTCACAATAGCCAAGATTTGGAAGGAACCTAAATGTCCATAAGCAGATGAAAGGTTAAAGAAAATGTGATACGTACACACAATAGAGTGCTATTCATCCACAAAACAGAATGAGATCCTGTTATTAACAACAACGTGGATGGAATTTGGGGTGATTATGTTAAGTAAAATAAGCCAGACACAGAAGCACAAGTGTTGCATATTCTAATTTATTTGTGTGTACTAAAAATTAAAACAATGGAACTCATGAAGATAGAGGATAGAATGATGATTAACAGAGGCTGGGAATGGCATTGAGGGTGGGGGAAAATGAGGATGCTTTATGGGTACAAAAAGTATTTAGAAAGAATGAGTAAGACCTAGTATTTGCTTGCATAACAGGGTGAGTATACTAAAAATATAATTTAATTGTACATTTTAAAATTACTAAAACATTTATAATTGGATTGTTTGTAACACAATGGATAAATGCCTGAAGGGATGAATATTTCATTCTCCACTATGTGCTTATCTCACATTGTATGCCTGTATCAAAACATCTTATGTATCCCATAAATATATTCAACTGCTATGTACCCACAAAAATTAAAAATAAGAAAGTATATACTGTTTTGTAATGAATTTGATCATCACATAGGAAATATGGTATTTACTTATATTACTCATATCCAAAGTCCTGCTTCTCCCAGCTCATTTCCCACTGTCCTTTAGCACATATTCTTTATTTTAGAAAAGCAGTAGTCCAATTTTGCCATAATATATCATGTTTATCCTCAATTCAAAACAACCATTTCTGTTCTCACCCATTCAGAAATATTTTCATCTTTTTACCCTTTATATCCACTGATACACATAGCCATCAGCTTCCAATAAAAGGATTCTGGCTACGGATTTTTTTTTTCCAAACTCCATTGGCTGACATTAGTCTTTTATTTCCTGACCTCTATAATACTCCTTTGAGTTATGACATACCTACATAAAATAATGAATATGTCTCTCTAAGTTGATTTTAAACACAGTAAGCTCTGCATCTAATTTAGAAAATGAATATTCTTCAGTGGTTAGAAAATAGTAGATTATATACATGAAGGGACTCAATAAATGTGAATGGATATGGGATTAAAACTTTAGGAGGATATACAAAGTATCATTGTTTCTGTCATTATGAATATAGAGATGACTTTGGTTTTGTACAATTCTAAATGCCCCATTACTGTTGGTACTAGTACTTTCTAATTCCCATGCATATGACATTTGATATTTTGGCTTCAAAATTGTTGTAACATTTCACTACACATGGTATCATTAGATTACTTTTATTTTAAATAAAAAGAATATTTTATTTTTGAATTTTAAAAGATGATTTTTCCCTTAACTGACTAAACCACATCCTGTTCAAGTAATTTTATTTCCAACTCCCTCTCCTGGAAACTGAATTAATTGAAGCACTGTTCTATTTAATGTATGATAGGCTTGAAGAAATGACTACAACTTTATTGCAGCTGGGGAAAAATCTATAAATGAATCAGTGACAGCTTCCTCAGCCAAATATAGCTGTATGTCTTAAAATTTTAGTGGAGATTAAAATTTTGTCACTTTAGTGCATCACTCAATTTAGCATGTAGAATAATGTTCTCTGGTGAATGATGCAGTGTAATGATATAATAACTGGAAATATGTAATGACAAATGCCTAAGACAGAACCTACCCTTGTTTGAATTACTTTTCTTCCTTATTAAAATGCAAAAGCACTTATAAGCACAAGCTTCTGAATATTGTTCTGTGCCAACTAGCTAATAAAATAGCCTCATCTGTAATCAGTGGATGATGATGCTTATGATAAAAAGCTAAAGATATGCTTAATAATAGGTGATTAATAACACAAATAAGTCATTAATTTTACTATTTTGGACTAATGGTAAACTGATGTTTCAGTTACATCAATGAATATAGAAAATAAGCTTCAATTATGAAGTTAAATCTATTCTACCTTAAGTCACTAGCATACTCCAAATTCATTTCAATTTTAAATTTTTTAAATGTGATTTTTATATACTATATATTACATATATCTTTTCCTAAATTGAAGGTTCTAACTGCTTGCAAACACTGAAAATTTATATACATTTTAAACTTATGTATCAGTTTGTTAAATTTCTCCTGTGATATCAAACATTGTATATTTATTTGTTTTTCACCTAATGTATGATCTGAGCTCTTCCTCCTGTACACGCAACCTTTGTTACTGAATGACAGACACAAAAGTCATTGTCTGAGTATGATCTTATTAAGAAGTAATATTGATTGATTTTTTTTTTACAAAAGCACAAAATAAGTGTTTCTTGCCAGCCAACAGAAATAAAGTTTTGGAAGAAGTCCGTATGTGCAGAAGCAACATTCTTTTTCACCATTTACCTTTACAAAGCTCTTTATCCCTTCAAGCTCAAACAATTTTTCCATAGGAAATTACATTGTAATTCTCTGCTGCACTGCTCATCAATTTCTCTCTCACCCTGCCACATTCCTCATTTCACTGTTCATAGTTTTTCAATCTTTAAACTTGCACTAATACTCTAATACTTTAATCAATATGATGTTCAATATCAAAATTGAAGGTGAGTATTTCTGTAACATCAAATGAGACATTTAAATGGCTACTGGGTCCCCAATTATCTTTGAGTAACCAAAATTCTGCTTTATAACTTTTGCTATAGAGAACAAACTGTCATTTCCTACTGAAACCTGATCTCTACCATTTGACACTAAGTTTTATTACTCTAAGGTACTTTACCTGTGACAAGTGCAAAGGACCCCAGAGAGACTATAATTAAAGTGCAGTTATGACTCTGATTATTTCTTTCAGTTTGTGAAGCCATGCTATATGACAGTCATTTATGTTGACTACTTATTAATATAATGCAAGACATACACAACCTAAATGCCTGAGTAATACAGGACTGCTTATTGTGACTCATTCAATGGTAAATGACTTTTTGAAAATGAACATCATATTGATTCAAGTGTTTGAGTATTAGTGCAAATTTAAAGATTGAAAGTAAAAATACTGAGTCATATAGTAGCTCTAAGTTTATTCATTTAAGAAACTGGCACCCTGTTTCCTAAGTAGCTGTACCATCTTCAAATACCACCGGCAGTATACCAGGGTGGCAATTTCTGCACATCCTTGACAACAGTTGTTCTCTACTTTGTTGATGCTAGCCATTCTAGCGTGTATAAAGTAACAACTCATTGTGGTTTGGGGTTTCATTTCCCTGATGACTAAAGATGTCAAGCATCTTTTCATGTGCTTATTGGCCGTTTTTACATCTTCCTTGGAAAAAAATATTGTATTCAGAACTTTTGCTTATTTTTAACATGGTTATTTACCTAATGCTAAGTTTAAAGAGTTCTTTATCTATTCTGGTTACAAATTCCTTAAAGTGTATACAACTTAAAAATATTTTCTCTCATTCTATATCCTCCTGCCTTTTCATTTTCTTGATGTTCTTTGAGGCACAAAAATTTTTGATTTTGTTAAAGTTTAATTTATCAGCCTCCTCTTTCTGCTTGTTATAAAGAATAACATCTATATTTTCTTATAATTTTTTTTTAATAGTTTTTACTCTTATTTAGATCTTTGATGCATTTTGAGTCCATTTTTATAGATGTGAATCCCACTTCATTCTTTTGCAAGTGGCTATCCAGTGGTCTCATGACTATTTGTTTAACAGACTTTTATTTCCCCATTAATTGTCTTGCCATATGTTTTAAATATCAGACATATGAGCTTTTTTAGACTCGCTATTTTATTAGATTGATCTGTATGTTTACATTTATGACATACCATACTCTCAATTACCACTGCTTTGTACAAAATAATAAAATTGGTAAGTATGAGTTATCCTGTTTCTTTTTCAGTGTTGTTTTGGCTAATTTGCATCCTTTGCAATTACAGTAAGCTGAGTTTTAGAATCAGCTTATCAATTTTTACAAAGTAGTTATTATATTTAAATAGGAATCATGTTGAATCTATTGATTATCTTGGGGAATAGTGCCATGTTAACCATGTTGGGCTTTTATCCGTGAACATGGGATATTTCCCAATTTATTCAGATCATCTTTTATTTAAACAGTGTTTTATATTTTCAGAGTATAAGTTTTGCATGTTGTTTGCTAAATTTATTTCTAATACTTTATTCTTTTACATTCTACTTCAAAAGGCATGTATTCCTAATTTATTTCTAGATTACTCACTGCAAGGGTATAAAATACAACTGAATTTTATGTTTTAATCTTGTAAATTATTGATGAACTCATTAATTCTAATAGTTCTTAGTGTATTAATCAGGTTTCTCTACATACAATATCATGCCATCTACAAATAGTGATAGTTTTACTTCTTCATGTGCAATCTAGATGCCTTTTATTTCATTTTTTTTTTTTTCTACCAGCTCAATGTTGAACTTAAAAGGCAAGAACAAACATTCTTGTTTTGCTCCTGATCTCAGGGAAAGTGCATTTTATCACCCTGTATGATAACATCAAATAACTTTTCATGTATGACTTTTATCAGTTTGAGAAAATTTCCTTGTACTCTTTGTTAGCAAAGAGGTTTTTCTCTCTTTAATCATGAGAAAGTGATCCATTTTTTCAAATATTATTTCTGCATTTAGTCAATCATGTAAGTTTTGTTTTTATTCTGTTAATATCTGAAAAATTAATTTTTCAGATATTAAAAACCTCCTTGAGATAAATCCTACTTGGTTGTGGTATATAATTGTTTTTATTTGTTTCTGTATTTTGTTTGCTAGGATTTTATTGAGAATTTTTGCATTCATATTCATAATCGACTTTGGTCTCTAATTTGCTTTTCTTGAGTTGTACGTGCTTGGTTTTGGTATCTGGGTAATGCTGGACTTATAGAGTGAGTTATAAAGTTTTTTTTTTCCTTTCCATTTATTAAAGAATGTGTAAAAAATGTTTCATTATTTTTTAAACATTTGTTAGAATTCAGAGATAAACCCATGTTGATCTGGGTTTTTCCTTGCATGTAGTTTACTGATTACTAGGTAAATCTCTTCACTAGTTACAGCACTTTTCTTATTGCTTATTTCTTCTTGAGTCTGCTTTGGTAGTTTGTGTCTTCTTGTGAAATTTCTAATTTCATGTATAGTATCCAATTTGTAAGTATACAATTGTTATTATTATTTTTATATTTCTTTGCATTTCTGTAATATGAAGAGTAGTCTCTTGTTTCCCATTCCAGTAATCTAAATATTCTTTTACTATGGTCAATTTAGTTAGAGGATTGTCAATTTTGTTAATCTTTTAAAATCACAAGTTTTGGTCTTATTGTTTTCTATTTTCTACTTCAATTTCCGCTCAAACGTTTATTTTTAAATTTCTTTTCCTTGCTTTAGGTAAAGTTTGTATTTTATTGTTTGTTTGCTCTATGTCTCATGTCTTTTTTGCTCCTCTGTTGATCCTTTACTGCTTTAAGTGAATATATTCTAGTGTAAAATTTTAATTTCGTTAATGATTTCCTCCCTATAGTTTTCTATTTATTTTTATTTCTAGTGGTTGTTCTAGAGTTTTTCATTTACATCTCAAGTTATTTTTATAAGCTTTAGATTTGGACTAGATTAATAAATAAAAAAGTTACCAAAATATAGCTCTATTCCCTTCCTATTTTTATAATATTATTATTATATATACTATGTTCATTAATATTATAAGCCTAGCAATATATTTTTATAATTATTTTACTAATTGTAGTCCTTTTTAGTTCATTAAAGTTTTGTTCCCACCAACACCTTTGTTCCTTTATTGGCAAATATGTTACATGTGAATTAGATTTCTAAATATTATAAGCCCAATAACACATGTACATATTTTTCTATACAATTACATTTTAGATAGGTGAATAGAAGAAAGAATAAAGAGTATTTATAGTGTCTTTTATAATTACAAAATGACTTTTAGCAGCACTTTTTGTTGATTAATGTAGATTCTAACTCCCATCTGGGATCATGTACTTTCAGTCTGAAGAATATCCTTCAGTATTTTATGTAAAGCAATTATGCTGGCAACAAATTCTCTCCATTTTAATTTCTGTGGAGATGTCCTTATTTTGCTTTTATTTTAAAGGTATCTTGGATGAATATAGTATTCTTGTCCAGCAGTTTATTTTTTCTTTCTTTGAGTATCATGATGATATTATTACACTGTCTTGTTATTTGCGTTGTTTCTGCTGAGAAGTCAGCTCTTATTCATTTTTTTATTGGTAATTCTTGGTGACTAAACATTTTCAATAAAAGTACTAATTTGTTCGAATATTACATAAAACTCTGGGTAGATTCCTTGTCTTGAGAAACGTTTTCCTTTCTACAGTGGGAAAGGGGCGCAACACTAAGTTTGATTTTTGCAAATTTTAAGTTATATAAATTGTCATCCATAAAAAAGTGGTTTATTTGTATTCTTATAGGAAGAGATCCAGAAAAAAAAAATCAGCCATGAATACTACAATTATAATATTGATGATGCTTTGTTTTTCACATTTTATCCTTAATTTAAATCATGTACTTCTCTCTATGCTGCTTCTGCCACAATCGTCTAATTTCTGTCCACTAAACAAGGTCTTTGAATTAGACTCTGTGACTCCCATTTCGCTTATGGTTGTCTTTTACACCGCAGTAAGAGTTATCTCATTTTCATGCAAACGTAAAATTATTTTCCTATTTGAACTTTATCAGTTTTGATTGCTTTTACTGTAAAGATTAAGCCCATTTATCTATTTTAGGAGGCTGCTTAACATCTAATTCCTCTTCGTTTTTCTTCTGTTTCGATATTCTTTCCCTTACATTCCAAGCCCTAGCGATGTAGAAAAGTGTTGTTGTTTTTTTCTTTTTCAGATTTGGGGTCTCAGACTGGAACATAGTGGGACGATCATTGTCACTGCAGCCTCTGGCTCAGGTGATTCTCTTGCCTCAGCTTCCTTAACTGCTGGGACAATAGGCATATTAGCACATGCCCTGCACTTCTTTTCTTTTTGAATCCGCCATGTTCTTTCTTAGCTCTAAGCTTGTATATATCTTTCTCTTGCATAAAAATAAATCTCACCTCTCTTTTCTTCTAGTCTCCTATCTCATTTGTCCTATATTAGCTTCAGCATCACTCCATCTGAGAGAATTTTCATATGGAATCTCCATATTAGGCAGTTACATACAGGTATGCAGTTTTCTTACTAAAACATTAATCTTTGCAGGTAACAGCCATTGCTCCTTTGCACACTGTTATATCTAGCAACTTTCATAGTGTTTAAAATGATATCAACTTATATTAAAAATAATTTTCCCTAGGACTATAATCTGTTTTTGAAAAATAAGTTTACATTTAAAAAATTGAAACTAATAGACATTTAAAAATAGATGCTCTTGAAATTTGAAATATGTAATTTCATACTTGCTTCTGCAAAAATTCATACAATTATTTATATATGTTTAAATTTAGCAATTTAGAAAAGTTTCTAAGACATAATTCATGCAAAAAATGGTGGTTCAAAACTCAAAATTAATTTTTATGTAACCTCAAAATATGAAGAGCAAACTTTAAGTAAGTAACATTCTCATTTAGAAAGTATAGAATAGTCGATTTTCATTCTATTTTGTGACAAGCTTATTACTCCAGTAGTAAAATTCTTATTTTTACTGATGAGAAAATCAGGCAATATGTTATATATATATACTTGAAGACAAGTTGCAAAATGTGTAAGAATGTTTTTGGCTATTTATCAAACTTTTTATTTTTTTATCTCAATTTTCACTTTGAGTAATTTTATTGATTCCCCAGGTTTTATCACTTCTAGTCTATGGTAGCCTGTGAAATTTTTTACTATCTAGGATTATTATGCATTTTCTACACTAGTAAGTTTATTTTAAACAAGATAAGCACTGAGATCATATTCAATGAAACACTTATAAACAAAATGAGTGAGTATATTTATTTTTTCAATGGCAGATCTCATTTGCTGAGTAAATAAAATTTTTATTATGTTTAGAAATAAATATGTTAGAGTTAGCAATTTATTTGTTCTAGGTTGTAGAAATAACCAAAGAATAGTAATAACATCTTAAAATCAACTGAAACATGCCAATTATATAATAGTAGAAATACAAGTCAGTAAAAATTCATAGTGCATTATTCATAGGTGTTTTTATGTGAATAATTTAATTTTCCCACAATAAACATTAAAATAACATGTAATGATTCTAATCTTATGCTTTAATATTTATTGAGAGTAAAAAGTTATTTTTGTTGTTAAAAAGAAAATTAAGATAGCTTATTTCTCTTTTTAACATATTTCCTATTTCCAAAGATGAACTCCTACTCCCAGTAATACTTTTCCTCCTTTGTTATGAATCTTGATTAATGACACCTTCATCCAAATGTAAGAAACTGGACTCTTCTCTTCTCTTTCTTTTCTGATTAAATAAACCCTTGATATTTAGAATCCTAACATATAAATCTCAGATTAATTTATTCTTTTCCATCTCTTCCGTTATCACTTCCATTCATTTCTATTTCTCTGTAACTTTTGTGATAAATTTTTACTGTAATATCCTGGCACTACTTTATCTATTCTTTTCTTCAAACTACCACCAGAGTTACCTTTTAAATCTTATTATGTTTCTTTTAAAAATCTCCTTCAAGATAAAGTCTTATCTCTTTAGCAAAGCCTGATAAGTCTTTATTTGACTACTGTATGATCTGTTTCAAGAATACTGATCAAGTTTATTCTAAAAGAGGTTTTTCATAAAGAAAACAGATTTATCTCCATATAATGAACATAAAGGAAGGCATGTTACTTCCTCCCATTATTATCTCTCAAATTTCTTACCTTTGGTTCTAATATGGAGTGATTTCACAGTCTAGTTTTCTGTTTCCAAATATAAATGGTAATACGTATCATATTAAGGAACTCTTTTAGACTATGCCTTAACTGGTTAGGATGCTTTGTTTTGTTTTGTTTTAAGTAAACAGTTGTTTGTAGTCTGAGTTCAGTGTATCAAATTAACACGCAATGTCACAATGTTTGCATGACCACTTAATACAATTTTCTTTTATATGTGTGTTTCTGAATTACTAACTCATTTATCACTAGTGCATTCACCCAGAAAGTCAAACTTGTTTATTACTGATGTAGTTACATATTTATTCCTGAGATTTATTCTTTTTATGTGGGGGCTCCACTTCATATTCATTAAATTCACTTATCTTGCATAATAATGCAATCTTAAGACAAATCTGGAAATGGAATATTCTTGTAGTTGACATTGGCTGACCAGATTGTGGATGTAAGTTTTTCCTTCTGTTATAATTCAGTGAATTCACATGCATATTCAATACAAACAAGGTTACTGTATTTTATGTCAAATTTTACACAAAATAAATGTAAAATATGTAAGAAAAAGTAGGAAAAGGAGACTGTCTGTAGTTTATAAATTCTAAACTAGTGCAGATTTTTAAAAATTTATTAAATCTTTTCATTTTATTAAAAATGTCAAAATTTTCATATTCTCTAATATAATAATAATTGGCCTTGTTCATATTATATTATCACATCAGACATATTCTAAAGTTTATAAATTTGAGGTGGGGGTATTTCCAGCATTAGATTAGTGGATTGCTACAGAAATAAAATGTTTATAGTGTTGAAAGATTTTAACTTATAAGAAGAAGTATTAAAATAACAGCAAAACATTTGCTAAAGTTGTGGCAGAAATTCTGATCCACATAAACAGCAACATGTTTCCAACTAAATTTACATAGTTTGGTTGCTATTTTATGTTACCAGCTGAAATTGACTGAAGTCATATGGCAGTAGTGTATCTATAGCATTCACTTTTTTTGGTCTGCCAATTTTTAGTTTATGCAATTACAGATGGATTTTTAAAATTTGGGGTTTGCATTATTTCAGAATTTTCAGAAAAAAAGAAAAGATTATCTACTAGGTCTAGTAGATCTATAACACACTATTTCTAATGTGCCTTGGTAGATATTTTTCAAAGGCAGCTGCTAAAAATTTCTCTCCCTGGTATGCTTATAGGAGTTTCTTTCTAATTTTCTTATATCTGGGTTGAATTTGCTTTGGCCATTCAAATTGTAGAAGTGACAGTATACCTGTTTTTTGCCTACCTTCTATGAGATTTCATCGCTTCCATTGGAAGGTCATCTATACACTACTAGAGAAAAAGACAGAGGGAAATTAAAGTTCACAGCTGGCATCAACTTGCAGTCATACGAATGAGGTATTCTTGGACCTCCAGCCTCAGTCAAGTTTCAAGTTGAATACAGCTTCATGTATGGCCTGAGAACGTAAGGCAGAACTAACCAGCTGATCCATGAATGAGTTATCCACCCACAGAATCATAAAAAATAATATGCAATAGTTTGGACACATTAAGTTTTGGCGACTTTTGTGATAGAAATCTGATATATACATAATAGGTGTTCACTTGAAATGAGACTTTATTGTCTCTGCAACTCATAAACTGAATAAATTCTTTATGAAAAGTAATGTATATTCTCTCTTTGTAACTATTTATGACATTGTTCTTTAAATATTTCCTTATATCCTTTTTACTTTCTATTTGGTTTTCTTTTCTTCATATAATTTACTTCATCCTGAAGGATATGCCCTAGTTTCCTTTCTTAATTTCTACCTGCATTTCTAAATTTGGACTCTATGCTTCAATGATTATTTTCTTAATTTACCCTCCTGAATCATTCCCTTCCTCTTCAATCTTCTATTTTCAGATATGAGAATTATCGCATTTTTGTGTTTGCTTTATTCATTACCATTGATTGCCCTGGCTAGAAAATAAGGCCTTGTTTTTGAATTTTTTTTTATTCTATTTCAAAAAGCAAGCGATTGTTTTATAAAACTTTTTGAAGGGATTGATTTCTCCTCTTTGTTGAGAGCCTATGAGAGTAGAAAATTATTAAAAGCAGTCTCTAAACTATAGATGTTCTGCCAATATTAGAAGGATAAACAATTCTTATAGACACAAACAGCATTTTTTGGAATACTTTTTCTGATCATTTTGCTAATTCTCCTCTGTAGGCAGCAACTGCATTCTTTCAACTCCTATTGAAAGAATAAATTATACAAATCTGTTTATACGTATACATAGCATATGTATTTTTCACAAACTTACAAAAGGAAAATGACAAATATTGATCTGTTACTGTCTCCCTTAGAGTTTTATATTTGTTTGTCTTATTTTCCACTCTTGCTTAACCACTGGAACAGTAAGATTTATTTATAATAATTATGTAATTGTGTGCCAGTAGATGATTAATAAACAAGTGCATATTAGCATCAAATGAGATAGTGTGTATAAAAGCATCTTTTAAATAGTGATGGAAGCATATTGTAAAAATATAATGATTGTCTTGTTACTAATATAGCCATTTTTCTCTAAGAGTTTCAAAGCTAAATTTTAATGAAATAAAAAGTTGACACTAATCTTCAGACAAAAAATACCTTTAGGAACAGATTATGGAGATTTTTTATACATTAGAATCTATTAAAACCAGTAATTATGTTTTTCTTGATAGAAATTATGGGAACCAATCAGACAATTTGGGAAATGGCTATGTAAATAGAGTCTGTGCTTCTACGTGTACACAGGACATCATTCAAGGAGAATAAAGCCCCAGCTCCCAAAATCTGTACATACTGGATATCTGTGACCAATTTTTTCTTCTTACCTTTTGTTTATCTAATTCTTAACTATTCTTAGAATTTGTGTTACATTTTCCATTTTATCCTAAATATTTAATTTGCTAAATATAACAATTTTTTGTGGGTAAAATTACATGGCTTTAGAGGCAGATTTTCAAGATTTCAGTATACATTTCATCAGCTTTTCTTGGGGTGAAGCCCAAGAAGTGGCATTTTAAACTATTTCCTTGGGTGATTACACGTACAAAAGTTTCATAATAATTATTCGCTACACTCTAGAGAAGAAAAAATTGTCGAGTTAATTCAGCAACCCTTATGTCACAGAAAAATTACAAATTGGAATTTGTGAAGATGAAATTTAAACAGAGTTTGTTGAATATGAAGGACAAAATTGTGTGTCTGTTTTATTTATCTATTTTTTTTTACTGTGAGGTTGTTATATAGTCATGCTTAGTATTGCCAGGAGGGTTTACTTGTTTTCTGGTACATTTATGAGGATGGGATACAGATTCTATAGAGACATTGAATTAATATTGAATCATCAAAACTAATTTAAAAAATTTTATGGAGCCTTGACAACTACACCTACTAGAAATTAGGCTTTTCTGTTTATTATGAAGTTTTTAAATTTACTAATTTATTTCTTAAAAGATGTCCTAAAATTCCATGTTGAAGGGTTTTTTCCAAAGTAACTAAATTAACATTGAAAATGGTATTGGCAAGCTTTATACGAAAATATATTTTTCATATTTTATTTCATTTTTGAACAGAGACCATTTCATATATTTGTCAGTATCACTCTAAAATCACCACCTCTGTGTCACATTTTTTTACAGTGCTTTATCTGACTCTCCTCAAAGAGTCCTTGAACATCATACATTACAGCTTCTAAATGAAATGCTGTTTTCAACTTAATGTTGCATCAGTCAGTGTTCTGGCAAGCCTGATCTATTGCAGTCAAAATTAAGGAAACTCACAAGGGATAGTGAAATACACTGGGATAAGAAATATTCAATTTTTTTATTTTTATTTATTTTTTATCACAAGTTTTTCTCATTGTCATTTCATCTTGGATGGTAACAGGGTTTGATACGAGCCTTAGCACTGGGGGATGTCTTCTAAATAAGAGATTTAGCCATAGAAAGAAGAGCAGACTGGGGCAAAAGCAGTGGTCAGGTAGAGAAATGAAGGTGAAGAGATATTATTACTTCTACCTCCTTCCTCCCTTTAACGTCATCCTTGTGCCTCCACTTGCCTCTACATCCCTGTGCCAACCAGATATTAAACAGTAAAAGGAAGCCTGGATAATAAAGTTCATAGAGGAGAAACTCCCAGAACACAGAGAAGACCAGAGATTAATGGCAGGTAGAGTTGGAGGGCAAAAATCTATGCTTATCTTTTGTTTACATAGAAAGCAAATCAGCTCAACAACCAAGAGAAAATATAAAAATCTCATAAGCCTTTGTGTCATTGCAGGGGGATTTTAATTCAATAATTCCCAGTAGTTTTCAAGTGAAGAAGCAGGAAAAGCAGGCAATAATAAAAAATAATTGGTGCTGCAATCCTCACGTCTGTCCATTTTCTTGAAACCTGAGATGATAATCACAGAGACTTTCTGGCAGCATTTCATATACTCCTTAGTTTTAGCCAGCCCTTGGTGTGTTGGGAAATTTTACTTGGTGTTCTTTAATGGGACAAAAATAACAAAAGGCAGCCCAGAAAGTGTCTTGAATTCTAAGTATAGTCTTATTTGCCCCCCATTTGTTTCCTTGTAATCAAGACTATCACCTAGGCTAGGACTTGGAGGATTTTATTCTTGGGTCTTGAATTAATTGAAAGCCTTTGCTAATTCATTAGCTGAAAAACAGGGGGATGTGTTGATTTGCAATAAGTATCACAAATCATATCTGGAATTAACAGCTGTGATTAGTGTCACCAGCTGCAGAAGTTTATAATAGCCCACAACTATTCAATAAGACACATCAGACTGTGGCACTGGTCAAATAGGAGAATTAAACAGAAATGTGGTAGAAATGATCATCCTGGCGACATTCAGGCTTTTGCACTAACGTCTTTAATTTTCTCAGGTATAGCATACGGCTTTTGGTTATTATTTTAGCAAGGGGTGGGATGTATTCTACTTGGCCTGGTCTACAAAATTAGCCCTAAATATGTTTTGTGAGGTGACTCTCATTACATACACACACACACACACACACACACACACACACACACACACACACATACATACACAAATACACATACACACAGAAAATATTAAACCCATTAAACTATTATGCATTTTGGAATTGAGGAAATAACTGCAGTATATGTCTGCAGTCTCATCAAAACCTTTATGACATGTACTGAGATGAAGACTCTCTGTCACCTAAATTCCTTTAGCTCCTCTCTAATTAAAACACCTTAGTAGCATTTTGGTTTCCCAGGAAATAGAAGACGGTATCAGTTCTGAGAGACAGAAGGTTTGAGTATTTTACTTTTCAGAGCAAAGAGAAAACTTGATGTATGGCCAGCATTCCCTTTTAGGGTAGCTTAGACTAAAAGCAAAAATTAGAGCGTACATTCAGTGTTTGCATTGCAGAGTTCATTCTCAAAGGAATCTGGCTGCCTCCTTAAGAGTCTCTGTGTCTTTGAACTGATATAGTATTGATAGGTAGGAATTATTTTATCAATCAGGGTCCTAAGAGGAAACATATGATACACTGAGAGGTGTTAATTGAGGATAACTTCACATAGAAACTACAAAATAATGTCAACAAATTTATGAGAACCAGTGATGGATGGTGAGATCAGGAACTACCAAGAGTAGAAAGTCATTATTAAACCTAGGACCAAAGAACCAAAGGCAGAGGGTGGTTTACCAGCAACTAATATGAGCTATAGTCATGGAAATCGTTTCCTACCAGAAGATATGGCTGACTGTGAAATAATCCAATCACTGCAAAAAGTACATTCTGGAATAGGAAAGCTGAGAACAGAGCTGGTCTTTCTTCTTTCCCTTGACTTTTCTGCTGGTACCTCTGTTTGACCAACTTTAACCAAAAGACAGAAGGCAAGAAAATCCAGGTGATATGTGACACCAAGGAAGGTAGAGAATGGCAGAGAATGAGTAGACAATGGATCTGGAGGACCAAAGGACGAGCAACATAAAAGTAAATCAATTATACACAACTAAACTTTGCCTTAAGTATGAGATGGCGCATCTATTGCAGTAGAAGCCATGATTTAGATAAACCTTTGTAATTCACAGATATCCTAGTTACAAGCCCTACAAAAGTGAAAAAATGATAGAGCCAAGTTATTAAGATTTTGCAAACATGCGGGGAACATGTACATTCTTTTTCTTTGCAGTTGTGAAGATCGAATAATGTCATGTAATGAAAATTCTGTTAAGAGTAAATACTACTGGCTAGTAAGAATAAAATGCACAATGCTCTGTATACAGATAAATTCTGTATATAGTTTATTTTAATTTTAATAGAAATTCTGCAAGATTGTTATCAATTTCACAGATAAAAATCTATATTTCACTACAAAAGATTTGTTTATATTTAATAAGCACGTGTTTTCAGTACCATTTCAATTAAAGAAAGGAAAAAAAAGTCCAGGAACTGCAATACTTTTCATTTCAACATAGCACTTAGTGGTGCAATGGCTTCACTGTAAGATATACATTGTCCTTACTCACAGATAATCACTTTTATTGCACTACTTCTTTATTATACTTTCTTGTTCCCTATATTTTAACAATATTTCTTCAGTTCATTTAAAAATTAATCTAAACTACTATGCCTGATACTAATAATTCCTAATAATTGATAATGCGAAAAGTCTCTGATCGTATCTAGATACTCTGGCATGCAAAATTTTACAAAGTATGTTTAATAGTAATTTAATATACAGATGCAGATTCACATCTTCTACTAGAGCTGCTCTATGTAAGAGTGATTATGGAAGAAGGAGGCATGAAGGGAAACAGAGCAGATCTGGCATACACAATGATTCATGACTTGACTCAGAAGTAAGAACAAACTTATAAATCATTCATTTTCCTTCTAAAAATAAGTGTTCTCAGATTTTTACTGATGCTATTCCAAGTTCTCTGTGTGACAACATTATTATTTAAACCTAGAAGAAATGTTTCCACAGGTGAAACAAGGGAAAACTGCAAAATGCCTCCTATGATATTTGGTTCCTTGATCCCAACTGAATGAATATTTTTGAACCTTTCGATCTATACTCTTAAATTGAGTTGTATAGGCTGGAAAGTGGAACCCAGTGAGGACAATTGCCAAGCTCCCAAACCAAGTCATCCCTTAAATCAGCATTTCCAGAGCCTTTCAAAGTTTAGTTTCAGGGTCACTCCTCAAGCATTTAGACTGTTTTCTTGTCAGCGCAGTGGACTTGGCTTTTCCACTAGAATTTTTTACAGATCTATGGAGCCACTAGTTTATAAAAATGTGTGTCTTTGATTATTCTGTAAATCCATTCATTTTCAAAAGGAAAATAATGTATCACAATTAATAAAATACATGTAAATTTATATTTGTTTATGAAATATGTTTCTATAAGAATCATTTCTGCTTTAAAACAGAACCTTTAAAGCTCTAATAAACCAATTCCCTATTAGTATTACTAATATAAACTCACAAGAACATCTGCCATCTTTAATATATTTCTGTCATCAGTTGCAGAAAAGTCAGGGTCCTGGGATCAGTTCCTTGTGAGAGCTTTGGTAGATGTTTCCTTATCAGGGAAGTTCTAACGGATAGACTGGGAAATTTTTCCTGGAAGCATAGTCTCAAAGTTCACTGTCAGCTCTCCCTTACACTTCCATGAGCTTCTTTTTTGACTTTTGTTTTAGGTTGTGGGGTGCATGTAAAGGTTTGTTACCTAGGTGAACTCATGCCACAGGGCTTTGCTGTGCAAATTATTTTATCACTCAGGTATTAAGTCCAGTACCCAATAGCTATCTTTTCTGCTCCTCTCCCCCCTCCCACTTTCCACTCTCAGGTAGACACCAGTGTCTACTGTTTCCTCTTGTTGCTACTGTGGTCCTAGGGACTCAACTAGCAGCCATTGAACTCCCTCAAAGCTGAATGTCTCTTGCATTGATCCAGGCCTTCCTAGAAGCAGACACCGATGTAGAACAAAGCATGCAAGGATGTTTAAGGGAAAATGTCTGTGTGAGAGAAAATGTCAGCATACTAGAATAGCAGGGAGAACCATCACACCTCCAACCAAGTCTTTGAGTTCAGAAAAAAGGGAGTTAAGGTAGGTGGAGGTGTGCTGGGCTGCTTTGCAGTCTAAGGATTATTCAGGAAGGTCCATCAGAGTCTTCCAGCTGAAGTCAGTTGTCAGAATAGAAATAGGCCCTTCCTTGGTATCCTGCGTCACTCATTATACAGCTATGAGGGAGTATGGCCTCAGTGCCATGGCTCTCAAAGGATAGAAGTCAGGGCCTTGAGTGCACATCAGATCTCCCCAGAGTTGGAGATCTGGTATGCACTCTTGTGGTGGCCACAGCTTTGTCACCTTGCCTTGACGATGTACACATGCTCCTACTCCAAGCTCCTCTCTTGAAAATCCAAATGCCATGTGAGTGAATCCCATTTGGAATTTAAGAAACATGCCTGTGCTCTGACTACAAAGAATACTGGGGAGGAGGCTTCAAATTAATAAGCTACAAGTTCCTCTATTACAGCAAGGTTGTTAAAAAAACTTAAGTGTGGCAGACAGAAAACATAATGGATGCTCACCACAATAATGAAAATAAAATAACATAATAAAATGAAACTATCTTATTCTCAGTTAAAGAAATTGTTTCTGTGATGGCCAGTTTTTCACATATCAAGAAAGAGAAAGAGAGTGGGAGCAACTAACTTTTGTTAAGGATGTGACTCAGAAACAATACACTTCGCTTTTGTTCAGTTCTATTCACACAAATTTAATCGCATGGACACAGACAGCTACAAGGAAGTCTGAAAGATGTCATTGGCTGAAGGCAATGTACCCCAATAAAAAAGTGTACCCCAATAAAAAAGAGTGAAAGAAAGAGTGGAAGAAAGTGTGAATAGATATTTGGGAACACTAAGAAATCCCTCATATATTTTGTGTATACCAACAATTTGTTACTGCAGCCTTTAAATTCCATTTAAAAATAAACCTAATCATGACTCTACATGGAAATGTATTTTACGATTTACTGAAATACATCATATCACTGGTAAAACTAAAACCTTCAAAATTTTATAAACAAATACATCTATTTTAAGGGAGTTTTTAATGAAGTGCCGAACTACATATTCTTCAGTTCTGTGACAAGAGCATTTGCCAATTGCTATATTTTTTTAATATATTTATTTCTAATACCATACTCTGTTATGTTTCTTCATGATGGGCTAAAGTAATTTGAGAAAGAAAATATTTTCATGCATTCATATGCAACTTCAATTTATGATTTATACAACAAATGAATTTTAAATCATTTGGGGTACTAAGGGAATATAGATAACAAAATACAAAAATAACTTTTGTTATAAGACGTATTTTATATTTTCTCCCACAGAAAAGTTTACAGCCCACATCTCGTGTATATAATTATAGGAAAACTCCAATAAATAAAATGTCTTTAGATGTAGCTTTAAATGACCTTAGTTAATATTTATTTTACTGAGCTATTGTTCATTTCGTCTGTTATCTCTAATATGTTATTATTCTTTATATTGAGCCTGGACTACATTTTAATAAAAAGAAGCGTGTATTCAAATATCTTACTTCTTGTAAACATTCTCCTTTCATTTCTTTTAAAATTTTACTAAAAAATAAAAATTGATAAACCAATGGATATCACATATAGAAGAGTTAACTTTGCATTGCCTCCAAGTACCTGTACTTACTATCTTTGCTTTGCCTGTGGTGTTGCTTGCCGCCTAAATGGGGGCTCAATTTTTTCCTTCTCTGCCGACAGGTGAATATATATGAGATTACCCCTTGCTATCCCTGCACTATGCTTGGTCAACTATTCTGACAGAATTACTTTTTCAGTTTTTCTTCCCAATAACTATAATGATTCCACTAAAGTGAGACTTAAAAACAAGACTTTAAAAAATAATTCAACATAACCATAAACCTGCATTAAAAAAAAGATTAAATGATAATATTATACCAATTAAAGAAAAGGCAATTAACCAGGACAGATTCCTATTGTAGGATTTCTTTCTCTTGAAGTTAGATATTGTGAAGCAATATTGTGAGATACCTGAGGGAAGCTTAATAGTTCTGGAGTTAAAATGTGTTTGTATTTTTAAAATTTATATATCATTACATTGAATATTTGTATGAAATTTTCTCATCAGGATCCTATACACCACAGATCTTGATTTTTTTGAGAGGAGAGATAGGCTGTATTTCTCATTTTCAAATTTTAAAGTCTTAACTTTGTAGTTTGCTAATGCACTAAAACCTAGAGAAAAGTAATTTAGTCCTAGCAGGATAATTTTCTGCAGACTGTCCACATAAAGCAGTGATTGCATGAAGTTTCCCCTGGGATGAGACACGGCCAAGAGGTAGATATCTCTCTTCAGCTAAGGAAAATATCAGAAAAGATCTAACAGTATAGGACAGTCAGTCTGGAATACTGCAGTATATGGGGACTAGATAATTATAAAGGGAGACTGAAAGAGTATATCGCAACATCAATGGCAGTCATCTTTAAGTGCTTAGACACAGATCTTTGTAAAAGTTCTAGAAGCAAAAACGACAGAATTCTGGTGAGTTTTTCTTTCTGGGGAAAAATATCAGTAAAAAGTTAGTGGAACAAACTATGGCATCTGTCGTTGCAGTTATCTTGAGGACACAATTAGTACTTGATTTTTTTCTTCGTTTTCTTTATTTCTATTTCAGATTCTCACTGCCCTCAGCTAGTACTTCTGCTGGCCTTGGTGTTTTATCTCATGCAAGAAACTCAAACCCTCATTCTTGAGAGGTGTTAACCATTGCCAGCTATGCAATTCTCAAGTTATAACCGCTGAAGTTGTCTATTTACCATCAAAATCTGACAGTGGGCACTAAGAGGTGCCTGACTAATCACCTGGAAGAAAATTGATTCCACTCTGTCCTACCAAGCTAATGTAAGAGCAACCATACCTTCTGATGATCATAGGAGTTTGGTAGCAAATTCCAGCCGTATCTCTTGTTTGTCTTCTTAAACTTGTAACTTCCCAGCAGAGATACGTACTATAATGAAGGAAAAAATAAATATATTCAGATTTTATTTTTGCTATATATCAAACTAGAAACCAATCTGAGATAAAACAAAAACTAGCCCCCAAATAAAAATTATTATGTCTAATAAAGAACCAACCATGTGCAGAAACGGGATAATTATTTATGGAGCAGTAAGTGTATAAGTGTTTACTAAAAGATAAAGGATGGTAAGTGGGTGGGGGAGAGGGAAAGGTAGGACAGCAGAAGAGTCTAGTAGGATGACTATCAGATAAAATGAAAATATAAATATTTTATTCATTCAATATTCTGTTTCAGACATTTGTCAGTGTTTTTTGTTTGTTTGTTCATTTTTAAATGCGTGGCTAGCAAGGTATATTTTGAGTGTTAAGCTATGGCTAATATCCTTATTGGCCAGAACCAGAGTTGTTATTTTTGCAGACATTTTGCCTGCTGTCTCTAATGTTTGATATTATGTCTAGCTATCTGACAAAATAGTTAAGTTTGCTGGTAGATAATGCCACAGATGGACAGTTACTACAGCTCTAAAATGGAAGGCCCAGAAAAAAAATCTTGTGTTCTAAAAGAGATATAAGAAAATTCTCCATTATATTATAATGTTCATTACAGAACATGATTTTTCTTTTAATTTTTGGAAGGCACATAAAACGCAATCAAAAGAATAATTTACTAGGATAATGGTAAGAAAAGTCCTTTGGTTGCATAAGTGCTGCTGTATTATTTTTAGCACATCAACCAACTTCAGAATACTCTGAAACCAAATATGTAGGCCAAAGAATAGCTGATATTTTAGGACATAAGTTAAAGGGAATTTGTTGTTCTTGTGTAGTTTGATTGATGCATGTAATGAAGTTATTGCGCCTTTTAAATGGAACACCCAAGAGCTATACAGGCAAATTATTCAACATTGTAGGATATAATGGATGCATTTACTGTGGCTTTGTACCTTAGCTTAGGTTATATGTAATATTCAGCTGAATGGACTCTGTCTAGCAACATTCAGCATTAGAAAGTCAACCACAGGAGAAAAGATAAAGGGACTGTTATTATGTTCATGATATATTTACACTGGTTATATATCCATCAATGTGCATAAAAGTAAACAATATGCATAAAAGCAAAAGCAGAATTAAACTTTGAAATGAGAAAAACAGAGATTTTTTTTTTTAGTAAAAATATCCAGAAATTTCTTTACCTAGAAACTTTATTATATCCATAGCTGATAAAATCAAACAGCTATTATTAGGCATGTAAATACAGAGCCTGATAAATATTTCATATTTTCAATCTTGCATGATACCTGCATGGTTTTAAGGCAGAATGAGTATTGTCACTTTTCTGCTTTATTTGGATGAGAAATCCATCATGCTGGGCATGCAGTGTTATCACTTTGTCCTCATTTTATGGAGCTTCCTTCCATTCAGTGAATACAGTATTTTTTAATTCAACTTTTTTTTCTAGATTGAAGTTTAATATTTAATGTATTTAGACTTTGATCACTTCATCCATTGTCTAAAACTGACGTTATTATCTTTTTCTCATTTTCTTTGCAGACTGAAACATACTCTTCTCCAAAATAATCATATTCGTTTTCAGAGTAGCCAGATCAGGCATTTTCTGAAGAGTTCTCTGCTGCAGTTTGGTGATGACATCTTTGTAGATGACATCCTTGTTGTCATACATAGTCTACTCAAATACAGATACATTTCTGCTTGTTGAATAGTAAGCCCAGTACGGTACAGGTGTCAAAGAACTTCTTGCTCCCAGAAATGCTTTCTCTCCTTATGCACTCCAGCTGCAGTAATTGACAAAGGAATTATCTCTTCCTTGGAGATGGCAAGAGCTGTAGCAACTCCCCCACCACCAATACCAAGAGGAAGCTGCACAGAGAGCACCGTATAGGACAGGGCATAATTTAGGTCACAACTTTCCCCTTCTGTCAGTGGGCAGAGGATCAGTGGCAGCTAGATCAGTGGCTAGAGTGTTCCTAGCCTCCAAGTTTAAATTGACTTTTGTGTCTGGAAATGCAGAACCAGTTGGTGACCTTTGATTAATGGCTGAAGTAAGAACCTGCTTGGACTGAATGTCCAGAGAACAGGAAGCAAACATGCTTCTTTAGAAGTTGAGCTCTTTATTGGAGCTTAACATTCGTACTGAAGTTAGAGGGATAAAAGGCCAAGGGAGGTTTTCTTTTGTTTCCCATAACATGTATTATAGCATGTCTGTATACAGGACTAATGTAACTGAGGGAAAAAAGTAATAATTTATTAGAGAAAAGAGATATATTCAAGAGCAAAGTCTCTGAACATATCAGAAAGATGAGATCAAGAATGAGATAGAAGGAATTGGAATTGGGAATGCATGAGCCCAGTTTATCCATAGTAAAGGGAATTGGCAAAGCAGTTAATAAAGGTCCCAATGCAATTTTGTTTTTAATATGGATTTTTTTCCTGACTTTCCTCAAAAGTCTGACACAAATTCTTGGATGTGTGCTCCAATTACAAGGATATGCTTAATGTTAATTGCTACAGGTTATTTAAGTGTGCTTTAGTGTAAGGAAGGGTTGCCTGCTGGCTGCAGGGATATGGGTGGAGTATTTCAACCAGAGATCCAACTGAATGGGGTGCAGATTGAATGTAAGCCAGTTGTGTGGCTTACCACTCTACCCCTACAGGATGAAAGAGAGGAGTACACCACACTGGCAAAGTCTATTCTCATTGCCAATATGCTGGCAATCTTCCAGGCATATTGTTTAGTAACATTAGATATGATGTGTCCTGTTTCAGTTTGGAGCCTAATCTTCTACTTTACCAAGATACAGGAATTAGGAGTAAATTTCTGACACTCACTCTCTATCAGTGAATTTCTCTCAGTCCATTTTTACCTTAGCACATTGTCTCCCTACTGTTGTGTGGAAGAGCATGACTTCTGCATTTCAGAATTCAGACTTACCTAAGAGGCTTTTATCTTGAAAACTTACTTCTCCAGTTGTCAACTTTAAGCTTGCTAAACCTGATTTAAATTGTTTTGAATGTAAAGACTGGTAATAAGTTTGAACAGAGATTGTTTGTCTTTTAAAATCTTGCTATATTTTGCCCTTCACTTTTTTAATGCTTTCTGCTGAATTATTTTTAACCTGATTGTGTTTTGTTTCATGACTTGCTTTAAATTTATTGAGTTTGATCACACTCTGTTGTTCTCTTGTTTGTTTTTTTGCCTATTTTCTTTCTATATCTTAAATGTTGAAGCATGTTATAAGACAGTCATTATTTCCTTTTGCCTAGAAAATAAGATATAATATGAACATACCTTTTACATTTATATGAATATTTGAAATGTAAACAAAGCTGTCCTGGGTTTTGATTTTTTAAACCACGTTTTTAAAAGCTCAGTTGATTCTTTGTATATTTTCTCCCTTTTGTGTGTAAAATAATTTCTAAGAAGTTTTTCTCAAATGAAGCAATTCTTACCCTTTATTCTCAACAAATGCTAAAAATGGTAACTGTCCCTAGAGTCAGTAGTAGTTTTGCTTGTGTAAACTGCCAAATCAGGTCCCATGGGTAGAATTTGACAGCTGTATAATGCCACACTGCAAATTTCTCCACAGCTGAGCACAGGGAGAAATTCCATTTGAAGATTTGAAAGTTCAGGAGAAACTTTGTTGAGTAGAAGAAAATGTCACATGTTAGAATATCTGCACGCTTTTAAAACTGTTTATATTTTTTTCTTTGAAATAGATCAAGGATCATTAAGAGGCTTTAATTTTACATTGCAAAACATGCACTGTTTCTATAATCTTATAATTTAGTAACTGAAATAAATCATGGTCTAAATAACAATTTTAAAAATTCTTCATAGTCAGAAATTGATAACTGTAGTGAATATCTTCCATTTTGTATATTAATATAGAATTTTATATTTTAGAATGAACACTAAGATAATGAGCACAGTTTGATTTTAGAATCAAAGCTTCTGTGCATGTGACTTTCTGGAATAAACTCCCCACATGGAACACTCAATGCTTTCTTTGGGAGTACTGAAAACAATTATATGGTGCTTCCATTCATTTATTAATTATTAAATGTGAGCTATCTGCCAGGGAGTACTCTAGATACTAGTGATTAAAAATAATAAGTAAGACTTCTGCTGTAGGATTTTAGTGTACTTTAGTCTATTTCAAGGGAAGTCAGAAATGAGACAAAGTTTTGAGATAATAGTCTATGTGACATATAGACAGAACAATGGAATGTTCTTAAATATCAGATAAATCTAGGTTTAAATGGTAGCTCTAACAGTTCCAAATTTAATAATTATACCTATTAAATAATGTTATCATTAAAATGAAACAAGATATTTCTTTTGTGTCCTAAACAAATGGTAAGCATTCAATATACTGTATCTGTTATCTTAGTGTAAGTATTATAGCAATAATTGCCCAGAGTAATGAGCAATGCACTA
This sequence comes from Ateles fusciceps, assembly GCA_036589455.1. Lineage (NCBI taxonomy): Eukaryota > Metazoa > Chordata > Mammalia > Primates > Atelidae > Ateles > Ateles fusciceps. The sequence goes on along the minus strand of JAZHEH010002703.1, from coordinate 2,372,875 downwards.
CGACAGTACACAAAATGTGTACTTGTGTTTATCTTGGAAAGCTTCAAATTTATGTATATTTTGAGATTTAAAAAAAAAAGCAATAATTTTTTTTCAAGCATTTGAGTATATAGTCTTTCTAAAAATTGCAATAGTCTAAGAAAGATCACAGTGGTATTAAAGAGCTTGACATGTTATTTCAGGAATTATATGTGCTCTTTATGGCTGTATTTAACATGTGTTCAATGTGTCAAAGGTGCCCAGCTATAAGATAGGAAAGTTATTCACAACTGAGATATAAATTATTTTAAATTTAAATGACGTGATGACTGCTATAGCAAACCTCAGATTTTTTTCACCAGTGTAAAGGAGGTCCTGAACTTCTACTTAGCTACACTGATTTTGAAAGACTGTTGTAAATACTTGAAAAACTCCACAGCCAGCTGGGCGCGGTGGCTCACGCCTGTAATCCCAGCACTTTGGGAGGCCGAGGCAGGCAGATCATGAGATCAGGGATTCGAGACCAGCCTGACCAATATGGTGAAACCAGGTCTCGACTTAAAAACAGAAAAATTAGCTGGGCATGGTGGTTCACAGCTGTCTCAGCACAAAATCTCCTTAAGCTGATAAGCAACTTCAGCAAAGTCTTAGCATTTTATTTTTTTATGGTTGAATAAAATAACATTAGTGTGTGTGTGTGTGTGTGTGTGTGTGTGTGTGTGTATGTGTGTGTAATCTTTTCTTTATCCATCTGTAGATGGACATTCAGGTTGAATTCAACCTAAATTAACTGTTATAAATATTGATGCAGTAAAAGATGTGTAACTGCTTCTTCAACATGCTGATTTTTTTCCTTTTGATATATACTCAGTTTGGGACTACTGGACTATGTGGCAGTTTTAGTTTTAATTTTACAAGATTTTTTTACACTGTTTTCTATAATAGCTGTATTAGTTTATATTTCCAATGATAGCACATAAGAGTTTCCTTTAGGTGCATCTTCACTAGCATTTGCTATATTTTTCTTTTTGGTAATAGCCATTCTACTGGGTAACACCTTGCATGGCAAGATAAAATAAGATAATCCATGAATTATAAACAGATGTTTATGTTTTATCAAGTTCATTTGATAATACATTCATTTAATAATTTATTAAGCTCTTAGCATATACTATTTATTGTTTGGTGTTTTATTTCTTTACTGCTGGAGCACTTAAAATATTTTAAACAAGAAAAAATTTTCCTAGCAATATTTGAGATTAAGACCACACAAAAATATTGGTCAGCTTAGGTTTTTGTTCTTACTTTTCTGTATTTCTTTACTTTCTGACTTTTCATTATACCTTTTGTGTGGTTGAGATGATGAAAATTCCTGTAGTCTTTTTCTCATCTGAAGTATCTTTCAGGCCCAATTCAGTGGAAATGATCTGCCAGAAACATAGATAAAGAGATACATCTTTAATCTTACAGGCTGTCTCCTTACACTGGATCAGGAAAATGATTTTTCTTTTAACAATTGTCAGCATGCTTGACATCTGTCACAAAGGCTTAGGCTCTATTTTTATTTTTCCTATTGAAATGATGCTCTAACACCTGCCCCTTTGATACTTTTAGACTGTTGTGGTAAAGAACTAAGTACTCGATAGTCAAAGAACTCACCATATTTCTTTTCTTTTGTTTGGTTCAAAACTAAGATTAAGAATAAAGTTTATGTTTAGTATAAGGAAAATGTGGAAATATCCAAATCAGATAAAAACAAATCATTATTTTATGAACAATATTTATTCAGTAAAGGTGTATCTAATCTTAACATATTTGATCAAAGACGTTATAAATAACATATCCAAAATTATCCTCTATAATAATTGGAAAACCATTATCAGCACTTAGCATAAAGTAAATAGCTATGGACTTCTCAGTTTTTTTTTTTCTGAGTAAAACCTAATGACAAATGATATAATAACTATATATAAAAACATTATAAAAGTTCATAATATGTTTGTGAACTCTAAAGTGATACATTTTACTATTTTTTTAAAAGGCTTTTTGTATGTGACATAGTAGGAGAGAGTAAAGAATTGGGTGTTTGCTTGAAGAAGAGTAAGATCATATTAAATGTCAAAGCTTGGTAGGCTCATCTTCTAGTTCCAAAAACGTCATTGTGTATAAGGCTGCTATTTTTTGCTAAAAAGAAATATTAAAATTATATTGAGGAGGAACATCAGTAAAAGATGATGGAGTAGGCAACTACAAACTCTTTCCACATTTTTTAAAAGCAGAAAGTGTCAGAAACAACTTTCTCAGAACTCTTGACAACAGTCAGAAATTTATAGTTTCAGGTCTTGGGTCAGTTTGCTGAAAATGAGGATTTCCAGCTTCATCCGTGTCCCTGCAAAGGAAATGAACTCATCCTTTTTTACGGCTCCATAGTATTCCATGGTGTGTACGTACCACATTTTCCTTGTCCAGTCTATCATCGATGGGCATTTGGATTGGTTCCAGGTCTTTGCTGTTGTAAACAGTGCCACAATGAATATAAGTGAGCATGCGTCTTTATAATAGAACTATTTATAATCCTTTGGGTGTATATCCAGTAATGGGATTGTTGGCCCAAATGACATTTCTAGTTCTAGATCCTTGTAGTATCGCCACACTATCTTCCACAATGGTTGAACTCATTTACACTCCCACCAACAGTGTAAAAGTGTTCCTATTTCTCCACATACTCTCCAGCATCTGTTGTCTCCAGATTTTTTAATGAACGCCATTCTAACTGGTGTGAGATGGTATCTCAATGTGGTTTTGATTTGCATTTCTCTAATAACCAGTGATGATGAGCATTTATTCATATGTTCCTTGGCCTCATATATGTCTTCTTTTGAAAAGTGTCTGTTCATATCCCTTAGCCCACTTTTGAATGGGTTTGTTTGTTTGTTTCTTGTAAATCTGTTTTAGTTCTCTGTGGATTCTGGATATTAGCCCTTTGTCAGATGGGTAGATTGCAAAAATTTTTTCCCATTCTGTTGGTTGCCGGTTCCCTTTAAAGATTGTTTCTTTTGCTGTGCAGAAACTATGGAGTTTAATTAGGTCCCATTTATCTATTTTGGCTTTTGTTGCCAATGCTTTTGGTGTTTTAGTCATGAAGTCCTTGCCTATGTCTATGTCCTGAATGGTTTTCTTCTAGAGTTTTTATGGTGTTAGGTCTTATGTTTAAGTCTTTAATCCAAATGGAGTTAATTTTAGTGGAATGTGTCAGGAAGGGGTCCAGTTTCTGCTTTCTGCACATGGCTAGCCACTTTTCCCAACATCATTTATTAAACAGGGAATCCTTTCCCCATTGCTTGTTTTTGTCAGGTTTGTCAAAATCAGATGGTCGTAGATGTGTGGCATTACCTCCAAGACCTCTGTTCTGTTCCATTGGTCTATATCTTTGTTTTAATACCAGTAACATCATGTTTTGATTAATGTAGCCTTATAGTATAGCTTCTTGAAGTCAGGTAGCATGATGCCTCCAGCTATGTTTTTTTTTTTTTTTTTTTTTTGCTTAGGGTTGTCTTGGCTATGCAGGTTCTTTTTGGTTCTAAATGAAGTTTAAGGTGTTTTTTACCAGTTCTGTGAATAAGATCAATGGTAGCTTGATGGGGGATAACATTGAATCTATAAATTACTTTGGGCAGTATGGCCATTTTCACGACATTGATTCTTCCTAACCATGAGCATGGAATGTTTTTCCGTCTGTGTCCTTTCTTATGTCCTTGAGCAGTGGTTTGTAGTTCTCCTTGAAGAGGTCCTTCACGTCCCTTGTTAGTTGTTTTCCTAGGTATTTTATTCTCTTTGTAGCAATTGTGAATGTGAGTTTGCTCACGATTTGGCTCTTTGTCTGTTATTGGTGTATAGGAATGCTTGTGATTTTTCACATTGATTTTGTATACTGAGACTTTGCTGAAATTGCTTGTCAGCTTAAGGAGATTTTGGGCTGGGACAATGGGGTCTTCTCAATATGCAATCATGTGGTCTGTAAGTAGAGACAATTTGATTTTCTCTTTTCCTAGTTGAACACCCTTTATTTCTTTTTCTTGCCAGATATCTCTGGCCAGAACTTCCAATACTATGTTGAATAGGAGTGGTCAGAGAGGGCATTCTTGCCTTCTCCAACCTCCCCACATCCTGCTATCCCCTCCCCTGGCCCCTCCAACAGACCCCAGTGTCTGTTGCTTAGTGCCAGGATGTCAGATGCTCTTTTTAGATCTGTCTAATATTGACAGTGGAGTGTTAAAGTCTCCCACTATTATTGTGTGGGAATCTAAATCTCTTTGAAGGTCATTAATAACTTGCTTTATGTGTTTGGGTACTCCTGTATTGGGTGCATATATATTCAGGATAGTTAGCTCTTCTTGTTGCATTGATCCCTTTACCATTATGTAATGCCCTTCTTGTCTTTTTTGATCTTTGTTGGTTTAATGTCTGTTTTATCAGAGGCTAGGATTGCAACCCCTGCTTTTTTTTTGCTATCCATTTGCTGGTAAATATTCCTCCATTTCTTTATTTTGAGCCTATGTATGTCTCTTTGCACATGAGATGGGTCTCCTGAATACAGCACAATGATGGGTCTTGACTCTATCCAATTTGCCAATCTGTGTCTTTTGATTGGGGCATTTAGCCCATTTACATTTAAGGTTAATATTGTTATGTGTGAATTTGATTTTGCTATTTTGATGCTACGTGGTTGATTTGCCCATTAGTTGATGCAGTTTCTTCATTGTGTCGATGGCCTCACAATCTATATTTTCAGCAAGATGTTTCTTCTTTTGGACACCATACTTTCTGCTTCAAACTAGATGAGACATTTAAAAGTCTTGCTTTAAACTTTTAATTATTCTTGGGATTACATTTTCACACACTGTAATCCTGCCTTAGTTCACCGTTTTCTAGATCTCATCTTTACATTTTCCTTGGTTGCTTCTGCTGTTTCCTCCTTTGTATAGTTACCCGGAAAGGGAAAACAAGTAAAAAAATTTATGAATCTTCAATTCTCCAAACATATACATCTATATGTATAAATGTGCATTTTTTTGTACATATGTGCATGTGTTTGGTGTAGCTAAAATGAGATGATCAAAGTATAATTTTATGAATTACATCATTTATTGCCATAAAGGATATTTTTTCCACAATGCTCAAAAGGAGGAGATTAACAACAACAAATCTCAGAGAAAATATGCTGAATAGATGAGGTACATGAATTACACAGTTAGTGAGCTCTAGTTTCATGTAGAGTCCAAGTTATTAAAGTCCAGTTGCTAATTAGGATGAAAGTAGGCCTCTGTGGATGTGAAATCTAAATAAAATTTGAGTCACATCTTTCCAGAAGGAATTCTCGAATGAGGAATGAGACATCTTGACAAACACAGTGGATATTTCAGGTCACAGGCAAGGTCCCTCCATGCTTGTGAGCAGCACCAGTGTTGGTGGGTGAGGCTTCGGCGAATAGCTCGAAGATTGGAAGAGAATAGCCTTGCTGCAGCCTGAGCACCAGGTCTTCAAAGAATCAGTTAATAGAGATTAGCCCTGCCACAGCTTAAGCCCTTTCAGAATCTTGGGTTTATGCATATTCTGCAGTCTAGTAGTTGAGGTAGTAACTCACACATGTGGTCTAATATGGTATAACATTCTTCCAGGGAGAGAGATTATATTCCATGTTCTTATCACAGCAAAACATATGGCAGTCACATATTAAGCATTTGGAATCATTTCAAAGGTACGTAACTCAGTGTGTGTGTGTATGTGTGTGTGTGTGTGTGTGTGTGTGTGTGTACTAGAGAGAAAATTCCTTTTAGAATTTAAATTAAAAGTGATTTATGAGATAGCTAATGCAAATATGATTGTCATTCTTTTGTAGTAAACATTCTTTTGTAGATCTCTCATCTTTTAACAAAAGTCTTACTTGGTTTTATGTCTTTATTTTTGAAAACTTTTAGAATTCTCTATTTCCTCCTTGGTGTTATGCAATGACACATGTACTTTTATTTTTGTTAGTTCATCCCATACAATATATTTTTTGAATTTTAAAACTTGTCTCTTTATTCAAAATAGTTTTAATATTTTTATTATTAACTTCCCTCTTCCATGTTATCTGTTCGTATTGTTTTGAATGCAGAACCATTAGATAGGTACATTTATTTTTCTCTTTTTTTCATGTATTTGCTTGTTGCCCGTATTCTAGACTTGAAATAACTCATCCAACAATTCTACTTAGTGTTTTATACTATAAATGATATTTATTACTAATGTAAAATAGTTTTCTACTCTATTTCTTCTAGAGTATCCTTTCTTAGTGGATTTCATCTTTAAAAATATATCTAGAGGCATTAATTGCTTTACTAAATATTATCCTTAGTTATTTCTCTATTATGTTTTTCTCTTTCAATAATATAAATATCCTTTATGTTTCTGTAGATGCTTTTTTGGTTATATGTATAATTAAAATTGAAATAATAGGTTGATTCAAGCCATAGCAAACAAGAGTTTCCTTTGCTGTTATATAAGCTGAACTCTTTGCCCAACAGCTTCTGAATGGGTAACTGGCTAGAAACTTAATGTCTGTTCATAGGCTATTTTCACTAGCTTGTTTCACTTCAGGGTGAATTTAGGGCCAACGAGCAAACATTTTTTTGCCCTCCAAAAGATTAAAACAGGGAGTTTTATTCTGGGATATTCACACTGAACTCCATGCAACCCTGACATAGTTTTCTCAGTTTCCTTAGAGATTTTCACTCAGACATTAAAAGTAAGACTACAGTGCTGGGGAAACGATGGGGTAAAGAAAGGTAAAATTTTCCAACACAGAACTCCAAAAAATCACACAGTCTGTTTCCTTTTCTCCTCTTCTCTCTGCATCTCCTCAATACAAGCTTCCCTAGAATTCTTTTGAAAACAGTGACTTCACTGTTTCTTGTTTAAATTATGGAAGGCAGCTTTTTGCTATGTTTCATCCACTTTGTACTCAGATTCCCTGTCCAGATCCCTAAAATTTGTTTAAAATGCTATTTTATTAGTAATACTCTAGAATTACAGATATATTAAATTTTATAATTAATTATCTATATGGGATATCTATATTTAAAAGTAAATAAGATGTGTCAATTTAAGCATTTAGAACTGAAATCATGTCTGGCTAATGAAACTCTCAGAATAATTTTTCATGCTTCCTTCTCATTTTAGGGCCTGAGGCAAAGGATTCTTCGTATATTTGGTTCCAGTTAACATTCAGTTACTATCACTGTTTTTCAATGCTTCACTTTCTTAATTTTGTGTCCTAAAAAAAAATCCTGTCTTCTTTTTAGTAGTATGCTTTTAATCAACATTTATATATTGATTGTTTGGACCATTGTCATGTTAAGTATCACTTGTCAGATATTTTTATCTGAAACTACTAACAAACCCTTTCTCTCCAAAATTCCAGCATACAGATAATTCTTTCAAACTCCATTCTATATACAATAATAACAGATACGGCAGGACATTGTTCCAAGGATGGTAAGATGGTACATTCGTCTTTGAATTCAATAGTAATAGAGAGAAATGCATATATCCAAAATATTTAAGAGTGAAATTAAAAAGGACTGCAGATTGACAAGACTCATGTATTTTTTTTCAGTTTGTAAAATTAAATTCATCTAACTGTTGTCACTGGTGGAGGGTTATGACTGTAAGTTGTCCAGATTCTTGGTGTTTTGAACAAAGAATTGGGCAAAACAAAGAAAAAATGAAATAAGAAAGAATGAAGCAACAAAAGAACAAAAGCAGGGATTTATTGAAAATGAGAATACAATTCAGTTTGGGAGCAGCCCAAGCAGTAGCTCAAGGGCCCCGATACAGAATCTGCTTGTGTCCAAATACCCTCTAGAAGTTTCTCATTGGCCACTTCATATTCACCTCATGTAACTGAAGTGGTAGCCACAGTCAGTCTGATTGGTTGCAGACAGTACCCATTCAGAGACTGGAGTGAAGTTAAAAAGTTGCAAATGAAGACTGGACACACATTCAGTATGATTTGCTGCAGACAACAAATTTCAGCCAACCAATATCCCATCTGTCTCACAGAAAAGGTCAAAGGGAGTAGCCTCTGGTCCTTCTGTTACTTAGGTGTACAAAGTTAAGGTTTTCCTTTCAGTTTAGTTCTAGGAAGTCAATGTGAAACAGCCTTAGTTTCCCTGCCTCCAGACCCAATACCCCTGTCTCACTACAAGTAGACTTTGGAGAGATATTATAAAATCAGTTTTGACTTTTTGGAGTTTGAATGCCTCAGAAGACATCTATGTAGATGAGTATATAGGAAGTTGTGCATGTGTATTGATAATCTGTGGCCTATGGATAGTGATTGAAATAAAATTAGGAAAGAGACATCTAAGAATAAAGTGTAGAGAAGAAGAAAAGACAGACTAAGACTAGGAAGGAAATGGTCATTGCTATGACTTAAGCTGCATAGAATATATGAACTCAACAAAGGAGATTAAGTTGGAGCATTAAGAGAAGCAAAGGAAAAAAAAAGTCATCAAATGTTTAGAAAGGTGCAGAAAAAGAAAGTCCTAAAACAGTCTGAAGATCATGTTCTGACCAGAAAGAAAGGCATAAGCAATCTGTTGAATGAACAAATCATTTTCAGCACTTACTGTATTGTAGACATTTTTCTTGGGGCTGCAATAGAAAAAATATTCGTGGCTTCAAGGACTTCAAAATGTAGCATGAAAAATGGCCATTCCATAATTAAATGAAATTACTAAAAAAGACAAGCCTACCAAATGTACCAAATGAAAGTACCAAAAAGGACACACATAGTATGCTGTGAAAATGTATAGGCATAAGTTGTCAAAAAGTAATGATTAAGCGTTGACTAAAATATGGTCAGTAAATGTAATTCTAACAGTGTATAATTCTGTAATACCTTAGATTTGAGAAAAGGAAGACAAAAGGAGGAAAGGACTATTGGTTGGGAACCTTCAGAGAAAATCAGTTTTAATTTCTTCCATCTACAATTAAAAGGAAAAAGGAAGAATTAGGAAAAAATTCCAATTTATATGCACAACTGAACAGGCATTAGATGTGTTGGAGAGACAGGAGAAAAAATATACAACCTATTCTCATAAAACTGAAAGATACTGGATCATATGCACTTCTGCACACTATGACAATCAGTTGATCACATTTTGGAACTTCTCTGTAACATTCAAAATCATTTTTGGATGACAATTTTAAAGATTTTGGTAACTAGAGTTTAACTCTTTTACAGTTTGCCATGATACATAAATTTAAAAACCTTATAGTAAATGAAGAAATGATTTGTTTTGAAATTTCTAAAACCCAATTTATTAAACTTGTACTATTTTTGCAAAAACAGAAAGAATGTTCAAATAATTGAAAAAGTCTCAGTAACTCCTATAAATAAAATAATATGCACCATCTTAAATGGATCATTTTCTTAGTAACACTCTTAAAATTAAGCACTTTTCCTATATAAATTCTTAAGTGGTTGCCACAGTTTTCTTGACCTTTAGGTAGACAAAGTTTTCAGGGAAAAGATCAACTTGGCAAGTTGTTAAAAGTCAAGAGGAAATCTAAATCCAATTTTTAAGAACTGGAAAAGGCCAAACATTTAGAATCTTGCAACATTATATTTTTCACACTATAGAAACTACCTTAAAATGGCAGTTTCAGAATAAATTCATTTTAAATTTCTCACTACGTGGCAATTTGCCTTTTCAAATCCTAAATAATTGCTTCTACATTAGTGTGTTAGAGATTTGAGATAAATAGATAATTCTGGAGTCCCATAGTTTGTGATTGATTACCAGGGAGTTAGATATTACCAAGACACACAGAGATGCATTCAGAACACTAGAAGGGAGTTTCAGATATTTTTTCTTTTGACAATTTGGATAACAAATGCAGTTTTTTAAAGTTTACAAACCTTGAGAGAAGTTTCATATTTTATGATAGTAAAAAAAGGAAAACTAAATAAATTTTATTGAGAAGCCAAAAGACTTTATTTGACATTTGTATAGGTATTTTAAACCTAAAAAGAGACTCCCAGAGACTAGGATTTAATTGAGATGTCATGGGGATTGCTTTAAAGGCATGGAGAGCAAAGAACAATGTGAAATTTTCAGAATTTGTTACTATTTTTTCCAAAAGAAAAAATTTTATTTTTATTGATATTATATATCATGTCCTGAGGGGATATTTGTGGGGTTTTTTTTTTAATCAAAAAGAAGCATCAGCAAATAAATTCAAGAAAGAAAAAGAGTGAGAGAGAAAATAAAACAATGGCACATCTATTCCAAATATAATCCAACAACATCACTATATAAAAGCTAAACCAAATATTCAAAGAGGATAAGAATTAAGCAGTATCTGAGGCTAGCCCCAGAGTCTTGGTGATTTTTATTGTTATTAGTGTTGCTTTTTGTTGTTGTTATTTTTATCTCTACCATTCATTTGTATGTGTTACTTCTGTTTTCAAGGATAGAGTCACAGACCTATGGAAGTAGGAAAAGTCCATGTATCTGAGTACATGTCCCTTGCTAATCATTTATATCTATGTAACAGACTAACAACCTCTTGGACAAATACCTTTTTTCTTGAGTATTAACTTTTGAAATAGCTAGATTGAGAATAACTGATATTCAAAAAATTGAATATATTTAACAGGTACAATTTGATGAGTTTGGAAATACACACACACCCCCCATAAAAATGATCACCACAATTAAGATAATAAATATATGGTCTACCTCCAGAACTTTCCTTCCACTCCTTTGAGTTTTGTTTCGTTTTGTTCTGTTTGGTTGTAAGAAGACTTAACATGAGATAAACCTTGTTGACAAATTTTGATGTATACAATGGTGACTTGTTAAAATATAGCCACTATTTTGTACCTTTAGAATTTATTTATTTCGCATGAAATTTTAGAGCCATTGAACAAGATGTCACCTCACACTTGTTAGGATGGCTACTACTATTTAAAAAAAAAGGAGAGAGCAAATGCTGGTGAGGATGTGGATTAATTAAACATTTTGTACACTGTTCCTAGGAATGTCAATTTGTTAAGCTACTATGAAAAATAGAATAAAGGTTCCTCCATTTAAAGATTGGCCAGATGCAGTGGCTGAAACCTGCGATTCCAGTACTTTGGAAGGCTCAGATGGAAGAAATGCTTGAGGTCAGGAATTTGAGACCAGCCTGAAGAAAACAGCAATATCTTACCTCTACAAAAATTTAAAAGTTAGCTGGGTGTGGTGGTGCACGGCTATAGGGACCCACCTTAGAAGGTGGAGGTGGGAGGATTGCTTGAGCAAGTTCAAGGCTGCAGTGAATTATAGAGCACCACTGTTTTCCAGCCTGCATGGCAAAGCAACATTCAGCCTCAAAAAAAAAAAGAAAAAAAGAAAACGAAAGAGAGAGAGAGAATAAATGAATAAATGAAAACAACAGATAATTTCTGGGCATATTTTAAAAATAATAAATGAGGATCTCAAAGAGATATCTGCACCCCCATGTTCCTCACAGGTCAAGTACCTTTTAATTGTTTTAACTTGGTAAGGTAAATGACTATTGATTTCATACAAGGACAATAACCCCAATGAGAAACTCTTTTACCACTTCCACTCATTGATATTTAAGATTATTTAATTCTAAAATTCATAAGGAATTGAGTATCACAATTTAGTCAAAACATTTAAGTTCTAAATGTAAGGAATTTAAGATGAGTTAGACGTAATAAACATATTTATAATGAGATATACTAAAAGTTAGAATTTGCTTGAGAGAGTTGTAAATTAAATATTAGGGTAACATAGAAGTGAATTAGTTTAATATCCATCAAGGAAGATTAGTGCGAACTCCATACAGGAATCTTTTATAAGGACCAGTAAGTATGTTTGACCCTTGCCCAAGAATGAAAGACATTTTTATTTTTATTTTTATTTTTATTTTTATTTTTTTAATTGTACTTTAGGTTCTGGGGTACATGTTGGGGAAGGATAACATGGGGAGAAATGCCAGATATAGGTGACAGGCGGATGGAGGCAACAAACCACATTGCCATGTATGTACTTATGCAACAATCCTGCATGATCTGCACATGTACCCCAGAACATAAAGTTCAATTAAAAAAAAAAAAATCTCCTTAAGATGATAAGCAAATTCAGCAAAGTCTCAGGATACAAAATCAATGTGCAAAAGTCACAAGCATTCCTATACACCAATAACAGACAAAGAGCCAAACCATGAGCAAAATCCCATTCACAATTGCTACAAAGAGAATAACATACCTAGGAATACAACTAAAAAGAACATGAAGGACCTCTTCAAAGAAAACTACAAACCACTGCTCCAGGAAATAAGACAGGACACAAATAGATGGAAAAACATTCCGTGCTCATGGTTAGGAAGAATCAATATTGTGAAAATAGCCATACTGCCCAAAGTAATTTATAGATTCAATGCTATCCCCCATCAAGCTACCATTGACCTTCTTCACAGAGCTGGAAAAAGAACACCTTAAGCTTCATATGAAACCAAAAAAGAGTCCACATAGCCAAAACAATCCTAAGCAAAAAAAAAAAAAAAAACTGGAGACAACAGATGCTACAGAGAATGTGGAGAAATAGGAATGCTTTTACACTATTGGTAGGAGTAAATTAGTCCAAACATTATGGAATACAGTGCGGTGATTCCTCAAGGATCTAGAAATAGAAATATCATTTGATCCAGCAATCCCTTTACTGAATATATACTGAAAGGATTATAAATCATTCTATTATAAAGACACATGCATACATATGTTCATTGTGGCACTCTTTACAATAGCAAAGACTTGGAACCAACCCAAATGCCCATCAATGATAGACAGGATAAAGACATGTGGCACATATACATCATGGAATACTATGCAGCCATAAAAAGGATGAGTTCATTTCCTTTGTAAGGACGTGGATGAAACTGGAAACCATCCTTCTCAGGAAACTGACACAAGTACAGAAAACCAAACACTGCATGATCTCACTCATAAGTAGGTGTTGAACAATGAGAAAACATGGACACATGGAGGGGAACATCACACACCAGGACCTATTAGGTGTGGGAGAGCTAGGGAAGGTATAGCAGGATGTGGGGGTTTGGGGGAGGGATAACATTAGGAGAAGTACCTAATGTAGATGATGGGGGATAGATGCAGCAAATCACCATGGCATGTGTATACCTATGTAACAATCCTACATGAGCTGCACACGTACCTCAGAACCTAAAGTATAATTTTAAAAAGCAAGAAAATACAGATTGTATGCTTCTGATACAGATGATGTAGATAAATTAGGGATGTGACCGAGGCACATTTTCTATCATCATGACAAAAACTTGGAACAAAAAACATTAACAAAAATAAAAACTTAGAAACAAAATTTAGAAGTGCACAAAATAATCATGGCCAAACAAGAAAGCCAAAATGTGGTATGGTTTTGCATAATTGACAGAATATAAAAGAGCCTAATCCATATAACTAGGATTATCCTCTTGCTTATAACCAGGATAATGACACTGGGGCTAGGAACAACATTTATATAGTAATAATAATATAATTATTTTCATTCTTATCATTCTATAGGGAAAAATAACAAATTGTTATGACTACTGTGCAGGCATTTATTAGCAGGGTAATGACGACCACTTAAAAAACGTTATTGTCTATTAAAGCATATTTATTTAAGGATAAAAATCACAAAGGTCATGAACATCTCTCTCTATCTGTATACAAAAAGACATACACAAAGCTAGGTAACGTGCATATTTCCTGCTGAAGGTAAAAGGTTCTATGCCTCTTGGAACACCTAAGGGACCCCAGATGTCAATAATACCATATGGTCCCATCAAGTATTTTGAGAAGCTCTACTTTGCCATGTTTGGATTTTCTTTTTCCATTCACCTGGTCCTTTCTGCCTGTTCTGTAGATTCTGACTCTGTTTGCTCAAATGTCAGGTAGGTAATCAAATCAAACTTGGCATGTTCATGAATGCCTAGATTGAGAATAAGTGAATCAAAAATCATTCCCAGGTATTACTGGGCTTTATAGTAAAATCAGATTTGAAAACTGAAGGCATGCATTTTTAGCATTATTAATAAAATGAAAAGTAAAATAGAATTAACTGTTTTTGTGAAGTAGAAGTGGGAAATAGAATTGGGAAGGGAAGTTTGTGATATTAACAACCACATATCAAACAGGGAGTTAAGCGATAGTGTCTAAAGTTAAAACTATAACATATGAAAATTGAAATATATTGTGAAGTGTTAAAAAGAGTTAAAATGATAGAATGATATAATTAATGCAAATATGCAGAGAGAAATGACAGGAGGAGTGTAAGAGAGAAATATTACATGTGTGCTGTTCCTATTGTTGCCTTAGTAAATCATGCCTGCATTTAACACATTTATAAAGAGATTCATAAACACAATTTGGAGCAATGCAAGAATACTCATGGCCCATGGGAGCATATTAATGATTTTTATCATGTTGAATCATTATTAGGATCAAGTATATCACCTGGCATATATTTATTGAATTAATATGATCTATCAGGATTTTCATCCTCCATCTACTCACATATTTCATAACATATTCTGAAATTGCAATCATGCTACAATGTATCTGTTTTTTTTTTTCATTTAATGATTATTATAAAATGAAGCCCAGAATTGAACCATTACTATTCGTTTTAAGATTCACTTAACAAAGATTAATGAGGACTTATGTGGAAGCATGGGACAAAGTTCCTGCCAACAAAGGACTCTTATTCTTTCTCTTTCATTAAATACATTTAATATATATACAATTATATATACATATATGTTTACACACTGCAATATAACTCATCAATACATTCAATAATTATGAGAAAATCTAAAACATATTTAGAACACTGAAAATGATTTTTATTAGAGACAACTGGATAGGTCTCTGTGAAGATAAAATATTCAAGTGAATATATTAACAAAGTCAGGTAGTAAGGGAATATCATCAGTAAAAATGATGGTGAAATCACATTATGAGAAACATAAGAATCTTTGTGAACTGAACCAGGAAATCCACTAAACAAATTATTAAAATTTGATTCAACATGATCAAAATCATTAATATGCTCATATATATCCTAGCGTTACTGAGTAAAACAACAATTAAGTCTGTCTTATCTAGGATTTTTAAGATACTCAAAATCCTTGAAGGGTTACTCACTACTAAATAAAACATCTGCCATCATAATCTCCTGTCATATTTGTCAAGCAATAGAAAAGAGAATGATTTTTGAAAGCTACTTCAAGTTATTAAGAACTAATTAAAATTTTAGGAAAAAAAAAAATCTGTCTTGGTTTAAACTAAACTATTAGAGTATTAGGTACTTGAAATTGAGAAAACACGAAGACATTACCCATTAAAATCTAAATAAACCAGAATCCTTATTCCAGCTGCTATTATCCCCTGACATTCTTTCACTGACTATATAATTATACAGATTTTATCATCACAATATCTGCGTGTGTTTAGAAAGATGGTTCAGTCATTTGTTTGCTGATTTACATCACATTTATTTATATTTAATTGTTTTTTACCTTTGTATGAGAGATTAACTGTGGCACTGAACAATTCAGTGCCTTTATAGGTACATTTTACATAAAAAAGAATTTATATTCATGACTGAAGACAGAATGTAAAAAGGAAAAGTGAGTATTTATAAAAAAGGTATTGTGAAAAGCACAGAAGTAAAAATTGGCTACCTTCTCATACATCCAATGTACATGAATATAAAGACCCTATTTGGAGAAGAGAAGCTCCTTATAAGAATTTGCCAGATTTACAGTGTAAATGAAATGGAATGGGCAGCTAATAACAAAAATAAAGAAACAGGAAAATAAGCAGATAATAGCAGTGTCTTGAATACAGACCATACAGTGTTTCCAGTTTAGGGTGATGGATGTAATGATCCATTCACACTTACAATAGTTCCATGAAAAAGGTAATTCTGATAAAATTTTTTTTAAAAAATAGAAAGAGACCATCAATGAGTTAGATAGTTTAAAAACATTTTGTAAGATGAAAGGCACATGGACTGTGATGGGTAAACTCTTGAGATAGTAAGGATTCAAAAGCTATATGAACTGGAGGAGCAAATTTGTTCTGCAAAATCTTCAAAAGCCTAGGGATTCAGAAACCATCAAGTCTGACAGATGGAAGGTGTGAGATTTACATCTGTAATCATAATTAAAGATCAATAAATTATACCTTTCTGTACTAAACACACACATACACACAGGCACACACACACATCAGGAGATTAATGCTAAGCAACCCGTTGAGGTTCATTGCTACAGAAGTAGAATAAAAATTATCTAAGAAGAAATTGTGTGAGTAATGTAGTAATTCAGAACTTGGGGAAAATTTCCAACTTCCCAATTTGACTACTTATGGATCCCAAGCCTAACATTCATTTCCTCAGTTTACAGAAAATCATATCAGATGCGGCAGTGCAAATAGTTTTACCAATTTCATTGTTAATTATAAGGTATTCAAGAATCACAAGGCACCAGAGAAAAGCCTGCTACATTAAGGGAAAAAACAAAATGTACATGTGAGAAAAATTAAGAGTTCTGATTATTATCTCAAATTTTTTGTTTGTTTTCTTATTGCATCCATTAAATAAGTTTTTGTGAAAAGGACAAAAACTGGCCTTAGAAACACTTTTTTAAAATGACTGCTGAGTATATCTACACAAACTAAGAGCAATAAAGCAAAGAAATACAAAATATATTGAATAGGAGTGGTGAGAGTAAACATCTTTGTCTTATTCTGGCTCTCAAGGGAATAATTCCAACTTTTGCCTGTTCAGAAGGATGTTCACTGTGAGCTTGTCATTGATGGCTCTTGTTATTATGAGGTATACTCCTTTCATACCTAGTCTGCTGAGGGTTTCTACCATGAGGGGATGTTGAATTTTTATCAGAAACCTTTTCTGTGTCCATTGATATGATCATGTGGTTTCTGTTTCTAGTTCCATTTATGCAATAAATCATAGTTATTGATTTGCATATATTGAACCAACCTTACATCCCAGGAAGAAAGCCTACTTGATTGGAGTAGATTCACTTTTTGATGTCCTGCTGTATATGATTTGTTAGAATTTTATTGAGAATTGTTAAGTCTGTGTTCATTCGGAATATTGGCCTGAAGTTTCATTTTTTAATTGTCTGTCTTCCAGATTTTGGTATAAAAACGATGCTGGTCTTACAGAATGAATTATGGAGAAATCCTTCCTCCTTTATTTTTTTGGAGTAATTTCAGTGTTATTGGTACCTCTTTATATGTGTGGTAAAATTTGGCTGTAAATTCATTTGGTCCAGGGCTTTTTCTGATTGGTAGTTTTTTTTTTCTTTAATCACTAATTTTGGAACTAATTATTGGTCTGTTTGCAATTTCAATTTCTTCCTGGTTCAATCTCAGGATATTGTATGTTTCCAGGAATACACCCATGACTTCTAGGTTTTCTAGATTGTGTGCATAGCAGTGTTCTTAATAGTCTCTGAGGGTTTTATGTATTACTGTAAGGTCAGTATTACTGTCACCTTCATCATTTCTGATTGTGTTTATTTGGATCCTCTCATTATTTCCTTATTACTCTAGCTAGAGGTCTATCAATTTTATTTTTTCTCTCAATAAACCAACTTTTAGTTTAGCTTTTTTTTTTTAATTTTAATATGGATTTTCACTTCTCAATTGCATTCAGTTTGGCTTTAATTTTGGTTGTTTCTTTTCTTCCACTAGCTTTGGAGTTGGTTTTATCTTGTTTTTTAGTTTCATTAGATATCATGTTAGGTTTTTAATTTGAGATTGTTCTAACTTCTTGACATAGGCATTTAGCATTATAAACTTTTCTGTTAACATGGCATTAGCTGTGTCCCAGGAATTCTGGTATGTTGTATCACTGTTTTTATTAGTCTCAAATAATTTTTTTTTAATTTCTGCCTTAATTTCATTGTTTAGCCAAAGTCATTCAGGAATAGATTGTTTAATTTTCATGTAATCATAGGGCTTTGGAAAAAAAGACATTTTTTTATAACCTCTAAATAAATAAATTAATTAATTAATACCTTTACAATAGAAATATTTTACTAGGTTACTTAACATAAAAACATGGCTTAATAAACATTGACTAAAATAACTGAAAGTCTGAACATAATAGAGATGTGCAGTTATAAGAAATAATTTAACACATGTAAAATACTTCTGATGAAAGAACAGTACTGCCTTATTTCTAGAAAATAATCTCCTGTTTTGTTATTATTTGTTATATTTGCATAGCTTTATCATTCCTGTAACTTCAAATTCCAGTTAAAACAAAATCACCATTATAGTCTTGCTTTACAAAATGCTATTTGGTAAACGTAACTGTTCATTTGTCTTGCTGGTTTTCTTTCTCTAGATTTTATCTTTCTGGAATTTGAATAAATGTGTAAAAGTTTTTAAAATTGAAATTTTATGTTAAAAGATAAGCTATAAAGGATCAATTGATACAATTGAGAATGTACAATTCCTCACAGATGTGAGTAAATAAAACAAAAACTATCAAAGAACGACAACAGAGGTATAAAATGCTATTTTAGCTTTATAGTAAGAGAATTGCTTCAAGGGAGAATTACTTTAAAGTAAAAGACCTGAATTGCAGATGGAAAGAGTCACTGTGCGCCAATTACAACAAAGGAATACCACTCAATACTGTATATCCTTATAAAATGTAATATTATAATTGATGAAATAATCATCGAAAAGCCAGAAACACATAAAAATAATCATCCATTAAAAGATCTATCAGCTATACTAGTTGGAAGAACACAATGAAGTAATTACTTAATATTTTGGAGAAAAACCAAACCAAACCAAAACAAAACTCTCTGATTTCCAGCCCAGTGTTCCATATCAAGTGAAATAACAATGTTTGGAGATGATTTACAAGTGCTTTATGACATTAAACAAAAAAACATTATTTTTACTTGCCGTTTTTGAAAATTTTTGTAAGAAATTTTTCTAGAAAACAAAAGTATATCAAATGAAAGCAAGACACGGGATCTAAGAATTAATGACTTCAATTTAGAAGAAAAATGAAGGAAAATTTAAGTGAAACAGGAGGGTTGGAATTTCATGTAGTTGAACCTCTTCTGAAATAATAGAAAATATCATTTAAAAAATTGAATCCAAGAATGACTAAACAAGCATATGACATATCACTGGAATCTTCAAATAAAATAAATAAGTACCCAACTAAATAAATGTATGTGATATGCTACTTAGTAAGATCATTTTCATTTCCATATCAATGTAACAACCATTGATTAATTTTTAAATTTTAGAATAAAATTTGAACCAAGCTTTAAAAATACCCTTAATCATAGTTACAGAATTTGAAGGAAATGACATTAATCTAAAAAGAGAAAAATAGCATACATAATACACAAGTTAGGGGGAGAAAAGTGTGAGTTTTGCTGAAGTAAATTGAAGAGACTAAAATTTTTATATTTCAAAATAGAGACAGGAGAAAGTATCTATGATTGAAGAAACAATAAATAGCAATACTGTTAAAATTCAAAAGTTTAAAATCAGAGGTATAAAATAATATTTTATCTTTATAGCAAGAGAAGCATGGGAAGCACACAAATAGTCTAAGTCAATATACTAATTGAAAGTCAATAAAATTATAAGTTGCAAAAACTAAGGGAGGATAGTATTATAAACATATTTTAGGTATTATGAAATATATAGTTAAAAGAGCTTAAGAAAAATGAAAACTTCTCTGTTTCCAGTTCTTACCCATGGATTACTTTGCTAAATTATAAATCAATTGCAAATACATTAAAAATGCTTCCGGAAAGATGTAATGGTAGCTGAGAAGTTCAAATTTAATTGTTACTTAAATAAATAAATAAATTTTAATATACCTAGAATTTTGCATTTATTCTTTGTTTTTAAATTTTAACATGTGGCCTCAGTAGAGCTAATATTAAATATCATGTTAAGAAAAATTTGGCTCAATCAAATTAATGATAATTAGATAATGGTTTTCAGCTTGGTTGACTATTATGGAATTAAAGCCCTTTAAGATACTTTCTCTGAGTAAGCTTTTGTATAGCCTTGCATAATTGATATATGAAATAATAAAAAGCAACAGAAAAAAATCACAATGCTCTTTTTTTTTTAGATACGGTGGTAAACAAAGTGCAATAAGGAAGCCGACCTGAATAAAATGTTTTACTTTAAGAAATATTATACTGTAAGTGAATCAGGTTTTTGATATTTGTCAAACATATTTTAAAATGTTGTTGTATTTACTTATTTTTCTGAGTTCTCTGAGAAAACTGGTATCTGCATATTATGAAATTCAGTTTGTTATGAAAATTGTAAAGCTTGCTACATTTCAATATTAAAGCACTCAGTTTTAGAAAATAAAGTACTTTTCCACAGCCTTCAGAAACAATTACTTTTCATGAGTCGACAGAGATTTTGATTGAGTCTGTCAGAAAAACTTGTAAAGTTCTCTTGCTATAATAAATGGGATACTCAGATTCTAATTTCCATAAAAATAGATTTTAGAAAATAACAATTCTGGGATTTATTGGATTTTCTAGCAAAGCCTTGTAATTATCTCATACATCAACCAAAACTAGTGCTTATTACAAGTGCCAGTTGTAATCATTTGCTGATTTTGTTGATGTTTAAAGCTGTATTTGCAGTTTACTTTTAAATGACAAGATTTTAAATTTTTTGTTAGAAATCTTTATAAATATTGTATAGGAAATGTAGTGATTTTCTATCAGAATTTACACAATTACATACTAGTTTTATTAATTATTGTTTTTTTTTCTTTTGATCTTGGAAGGGCACTAGTATCAAACTCAAGATGTGAAATTCAGAGAAATTTCTTTCCTTTTTTGCTTCATATCCTTTGATATTTCCACACTTAACTGCTCCCCAAATTATCTGAACTAATGCTTGAAATGCACTTCTTACTGTAGCAATGAAAAAGTTAATACAGAGAGAATAGTAGGATGACTTCTATAACACAATAAAGTATTTAATAAAGTAATTAATAAAAATGGGCCCAAGTGTAACCTTTCATGCACCCCCTTGCACGCTTTTAAGAATCCAAAACATATTATAAACTTCTGTATATTCTGCATATTTTCTAAATTCATGTGTGATGTGCTCTATTCCAATGATATGTAAAGTCACAAAGTTTTGAGAAAATTAAATAGAAAAATATTTGCACAATTCTTCTTATGTTTCATGGTTATAGTGTCTATTTGTGATATTTTTCAAAGTTGTATTCATATTCTCTAAGGCATATTATAGGATTCTGGGCTGATTAATAATATATAGAAAATAAATGTTAATGAAAAACTAGTAAAATTATTTTCTCCACAAATTATTGAAATAAAATAGGGTTTCCAAGTCATATTCGAGTTACGATAGTTGTAGGCAATATTATCAGAGGCTTTGACAACAAAGGTCAAGCAAACTATTGCTGATATATGTTTTAAGTCTATGTATCTCTCTTGCAGATTCACAACATATAATATCTTAAAGGATCTGAAATACTTTGTAATAAAAAACTACTTACATTTTCGTGTCAATTATTTAAAAACAAAAACCAAGCTTTATATACTTTAAAACTGACATTTAAAAAATTATCTATTACACTAATTTGAATAATTTTCTCTTAGCATTATTTGTAGCAAAATAGGAAGTATAGTGAGTGAGTGTAAACACCTATAGGACTTCATTTCCTCTTTCATCAAAGATCTGATGCCAACTTAAATTCTGAGATTTAACATAATACACAGCAAAAATTTTGAATCCAAAATTATGGTTCTTGATGCAATATAATTTGCACTAGCTATATTTTCACAACTTGGTGAATAACTGCTTGGCAAATGAACTTTAACTTCTTGTCAGTTCCTAAGGCCCATCATCTGCCTTGTTCATTAAGAACTGTGAAGTTTATACAGTCTACAACATGACTATATAATCATCAGTTTTCTTTGTTGGCCCAGATCAGGATCTTTCTTCTTTTTAAAACTGAGGATTTTGCATTATGTCTAAACATTTTACTTAATTTTAAGCTTAGCAATTCTCAATCTAGGATAATTACAATCCTTGGCCTTTCATTTCTTTTTATTTCCTTTTCTTCTTACACTTCTATTACCTCACAGCCATCACAAAGCTAATCCCACGTTGCATTATTTGATGGGGCCATACAGTCAACAATCTAAATATGCATGTGATACAGGGTGGCATTTATCTACAATTCCAAGTTCAGGTGTTTTACTAATTTTCCGTATTACACAGACCAACTCTGA
The DNA here is from genome assembly GCA_036589455.1 of Ateles fusciceps. Lineage (NCBI taxonomy): Eukaryota > Metazoa > Chordata > Mammalia > Primates > Atelidae > Ateles > Ateles fusciceps. The sequence continues at coordinate 2,350,447 of JAZHEH010002703.1, read as the reverse complement.
ATTGCATCATCAAATTGATTTTACAATGTATATGTATTCAATTCTGCATTGACTAGTTTTCTGACATGTTAATAACATGATTCCCTTTAATTTATTTTAAATTAAACATTCAAAAAAGTATATATTAAGAGAAAACACTTTGTGGGTAATGCATAAGTTTAAGAAGTAGTAAAATTTGATTGCTTTTACATGTCAAAAGTAATCTGACATTGTAGTTTTCTGGATTGAGATGCTTATAAAGGATGTAAAGATATTCCCAGTAGATTTGTAAAAGCATGAGTTTAAAAATTAAGAATATATATTTAATGACTCTTTCAATAAGTGTTTATAGATTATTGAATAGAGGCAGACACCTAAAGGTTGATATGCACCTTGATGAGAGAATTTTATAGAAATACAATTCTTTTAAAAAAAGATTTAAAATTTTTAGAAAATCTCAGAGGTCATTAGCAGCTTTTGGCATGTGATTGATTGCATTTGAAACACATTAGAACCCCTTGAGCAGAAGCAAAGTTAAAAGCTTAAGTCTAGACATGAGGTCATTATACTTCAGTATCATATTCTATGGGGGAAAAGTGATATACTGGTAATTAAAACATAGATACATGTTGACAGAAATTTCCACTGAAAACATATTATTCTTACTTGAAGTTGTCATGATTCCTGAATCCAAAGATTCATGTTTTTAGACCAACCTGGAAAATCATGCACTTTTATCTCTTTGAGTAATAATTAGCCTCAATCCACTCTACTCGTTATTTAGAGACTCCTATTAAATTTATATTGACTCCTCTCACAGCTTGAAACTGATTCATGTTTTCTCACCTCCAGGATCATGGACAATGAAATCCAGGCTGAGGTGGTTTCAGATGGAAATGAAGAACTTGTTGGGAACTGAAGCAAAGATGACTCTTGCTATATTTTAGCAAAGAGACTGGTGGCTTTTGCCCCTGCCCTGGAGATTTTTGGAACTTTGAACTTGAGAGAGATGACTTAGGGTATCTGGCAAAAGAAATTTCTAAGCAGCAAAGAATTCAAGAGGTGACTTGAGTGTTGTTAAAGGCATTAAGTTTTAAAAGGGAAACAGAACATAAAAGTTTGGAAAATATGCAGCCTGAAAATGCAATAGAAAAGAAAATCCCATTTTATAAGGAGAAATTCAAACTGTCTGCAGATATTTGCATGAATAAGGAGGAGCTGATGTTAATCATCAAGACAAAGGGGAAAATGTCTTGAGGGCATGTCAGAAACATTTGAAGCAACCCTTCCCGTCACAGGCCCAGAAGCCTAGGTGGAAAATAAGGTTTCGCGGTCTGGGCCCAGGGTTCTTCTGCTGTTTGCAGTCTAGGGACTTGTGCCCTGCATCTCAGCCATTCCAGCCATAAATAAAAGGGGCCAAGGTACAGCTGACGCCATCGCTTGAGAGGGCCAAGCCCCAGGCCTTGGTAACTTCCATGTGGTGTTGAGAATGAGGCTACATAGAAGTTAGGAATTGAGATTTCAAACCTCTGGCTAGATTTCAGAGGCTATATGGAAATACCTGTATGTCCAGGCAGAAGTTTGCTAGGGCAGTGCAGAAGGGAAATGTGGAGTGGGAAGCCCTACACAGAGTCCCCATCTGGGGTGCTGCCTAGTGGAGCTGTGAGAGGAGGGCCACCAACCTCCAGCCCCCAGAATGGTAGCTCCACTGACAGCTTGCACCATGCATCTGGGAAATCTGCAGACATTCAACACCAAACCATGAGAGCAGCGAGAAAGGAGGCTGTACCCTGTAAAGCCACAGGGCCAGAGCTGCCCAAGACAATGTATACCCACCTCTTGCATCAGCGTGACCTAGATGTGAGACATGGAGTCAAAGGAGAATATTTTGGAGCTTTAATATTTGACTGCTCTGCTAGATTTCAGACTTGCATCTGGCCTATTGCTCCTTGTTTTGGTCAATTTCTCCCATTTGGAATGGCTGTAATTACCCAATGCCTGTACTCCCATTGTATCAACCAAGTAATTAGCTTGCTTTGGTTTTACAGGCTCATAGGTGAAAGGAGATTGCCTTGTCTCAGATAAGACATTGAATGGTTGCCATTTGAGTTAATGCTGAAAAAGATGTGAGGGACTGTTGGGAAAGCATAATTCGTTTTGAAATGTGAAGACATAAGATTTTAAAGGGGCCAGGGATGGAATGATATGGTTTGGCTGTGTCCCCACCCAAATCTCATCATGAAAGGTAGCTCCCACAATTCCCATATGTTATGGAGGGTAATTGAATCATGGGGGCTGGTCTTTTTCATGCTATTCTTGTGACAGTGAAAAAGTCTCATGAGATCTGATAGTTTTGTAAAGAGGAGTTTTCCTGTACAAGTTATCTTCTTTTGTCTGCTGCCAAGTGAGACATCCCTTTCACCTTCCACCATGATTGTGAGGCCTCCCCAACTATGTGGAACTGTGGGTCCATAAATCCTCTTTGTCAATTGCCAAGTCTCAGTTTTGTCTTTATCAGCAGGATAAAAACGGACAAATACAGCCAGTAAGCCCCAGAAGGGAGGCCACAGACAACGTGGAAAAACAATCACATGCTTATACTCCTTGAATTCTTCCTGGAGTTCATACATCAAGGTCACTCATGTTTTACTGGCCAAAACAATTAACATGGCTCCATCCAAAATTAAGGCAGAGAAGGTGTGTAATGTGTATTGAAATATCAGAACCACTAATAATGGTTAACAGAACCATAACCATATGGTAAGCAGTTAATATGTGATGGAGCATAGGAGTCAAGATGACTCACACCCCATAGCTGGAACAGAGAGTAAATGTTAGATAGACCTCAGATATTAAAATTAAATAAAGTAGAATTAAATAATCTAGATTAGTGTGTAACCATGGAAGAGGCTGAATTATATTTCTAACAAAATTGTACCAAGTACGGATGAGTTTGCAGGTATGTGCTTTATGCAAATTGAGAAACATCTGTGTTTTTTTTTAACTTTGAAGTATGCATTCTATTTCTCTAAACATTTCAAACACATTATATGAAACATAACTTGTTAATGCAATCTAACAAATACAGCACAGAAAGATAAGATTATACAAAATTTCTCATCAATATTTTACACATTTAATCCAGCATGCTAAAAGAATAATACAATTTGACTAAGATAGGTTCATCAATGGCTTTAAGCCTAAGTTTGTAAGAATAAAGAGGAATATTTCTTTCAGAATTTTGCTAAATACACTATTGATAGTAGATACTACATATAGGTAGTCTAAATGGAAAGTTAAGCTGTTCAGTTGTTTTTCCTGGGTTTACTAAGAGGCAACCAACTTAGTCCTTAAACCATTTCTCTTACTACAACCCCAAAAGTTAGCTTATTTGGCAAAGGCATAATAGATGTCAAAGAGGGGAGTTTAGTCCAAGACCCTTCAATATCCATACTCAAGTCATGTCATACTACCCAGTAGTATTTCATATAAGATAGTGTTTAAAATAAGTGTCTCAATATAAAATTTTGCACCAAAGTCCATAATATTAATAATTATCATTAACTAAAAATGACATGATAAATAATATTTGTAGTATTAATAGCTATGTCCAAATACAGATATGATGTATCTAAATGAAGAAAAAGAAGAAGAAAGAAGAAATTTTACCAAACAATTTGAAGCACTCGTATGTTTTGGCATAGGCAAGTCTTGGAAATGTGAAATTCTTGTTTTTTGTCACATACTTTTGATTATTGTACTAGCCAGTCTAGAATATTAGAAAAGGCATTAAGAAATTGATAGAATATTATGTTCCTGAATAAGATGACATAATATAAAAATGTTAATTTCCTATAAAACTCCATACAAATTTAAATTTATTGAATTTAAAACTTTGACAAGAAATCTGAAACTTGGCAAAATTATTCTGACATCATTTGAGAGAATAAATATGTAAGGAGAGCTAAGGAGTTTTTAAAAGACAAATAATTAGAGGAAGTTGATCTGTAAGACAATAAAATGGTTTATAGATTAAAATAAAGCAGAGTTTTACTGGCCAAATATATTAAAGCAGACTGGTAGAATAAAGTAAACAGACTTACAATTTATTCAGTACACAGCTCTTGCACTCCTAGGAAAATGCTAAGGTATGAATGAAACCTAGTTAAGTATTTACAGGATACCTAAATACACTAGAAACAAAATCAGATCCCTTTTCCTAATGCTATTAGTAAATGCTTTATAAAACATTTTTGTTCTTCAGTATCTTAAGCATGTTCTATTTTTAATAAAATGTTTTTTCTCATTGTTTTTTTGTGTTTATTATTCATTAAAATGTTTCTGTTGCCTTAGCTTTGATTAGGAGGTGTTATTTTCTGTTCTGTATGATTCCAGGAATGCGGTAAAATATTATCCCTGGGTATACTGAATACAATCATTATCCACTCATAGTTAGTGAACATTCATTTAAAATAATTTGGAAAAATGGCCAATATGTTCACTCCACTGTTTACTTTTGGCATATTTGCCATCATAAGGAGAAATCCCTTTACCTTGTTTCTCTCAAAGGCAAGTGGCATTTATTCTAAACTAGTCACAGTCTTTATCCAGGCCCAAGGAGTGAAGGTATAACACTAATACAGTGTTCCAATTGCTTATTTTTATAGACTTTCCTCTCTCTCTCCTTCCAGTTTCTTATTTCCAGATTAAAGTGACAATTTATATTCACTGCTGTCACTAGATGTGTTATTTTTCTTAAAATTATTGTCCATTTATGAAAGTAAAAATATAGTATCAATGTAGAAAAAAGAATAGTATACTATGAGTCTGTTTAAACTAGAACATAGCTTTCAGATGACAGAGGCTTGACAATTGTTTCCTTTTCAATGGATTTCTCTGTGGTACAATGAGCTGGAAAGAAAGATAAGTGGATAGAAATATTATACCATCCTTGAGTTTTACATGGTCTTCTATTTTACCAAGAAAATTTATAAAGGTTTTTTAGAGCTCATTCCTTTTGCTGCTTGCCATCTTCTTGATCAATATTGGTCATTTACAGATGTTAAAACTTGATACCATTTTTAATGATTCTATCACTAGAACTATTACAAATATTAGAGAAAAAAGGAATTGGTCTTTTAGCACTATTATCATTTACATATTATTTGATGGATTTAGTTGCTTAATATCAGCATATTTGTACTGATGGACCTGAATAAAATATTCTGAAGCTTGAAAAAATAAAAATATATTCATCTTAAATATTATCCAATGTAGTTTTCACTTATTTTTTTGGAAGCCTTAGTTTTCATTACTGGATTTAACGGTTATTATCTATTATATTTGTCTATAAAGTATATTTTATTATTTGGTTCAAAAATAGTTTTCCACGTGATGATGCAAGAGATTTGTTTTAAAGTTTGTTGGAGATCATTTAAACTGTGAATTTTATCTATTTGCTAAATATAAGTGTATACATATATTTTGAAACTTTGAGTGAATTTAATTAGTGCTTGTGTGCTTTTAATGTAAGCACAGAAATAATGCTATTCTCACAGGGAAAAATAATGCTTTACTTAAAGTCTAAATCTCTCTAGTCCCTAATCCCTCTTTATCCATTATAACAACTTCTAGAATTTTAGAATCAGACTAAAATTTAATATTATAAGAGAATTTATGCTCATTTGTTATATGTAACCATGCTTGTTATATTCTCTAATAAAAATATATACATACCAATAAATTTTCTTTACATTTGTAGTAGCTTTTATATATTTAGTATTAATTTTGTCATATTATTTTATCCTGTATTTACTGCATGTATAATGTTATGTCTATCGTGTTTCTTTTTTCTACGTCTTCTGTTTTTTTCTACGGTTCTTTCTACATTGCTTTGTTTTTATAAGGATGTTTTTGTATTTGCTCTATCGTTATCTTTATATCACTACCTTTTGTAATGTTTCTAACATTTTATTGCCTGAATTCTTTTGTTTTGCCAACTATAAAACTTGTGCTTTGAATCCTATCTAACCCCAATGCAGACACCAATGAAGTTACTTTACTAGACTAATTTATTCTTCCATTGTTAAGCTACATTCCTTCTATTTTATCAGAGGACAATTAATATTTACAAGAAAAAAACACAACCTTATCAAAAAGTGGGCAAAGGATATGAACAGACATTTCTCTAAAGAAGATATTTATGCAGCCAACAAATATACAAAAAAAACACAACATCATTCACCATCAGAGAAATGCAAATCAAAACCATGATGAAATACCATCTCACGCCAGTCATAATGGTGATGATTAAGAAGTCAGGAAACGATAGATGCTGGCGAGGCTGTGGAGAAATAGGAAAACTTTTACACTGTTGGTGCGAATGTATATTAGTTCAACCATTGCGGAAGACAGTACGGTGAATTCCTCAAGGATCTAGAACCAGAAATAGCATTTTACCCAGCTAACCCATCACTGGGTATATACCCAAAGGAATATAAATAATTCCACGATAAAGACACATGCAAACATACGTTTACTGCAGCATTATTTACAATAGCAAAGACATATTGCCAATCCAAATGCCCATCAGTGATAGACTGGATAAAGGAAATGTGGTACATAAACACCATGAAATACTATGCAACCACCAAAAGGAATGAGATCATGTCCTTTGCAGGGACACAGATGAAGCTGGAAGCCACTATTCTCAGCAAACTAACACAGAAAACCAAACACCACATGTTCTCCCTCATAAGTGGAAGTTGTACATTGAGAACACATAGATAAAGAGAAGGGAACAACACACAACAGGGCCTGTTGGGGAGTAGGGATTAAGGGGAGGGAACTTAGAGGATGGGTCAATAGGTGCAGAAAACCACCAATACATGTGCATACCTATGTAACAATCCTGCATGTTCTGCACATGAAACCTTTCTTAGAAGAAATGAAGAAAAGAAAAATCACAGTATAACATTTGATATTGGTTTGAGTAGTCATAAATGAAGATACCTATATTCTGACAGCACAATAGTGTGACTATGGTCAATAATGACTCAATTGTATATGTTATAACTTTAAGAATGTAATTGAATTGTTTGTAACTCCAAAGATAAACGCTTGAGGGGATGAATACCACATTTTCCCTGATATGCTTATTTCACAATGCATGCCTGTATTAAAACATCTCATGTACTCCATAAATATATACACCTACTCTGTTCCCACAAATTTAAATATAAAAAATGAAAAAGCGGCAGCTAGATTTGCAACTATATTAGTAATATCTCTTCCAGTGGGAAAATATTTATTGTCCAGAGTTTCTAATTGGCTTTCTTCCCTATTTTCCTGAGAAGACTCAGAGTTTTTGATGTACAATTTTGCTAAACACATTTAAAGTAATAGAAGGATTTTGAATATAGAGTATCCATCGACTTTTTAAGAATTAATTCATCAACATATTTTGAGTTCTCACTGTGTATCATACTATGGGTTTTTAGAAATTAAAAAGGTGGTTCTAATTTATAAATTTAAATAACTGTGAAACAGACACACAAACATTAGAGGGTCACTAAGAATAGTGGTGAATTGAGTAGACTTTTAAATCATATTGCATGAGTTGAAATCCCAGATTTACCATTTACTAGCTATGAAAAATTAGGCAATTTTCTTCACTCTCTGTAACTGACTTTCTTTACTAACAAAATAGAGAGAATATTATCTTCCTAATAGAGTTATTAAGTGGTTATTACTTAGAACATTGCATCTCAAAATGTGTCCTGTGTACCTCTAGGTGTTTTTAATACACATTATGGGTACCTTCAATGTTAATAGTGTTTTCATTATAATATGAAACAGTATTTTTTTTCAATGTGTTGATAGTTTCACTATTAGTTAAAAACTTAAATTGATGGTGTTTCAGTCCAAATAAAAGCAAGTACACAAAATATTACTAACAGTGATTACATTTTTCTCTACCATGCACAGAATTAGAAAGTCAGTTTCACTTAAGAATGCTCTTGATGAAATGAATGAGTGTTCTTAACCTTATTAAGGTTACTAAATCTCCACTATCAAGTCTATGTATTTTTAAACAGGAAGTAGGCATAAAGTGCTTCTGCTGAACATGTAAGTATAATTGACTCAACAAAAAGTTCTTGGGCAACTGTGCAAGTTTCAAGCTAAATGAGCTTCACTTTTATCTAATTAAACATTATATTTATTTTTAAAAGTGACTATTAGAAATGTAGTATTTTGCAAAAAATTAGCCATGTGCTGTGACACACGCCTGTAGTCCCAGCTACTCAGGAGGCTGAGGCAGGATAATTGCTTGAACACAGGAGGTGGAGGTTGCAGTGAGCCATGATCGTGCCATTGCACTCCAGCTTGGGCAACAAGAGAGAAACTCTGTCTCAAAAAAAAAAAAAAAAAAATGCTGCAAATCATAAATTAAATAAGTCATTCCAAATGAATGTTAACCAATGGATTATAAATCTGCTGTATTTTTAAAAAGTCACTGATAGTGTTTTGTAGCCTACATTGTAACCAACCTTTAAGAAGCTAGATATTGCACAATGTTTCAGTAGGGCACCAAGGAAAAACATAGGATTTTATCTAAAAGTGACATTCAAGTATTCCTATTTCTACCTATATATATATATATCTTATTGTTTTGTCACCTAAATTTTTATCCTGCAGCATAAAATATTTTAAAATTTATTTTATGTTCTGTCACCATCCCTAGAATGAGTTATTTCTGAAGAGAAAGATTTCATCTTATTTTAATCATTGCTACATCTTCAGCAACAATAAAAATGTCAACACATAATTGGTGCTTATAAAATATACTTTGAGTGGATGAAAGAACAAACAAATTGTACACATATTTGACAGTTTCTCAAGTAGCTGTGTGTGTGTGTTTGTGCGTGTTTGTGATGTGGTTAACAATATTTTCAACATTTATCAGGAAGCAGAATGAGTAGTTGGTAGTAACTAGAATTTAGATAACAAAGTGATAGATTTAACTGTGTATCTACTGGCCACCTGTGTGACTTGGGCAACTGTTCCTTCTTTCAAAGGCTGAGATCCTTAATTATAAAATACTGATAAATATTGAGGTCATTATAGAAATTTAGTGAGATATTTTATATAAAGGTCTTGATAAGAGGCTCACACATAAAAAATCAATATTATACAGTTATTAATATTAAACAGAAATGCTAAGCCTGTTTATACACCATATTTTAAAACATCATGGCTAAAATATGCCACCAATGAAAATCAAGGGAAACAATTCTTCTGGGAACCACAATAATATGTTAGAAACACATGATTCAGATTTTCCAACCTAATCACAAGCCCTATGTGTAATATCTTGAAGAAGAGTTTTATTACATATCCTTTAATGAGCCGCCTATGACTGTAATTGATTTGACTGGATTTTGTAGAAAGACTAAAATTTGGACACTTTGAACTTAGAGTCCATTTTGTTTTCTTAAGTCCATGTTTTTCTTAAGATTCGACATGTAAAATTTAATAATTAAACACATGAAATGCATGTTTGCATCCTATCATTAAATGTAAGGAACCTAATAATTGAAACTCTCCTTAGCATCCTATCAGGGATGCCATTTTAAAAGGTAATTTTTCCTTACCTTCTTTAATGCTATACATATTTAATAATACAAATTACCCCAAATTTTGTATCATAAAACTTCACAAGCGGTTTCAACTTGAACATCCAAAGCAATTACATATTACTTACTTTAGCTTTAGGGAAAAAAATCAGTAATACAGTTATTAGATATCTCATTGTAAGCAACATAGCTGATGATTAACACAAGACAACTAGTTAAAAGTCTAGGCCTAGGTAACAAGCTAAAGTAACCCCCCTGAATAACACTGCTATGTATTAAACAATTATATTTGGAGGACATTTTCAAAATTACTATGATTTAAAAATCATAGCTGATTATTTCCAGAGTTTTTGTGAAAATGAAAACATGTCACTGGTTACCTTAATCATTTTGAGAACCAGGCAGTTTAAAAAGTTATACAAATAATTGCATAACAATAAATTATAGTATAATATAGGAAGGCAATTATTTTTCTAATCTGGATAGTCAAGGATTTATTAAATTTGTACTAAAACATTCTCTAAATAAAAAAATTTGATTATTAGAATCTGAGAAACAATAAAATTGTGCATATAGATGTTTAAGCTATAACCAATTTTTTAAATTTATAGTAATACAATTAAGCTGTGCTTAGCACATTAATTTACCAGATGCTAACAGGTGAAAATATTAACAAATTTTTGAGTTGACATTGCTGCTACTATTATTATTACTCTGAATGTATTCAGTCCTCATGACAAGCAACACGAAACAAATGAAAAGTCTTGACCACCTACCTTTCTACATTTTCATTTTCTTTAATCACCTCTTATTTTCTCTACAACTTATTTTCTTTGCCAATAATTAATCTTTTTTTTTTTTACTTTTTACTCAGTAATACTTTTTAGTCTTTTGACACATTTATTGTTTTCAAAGGTGTTATTATCCCTTAACATTTTCTTTTAAGACAACAATTTTACGTTTTCTTTTTAATAGCCCTTTTTTGAGACGGAATCTTGCTCTATCACCAGGCTGGAGTACAGCTCACTGCAAGCTCTGCCTCCTGGGTTCAAGCAATTCTCCTGCCTCAGCCTCCCCAGTAGCTGGGACTACAGGTGTGACACCACACCCAGCTAATTTTTGTATTTTTAGTAGAGATGGGCTTTCACCATGTTGGCCAGGATGGTCTCGATCTCTTGACCTTGTGATCCACCTGCCTTGTCCTCCCAAAGTGCTGGGATTACAGGTGTGCACTACTGTACTTGGACTAATAGTATTTTTATATTAAAACAAATATAGAACCACAAGAAATGTTACAAATATAATACAGAGATGTTCCCTGAGCATTTCATTTAGTGTTTTTAGTATATTTTCCTAACTGTAGTACAATACCAAAATCAGGAAACTGTCATGGGTAAAATATGCCAGTATGACATTTTATCCTATATGTAGGTTTGTATAACCACCATCACAATTAAAGTTCAGAATTATTCCATCACCCCTACCTCTATACTACTATATGTAGTCACTAATATGTTCTTTATCTTAAAAACTGATTACAATTGATTTGACTGGATTTTGCATACTGGCTAAAATTCCAGCAATCAAAATGAGAAAGTTATTACTGTTTAATGTTGGTTATTTCCACTCAGCATAACAGCTTCAAGATCCAACCAAGATGTTGAAGGTATCATCCTTGTTTATTACTGCATGCAATTGGGTCATGTGTTCTATTCTTTAATCCAACCTACAAATCTGTCTTTTGCTTGAAATTTAGACAGTCTCTCATGTTTCTTTTGTCTTGTTTCCTCCATTTTTCTTTTCTATGTTTTGTTCCCTTTTTCTTGGCTTCCTATAGGTTATTTGACATTTTTATTTATTTATTTATTTTTCCAGCACGGCTTTTATTGATGCACCCATGATGAGCCACCCACAATCTGGAAGGGATGATTATGTTAATACAGCAATCATCACCAAAGCAAATTAAAATACAACGGTTATCTGCAACAGCTTTGCAGTGACATGATGCCTTCATAAATTAAGGAAACTGGCTGCCCATCACGGCTGCTCACTTCATGGTCTTCACAAAATCTTCCCCCTTCTTGATGGAGGCCTTCAGCTCGGGGATGGCCTTGGCGATCATCTTCTCCTCAGAAGAAGAGACTTTGCCGATGCCCAGGTTCTTCTCAATGCCCTTTTTCCCTAGCAGCAGCGGTGTGGAGAAGTAGGTACATTCCGTCTCCTGTGACTTCACGAACGAACATTCCACAACGCCTTCCTTTCCGTTCATTGCATCCACAAGGGAGAAGACGAAGCGGGCATCGGCATACGCCATGGAAAGGGTGGCAGAGCCTGCTCCGGCTTTAGCCTTCACCACCTCCGTGCCGGCCTCCTGGATCCGCCCAGTGAGCGCTGTCGGCTGGTCCTGGGGAAAGTCCACCTTGGGAGTGCACTGAGAGATCGGGGGATGATGGTCTTCCCGGCGTGGCCACCGATGACAGGGACGTTGACTCGAGTTGGATCCAAACCCTTCAGCTCTGCAACAAAGGTGTTGGCTCGGACAATGTCCAGGGTTGTCACACCGAAGATCTTGTTGGGGTTGTATGCTCCGTGCTTCTTGAAAACTTCTGCTGTGATGGGGATAGTGGAGTTGACCGGATCGGCAGTGACGCAGATCATGGCTTCAGGGCAGTGCAGGGTACATGCAGCAGCCAGGGTGGCCACAATCGTGGCGTTGGTGTTAAACAGGTCGTCCCGGCTCATGCCTGGTTTTCTGGGGACTCCAGCTGGAATAACTACCACATCGCAACCTTTCAGGCAGTCGGGCAGCTGTTCAGGTCCGACGTAGCCTCGGCCGAGGTGCCGAAGCTGCGGCGGAGAGCGGCGCTGGCAGGCCAGGCGAGGGAGGAGAGCATGGCTGGAGCGGGCTGGGCGCGGACCGGCAGGCACAGGAGCTGGCCACGGGCAAGTGACTCCAACGACCTCCACACTGCGCAGTGCTCCCGGGTTCGTTCCCTATTTGACATTTTTAAATCTTCATTTTGAATTATCCATAGTGTGTTGCTAGTGTATTTATTTTTACAGATTTTTAGTGACTGCTTTTGGTATTACACTATACATCTATAATGTAAACATTCTACTGTGTCAACATTTTATCAGTTGAGTGAGGCATAGCAACTTTACCTCCTTTATCTTTCTCTGTTCATAATTGTCTTAATTTTTTATGATTTAGTACGACATCAGACAGTATTATAATTTTTGTTTTAACAGCTGAGCATAAATTAGAAAACTCAAGAAGACAAGAAAAGTCTACTACCTATATTTTCACTCTTTTCTTTGTTCTTCCTTTCTTCCTGATGTTATTATAATAGTCCTCCACTGATTATTTTCTATTTAGGAAAACTCCTTTAGCTATTTTTTATTTTTTATGGTGAGACTGATGGCAACAAATTTTCTTACTTTCCTTTAATCTGAGAATGTCTTTATTATTCCTAAAAGATATTTTCATTGATTATAGAGTTTGGGGTTGGCAGTCTTTTCTTCAGCATTGAAATAAATATATTACTTTATGCTGGCCTGCATGCTTTTGATAAAAAATTGTCTAAATTGTTTCACTCTATAAGTAAAATGTCATTTCACTCAACTTCTTGAATCTATAAGATTATATCTTTCATAAAATTTGGGAAATTCTGATTATATTTCCCTGTTCATATTTTCTAGCCATATCAACCTTTTCTTCTCTTTCCAGGACCCCAATCACATGGATTTTTATTATAGTTACATTTTTCCCTGAGGACCTGTTTATGGTTTTATATTCTACATTCTCTCAGTTGTTCAGATTAGGTATTTTCTGGAGTATATTCTTTATGTTCACAGATTATTTCTTCTTTATTCATTTTTTCTTGGCCACACCTAATGATTTAAAAAAATAGTTATTTTATTTTTCTAAACTTCCATTTGGATATTATTTAATCTTTTGTTTATTGCTTTTTCTATTATTTATTTCAAGCATTATATACATAACTACTCATTGACACATCTGTGTCATTTTGTTGATATTTTTGGATCATTTTGTCTTATTCCAGTTGAAATTTTTCCTGGTTCTTGTTATGATAAGTGATTTTTGGTTGAATTCTCAATATTGTGGGCAATGTATTGTGAAACTCTATGTCTTATTCAAAGATTTCATTTTATTAGGTCTCCTCTGATATCATACTGGCTCTCAAAGGAAATGGTGGTTCCTTACTGACAGATGACAGTGGATGTCCATGATTTTTACTTGAACTCATTACTGCTGGGTAAAGTGACCAACTTGACCTCCAGTGATAACTCCCTGGCTAGTAACAGTAGAATTGACTCTTCATTGCTCCCATATAATGTCCATTGACACAGTAAGGAGACATCTCATCACTACTAGACAGTGGGGAAAGTACTGGCCTCTTCAGATACTTCCAGTAGGTTGGGTAGTGGTGGCTTGCTACTGTTACTGCCAAGTGGAAGTAAAATTGGATTTCCCACATGCTCTCCATGGACACTGAAGGTGGAAGAGAGGTTGTTACCAACCAGCATGAATGAAAGTTCCAGTATCCCACTTGGCTTTCTGTGACACAGTGGCGCACATGCGTATGTCTGTGTGTCTAGTCTTTTCAGTCTTTGACAGTCTTCTGAGAGAGGAATCTAGGCACTTCACTCTGCTATTGCCGGTGGAGAGCAGGACCGTCATTTTTTTCTGTGGTGTTTTGCCAGGCATTTTTCTTTATCAAGAAAGACTATGTTTTGTGGACTTTTGTTTTCCATTGCTATTTCTGGGTTCCTGCTTTCCCTAGTATCATGGCCAGGATATATGAGGTAAAATGAAAACCAATGGAATTCACCGTTTGTTATTTTTAGGTCCTGAGGTCCTTAGCTGTTCTGCCTTCTTCTTTCCACCTTCCAGTGTCTTCTTATGTTTGTTTTGTGTATAATTTCCAACGCTTTTAGCTGCACGTAGCAAGAAAAAAATACCAAAAAGTACACCTAATGCATCTTTCCAAAGGTGAAAGTTTAACCCTTTATCTACTAAGAAGAATATTTGAAACATGCAAATTATTGTAAAATATATGCAATTTGTAATGCTTAGTATGATGAAGACTTGTGAATTCCCTGCTCAATCCAAGAAGCAGAAAGTGGTCTATGAGTATGTGAAGTAAACCTATGCTCATTCCTTGCCCTCAGGTGTAAACTAAATTTCCTGTTTCTCAGTTCTTTTGTATTTTAAATAGGTTTATCTTATTTCACCTATTTATTCTACCTATTCTAAAATGCTATTTTAGACACCTTCATATATAAGCATGGTTATTTTATGCTAAAGTGATGGCGTTCTACAAATTGCTTATTAAAGTACTTTCTAATTAATTAAAAACTTAAACTTTAAAAGCTCTTCTTGCAAAACATATATACTGGGATAATAATAATCTTGACAAAATATTTGAAGCTTTTTATAAAATCTAACTTTGCCTCGTTTGCCATTTTTATATGCTCAACATTTCTATGTGATTCATACATAAACGACATAAATAATTAGTATGTACTAGTTTGTGTCTACTTCTCATTTTTTGAGTAAGGAATATGTATCCAGACACAGTGATAACTTGCTTGGTATTATTCACATGTGGATTCACAGACGCATATATTGTATCCTGAAAAGAGTCATGACACTGAACTTATTCCAAATGTCACTTCTCATTTCAGCATCTCAAACTGTGGGATAAATGAAACAGTTTGTATTTCCCACCTGTCACACTTTAAAAATCAAAGTCGAAGAGCACTTTCGAGTTAATGAGTCCAAACTTTAAGCAAAGAAGTTCAAGAAATTCACAGATTGTATTGTTGCTGCTGCTTCTCCATATATGTGTTAGTTCCTTCTTCCTTTAAGTAAAAATCTGCACTTGCAAGTTATTCAGAACAGAATCATTCTTCAGAAGCTAAGACACAAACTTGCATTTTTCAGCATTATTAAAAGTGAAAAATCCTAGCAATTTTATTGGGTTTTTATTTAATTATAGCATAATATCCATAGTTACTTCAATAACATATACCATAGAGCCACAATTTATCAAGCTTTAAAGGTTAGCTGTGACTAATATTTAGAACTTTGATTATAAATTAAATACACGTATTGGATCTTGTTTTCTCATTTTAAACAGAAATATAATTTGGAGTAGGTCTTCATAACAACAACACAGATATAATATTAATGAGTAAAAATGTCAGGTAATTTTTCCCTTTGAAAACATGCTCAAAAAATTCTACAAATTATATTCTTGCAAGTAAAGTTACTACTTTTGTTTATTATTTTAAAAAGCATTTTATTTGTTCAGATAATGGCTCTTAACCCTTGCTGTACATTAGAATCATTTGGGGAGCTTTTAAAAAATATTGATAACAGGATGCCCTGGTTTCTCCCCCAAGGAACAAATCACTTTAAGAAATATATATGCATGTGTATGTGTATGTGTGTGTGTGTGTGTGTGTGTGTGTTATGTGTGTATTATCTCATATATACATAGTTATCACTGTGTCTGTGTGTATGTGTGTGTGTATATATATATATATGCAATTTGTAATGCTTAATATGATATATATATATATATATATATATCCAAAACCAGTGATAACTATATATATGAGATAACATATCTGTGAATTTCTAAGTATTTTGCAATCATTAACTTAGGTCATCTTCATCATAATCTTATGAGGTAGTCACTATTAGGATCTTGTCATATAGCTGAGAAAAATGAGGCTCAGAGGGGTTAGTTATGAAAGGATGCACAGCTAATTAGGGGAAGAACTAGGATACAAACTGAGGCAATCTAGCTCTATATCATTCTTTACGATTAATCTATGTTTTCTCAGTTTCTACAACCTCCCATCGTTATTGGGGATGATATTGAATTTAAAAACAAGACATTCATTTTTAATCTTTTAAATAGTAAACAAGTTCTCAATTTTAATTTATTTGAAAATCACATTTTGTTTCTCTGTCTTTATCTTTCTGCATCGGTTTTCTACTTCTGGCTAACACCAAATAACCAATTATCTTTCTGATCAATACTTGCTATTCTATATCTTTACGTTTATTAAAATCTACCCTAAATACCTTTCTCATATAATGTTTCCTGTACAATTTCAGTCATTGCTAAGTGTCCTTTCATGATTCTTGGATCTTTAAAATTATGTATATTGTTTGTTCCCCACTTATGTGAATTTGTGTGAATTCTTGGATGATAATTGGGCTGTTTAGTTAAGAGTGTTTCAAGACCACTGTATTAGTCTGTTCTCATACTGGTGTGAAGAAATACCTGAGACTGCATAATTTGTAAAGAAAAGGAGATTTAACAGGCTCACAGTTCCACATGGCTGGGGACACCTCCCAATCATTATAGAAGGTGAAGGGGAAGCAAAGGCACATCTTACATGATGGCAGGCAAGAGAAGTGCAAAGCAAAAGTGGGGAAAGCCCCTCATAAAACCAACAGATCTCTTGAGAACTAACTCAATATCATGATAAAAGCAGCATGGGGTAATTGCCTCTATGATGTAATTAGCTCCCACTGGGTCCCTCCCATGACATGTGGGGATTATGGGAACTACAATTCAAGATGAGATTTGGGTGGGGACACAGCCAAACCACATCAGTCAGGCACTGAGCAGAGAGACCTAGGGGACAGGCATGCTCCACAATCACATCTAATGATAGCTGGATCGTGGTAACAGAAAGAAAAGGGAAGTGGCATTTATTTCCCTTGCCTGAGAGTTATCATGATTTTTCCTTTGCTCCAGTCAGAGGAAAGACACCTTTCTATATCTGGCTAAAGAGTGGCTTCAGGACAAAAAAAGTACCAATCACAACTTGTGCCTTGAGAACGTTCTCTTTCTCTGGACAGAAAGAGTACACAATCACATGTGTCTTGAGAACCTTGCCTGTGTAAAGATGGTTCATGTTAGTTACTAACAGGCTATGTTGGTTTTCATCCACACTTTATCTTAACCAGTCAATTGAAAGTACTCAATGTTCAAACAAAATCTCCTAGGATTGTAACAAATGTGTTATTTTATGTCTGATTCCTTTGTAAATTTAAAATTTTGTGAATGTATATGCAGAGGATAAATGAGATTCAGGCTCAAAAGATATTTCTCCCAGTATATCTCCCAAATAATATTTATTTCAGTGAATTGCATTTGGGAGACAATTATTTTTTGAAACAAATTCTGCTTGAATTAATAAATGGGTATATGAATAATTCAATATATAGCTAAAAAATTGTTTTGTTCTTACCCATAAACACTTGTCAGTGAAATTATATCCACAGAAGAATGTGAACTAAGAATATCTACAAAAGAGTACTATGAAGACTTAATATTATTTCTGCATTAAATAATCTTGTGCTTTTTTCTTATTGTTGCTATATATAACAAGTTATCACAAATTTAGTGGCGTATATAACACAAATGTATTATCAGAACTAATAAATTCAGAGGTCAGAAGTTTAAAATGAGTCTTATACCACTAAAATCAAGTTACTGGCAAGGCTGTTTGCCTCTGGAGGCTACATGGAAGAATCTATCCTTGACTCTTCCAGTTTCTAGAAGACTCAGGCATTCCTTGGCTCCTGACCACATCATAGGAATCTCCTTTCTCCTCCCTCACATGTATAAGGACCTTGTGATTACATTGTGCTCACCTAGATAATACAGTCTCCCTACCCCCTTAATTTATTTGAACCTGCTAGGACCTTTTAGCACGTAGGCTAACACATACACAGGTTTCAGAAATTAGGAAATAGATGCCTCTGAGGAGCCATTTTTCAGTCTACTTTCTTCACCTCTGAAAATAATCCAAAATAAATCTGTTTCCAACATAAGCATAAGCAATACTATTTCAGGTTAAACCAGGGAATAACTTTCTGGAATGCAAGGTTTCCCAACCTAATTGGGCCCTTGCATGTTTATGATAGGCTACAAACATAACTTAAATACCACTGTCAATTTTAGTTTGCCCCTAACAATATTGCACAAGTTGTTGGATGAAGAAAAGCACTGAAGTAATACTTAACTAGAAAACAATCAAACAAAGGCAGCTGGCATGAGAAGTGGATATCAAAAAACAAATTAGCAAGGAATGTAAAGGAAAAAGTCTTCTTTTGACCATATTTTGATGTAAAGTGAAATTATGTTCCTATCTTTCAAGGACATAAAAATGCTTTTTTGCTGATGTATTACTTAGGAATTTATTTGGGTGCATATAACATAAATCTGATAAGGTCTTTAGTGGGAATCTTATTTTGCTTTCTTAAATTAATCTGGAAATAGAAATGTCACTGCTAGCTTAAAAGCTCATTCTCTCTCTCTCTCTCTCTCTCTTCTTTCTGCTACACAATTTGACTGTTACTAGATGGCTATAGCATACTCAGGCATTCAATCCTGATTTCAGAGATCAGACAGGAAGAAAGGAACAAGCACATACAGATGTGTTAACCACACTTGTCACTTACTATCAGGAAAGTACGTTTTTTTTTTTTTCCTGAAGGCCATACTCACAACATGTGTTCTTACATTGCATTGGCAAGACTTGTTCACATGGCTACACTAAGACACCATAGAACCCAGGAATAATCTGGGCTTACTCTTTCCAAAAATCAAGAGATTAGATTTTGATCCTGTCACTATCAATGTCTGTTAGAGTTTGTTTTCTTATATTGCAATTTTTGCATACAATTCATGATCAAGGGTGGTGATTCTCAAGATAAAAGTTTAGTGGGCAGCATGTTTAAATAATTTGGAAAACTTAGTAAAAATACACATGACCCCAGCTTCCCCATTATGCCAATGATATTATGAAGTATGCTATAGACATAAGGGCATCTACATAGATATTTTGAAGAGGAATCCCTTACCTCCTCCTTCCCCCACACCTCAGCATTTGAGAACCGTTAGACTAACCATGTAATTAATGATAAACTGCCATATGCAGTGCAATAAAAGTATGTGTCTGTAATCTGTATACAATGACTATGCATGAAAAAACTAAGGGCAGATATTTCTTACTCTATTTCTATATTTCTTATTTCACTACACGCTAAACATAAGAAGCATCTAAATAATAAGATCCAGAAAATGTAGAGAACATATTCAAAATATGTATTCTATATTGTTCTATATGAGATAACTCTTTTAAACTAGGAAAAATTCTACCAAACCTTAGTAATTTGGGAGAAATATTATCTTAAAATAATTTACACAATATCTGAGAAAGGAACTAGTCTAGAGAACCTTAATAATCATTACTTTTTTCATATTTAGTGATGAGAAAAAATACCGTTCATTTTATTTTATACTATACTATAAAAGAGAATTGCAAATTCTTACTCAAAAAATATTTCTTGCAAAATTTAAGACAGTGTTGTCTAGCTCTTCTTTATACTTACAATATTTTTCCTGGAATAAAAATAATTAATTGATATACCAGGAACTACCTTAATTTCTTCCTAAAATTGACCAAAATAAATTAAGTAATTCTTATTTTCTAGAATTTCTATATATGAAGAGATAATAGATTGAAATGGAAACATTACCTCATATTGTAATATCACAGAGTTTTACAAATTTAGAGTCAGGGAGTTCATTTTGTTTTATTTGTATACTCTGATTTCACCTTTTTTCTGGGGGAATTATCTTCACAACATCCTCAAACGAGAGACATTTCAGTTTTTTTTTTTTACACACATGTACCTAGGTCCTAGAACATGGCATTGTCACCAAGCCACAGCCAATTTTGACCAGAGCTAGTCAATGAACACACACACACACACACACACACACACACACACACACACACACACACACACATGTGTGAAAACAGCTTAAGAAGTGGTCTAGTCAAAGTTGCCTAAACATGGTGATGACTAACTTTAATCATATCATGTGACTTGTTTAGTCAAACTAATGATGGAGTATTAGGTTTACAACAAGGAGTTTTAAACTTCTGTGGAAACAACTATTATTCTTCAGAAGTCAATCTATCAGTTGAGTTATTATAATGACATGCTGAAACTACTTCTTCGTTATAAAGACATTATAGAGTCTGTGAGGCTTTACCATTGAGTCAAGCTTCTTGGTCTTGGTTATTTCCATGTATCTCCAGATTGTTAACCTGAATTTCTAGAAGTAAACTGAATGAAGGGTATGCAATATTACACAAATACATGCTATAATAGAAAACCCCCATTATGTAATGACTTTCCAGAGTTTGGTGGTAGTTTAGGTACAGGCATCCAATATGAAAACCTGTGCATAGAATTTAAAGTAGGAGGAAATTTGTCAGGATACTTTTGAGAATGGCTGTGTATTAGTAAATATTTTTAGTCCCCAGACATAAATCAGCTTGATAACAGTGTCCAACAAGTGTCTGTAAGTACATTAATGAAGGACATCATGTGAAAGCTGGGAATTACGTTAACACATTCTATGTTATTATATTTCTTGAAAGAAGAAAAAAATGAAAATGATTGATTCTGAAATATAACACCGTGATACTGAGCCTCCTAATGGTACTCACACAGTGGAGAACCTCTGGCTTTGGTGTTTATTATCAATGACACTAATTTACATGACACGTTTATGTACAAGCAGGAGGCTATTTGGAATTTTAAAATGTGAATTATAGTTCCATTGTATTTCCACTGAATTATGAGCTAGGGAATTATTTAACATTACTGGAGTTATTCACTCAGAAACTGATTATATATTCTTTTTGATGTGTTAATGAAGTAGGAGATTTCTTGCATTGGCAGGACAACTTAAATGCCATCCTGAGAATTCTTTTGTAAGTCAAATTGCATACTTTACCATTACTTTGATAGAAAACATTCTAATATAAAGATAATGTTATTTACACTTAAAACAGGGGAGTATTATAATTCCTTAAATTACTCTTATGCTTTAGAAATATTAAATATTTTATGACTAATTAATTTAAGTGGTGATAAAATGGGGATGAAAATATATATTTTTCAGAAATAGGTGTGGGGAGGGGTGATTATGCTTAAAATAATATAACATTTGGGAATTAGATACAATAAAACTTGGCCATAGTCTCTAATTTACATCTCAACATAGTACAACAGAAAGACTCAGAGTGGATTTTTTTAATAATCTAGTTAAATGTCATTCTATTAATCTTTGCCTTGCTATGCTCTGCTCTCATGGTACAAATACATAATACTGTTCTCCTATTTCAGATTCCCTTTGCTCTTCATATAATCCTATGATTTTATTGTGACAATAATTATGATTGTGATTGTTATTATTATACCTGAGATATTTACTATGTACTAGGCAATATTCTAAATACTTTATATACATGATTTAATTTTATATTCAAATCAACCCAATGCAATAGACAGGTTAATTGGATTGACTCTGGAGTCAGATGCACATACTCTATTTTCTACTCTGCCAAAAATGAGCAATGTGAAATTATTTTTTTATTTCTCTGTGTTAGTTATCTCATCAATAAATAAAGACAACAATAATGTGGACTTTTAAGACTATTATGAGAATTAAATAAGTGCTTGGCATAGGATAAGCAGTTAATAAATTATAGTTGCTATGATTAATATAAATGGCTCCATTTTACTGTTGAGAAAACTGGGGTTTAAAGAAATTAAGCAATTTGCCAATATAATAGAGCTGTTAATTGGTTTATGCAGGATTTAGATCCAGATTTTATTTCTGATATCAGAACAACGATTTTAAATATTATGGTCCTATATCTGTAATCCAGTTTTCTCAAAAATTTTCAATATTTTAACTTTTTATGTAGAAATCTAAACTATGTTTTAAAAGTTCAGTATTTTCTGTGGATATAATTGAAGATGGGGCATGATATTTGATGCTGGGTAAATATTGACCAATATTGTATATAAATAGACTAGAAAGAGTGGTTTATTCTATTTTGAGAATTATCCCTTTGCTAGCATATGTGCATATTAAAATACTTGTTGGGATGAGGACATGATTCTCTGAACAGATGCATGTGCTTTTATGTATGAATTGAAGAATGAAGGTGAATTAGTAATTGTGAATTTGGGGATGGAGGAAGCATGACAACCGAGATTTGTGGGAAAAAAGTAATAATTACTGTCAGAGTACTGTGATTCTATAAATTCAGTGTTATGTTAATTATCAAATGATCCTACAAGTCATTGTTATCTCTATTATAGAGATAATAAAGGTGATACTAATACATATTGGGTAACTTGCTAGTAACATCACAGTAATGACATAAAATATTAATAGCAAAAAAAAAGAGAAATAATATTCTTAGTTGAAGTTAGGAATACGTGCATCTGTTACAAGAAAACTTGAAGGTCATCTAAAATGAGATTCTAACATTGGTGACAGTTTTAAATAAACACCTCATAGCTGCAATGTTCAACAATATTGGCTGATAATATTACTGGCACCGAACCAGCATTGAGCTCCAGTTTTCCAAAATCTCTTGGTGACCCAGGTCTTTGATTTGGTATGCAGTTCACTGATCTTAATGTATAATCCTTACACAATTGCTTTTTAAGCAGAATTGTTACATATGATCAACTTGATCTATTTGCTAAAAAAGAAATTAAAACTACTGAGTTAGAATCAGTTAAAACTGATCTTGGTCATGCCAGGCGCCCTGGCTCACGCCTGTAATCCCAGCACTTTGGGAGGCTGAGGCAGGTGGATCATTTGCGGTCATGAGTTCCATATCAGCCTTACAAACATGTTGAAACTTCGTCTCTACTACATACAAAAAAAAATAAAAATAAAAAAAAAAAATAGCCGGACGTGGTAACATGTGTCTATATTCCCGGATACTCAGGAGGCTGAGGCAGGAGATCGCAGGAGATCTGAGCCGAGATCGAGCCATTGCTCTCCAGCCTGGGTAACAGAGTGAAAGTCTGTCTCAAAAAAAAAAGAAAAGAAAAAAAAAATGATCTTGGTAAACATCGCTAGATAACAGAAGTCAGGTGGGCATATTTATGCTGAGTAAAATCTACATATGAAGTAAGGTAACATTGTTACAAGAAATTTAGAGCTGTGGGACATTGTCACCAACTCCTTGGTGGAGAAGTCATTAAGCAGAAAAGTAGGGTCCCTACTTTTAGTAGAAATCCCTGGAAGGCAGTTCAATTTGCTCTGATTGAAAGATGAAATAAAGTAAGCACAGAACCGTACACAAAATTGTTTCTGCTGTTAAACACATTCCTTCAATTTTTGGAGCTAATACCCATCTTATCCTGAGGACAATGACTATAGCTGAAATGAATTGGAATGTGAGATGAAGAGAGAGTTTCAGATTAAACAAGACAATCAAGGTGTGAAAATCACCCAGTATTATTGTCTCTAAAATATAGATTAACAATATACTGGTCATTGGATTTTCCGGAAGATTAACTAAGATTATGCATACGATAGTAACTAACTATACAACACAAACTAAAATTTTATTTTGTTCTTCTCTCTCAACCCTCCTCTGCACAAACAAAATAAAACCCCCCATTTACACATTAACTCTATGAAGTCTCCTTCAAGGAATACATAGATAATAATAATCATCATCATCAGAAGCACAATTTTTAAAGATTATTGTCTCTTGCGATCTGTAGGTTAGCAATATCTCCTTGCAGAGCCAGGATTCTTGACAGGAACTATGTGCATGCTTGGGACCAAGAGACTCCAAATTAAAATGTGAGTCTCCTTTTCAGTAAAAGCTGCAATTTCTGCAACGATAACCAAGCTAATGGCACGCTGACTTTATTTAATATGGTTCAATGTATTGTGTGACAGTCCTTACCTTGAAGCCACTGGGATCAATTCCTACAAATGGAATGTCAGAGCTGAAGCATAAAAATGTGGAAAGGAAGAAAATAGGGAGACTTATTTTATTATTTCTCCTGATTTTAAGTCAGCTTTTAGTGAATTGATTAAGACATCAGAGATAGCCCACTGACTAAGAAACTCAGGACCCTCATTGAGAACATAGGTAGATATGATTTGTATCATCAATTAGATACTAAAAATAGAAAGTCATCAGTCTTGATACTATAAGAATAGTATCAAGATACAGTAGAATGTTTGGGAGATGTGGATAACATTTAATAATTTAAACAGTTTACAGTATATGTTTTTGTTTTGAATGTAGATAATCTTTTTTTTATTCTGTGCAGGTTATGTTCTCTTTTTTAATTGAAATGCTCATACATTTCAAAACTACTTTTTTTTTTTTTTTTTTTTTTTCAGATGGAGTCTCTCTCTGTCACCAGGCTGGAGTGCAGTGGTGCAATTTCGGCTCACTGCAACCTCTACCTTCCAGGTTCAAGTGATTCTCTTCCTCAGCCTTCCCAGTAGGTGGGACTACAGGTGTGCACTACCATGCCTACCTCATTTTTGTATTTTTAGTAGAGACGAGGTTTCACCACGTTGGCCAGGATGGACTGGATCTCTTGACCTGTGATCCACCCACCTCGGCATCCCAAAGTGCTAGGATTACAGATGTCAGCCACTGTGCCCAGCCCAAAACTACTTTTAAAAGAAACTACATTTTATTTTTTTATTTCTAATATTCACATATTGCAACAAAACCATGGGGTTTGACTGTGTTTCATTACACTATCAAAGTTTTCATGTATTTTATTATTAAACAATATTTTCTAGGTGATTAATTCACCTATATTAAATATTTACATTAATTAAATGTTTATTCTGCTGAATATTAGAAATACAAAGATGACTGAGTTACTGTGCTTTACTTTGTAGGACTTAATCTAGCATATCATTGTTTAATAGAAATATAATGTCCCCATTCTTTACAGAAAAAGAAAGAAATATAATGTAAGCTACGTAATTTAAAATCTTCTAGTAGTAACCTTAAGAAAAATAAAATTGTTCAATTAAATTTAGTTATCTATTATGTGTCAAATATTTTATCAACATGTAATCAATGTAAAAACTTACTGATGAAATACTTTATGTTATTGTTTATATGCATAGCTTTAGAAATTTTGTATGAATTTTTTAATTATTACAGTGCATCATAGTTTGACTACTCATATTTCAAGTTCTCAAAACTCATTTATGGGTAAAGGCTATTATATTGGGCAGTGAAGGTCTAATGTGTCAATAAAGATATATGTAAGTAATACAAAATATACTTAATTTGTAAGTTAGTTTTCAAAGTGCTAATGGTATATTGTGGGGAAGATTTTAAAACGCATTGATAGTAGAGAGATCCCTTTCAGTGGTATAAACATGCATGTATTATGAATGGCCAAAACTGTTTTCTTATATAGTCATGAAAAAGAGATGGTAGTTGAAATGAAATCAGCTTGTAGTTATACAGATTTACATCTGCAGAAGCAGATGCAGAAATGCTGAATCAGAAAATTGGGATAAATTTAGACTTCAGAAAATCTTTGCCTTTCAGAAACTTTACCTTGAAAGAGCAAAACAGGAATACTCATGGTTGATCAAGAAACAGAAAAATATTAGTTTGATAAAATTTTATTTGAAGCAGACAGTAGTAGCCTCATGTAAGTCTTTGCAAAGTTTTAAATCTGCCAATAAAATCAACACTTCACAGCTATGGCTCTACTTTCTGTAAAAGCACAGAAGCTGTGGAATAGAAATTTCTAAAATGCATTTAATAGGATAACCTTTAATGTAAGTGGAAAGTCATGCTACACAGGGTGATATGTTAATGTAATTCCTGAAACTGTATGTATTAACTTACTAACTTGCAGCACATTCTCCTTTAAATTACAATTTTGAAGTTCATTGTAATTATTCTTTAATACATCTATGCCTTTTGATTTTCACATGGATACTAATATCCCTGTTACTTACTTTACTTTGCTCATCAAATTTCTTTTTTAAAATAGTGCATAATTTATGATTAAAGTTGATTTTCATCTTTTTAAATTCATTTCTTACACAGGGGTTATTTTTCCAAAAAATAAATAGGTGTTAGGATTAAAATATAAGGACTGTAGAGAGTTTTTCAGGAAAAGGGGAGAACCCTGAGACAGAAATATTAGAGGCCAAGAAATGTATGAGTTATGGCCAGCAGTAAGTTAACATCAAGTAGGTCTGTCAGCAGGTATCTCATCTATTGGACATGAATTTATGGCAAATTTATTTCATTATAGGAAAGAAAACCTGAAAGAGTAAGGACAAGACCTGACCTATAGAGTCTGATATAATTTATAGTTAATAAAGCAAGAACTGAGACCTAGGAAGGTGGCACAGGTAAAATAATTTACTCCCAACCAGCCTATAACAACTGTTGTACAAGATACAAACCATGTATATCTTGTTCAATTCACACACATAAGTACACACCCACATACCAGCATATTACTGTGCCCATTTTACCATTTGATAAAGTAAGTACATATGAGGAAAATTTAAATATTATGTGTTAGACCTACAAGTAAATAAACTGTTCCACTGGGAAAAAAAAATGTATTGTATATCATATCTTAGGCACTGTATTACAGGCTAATTATCATTGAGATGCTAATGCATATTCACTGCCTTTAAGGAACACAAGGCCCAATAAGAAACACAGACTAGAAAGTAAAATAACATATGAAGCTTAAAAGAGGGTAGGTTTTCCGAGAACCTCAGGTTAGCAGATAACCACATCTTGATTGTTGGAATAGTCAAATAGTCAGAAAGTATTCTAGTAGAGGCTGACTTGAACCTAGATTCTCTTGTGACTACTTTTAAAAATATATAGTGTATCATCAATATCATTTTTCATAACAATAAAGCAAGTTAGTTACCATTTCTGCAAAGAGGAAGATGAAAGAATAATAATATCTGACTCAATTATGAAATTCTCCTACTTTGCACATATAGTAAGAACAAGATACAAATCTGTAGTTTTAAGCCACCCAAGTTTTTGATTTGGTATATTCTGCAGCATAAACTAGCGTATTATGGCTGATTCACAGGGTTTTCTTCTCTCTTTTTGCTTCCTTCCTTCCTGTTTTCTCTTTTTCATCAAGATACCCATTATAAAAATTAAATAATAGTGAGTTTCCAAAAATTGTGACTGAGTGGCATGATCACAAGCCCTCTCTTGCATATAAAACAATTACTGTTGTAGGTTTAAAATACAATTTGGAGGAAGATATTATTTTCATGTGAAATATACCTACTTATTTCCACAATTATGAATTCTCACTAAACACAACATTTCTAGTTTATGATAGGTTGAGTTGTGTTCCTTCCCCACAAAAGATGCATCAGAACCCTAACACCTTGCCAAGTTAAGATGAGGCTATTAGACTGGATTCTAATCCAATGTGTCCTTATAAATAGAGGAAATTTCAAAATAGACATATATAGAGGAAATACAATGTGAAAACACAAGGAAAAATCCATATAGAAGCCAAGAAAGTTTGTGAGGCTACTATAAAATAGAGCGCAACACAGAGTCTTACATCAGGTGTCATCAGGGTTTTTGTTTTTGTTTTTGTTTTGTTTTCATGACTAGGAGGAAATTCTTCCTAGGAAGAACAAAAACAAAAACCCTGATGACATTCGATGTAAGACTTCTAGCCTTCAAAATTTTGTAACTGTAATTTTCTATTATTCAAGCCATCCAGTTTGTGATACTTTGATAAGGCAGCACCAGGAAACTAATACAAGTTCAGAGTGAAAATTCTCGTTCATCTGCTCTCCATAATTTTCAATCTATCTCTTAACTTTGCAGTAGATTTGATCTTATGTTGATATTCATTAGAAATTGTTTTCCTAACTTTGAAGTACATAATAAAAGAAATTATAAAATATTGTCTTAGAATTCACTTTAAATCTTAGCTATTAATGTTATGTATAAATTATAATATAACTTTAAGCTAAATCATTTTATCTAAAAAGACTGTTACTGTTTAAGAAATAATGCCATATCATGGAACCATAATAACAAAACTTTTAAAATCAACACTGAATATTGGTTATGAGTCAGCACAGATTTTTCATGAGTTATGTCACTGGATTACTTTACATAGGATACATTTTTAAAAGCTTGAATAATACAAATAACTGATTTTCAATGATGCTATATATCTTTTCTATGCCTGATTAGCTGCTTGCATTATTTATGGCACTGAGTTTGTGATGGCAACATAGGTTAAGAGTCATGAATCTTTATGCCTCACTTGACAAGCCAACTAATACATCACTAAGCCTCCCCATTCTTGCTAAACTTACCTGTAAACCAATAGTGTCAGTCCTGAATTATTTTTGATATTGAATCTATTGATAAACTGCAAAGGTTAAAATTAAAGTGTGATTTATGCTGTGATCAAGAGCATCATGTTAGAGCACTAAGTGATCTGTGCAAATTATAACCATAAATACACTTCAGATTCTGCATTATAGCTCTGCTATGAAGCTCCGTGTTCTCAAGGAGATTCCTTAGGATAAGAGTGCTGATAAAAAGTCCTTCAGATCCTTATGACTTTGTGAACAAAGCGCCTGTTTTTTTATTTTCTTTCTGTTTCTTGTTTTTGAAACATGATACTTAGAAAAGTATTTCCCACTTTGTAGTTTCAATCAACTGGAATTTTAAGTCTTTCAAGAGATAAATTTGAACAACAGGATCTGTGCTTTATTACTTGTAGGCAAGTATAATGAATAATAAAACACTTACAGGATTTCTTGGTGGTTCAGAAGCGTGTGATATCGCTTCTAGTTAAGGGAATTCACCAGTCATTGAAAGCCTCACTTTCCCACATCTCTAGGTTCTATTTGAAGGCTAGAATTTCAATTCTCTCCAGTTTACCTCATTTAAGCAGGCAGTTTTCAATGATAGCAGGTTATCAAGAGACATGCTGGCATATATTAATTCAGATATGAAAAATAGGGATTAGCCCACTGGGTTGGGATGGCAGAATATCAGAGGTTGTATATTAAGTTGGAATTTATATTGGATTATCTTAAATGTAAATGAGTAAATACCATCAAGCCTGAAGATGCTAGCAGCAGGAATCTCTAAAATGCTATTAATTCTTCTTTAATATTAGGTATGATTTAAGAACCCATGGGATTGTATTAATCACTTCATCATCATATCTCACCAATGGATGAAAAAATTAGATTTTTGCTTTCAATTTTCTCTCTCTGCTTTATGATCATGAAGTAAAAACAAAACAAATAAAGAACATCATTTCTCACTGATTAAGTGCATAATTATGCCTATTCATATATATTATTTGATTATTTAGGTTTAAAAACAGTCATCTTTGGATTTATTCATTTTTTGCACATATAAAAATACATATGTAAATGCATTTTAATGGTTGTGAAAATTATCTGAAAATGAATTGTTTAATTCACTTGGGAGACTTGGGATTTAAAGATCTGTAACTTTAAAAATTCTTTCACAGCATGAAGAGTCATCAAGTAGTTTTAAAAACATTTCAACTATATAAATGTGTTAGTATATATTTTCTGACTGATATCAAGCTTTGTGCAATGTAAATAAACTATATAGAGAAATTAGTAATAAGCTGTTTTACTGAAAAAATTATATAGCATTTTAATTACCAATGCTGTAATTTGTTATCAAAGGAGAAATAAGAGGGAGACTATATGTTCAGAGTATGACACTGTTATGGGCATATAGGATTTTCTTCCCCTGTACCTTGAATGGGGCAATGTATCTGATTTTGTGTAGTAAACAGTTAAATTTTCATCATCCAATACATACAAAGGCTAAATTAATAACTATATAAAATTATAGTATTATTTATTCAAAATTTACATTTTAGGAGTAATCATATTACTGTTTGTTATGATGATATGCTTTAGAATTTTACTCTATTTGCAACATTTTCTAATCACAAATGGTTTCCTTGGTATTTTCTTATGGGAATAAAATTATATATAGCTTAGTGAAGCCAAACTTTACTATTGATTTTACATAATATACCAATTGCAAAGCCCACTTGGTAACATTGGCTCACTAAGCAGTGCCAATCAAATCAACACTGTGGGTTGTCATGACACATCCTGCTTTCTCCCTGACAAAATGAAAATGTTTTCTGAATAAGTCCCACACTGCCTACCTTCACTCCTCTCTCAAAATTACTCATCTGTGATACACATATATTTATGCATGTACATACATAAAAACAATCTTTAGTATAAGATTATAATGGTTACTTTTTTTCAAAATGTGTAATGTTTAAAATGTTAGATTTTTCAAAGAAGTTATATCTTTAAATTACAATATTTTCAGCAGCTATTCAGTTAGCATCAACATTTTCTAAATTTTAAATATCTCACTAGATGCTACATATACAAGCATGAAAAGATAATGCCTCTTTCCCCTAGTTTAAGATAGTCCCTAGGTTATACAGAAAGCCTATTGACAACCACCAAATGCTGTATGAAATAGAACAGCATGGTGCACCATGAAGCTAGATTCTTCAGGTGCTTGCAAAGCTTAGCCTTATTATGTAGTCTTTGGAGGACATAATGTATTACTGTATTTCTCCAGAGGTAAAGTTCACATAATAATTAATGAGGCAGAGAGAGTGGGGCTCAACAAATTTTCCTTTTGCTTATTTTTTCAAGGCTTCCTTATAGTTATGTTGGCTGCCATCTGAGTAATTCTGACCAATGGACTTGAACAACGGAGTGGTATGTGCCAAATTTGATCTGGGTGTTTAAGAGCTTTTGTCAGTTTTCTATGCTGTTACTGCAGCTGTCAGAGTTTCAGTGGAATCAATATATTGAGATGGTACTGAGCCACATGATTGAAATTATCTGAAGACCTGAATCACTACCTGAAAGAAAACTGTCTTCAAGACACTTCAGGACGTAGGTCAAGCTATTGAAATCATTGTTATTGTAGCATAGCCTAACCTATTCCAAAAAAATGCAGCCCAGATTACTTAACTGCAGGAAATGGAAGCCCAACAAGAATTAACATAAGTGAAATAAAGACAAGCATTGCAATGATACCAAGTTATCTCATTTAAATGGTGGAACACCCAAACTAATGAAATAATAGTGAAATAGATGGGCCTAAGGGCCAATCAGAAGCAGGGATTTGGATACCTCAATGAATAGTATAATTTCCCATCTCTGCTTCTCTGTATGGTGGCATTATTCACTTCATTGCCAACAGATTTCCTCTACATGGGAGTAAATGTGGCTCTGGAAGTTCAAAAACCTTTAACTTGAGGTGTCTATCACTGAAATGTCCCCCTTTTCTTAGTTAAAAAAAATGTATTCAGAAGAAGACACTTATTTGGGTACTATTGTTCAGTTTCCCATGTGGAGACAAATAAATTTAAACCACTTAAAAGAACTTCAATTTGGGATGCCAAACTAAGCCTTAACAAGGAAATTATAGCAGGTATACAGGCTAGGGTAGCTCCCACTAAAATAGCATTTTTGAAGTCATGAGGTGACGCTTTATCCAGAAAAAAAAAAATAGTTATTTCCAAGAATGGGAAGAGGTGGCATTTTATAGATAGTCCTCTCCAACAACTAATTTAAAAAGCTAGAAAAATTAAATAGATCTCAATTTGTTTATTCTGCCAATACTTATGGAGCTACTACTACATGCTAAACACTGTTATAGGTACTTAAGATAAAGTAATACACAAAACAAGTAAATCTCTGCTCTCATTGTGTTTATATTCTATATCCCTCCTTTTTATTTTCCTTTGAAATTTTGTAGAAATAAAGAACAATCTAGACATTGCCAATTCTCACTGAGGCTGAATATAGTCTTAAGAGGTTAATATTCACATAAAAATATTATGTAAAGTAAACCAAACATGCTCTATCAAACATCTGTGTTTATGAGATTCAGAAAGAACTAGGCAATTAACTCAAGCATTGAACAGGAGAGAGCATGTCAGTAAATATTTAACATGGCTTCTGAGAGCTAATTTGAGTTGGTGTATCAGTCAGAGTTTAGTCAAGTAAACAAAGATACTATACATAAGATGAAGGTAAGAGGATTATTATAAAAATTTACCTTACACAGATATGGGAAGCGTTGTTTAAGAAAGTTTAGTAGGATCAGGGGAAAGAGTTACCAACAATTTGACTGAAGCGCTGGTACAAGCAGACAGATAAGATTCTCAGGGAAATATGAGGCACCCATGAGTTCACAAAGCGGAGCTTGTACGAAGGCCTATGGGAAGCTGTTATGTCTGAATATCTAATGCTTCTCATGGTCTGCATCTAAGCATCTTGGAATATTTGTGAACAGATTCAACAATCAGAAAAACAATAATTGCAAAGTCATGAAACAGAGTGATATTCCAGCTACCTTGTGGGTCTGTCACCATATATGACTATGATAACATTCCAAGAATAATGGCTGTTACTTCATTCTTCTGTAAGTTTTCCTTTGGCCAAGTATAACTCAAAACCATACAAGAAAACAGATTCTTGGAAACAAAATTCTGGGATATATCTATCTTGATATAGAAAAATGTGGCACAGTAGAATATAGCAGTATTCAACTTCCCATAATAGCAATTAAACAAAAATAACAGATTAAAAAGAACATACTACATTAAACTACCTCCAATAGCTCCCTCCATTTTATTTAGGAAATTCAATTGTATTTTTATTTGAAAATGGATTATCACACTGAACATCTAAAGTACTTTGAATATTCACATTACAAATGTCAAAGGCTAGTTTCATACTTAATCTTGTCATCAAGGTTGAATTGCAGAATAGATATTATATCTGAATAAATTTTATGTTATGAACATGTTGGAATTATCAATTTACCTGAGATTTTGCCCCTGACTGCTCATTCAGAAAACCATTCAAGCAGAACTTTCCTCAGTTTTATGCCAGAAATCCAAACCACACTTGTTTAAATATAAAGGGAAAATTTATTGAATTATAATATGAAAAATTCAAATGGAAGACTTCACATACAGATAGATCCAGGTAATTAACTATATCAATACATTATTTTTCTTTATCAGTGTTCCAATTTTCTCTGTGTTGCCT
Organism: Ateles fusciceps; assembly: GCA_036589455.1. NCBI lineage: Eukaryota > Metazoa > Chordata > Mammalia > Primates > Atelidae > Ateles > Ateles fusciceps. Next base: position 2,316,765 of record JAZHEH010002703.1, on the reverse strand, counting down.
TTATTATTGGTCAGATTTTATTCATATAGTAGAAAAGAAATTGACCAATACCTGTTCCAAGATTTCATTCTAACATGAATCACAAAACAATGTATTTTTCTCTATTGCTAAGGAAAGCTTCAAAGAAATTGTGCCCATTTGCTTAGCTTAGTAGTAGTCTATTCACCAAAAAAATAACTTTAAGGATTTGTGATGGTTAATTTCATGTGTCAACTTAGCTGATTTAACAGGAATCCACTATGATTTCGATTTGCACTTCTCTCATGATTAGTGATGCTGAACATTTTTTACATGCTTGTTGGCCGCACATATGTCTTCTTTAGAAAAGCATCTGTTCATAAATTTTGTCCACTTTTTAATGGAGTTGCTTGCTTTTTGCTTGAAAATTTAGGTTTCCTATGGATTCTGGATATTAGACCTTTGTCAGATGCACAGTTTCAAAATAATTTTTTTCTCATTTTGTGAGTCCTCTGCTCTTTGATAGTTTATTTTGCTCTGAAAAGATCTTTAGTGTAATAAATTCCATTTGTCAATTTTTATTTTTGTTGCAGTTGCAAAACCACAATGAGATACAATTTTACATTGGTCAGAATAGCTATTATTAAACTGTTATAAAATAACAAATGCTGGTGAGGTTGCAGAGAAAAGGGAATGCTTAAGCACTGCTGGTGGGAGTGTAAATTCATTCAGCCAGATGGAAAGCCAGGTGAATATTCCTCAAAGAACTTAAAACACAATTATCATTAGAGTCAGAAATCCCATTGCTGAGTATATATCCAAAGAAATAGAAATCGTTTAACTATAAAGACATATGCAAGCATATGTTCAGTGCAGCACTATTTGCAATAGGAAAGACATGGAATCAACCTAAATGCCAATCGACAGTAGACTGGATAAAGAGAATGTAGTACTTAGATAGCATGGAATACCACGCAGCCATAAAAATAACGAAATCATGTCTTTTACAGGAACATGGATGGAGCAGGAGACCATTATCTTAAGAAAACGAATGCAGAAACAAAAAACCAAATATCATATGTTCTCACTTATAAGTAGGAGCTAAAAACAAGAGCACATGGACACTAACAGGGGAAGGACAGACACTGAAGTGTACCTGAGGGAAGAAATTGGAACAGGGAGAGTATTAGAAAAATGCCTGTTGGGTACTATGCCTCTTACTTGGGTAATAAAATAATCTATTCATTAAACCCCCATGACCTGCAGTTTACCTACATAAAAAAACATGCACATGTACCCCTGATTCTAAAATAAAAGTTTTCCAGATAGCTAGTAAAACATCGTTTCTGAGCTGTTCTGTGAGGGTAAAAGTGATTAGCAGTAGCCTGAATAAAGGAGATCCACTTCCACCAATAGGAGCAGGCATCATTCAATCCTTCAAGAGCCTGGATACAACAAAACAGTGGAAAAGGGCCAAATCTACCTGTCTCTTCTTGAACTGGGATATCTATTTTCCTCAGCCAATGGTCTGCATCCCCCAGTCTTCAGGCTTTCAGACTCAGAATGAGTTGTACCACAGGCCTTCTTGGTTATGCAGCTTGCACATGGTACATCGTGGGACTTCTTGGCTCCCATAATCATGTCAGCTAAATCTCAAATTAAGTCCTATCTATCTATCTATCTATCTATCTACCTATCTATCTATCTATCTGTCTGTCTATCTATCCATCCATCCATTTATCTATCTACTCTATTGGTTCTATGGTTCTGTTTTTCTGGAGAGCTCTGACACAGGAAGAAATGCTGATTAGCCCAACTTAAATTATCTGCCCATACTTGCACAGGTGGGTGAGACTCAGGAAAGCAAGCATTTGTAATGGGTTTCTGAAATGAAAAGAGATAATGGGGGAATTCATTGTAGGATGGTATTATGGGTTGAATTTTGTACCAACAAAATCCATATATCGGTATCTTAACCCCCTGTACCACAGAATATGACCTATTTGGGAATAAAGTCATTGTAGATATAATTAAAGTTAAGATGAGATCACTAGGGTAGGTGCTAATCCAGTATGACTGGTGTTCTTATAAACAGGGAACATTTGACACAGAAACATGCATACAGGGAGAATGCCACATGAATATAAAGTCAGAGATTGGAATGATGCTTCTACAATGCCAGCTAAGGAATGTGGAAAGTTGCTATCAAACTATGAGAAACTAGGCAAAAGTTATGGAACACATGAACTTTTATAGCCCTAAGAAAACACCAACACTGCTAAAATCTTTATTTTGGACTTCTATTTTCCAGGACTGTGAGATGATAAGTTTCTGTCACTTAACCCACAAAGTTTCTGATAACTTATTATGGTGGACCTAGAAAATAATACAGAAGGCAAAATCAACACTTTTCTATTACAGCTGCTGTTCTAGATAAGTTGTCTTGGACATATGCAGTCTTTACTGCAATATACGAAAAGCCTAATTAAACATCTTGCTAGACTTTGCTATGTTTATCTTCTAACGTTAAGACGTGAGATGCTGTAGGTTGGACTCTTATTAATTTCATGATGGACTAGACTTAATGATCCCTATTGACAGCAGGCTTTGTGTTTAATTGATGGTGATGTTCCTAAAGTCTAATAGAGTTTTTTACATGACAAAATAGGTGTTAAATAAATGTTTATTGGTTTTAAGGACCACTATTGCAGAATTTACAGGAAGAGTTAACTAAGAGTTGCTGGGGGAAAGTAGCAAAGGAGAAAGGACTTATAGAGTGCCTACATAAATTGGTTACGAGTAACATATAAACAAGGAACAACAAACTGTGGAAGGCCACAGAAGGCCTCTGAGGAGGAAGGCCTCTCCATGCCTCATGTTCTGGTGCAGGGTGACCTCGGCTCTGTTACCATAAACATTGCGCTAAAGGATATAAAACCTCTTCATAGCACTATGACGTAGGCAGACTTGTAGGCTCCTTGTAAGGCCCAAGTTCCACCAGCTGCACGTAGATAACAGGTTAAAGATGACCACATGTTCTTGTTTTGTGAAACTCCTGAAACCACCACTGTTATCAGTCTTTAGAATGACACATCAGTTCTGGCTCACTGATTCACTTCCAGCTCACCGATTCACTCCATCATCATGTCACCCTCTCCCCCACCATCACTCCACCCCTACACTATAGATCAAAGTGATTGTAACCAATAAATAGTGTGGATGATCAGAGCTCGGGGCCTTCACTGTCTGCTCCAAAGCAATAAAGTGAGGGCCCCTGGTCTTACTTTCTCTCTTAACCTGTCTTTTTCTCCTCCCTTTGTCCCACCAAACTCTAGATACCCACAGGTGATGCAGGGCTGGCTCCCTACAAGAGTAGTATTGGTGGAGCATGGTAGGGACTAGATGAATTAATATAGAAAGAAGAAAGGACACAGAACTTTACTTTGAGGATTGAGTTGGTTTTCTATTGCTGTAAAAATACTACAAATTCTATGCCTTTAAAATAACATCAATTAGTTTAAAATTGGGTAGTTTATTTAGAAGTCCAATGTGGGTCTCAATTCACTAAGTTCCAATTGCCTTTCTTTCTGGAGGAATGAGATTCACTTCCATGCTTTTCCAGCTGCTAGAGGTCATATACATTCCTTAGTCCACGTACCCCTTCCTTCTTCTTCAATGCCAGCAATACTGCATCTCTAATTATTCTCCCACAATCGCTTTTCCTTCTGATTCTACTCTCTCTCTTCCTCTTTAGTGACTGTTGTGATAATATTTAGCTTACCTAAATAATCCAGGATAATTTTTGTTTACTGCCATTATTCAATCTACCACAAAAATCTCACTGTCATTTTAATGGGAAGGGATGCAGGGCAGAAGAAAGTAGAGATGCGTTTACTTAAGGTTTCCACTTGACTGATACACAGTTTTTCTCCTCTTTACTGATATAATGAATGTTTAATTGAGATAGGTTTTTTATAGTAGGGTTCTAATTTTTTCTTGTCCTTCTGGAAGTTGTTAATATAACAAGATCAATTATACCTTTGTTTCGTATCTTTATTAGAATGAAATTTTTCTAAATTTTAAGGTTATCTTAAATTTTAAAGTTATTCATTAATTCTGATACATTAAGTTCATTTTGAAATATTTTGAATTCTAGTTACATTCTTTAAAGTGTGAAATTGTAAACCAGTACTACATTAACATGAAGCTTAATGGTAAATTATGTTCAGGAATACATAATTTTAGTGTTTCAAATATATAAAAAATTAACCAAAATATTTGCCTAATCTAAAGTAGTACTAAAGTATGCAGAGTTAATTAGATGAGAGAAGTTAGAGAATAAACTATTGTTCACAGATATAGTACAAAAGAAGAAAATAAAACTTTCACTTATTTTTTTCTCTAGCATTTTTAGTAATTCAGAAAAGCTGTAACCATAAAATATACAATGGACAGTAAGACACAGTGTTATTGTTCTTTTGCCCTCAAAGATGAAATTATAATGAGAAATCACACTTTTAGGACTTTGCAGAATCATGGTGACCTGAAGTGTAGAACTATATAATTCCTAAATCTTCAGGCTAGAAACCTTTCTAAAAGTCTAATCCTCGAGAGGTAAGTAGTCAGTATTTTCTATAAATAAATTCATTGCTCTCAGTAATCTCAAAACCAATTTCAGATTCTAAATGATTAGAAGAGTTGAATTTTAATCTAAAGTTATGATGAAGTTTACAGGCCATTGTTTATGACTTTGCCTATGCAAATATATATCTTAGATCTTAGTGTTTAAAGTTATTATGTATACAGCAGAAAACGATCTAATGTCTAGAAGACATTTTCAGCTAATTTCATGCTGTGGATAGAGATTTTCTTTAAATTATATAATCAGATTTCTGAGACAAAAGATATCAATATATTCAGGTTATGAATAGAAAATGACCAGCTCAACCTTTTACTTACTCTCTGATCTAAAGCTTCAGAAAACATTTTGTAAATCATGTCCCTTCCACACTTTTTCACACCTTATAATATCAACCTTTTATAACTCAACAAAGCATCTTGACTGGTGTTTATAGCCCCTTAATAATTAGGACAGTAGAATAGATTGCTTTACCTTTATAAGACTTTCTGGGGCTTTTTAGGGTCATGTGGAAGTATTACATTTTTTAAAGCAGAAGCTGAATAATTGCCATGGCAGTGACAGTGATGTAGATAATTCTGTTCTCTGAACTATGCCTGAGAAGCTCTGTATAGATTTAGGACATAACATTTTCATGGGTGACAGGGACAGAGGTCATGGAGAAGGGGAATTATGATTCAATTTAGTCTCTACTGATTCCCATTGGTAAAAAACTTCAACCAAACAATTTAGTCACAATAACTGGATTTTTCTGGTTTTCACTGAATTCAAGTTGACTAGTATAGCTTTGATATATAGATAGCTGCCATCCAAAGATGTTCAAAGATTAACAGACATTTAAATTTTCTAGACAGATCTAAGGAGGAAAGAAAAGACTTCACTATGTATTGGGGACCTGGAAATACATATTATGATTCACATATACTAGTATTTTCTTGCATCTGGAAGAAAACTTACATATTTTAGTCTTTTACAATCTACTCACTTATGTTTATTTTTAAAAAGCAAAACAGCAGCTTCTTAAACAACAACTTAACTTTGTCAAAGAGGAGTCTCAAAATGTTTTTTACGGTAAATAATATAAATAGGGAAGAAACACACACTATGTTAGAAAGTGTCACTAAATATTGTGAGACGTTGTATTTAATTCCAAAACATTTAATGCTGGTTTTGATGTCCTTTCTGATGAAAAAGACCTTCCTAAGGGACTTGCTTTGTTGTTAGTAAATATATTCTTTTTTCACAATTTTTTTAATAAAACACTATTTATTGGGTACCTATTATATTCTAGGCATTACGTTCAACTTTTAAGGAACAAAGACAAAAAAGACGTTGTATTATTTGGAAACTCCACATGTAATGAAGGAGGAATGCTTATGTGGAGCACATCGTTATACTTGGATGAGTATTGCAAACATGTGAACACAGTGAATAATACTAATAGTAAAAGTAACTTACTTTGCTTGAGGTCCAGAGAGATAGAGTGGGGGTTTGGGCCTAGGAACAGTTTTCAGTTGTAACTTGCTGGAGTATAGAAAGGGGAAGAAGATACCAGGCAAAAAGGAGAGTGTATTCATCAGAGTCCAATCAGGACAGGAGGCCACATTCATCTAAACAAGAGTAATATGCAAAACTGTTGACTATTAACTGTGGAAAGAAAAAAATGAAAAAGAGAATCCAAAAGTATAATGAAATAGCAAACGCAAAAAGGATCTATTACCTCTAGAGCTGACAGAGAGTGGCCAAAGAAGAAACAAATTGAAAAAGCACACTTTTCAACTTTTCTTGATTCATTGTTATTTGTTGTATTCTATCTAGAAGGTTTTGCACAGAAGATAGAGGGTATTCTAACATACCTGCTGCATTTAGAAGTGTTTGGTCATGCTATAGTTGTTTGCCTTTACTTAAAAAACCAAAAAATAAAGACCCTACCAGAAGAACAGAAGCTTCTTTAATGATTAAACTTACCAAACTTGAAGCTCTTGAAACAAAAGACTGTAGTATCTAAAGGTTTTTCAAGTACCCAAGCAGAATAATTAGCAAATCATTACTGAAATATATAACTCACATGACATTTTCTGACATTTAATTATGTTTAAGTTCTGAAAAAATAGGTTGTGCTATATTGACAATCAAAAAACAGATTTGAAAAGGTTGCCTGCTTCAGTGTAATTTATTTTAGTGTCTGAAAAATTGGTTTTATCAAAAAACAGTTTGTCTTTTAAAATGGCCAGTGCTAGCAATTAAAATGAAAATAAAAATCCACTCGGTTTACTTACATGTGAAACATATTGAGCAGATCTGCCTTAGAAATTGAAAGACTTTCAAATCTGCCTTAAATGAGCCTCACTCTTGATATCACTTTCTGTACTGGCTCATTGGAAAATGGCTTATATGATTTGGGATTGTGTTTAATTCAAACAGGAAAAAAGGGAAAAACAACTGCACTCCAATGATTGTCTTGAGTTTCCAGTTTCTGACTCATTTCATTGGCAGAGCTGCTGCAGCTTAGCACTGCAACTTTGCATGGGCCACATACAGAATAGTTTTCATACACCACCCAAGACAGAGGAAAGCAGCGCTTCTTATGATTTATAGCTCATATGCTGAATGGTTATAAAGCCATACCAAAGCCAAACACATTTCTATTACAGACCTGCTTGTTTTACTGCCTTAAGAATTTTTATATTTCATTATCATTATTTTTAATTGACACATAATAATTATATGCATTTATATCTCATAAATGTATAATATTTTGATACATGTATACACTGTAATAATAAAATCAAGGTGATTAGCATATTTATTACCTCAAACATTTATAATTCCTTGTGTTGGGAATGCTCAAAATCCCCTCTTCTAGGCATTTGAAAATATACAATAAATTGTTACTTACAGTCACCCTATAGTGCTGTAGACCACTGGGATTCATTCCTTCTATCATTTTATAATCATTTACCAACCTCTTCCTATCCTTTCCCAGATGCCCCTCCCAGCCTGGAATACTATTTCACCATAAAAAATAATAAAATCCTATCATTATCAGCAACATGGATGAGCCTGGAGGACATTATGTTAAATGCAGTAAGCCAGGCACAGAAGTATAAACACTGCACATTCTCATTCATAGATAGAAGACAAAAAAGTTGGTCTTATAGAAGTAGACCCATTTTTAAAAATTTTAAATTTTAAATTATGTCTTTGGCCTAATCCACAGAGGCTCTGATATAAAATGATGATGTTAGGGGAAGAGGGTGATAGTGGTTTTTAATATTTCAGTGAATTCTTCAGGTGTCTAGTGCATTATCTTTTCAAAGTTTCTGAGTAATGTATTCATAGTATAGTTAGCATTAGTAGAAAAAATGAACACTTAAAGTTTACCACCATGATAAGTAATCTCTGAAAGATAAATAGAGAAGAGTTATGGAGTCTGGCTGAAGGGAAACAAGACTGAAATTTGAGAGGCAGACATATTATGAAGGTAAAACTTAGTTAACTGAGAATTTCTGCTCAAGTATTCAATGCAAATAAGCATTTGGTCAACACAAGAATGAGTGCGGAAATACCTGGAAAGCATTGTGCAGAGGCTTCAAGACACACATCATTGATGAAGACATTACACAAAGTTTATTGGGAAAAAAATATGACCAATCATCTAGTAGAGTACACATAACTTCCTTCCCCACCCCAATTTGTATTATTCCATGGCTTAGGTCAGGCATATATGATCAGCCTTTGTCACAGACAATGTAGAGTGTCAAGTAGAGAGCCTATCTGTCCCTGCATTACTCAACATATTTATGGCATCAGGGGGAAGACAATAATCCGGAAGACTACAAAATGGAAAACTATCTGGTCAGAGAAGTAGGCATATTATAAAGGGGAACCTCTGAGTTTACTGTCTTGTGTCAACCTGTTCTTTTGTTGACCTAACACAGACCTGCTGTGCTGGCTCTGTTCTGAGCTACTAAAGAAGGGAGAAAAATGAGTTTCCGAACTGTTGGTGATTTTCTTTAGGAATGCTACTTCAGTCTTCCTTCATTCCCTTGCCATGTGTTTATTACATCACTGATTATTTTCATCATTGTTAATTTCTGTTTTAGATTAGCTTATCTCAGAATCAGCAGCAGGTTTCTATCTCTCCACCTCTCTCTCTCTCTCTCTGTGTATATATATATATACACAGAGATAGTGTGCATATATATATATATATTTACACACACACATATATATGTAATCTCAAAATTTTTTTTTACCATTTGTAGAGTTTCTCTACAAATATGTGTGTGTGTATATATATACACACACACATATATATATGTAATCTCCTCAAAAGTTTTTTTACCATTTGTAGAGTTTCTCTGTGTGTGTGCAATGCTCAGTGGTAGGCTCTGCCTCCTGTTATACAATTTTCTTACTTTCTTCTTTTCCATAGAGAAGATTTATTAATTCTTATCTTTTGAGAAGTTGGAAAGACCTTGCTGTGGTTTTAATTTTTCTTGAAATCAAGTGTTGTTGGCAGGTAACTTGATTTTACAGACTCATTCCGTCTCCAAGATCTTCTCAATAGAATTAAAAGAATTAGCACTTAGAAATGCGTATGGTCAATCCTTCACATGTATTTGTAAGTACCATATGTTTTTGAATTACCTTTAAACAAAATATTATCTTGTTCTCAGCATTCTTATGCAATTCATTAAATCAACGTCTTTTTCAATTTTACACCAATTAAGAGCTCAGTATTATCCTGATGTAGCACTAGTATTCATTGTCTTTTTAGTGCGTTCGTAAGGTAGGCATGTGCAAAATCATGGGCGTGTGATTACAGCCTAGAATATCTCCCTTTCAAACTTCACTACAGTTCTTACAAGCCTATGTGAATTGATAGTAAATTAGTTAACAACTGTGAACCTCAGTTTTCTTACCAAACCGTGTTTCAGTTTTCCTGTTTCTTAAATTGAAATAACAGTTATTTTGAAGAGCACATTAAATACTTCACAGTACTATTTTTTTTTTTTCTTTTTTTGAAACATGAGACAGAATCTGGCTCTGTCATTCAGGCTGGAGTGCTGTGGTGTGATCTCGGCTCACTGCAACCTCCGCCTTCTGGGTTCAAGCGATTTTTCTGCCTCAGCCTCCTGAGTATCTGGGATTACAGGCTCCTGCCATCATGCCCAGCTAATTTTTGCATTTTTAGTAGGGACAGGGTTTTGCCATGTTGGCCAGGCTGGTCTGGAACTCCTGACCTCAAGTGATCCACCCACCTCGGCCTCCCAAAGTGCTGTAAGCCACTGCATTCAGCCCATAGTAGGTTTTGTTGATAGCCTCCCCACTATTTCCTTGTGCCACCCCTGGGTTTGTCTAAAGCTGCAGTGGACATTTTCTGTACATATATCTCTCTGTGCCTGATGATTTTTCCTTGCCTGATACCACAAGAGAAGGCTCAGTTTATGGAAGAAGGATTCTGGAAAATTAAAGGACTTGATTGGATAGATAGTTCACATTTTCTGTCTGTTAGGGTGAAAATATTAAGGCATGGCTTATTTGGTTCCTTAGAGAATTTCTAATGAAGTAAACCCTAATTTATTATATCAGTAACCTACTTGTTAATGCAACCCTTATTATATTTTCTTCTTTCCCTGCCTTAGTTGCCCACTGTTGTAGTTATATTACCTACTTTTACTTAACTCTGTGTCTTAGAGTCTGCTTTGGTCAGAATCCAAAATAAAGCATACTTTGTAAAAAGTGCATATCCTAGGGTCTGACCCAGGCATTCTTCATCCCGGTCAGCTCCCCAGCTTACTTAGCTCTCCTTTGACATCATCAATGTTTATCTGCTCTGTGTTCTATCTCTGGATCTTTAGAAGTGATTGTCTACTAATCCTCTACACACACAAAAAAATTATAGCAAGTTACTGTTATCTTAAAATTGTTATATCTTTGCTTTGAGATATTTTTGCCTAAATAGATAATGGTGAAATGAAAAGCCATAGGCCAAAAAAGAACCCTATGATATTTTAGATACTTTGTGGCTAGTTAGTTGAGGAAATAGTATTAAATATGAATTCTTTTTAAATATCTCTAAATAATCACAGGTAGGTAATAAACTATCCTAATTAACTTTATCTACTTCAGTATGTCTTAAAATAAGTGAGTCATTAATAGCAGAACGACATGGTACCAACAAGTCCAAATAAGTTTTATATGATCCCCACACTGTATTTTCTTAAAGAATTTTGCACTAAAATGAAATAGAATCAATTTTTGAATTTGCTTTACTCTTAGTAGACGTATTTCAAGTGGTGAAACTTCACTTTCGTAATTGGAATAAATCACACTTCAAGGTAATGAAAATATATCTTGAACTTGACATAATCCTCCAAGCATCATTTCAATTTATTATGAGTGCTTAAAAGAAATGTAATTATCATTATTTTTATGTAAACATTATCAAAAAAGATTTGAGATTTATGTTTCCTTTGCATGGATTGGCTAAGTAGTTAATTACGAGAAATATTTGGATAGATTTCCTACAAACATTCGTAAGAAAATAAATAAAATGGTATTTAAAAAATATTACAGTCTTATAGTGAATAGTTCTTTACATCTATTAGTCTGTAAGTATCAGCAGTTGGCACTACTGATACTTTGGACTCGATAATTATTTGTTATGAGAGGTTGTGCTGTGCATTGTAGGATGTTCAGCAGCTTCTTTAGGCTCCACCTACTGGATGCCAGTAGCACCTCCTCACCAGTGATGACAATCAAAAATATCTCCAAACATTTGCAAACTATTCCTTGGGGGACAAAATCATTTTGGATTGAGAACCACTGATGTATGTATGTGTGTATATATATATATATACACACACACACATATATATACATATATATATGCAGGTATGTATATATGAACATATATATGTGTATATATTCATCTACAACTGATTAGCATAGATCCCTGAACATGTTTACTACATGCTTAAGGAGGAAGGGAAGAAGATCAACTACAATTCACTATGATATGTGTTTCTGCTTTTTTTCATTTAAATATGCATATTTAATAACTGACAAGTGTGGAATCCAGGCAATCTCTCCACAAAATAAAAATAGGCAGCAATGACTACATACACAGCCAGAGCTACATGATCATTTTTACTTGAGATTTACAGCTCTTTGATGCCCTGACATCAATCTTGTATTTATCCCAGACTAGTTGGTCAAATGAAATTACTGTCCGTCCCAGGCCTGGGATCTGCATCATCTATCAGAACCCTGAGTGCTTGAAGCTCTCTTTTGTTTTCTAAAACTCACATCTTTTAAGAAAACAATTATTTCTCTGTCTTTCATTAATTCCCTCACTCTTTGATGGCTGCCATTGTCAGCTATCAAAATATAAATTCCATTGCATCTTTCTTTCTACTTCTAGTTTACTCTTTTTTTTTTTTCGAGATGGTGTCTCACTCTGTTGCCCAGACTGATGTGCAGTGGTGCGATCTCAATCTTGGCACACTGCAAACTCTGCCTCCCAGGTTCAAGTGATTCTGCTGCCTCAGTGTCCCGAGTAGCTGGGACTACAGGCACGTGCCACCACAACCAAATTTTTGTTATTTTCAGTAGAGACGAAGTTTCACCATGTTGGCCAGGATGGTCTCAATCTCTTGACCTCGTGATCCACTTGCTTTGGCCTCCCAAAGTGCTGAGATTATAGGCATAAGCCACAATGCCTAGGCCTAGTTGACTCTTTTAGTTAAAAATAATGCATTACATGATATTGTCAACTCATGGTAACTGATTTACATGATGAAGAATGGTGTAGGCAGTTTTTTTCAAAACCATTTAAATGGGCTAAAAATACGGATAGTATCAGTCTAGCAGTAGATATATGAAAAAAACAGCAGGCAATAAATTCCTTAAGTGACTCAAAAATTCCATGTTCATTTCCCAGTACAGTCACGGGAGTTCCAGTATCCTTTCTCTGGGAATGATGCATCTGGTAGAGAATGCAGTAAAAAGAATCTGTTGAAGACTTCAGCTTGTCGGCTATTGGGCTTCCAACTTGTCATTGTTCAAGTAGAAAGTCAAAGACAAGTCTCAACATATCACCTCATGAAGACAGATGACCATTACAATAATGACGAGATGTTTAAAGCTACTTCTGGAGCTTCTCCTCTGTTCTTATCACTAGAAGCAGGGCTCATTGTGAACAGGATTTTTGTTTGCTTTCACAATCACTTTTTTGTAAATTTCTAAGACCTACTTATTAGATGTGTAGGTCTACCTCCCACTGTATTATCTTTCTTAGTTACATAAAATTTAATCATGATTATCCTAGCAAAATAAGTTAGGGGAGGTGGCAGCTGCTGTCCAATACAAAAGTTCTGGTTTTGCTCGTTTAGCACAGTACATGATGTCATTAACCAGAGATACTCACTCAACTTCTATTAGATCCCAAGAGAAAGTAACCCGAAACAAATGTAGGAAATCTCTACTCATGTCATAGCTCCAATCCTAGCTTTTTTCTTTTTCCAGTAAGTCAACTGAAATATACAGTAGCAAAAATTTAGAACAAAGGAAATATTGCTTTCAATCTTAGAAAGATCTCTTTCACTTTGCAGACAAAGACACTACCTGAAATAAAATGCATAGGCCCACATACATTTTCCATAGAAAAAAATAATGAATGAAAGTTAGAACTTGGAGCTAACAGTACTTCTGATTGGCTACAACATGGATTAAATTTGTTTCTGTGGTACTATTTTGAAACCAACCACCTCATATCTCACTGTTTCTAAAGAAAACTATTTTCTAAGTTTGAAATATCTGGCAGAATACACAAACATTTAGAGCACAATCCTCTTGAATCCTGATAGCAAATGGCTCTTTTCTCTTTCTTTCTGTATCTTTCATTATATACTTATATTTTATAATGATAAATGTATATATACAAGCAGCATGTAATACTAAATCAGATAAATATTGGCATCAAATTAGAGATTCTATACTATTGAAACTATATAAAAATATATTTTATGGCAGATACAATATTACTAATACACTTTAGTGATAAAAAGGGGAAAAAAGCTTTGCACAATATCATTTAAAGAACTGGTACCACATTGTTAAAAGTGAGCTCAGAATACTTAATAAGTGTATATGCATTATATGAAATGTGAAATACTGTGATAAGGCCATGCTATATGTGATGGATAATTGTATGTGTCAACCTGACTGGGCCAAAGTTTTTAACCACAATATTTGGTGAAATAGTATTTCTGGATGTGTCTGTGAAGGTGATTTTGGATGAGATTAATATTTGAATCAGTAGATTAAGCAAAGCAAATAGACCTCCCAGTGAAGGTGGGCCTCATCCAATCAGTGGAAGGCCTGAACAGAATAAAAAACTGAGTAAGAAAGAATTATTTTTCCCTGCCTGATTGTCTTCAGTCTTGGATATTGATCTTCTTCTGTCTTCAGTCTTAAACTTGGACTACAAACTTACAAAATTACCTCCTGTGGTTCCCAGGCCTTTGGACTTGGACTGGAACTATACAACATACTCTCCTGGGTCTGCAGCATGTCCAGTACCGATAGTGGAACTTCTCTGTCTTCACATCACATAAGCCAGTTCATTTTAGGAAATCATATGAGTAATTTATATACATATATATATATATATACATACACACACACACCTCATTAGATATAATACAACACATATATTTTCACATAAATATATATGTGTATATTTATATATATATTACTGAATATAATAGTATAATTGTGTCTGTGTGTTTCTGGAGAATCTAGAATAATACACTAACTTAAATTTTATATTATGTTTTGGACAATTTCTAAAAAATAAATTTAAAAGTATTTCATATTTTACTAGCACCTTTATTGATTTGCAGTTTATCATTCTATGTAAAATTCAATATTAACTCAATTATTTTTAGTCATTACCTAGAGATCAATTTCAAAAAGCCTCTCTTCTCCTCTATTAAATAAAAGCAATGCTAATGATATTCTGCCAGCTTCAAATTGACTGATTTATCACATCATTACACAGCCATCCTGCATATGCACTTTGTTTGTGGAATGCTATAGCTTGACAATAACAAATCACTATGCCCTCTGTTGTTGAAAATGTTAGAAGAAAGGCAGCTCGCACACACAAAACCAAATGGTGCTGGAATGTTTAGATGCAATTGACTTCTGTATTAGCTATTCATAAAGCTACACCTACAATCATTTAGAACTTTTTCATCTTGCAGATTTCAAATTCTGTCTCCTCACTCATTCCCCCTGAGTCTACTCTGCTTTGATTCCGTGATAGTGAAACGTAGAGTTCCCTTATCTCCCTTGCAGGATGTGCTACAGGGATATAGCTCACTCCTTAGTCACCCCACTGTCCTGTGGCTCAAATCTCCAGGGGGAGCATGCAGAGGAGCAGGTGCAGAGGCTCTGGAGAGTGCTTTTGGTATCCAGCTCCACAGCAGCCTCTAGGCATGGGTGTCTATGATGCCTGAAGCCCAAGCCAGCAAGTGTTACAGTGTGCTCTTTCAGCTTTGCTGTCTGCAGACAGCTTGTGTTACTCAGCTCAATAGATCTTCTGCCTTAGCATAAGCGCAGGGGTCCAGCATGACAGCCTGAGTTCTTTCCCAGTGTACTGGAAGAATCGGATCACACTTGAGCTGGAAGGATGAGTGCAAGGTTTTATTGAGTGGTGGAGGTTGCTCTCAGCTAGGTGGAGATAGATGGGGACCTGGAAGCAGGGGAAGGAGTGAGAAGGTGGTCTTCCCCTGGAATCAGGAGGCACAGTGGTCAGACTCTTCTCTGCCGTGGCTGAACTCCCTTTCGTGTCCAAACGTCCTTTCTCTTCTCTCTTTCTCTGCTGTGCCACCCTGCCACTCTGTTTCTCTGGATGTTCAGCTGCTTGTGTCTGTGCCTGTTAAGGTCTCAGGTTAATATGGGCAGGCGTAAGGTATCCAGTTAATATGGCAGGCAAAAGGCAATTCCTTGGGCCTGAGAACAGAAATGCCTGCCCTCCCTTGGGGCCAGGGTTCTTCCAGTTTCAAGGTGGGGCTTTTGCCAGGGAACCACACTCTTCTACCCAGTATTTCCCTGTCTTCCGTCCATATTAGTAGGTAGGCCTCAGAAATCAATTTACCTACATAAAATATCTGATTCTGATTGGTAGTGACCACTGACTTTATATAAACAGATTTTTATATTCACAGCCGGTAAGTCGATTCTGTTGATTTATTCAAAATGCTGATGGTCAGAATAATTGGAACTCCTAAAAAAGTTAAGAAACTCTGACTAGCAAACTCTCCTCAAATTTCAGATGCAAATTGTGGGTTCGGATGTAAAAATTAAACAAAAGTATCAAATAATTATCTACTAATATCAAATAATCTAGCTAATATCAAATAATTAGCTACTCAGGAGGCTGAGGCAGGAGAATTGCTTGAACCTAAGAGGCAGTGGTTGCAGTGAGCTGAGATTGAGCCACTGTACTCCAGCCTGGGCGACTAAGTGAGACTCTGTCCCCTCACCCTCCCTAAAAAATAGATTTCTTTGTATTAAAGTCTTCCTAGCTGACGCAACTCTTGATAACACAAAAGAATGGTTAGAAGAGAAAGGTTAAATACTAAATATTCAGATGGGAAGAACATTGCGTAAGGTACTTTAGAGATCGAGTTTTGCTGTGTTTGATGCATTGAATGTGCTGAAAAGTTTGTAGATACCCCTGAACAGAAGTACAAGGACACAGACCTACTAATACCTTTCAAGGAAGATTACTTTCCAAAAAAAAAAAAGGAAGAAAGAAAACAAAATAAAGTGTAAGCTTGTAGATTCAGAGAAATACTTCTTTTGCTTCTTTTTAATTTCCATTTACTTATATATACAAAATTCCAAGGGAAAATATAATATCAAAGTGTGATATTTTATTTAAATGATTGCAATAATAGAATGATACCACAATCTGCAGGACCAGGACCTTAAAGATAGCCACAAGGGCAGAAAACAGTCATAATGAAAAAAACAAACAAACAACAACAACAAAAACTGGCTGCCCTTAATGCCAAAATCTGTCACAAAATTGAGCATTATTTTGGATACTTCAATTTTCCATGGGACACATTCTTAAAAAACAGATCAAACTGGATGAAATCTGGGTACCTTTGGAGATGGAAAATTCAACAGGTTGAACCATCTAACAACAGACTTTAATGTGAATGTGGAAGCACGGAGCAATTCCAAGGCAGAACTCACGGAAATCAGTGAAGATAAAACTCAGATCAGAAGATCTCAAAGCAGTCCCTTCCGTGAAGTGACTGATGAGCATAAAAATGATGTAAAAAAACAGATCTGTGGCCGGGCACAATGGCTCATGCCTGTAATCCCAGCACTTTAGGAGGACAACTAGGGCAGATCAGAAGGTCAGGAGTTTGAGACCAGCCTGACCAACATGGTGAAACCCCATATCTACTACAAATACAAAAAAAAAAAATTAGCTGGGCATAGAGGTGTGCACCTGTAATCCATAATAGTACAGCTACTCAGGAGACTGAGGCAGGAGAATCGCTTGAACCTAAGAGGAGGTGGTTGCAGTGAGCTGAGATTGAGCCATTGTATTCCAGCCTGGGCGACTGAGACTCTGTCCCCGCACCTTCCCTAAAAAACAGATTTCTTTGTATTAAAGGCTTCCCAACTGACGCAATTCTTGATGACATAAAAGAATGGTTAGAAGAGAAAGGTTAAGTACTAAATATTCAGATGGGAAGAACATTGTGTAAGGTACTTTAGAGATGGAGTTTTGCTGTGTTTGATAGCATTGAATCTGCTGAAAAGTTTGTAGATACCCCTGAACTGAAGTACAAGGACATAGACCTACTAATACCTTTCAAGGAAGATTACTTTCCAAAAAAAAAAAAAAGGAAGAAAGAAAACAAAGTGTAAGCTTAATTAAAAACTAAATGAAGAAAATACTGAAATGAAATCTCTAGAAGAAATGTTTGGGGTGCTTGCTAAAATTTTCAGGTGACTTAGATGATCAGACCTACAGAGATGGTTTATACATTCTTTTCTCAAATTATGGTGTAATAAAATGGATAGTCTTTGTCAGAGGAGTAAAATAGGGGATAATTCTATTTAAAGAAAAAGCCAAGGAAACATTAGGTAAAGCCAAAGACGCAAATAATGGTAACCTGCGAATAAGGAACACAGAAGTGACGTGAAAGGTAGTAGAAGAAGAGGTGAAAAAAGAAGCATTGAGAAAAATTATAGAAGATCAACAAGAATTTCTAAGCAAATGGAGGTCAAAACATCACAGATTTAAAGGAAAAGGAAAAGTAATAAAGCTACACAGTTTGGGTCTGCTAAAAGAAAATTACACTTTCTGAGAAAGTAAAGGAAATTTGTTAGTGATGATAAAAGTGGTGCAACTGGACCTGTGAAAAGAGCAAGGGAAGAAACAAGCAAAGAAACAGAAAAGAGAAAATGGTGCTGGAGACCAGTAGTTTAGTAAACCAAATTTTTATTCATTTTAAATAGGTTTCAAACTGCTTTTGTTTTGGAAGCCTTTTAAAAAGAAAACTAAATCAGGTCCACTTCAATGTCCACCTGGGAGAAAGGAATTTTTTTTTTTTTTGCCATTTAGCTTGTCTTTTTTTCCTTGTTATCCAAATTAGAATTATTTTTTTGAATATATAGTTCTGTTCGTGTTATTCCAGATGATTCAAATATCAAAAGGAAGATTCTTCCTAAATTGCATTTGTAATAATTTTGCAAACATTAACAATCATTAATATTATCTTGATTAAAAACTATGCCCTGTGAAAGCAAATTCTAAAGCAACCCAACACAAGAACAGAAAACCAAACACTGCATGTTCTCACTCATAAGTTGGTGTTGAACAATGAGAACACATGAACACAGAGAGGGGAACATCACATTCCGGGGCCTATCAGGAGGTGGGGGTTAGGGGAGGGATAGCATTAGGAGAAATATCTAATGTAGATGACCGGGGGGATGGATGCAGCAAGTCACCATGGCATGTGTATACCTATGTAACAAACCTGCACATTCTGCACACGTACCCCAGAACTTAAAGTATAAAAAAAGAAAGTCTATAAACATAATTCACCACATAAATGGAACCAAAGACAAAAACCACATGATTATCTCAATAGATGCAGAGAAGGCCTTTGACAAAACTCAACAGCCCTTTATGCTAAAAACTCTCAATAAACTAGGTATCGACAGAACGTATCTCAAAATAATAAAAGTTATTTATGACAAACCCACAGCCAATATCATACTGAATGGGCAAAAACTGGAAGCATTCCCTTTAAATCTGGCGCTAGACAAGGATGCCCTCTCACCACTCCTATTCAATGTAGTATTGGAAGTTCTAGCCAGAGCAATCGGGTAAGAAAAAGAAATAAAGGGCATTCAATTAGGAAAGGAGGAAGTCAGATTGTCTCTATTTGCAGACCACATGATTGTATATTTAGAAGACTGTATAGTCTCAGCCCAAAATCTCTTTAAACTGATAAGCAACTTCAGCAAAGTCTCAGGATACAAAATCAATGTGCAAAAATCACAAGCATTCCTATACACCAATAACAGGAAAGAAAGAAAAGAAAGAAAGAAAGAAAGAAAGAAAGAGAAAGAAAGAAAGGAAGGAAGGAAGGGAGAGAGAGAGAGAGAAAAAAAACAGGTTACAAACTAGTTTGAACGCATTATCTTAAAATGTCTGTATGTTTTATTAAAGTAAAAAATGCAAAAAACAATGTATGACTGCTGACCTGTCTCCAAGAATGCTGTGCTCAGTGTTCCCTGAAATATCTCTGTGTTGATAATGCTACATGATGTTAATCTGAAAAGTGTTACAATCTCCATAATGACACTTACACTCACAGCACAAGCAAATCAGAGAAATTATTCCAACAAAAATAGTCTCATGTATTTTTGGTTTTCTTTCTTTAAATCTTACACCATACTATTTAAATTTATCTTGTTCATTCTCTTCTGTCCCATTCTCCACACACAAAAAAATATGAATGTATTCATTCTTCACTTCTGAACAAGGGTTTAACGGCATACTCTCCAAGATGACATTCCACATCATACCTCTTCTTCCGCAATAGAAGGCTTTATATGATTAGGTTATTTGTTATTCTATTTATACTCATCTCAGGCAGAATAAGTGTAGTCAAAAATCTCAAACATCCTGTTAATTTTTTAATTTTTAAAAAAAATCTTAAGGATATGGGACATAGTACCTTTGCTTACTATCGGACTATTAATTTAAGAATGCTGGTGTAAATCAGTTGTCAGTAACATTTATACATGCCACTTGAAACAGAATCCTTCAGATCTCCACTAACAGTTTATTTAATTTTATAAGCTAAGATACCAAAATAATGAGGATGAGGAAGAAAAAGCCAGCACCATGTAACAAAAGAGCAAATTTGCTAACACAGTTCTAAGAATTTTGAGGAAATAGACATATCTCCTCAAAAAATAAGCATAAAAATTGGGCTTCATGACTTATGCTTGGCATAGTCTGTGATAAAAAAGATATAAAAACATAGTCAGAGATATTAACACTTCATTATACATTGCTAAATATGTTTTACTTGATGTATATATTCTTTTAACTTATATTTGAATTTGGTACTCTTGAGATACTTATTTCTTAATCAAGACAAATATCACATTTCCCTTCCTAGCTATTTCCATCTATGTATGAAAAATAAATGTCATGCTTCACCAAAATGAAGTACTTCCCAAAGTGCATTTACCTATATTAGTTCTACGCTATGCCAACAGATGCACAGTAAAAAACTGTAAAATTAATGTCTGAGGTTGATTTAAACAAAGTCAAGTTTTCTTTAATTCTGGACTTTTAAGAAAGTACATTTTATATGGTAAGATTCATTTTGAATTTAAGTAGGAAGGCATTATGTACAGCTTCTCCAACATTATTTGTCAAAAAAAAAACCTCACTTTTTGAAGTTTTCTGAATTTACTTTGAAAATATTTCTCTACTTTGTCTTTAATATGTCTCCTTTGAGCTTTCATATAATATGAAGTGTTATACAATGAATGATTAATTCATTTAACATATATTTATTTTTGTACAAACTACTGATCATGCATATTGCAAGTTTCTGGAAATATGGACATGGATGGAAGAGTTACTGCTCCTGACAGCTTATATTCCAGTAGAGGAGAAAGGCAGGTAAATAGACAATTATACACACTGGTATGTGTTGCATTCCAGCTTCAAAGTGGAGCTCCCACAATACCTGGGAAAGTGTTTCACCCAAACAGCTGTGTGCCGGTCAACAAAGTCTTCTCTGAGAGGTGATATGAAGGTGAACTTAAAATGACAGGTAAAGATAACCTATGGTATATGGAAGGGGTTATGGCAGAGAGGATAAAACAATTCCCAGGCCAACAGAGTAGCACTGACTGAGTCCAGAAGTGAGCTAGTTCAACCTAGAGAGAGAGTACATCTCATATGCAGAAGCTTGGAAAAGAAAGAAGTTCTTGGTTCACAAGTTGAAGATGGTGAGAAGAGAGATACAAGCCCGGGCCTCATCTCCAAGAGCCCAGAGCACAAAATTAGACCTGTAGAATTGATCTCAGTGCCATTAAGAACCAGTGAAGGTGCTTGAATATAGGATAACAAGATAATAGTTACATTTTAGGAAAGTC
This sequence comes from Ateles fusciceps, assembly GCA_036589455.1. Classification (NCBI taxonomy): domain Eukaryota; kingdom Metazoa; phylum Chordata; class Mammalia; order Primates; family Atelidae; genus Ateles; species Ateles fusciceps. The sequence goes on along the minus strand of JAZHEH010002703.1, from coordinate 2,295,431 downwards.
ACTCTAGAAGTCTATTTGGAAAAGGGATTGTAAGATCATGGCTGAATAAAGTGAAGTAGGTTTGATGTGGCAGGGATTCAAGTAAGAGATAAGGGGACCTGCCAATGGGGTCAGAGAGAGTGTTTATACTGATTACATATATACTGTGAAATGTATAACATAGCTAGGATATACAATTTTGTAAGTAAAATATGTGCTATTTTTTCACATATAGGAATCAATCTATAATACTCATTTATAAAAGGAAGTATTTTACTATTTTGAAATGTTTTTATGTTATTGGGTTAATTATAGTTTTGAAACCCTTATCCATAAAAATAAAAGGAAGCATACAAAATAGAAATGTAGTACAATATGTAACGTTATAAAATGCCATGATTTTATAACTGGAATATACAATTGAAATATTGCTTTACCTTAATCAAAATTAACACTATAAAAGCATATTCTTCCCATGGCAGGCTTTAAAATACTTTCTTTCATAGTAATCCTATTAAGTATTCCCTTGCAAAGTAAATACGAATATTTGAAAGCCTACAATAGATTACGTCTTATAAAATTTATTATTTTGCCCTTTCCATTTTACACTCTAAAATACAAAATAGGCTTTTAAAACTTTTTTTTTTTAAAGGTAGTATTTAATTATATGGAAATTACACCCCCACCCCCCCAACACACACACATGTACTGTCAATAGAATTCTACTGAATAATTTATTCAATTGGCCCTCTACTGATATTTAGTTTATTTCAAATGTTTGCTTTTAAGAACAATGCTGCAAAATGCTGTCCCACAAGCATTTGCATACATATAAGATTATATCTATAGGAAGTACATGGATGGCTAAATCAAATAATATATGTTTTTTAAATTTTAATTTTGATAGATATCACCAAAATGTCCTTCAATTGCACCTGTTTATTCTACCATCTACCCAAGCTAAGGATGGCTCTTCCCCAACAACCTCATCAATGTGTAGTATTAGAAAATATTTTTATCTTTTTAATATGATAGGTGAAAAATGTTGTTTTGAAGTGAATTATTGGATTATGGAATAGGTCGAACAATTTTTTCAGGACCATCATAATCATCACTACTCTCTTGATGCCCAGGCGGAGAAGACGACATAGAGCTAAAATGCAGCCTACATTTTTCCAAGCTATGCATTGTAATAGGAGCTTTAGCTACTAGCAAAAGGAGGCTTTGTTCTAATTCACAGCAAGGTATCACAATAGCTAATGGGGGTGCTAATTTGCTTAGGTATTATTTGACTGATACATATGAAATTGTTCAGATCTGTTTTACTGACGTGCTTTCCTAAATGTTAATCACTATCTTTTGTCATTTGAACTGAAAATAAATTTCATAGTTTTTTGTTTGCTTGTTTTATTTTAAGTTACGGTGCTACTTCTATAAAACATTTTAAATTTTTATGTGTAAAAATTTGTCACCTTTTCCTTTTTGGCTACTGTTATGCTGTCAAAGACATTCCCTTCTCTAACATTAGGAAATATTTACCCATATTTCTGTTTCTATTTTCACTGTTACATTTTTATATTAATAATTTAATCCTTCTGGAATACATTTTGATGTAGGAGTGAGCTAGAAATGAGCTTTATTTTATCTCCAAATAACTAGTCATTTTCTCCCCTCATTTAAATGTCATTTTTAACATTATCTCTAATATATATTGAAGTCTATTCCTGGATTTTTTTCTCTATTCCTGTTATTTGTCCAAATACAGTAAATTGTTTTATGAATCTGTTTATAATATGATTTAAAGTATAGGAGAATGAATTCTATGTTTCTTTTAGAATTGACTGATCTTAAATGTTTACTGTTATAAAGAACCTTTTGTGTTAAATTTTCAAAAAAAAATTTAGCTGTAATTTTAACTGATCTAATATTACTTTGGAGATTACAAAAATAATTTCCATGTGAATGGAAATACTGAAATACTACAAGGCACAGGAGACTCTTTTGTGTAAATACATTATTAAAAACTGGATTCAAGAAGTCAGAAATGTAGATTGAGTTTACAGAATAATTTAAGTAAAATGAGATAATGCTTGAATCTTACTACTTAACAGCAACACATTGCAGAAGCTTTGCTCTTTCGTCAATCCTGGTCTTGTTTAATAGCCAGTTTCAGTAGGACTAAATGCACTTACCCTTAAAGGTCCTGCATGATCTCCCTGATGCTGTTTAACAAATGTAGTGTGCTGGTGACATTTGACTGGGCTATTGAAGTCAGACTTCCTTTTGTCCCAATGGGTTGATCTATCTGTAGCAGATTTATTTTACAAGGCCATATCCTACAGACATGTCACTAAGTATATATATCATCATCATACTCTGATATTTTGACTCCTAGATTTTATCTCACCCTGCAGATTATCTGAAATGCTATCCCCAGTATTTCCCTGGCAATATCAACTATCTGCTGCTAAGCTGAGCCTTAAAAATTAGAAATTTAAAATATGCTAGATGCTGAACAAGATAAAAAATAAATGTAAGACATAACCCTCATAAGCAATTAGTTGAAAAATTTTACTAAGAGACTTTTTATTTAAACAAAATCACTACCTTCTGGCACCTGTATTATGCCCATGCTACAACTCACATATGTACTGAAAAAAATGATAGCACTGATATTAAATCATCCTCCTTGTATTAGGAGTATGATTAACAAGTAAGTTAAAAACTAAGAAATGGAAACTTATCTGGGCCGGGAGCGGTGGCCTAAGCCTGTAAGTCCAGGACTTTGAGAGGCCAAGTCCTGTGGATCACCTGAGGTCAGCAGTTCGAGAGCAACCTGACCAACATGGCAAAACCCCATCTCTGCTAAAAATACAAAAGTAACCAGGCATGGTGGCACATGCCTGTAATTCCAGCTATTTGGGAGGCTGAGGAAGGAGAATTGCTTGAACTCGAGAGGCAGAGGTTGCTGTCCAGATCATGCCATTGTACCTTTAACCTCAGCAACAGAAGGAGACTCCCCTCTTAAAAAAAACAAACAAACAAACAAACAAAAACTGATGTCTAAGATTTAATTACGCTAAATGGAAACAATTTGAAAAGGAAAATTATTACCACAACTTCCTGGTCATCGGTCTTTCCCTCTCTCCTCTAATCAACTCTCCTCAATCTGTTTCCATATCCATTTCTCACTTGCCACTAATTCCTAAGATACTTTCACTGTATTCTGTGGAACTCACAGTCGTGAGTTATGCCTTCAACCTCCTCTTTAGAAATTGTCTTTACCTTTTTGTATATTGATTGCTCAAAATCAATGTATTTCTTGAGTACAACAAAACTACAACCTGTAAAAATGCTTTTCACCCATATTTCTTTCCAGTTTCTGCACTACTCCTCTGGTCCCCTTTATAGCAAAAGTCCTTAGAAAAATTGTCTATAGAATTTTTATTTCACATGTATTTATTTTCATTTTCTCTTAAATTATATTTTATGAGATTTTTTAAATGGACATACCCTCAGCATTTCATGGAAAGTCCTCTTATAAGTTTCAATATTTGACCTGATTTTACTGTTTGACAAAATTGATTCTCTTCATCTTGCTGTCCTTATTTTGTCCAACTCTACCAGCAAATCATTTTAAGTTAAAGTCTCTTTTGTTGGTTACTACTAATTTTCTTAATTTAAAATATTTGGCATGTTCAAAGTTTTGCGTTCGAAATGGTCATACTTTCATTTACTTGTTTCTTTCTTGGTCTTTCTATACTCTTTCTCCTAGTGGTCTTATCTGCTTATCTGGTCTTTGGTTTTACTCTTTACAATAATGGCTTTCAAATTTGTGTTTCCATCCTGAACCTCTCTTCTCAAATCCATTTCATATAGCCAACTACCTATTGTACCACTCTTACTTCTTTTAAATTTCAACTGTGATTTTAAATAAAGAGGGTATGTGTGTAGATTTGTTACATGGGAAATATTGTGTAACTCTAAACTTTGGAATATGAATCCCTTCACCCAGGTAGTAAGCATAGTACCCAACAGGTAACTTTTAAGCCCACTCCCCCACCCTCTAGTAGTCCAGAAAACCTATTGTTTCCAGATTTAATTCCATGTGTGCTCAGTGTTTAGCTCCCACTTATAAGTGAGAACACGCAGTATTTGGCTTTTTGTTTCTATATTAATTTGCTTAGGATTCTGACTCCAGTTGCATCCAAGTTTCTGCAAACAACATGATTTTATTCCTTTTTTATGGCTGCATAGTATTGCATGATATATATGTATCATATTTTCTTTGTCCAATATTGATGGGCCCTGGGTTATCTCCAGGTCTTTGCTATTGTGAATAGTGCAGCAATGAACATATGTGTGTGTATGTCTTTTTGGTAGAAGAATTTATTTTCTTTTGGATATATAACCAGTAATGAGACTGCTAGTTCAAAGAGTAGCTCCATTTTAAGCTATTCAACAAATATCTAGGATGCTTTCTGCAGTGACTAAACTAATTTACATCATCATCAACAATTTATAAGCAATCCCTTTTCTACACAGCTTGACAGAATCTGTTGTTTTTTGACTTTTAAATAAAAGCCATTCTGACTGGTGTGAGATAATATCTCATTGTATTTTATATTTGCATTTAACTGATATTTAGTGATACTGCGTGTTTTTTCATATCTTTACTGGCCATCTGTATGTCTTCTTTTGTGAAGCGCCTATTCATGTGTTGATGTCCTTTGCCCATTTTTAATGGAGTTATTTGGTTTTTGCTTGTTGATTTGCCTAAGTTCTCTATAGATTCTGGATATTAGGCCATTTTCAGATGCATAGTTTACCAATACCTCCTCCCATTTTGTAGGTTGTTTGTTTATTCTGTTGATAGTTTCTTTTACTAGGCAGATGTTCTTTAGTTTATTTAAATTCCCCTTGTCTGTTTTTGCTTTTGTTGCAGTTGCTTTTGGGGCCTTAGCCAAAAATTATTTGATAAGGCCAATGTCAAGAAGAGTACTTCCTAGTCTGTCTTCTAGAATTTTTATAGTTTGAGGTCTTACATTTAATCTTCAACCCATTTTGAGTTAATTGTTGTAGGTGGTGAAATGCAGGAGTCTACCTTCAATATCTTGAATATAGCCAGTCAGTTATTGCATCACCATTTATTGACTATGAAGTCCTTACCCCATTTGTTGTCTTTGTCAATTTTGTGGAACAAAGATCAGATGGTTTTTGGTGTGAGGCTTTATTCCCGAGTTTTCTGTTCTGTTCTGTTGGTCTATATGTCTGTTTTTGTATTATATACTGCTATTTTCTATTCTTAAAATAAGTTTCAAAGTTACATGTCCCAAACAGAATTCTGAATGTGCACTCTGCTATCCTGTTCTTCCAGCAGTCTTCCCTGTCTCATTTTTCACAAGGTGCCAGGACAGATAACAATGGGGGAAGTACCACACTTTAAAACCATCAGCTGTCATGAGAACACACTCACTATCATGAGAACAGCATGGGGAAATTCACCTCCATGATCCAATCACTTTCCACCAGGTCACTCTTCCAATACATAGGGATTACAATTGAAGATGAGATTGAGTGGGGACACAGAGTAAAATCATATCATTCTGTCCCCTGATAACTCCCAAATCTCATGTCTTTTTCACATTTCAAAACCATTCATGCTTTCCCCAAAGTCCCCAAGTCTTAACTCATTCCATCAATAATCTAAAAGTCCAAGTCAAAAGTCCCATTTGAGACAAGGCAATTATCTTCTGATGAGCCCGTAAAATCAAAAACAAGTTAGTTAGTTTCAAGAAATAACAGGGGTGCAAGCATTCGGTAAATTTTTCCATTCCAAATGGGAGAAATTTGACATATCTCAGAGCCTAGAAAATCTCTCTATGGTAAGCTCTCTATGGTAAACAATCGATAATATTTAATAAATAAATAAATAGAAAGTAATTTACCTTTTGGAATGGTTAAAAGTTATGTTTTAAAATGTTATGATTTTGGAATATTTGCTTTTGAAAATTTCAAAATATGTATTTAAGTAAAAATCAGTATAACAGCGGTAAGGATATATGGTAGAGTGCAAATGTGAAATTGAGTTTTCTAAATGTCATCTGAACTTTGTTAGAGCAAATGGAGTCATTTATTTTATAACATAATACTGAATTAATGACAACATACCTATTATTTCTGATGTGATGTAATAATTCATAGAACAAATTTATCAGAAGGTATTACATTGAACATCAGAGATATAGCTGAGGCTTGCAGAGAACTATATCTAATGGGAGTTGTAATAAAGGTCACAATATATTTCAAATTGCCTCCAGTGTCACATATACAAAATATGTTTCAAAAGACCAAACAAAAGCAAATGTATGCAAGGTGTAATTGATCAAAACTAAAATATCCATGTGATCTAAGTTCAACCAAATATTACTGATCTAAACCCCTTACCAGAACTGTGAAGCTGGGTCATAGGAAACTGCAAAAACTATGTAATTTTTCTTACAAGAATTTCAAAGGTATGTTAATAAAGTAATAACAAGGAATTCATAATGGGTGGGTAAGAAAATCAAATGGGTATCATAAAGATAAAAATACTGGTATCAGTCTTTGTATTTTAAGGAACGCCATGACTCTTAATTCCTACATTTTACCAATTTGATGACTGGCAACTAGTTATCATCTGCCCAAAAGGCTAATTTAATCATTTGGATCTGAATGTCCCCATGGTTATAACTATTTCAGAATTGGCACATTTTTAGTTCTCTGCTCATAATTAATCTTATGCAGACCATTTTTACATAATGTAAATCTATTTATTCCTTCTAGTAATTGCATATCTAATTTACTGTGAAAAGAAGCCAATATTGCATCTGCTAAAGTAACTAAAAAGCAAAACTGTAAACATCATCAACTAATGATTTTTATCACTCAGCTTTACTTTTTTAACTTTTGGAACTTTGCAAATGTAGTCACTTTTAGCCATAACTTTGAATTACATCTTTAGTTTGGATGAGTAATTATGCCTTGGCATGAAAAATATGTTATATACCAAGAGTTTCTTGTTGATAGTTATGTAAAGAAAGCAATCCAATAACCACCACTGATAGAAAACATTATACTTAAATAAAGCTGATTTTTTTTTTTAGCTGAAGCCCATGGGACAAATATGAAACAGTAGAAAATATTTTGAACAGCGGTACAGTTGTAAAATATGCCTGAAGAAGTGCTTAGTCTATTATAGTTGTTCTCATTTAGTTTAAACCATCCTGCTTTATGGAAAATTATATTGAACAAAATGCTGACTTCTGGTCATGTCAGCATAAGATGCAATAGGTTTGCTCAGTGAGATTAAGGGATCACTGCCAAACCACAGGGATTCATGGACAGGTAAGACCCAGTTCATTAACCAAAAATATACCTTAGGTTTGCATGACACTTTTAACTTTTCATATAATTTTTATGTCAACACTTTTATTTGTCTTTCTTCACTCTGGTGAATCTTCAAGTATTAGAATTAAAAAAAACCCAAAAATCTCAGTTTCCTAAAAACTCGTCTCCCGCCAAAATACTAAGTCATATATGTTAAATTATACTAATGACTAGGACTCATTGGTATTATTATCACCACTCTCAAATTTGGGACAAAATCAGGATTCATTGATTTCATAGCTATTGCAAAATTATGTTTTGTATTTATTTTCTGTACAATCTATAATCTAAATATAATTTTAAAATTTTTAATTTTTTTTCTTTTTTTCCTCTCTGGCTATAACATCTTCTTCCTAATTTATATCCTGTGTTGATTTTCAATGTGACTACTTGATTTCCAGATCTTCCTATCACTCTGTTTGTTTTTCACTAAAGCATAATTGTTAATAGAAGATGGTTTCTCACCAGATAGCAAAGCACAATTCTTTGTTAAAGGTATTCTATCACTATTTTTTCCTGCTGAAATACTTAGTCGAATTCCCAATGTCCATCAGTAGTATTGATGACATTGATATCAAATATATGTGTTCTTTCAAGGTTTACTACTCATGATTTCCTAACTTCAGAGCATCAATTTTCTCCTCTTTTGTGCAAACCTATAATTTTTTCATTGTTTCTTGATGAGAATATATGGTAGTGATTTTTGAAGCCTAGGGAATCAACAAGATGTTTCTTTTACCTATGCGCTTTACCAGATTTATATGATATATGGTGGACTTAGAACTCCAATTAATATTTTCCAGTGGTTATGCAATAGTTTTCCCAACAATTGCTTAAATTTGAGCTAATATCTCTGCTTAAGCAAATTATTATTATTATTTTTTCTTTGTTTTCTAGGGATAGGCTTTATAAAAATTTAAACATCATGGAAAGTGTGAATTTCTGAATGAATTCCAGTTTGAGATGGGATTTCAGAATTACCTGTCATGTACCTAATTTTTATGCCTAAAGTAAAACTAATAGATCTTTATTTCTGATTTAATATAAAGGGTTCAAAAGGAACAAAGATTAAAATACCATACCAGATTCATCAACTTTCTATTTGAGGTGTTGGTAAGTAAATAAAAAAAGTATATTTTCTTAAGTCATAGGAAGGCATTCATTCTGCTGCTTGGTTAAGTTTTTGTTTTGATATTTTATTTTTATGTGAACTTCAGCCAAAATTTTTGTTACAAGTCTGCAATTAGAGCTTTGCAAAGACATTTTGAGCTTTACTCATGAAGTGTAAAGATAAACTTTTGAAAGAAGAATCAACCTTATCACTCTAAAAATTAACTATATTTCATTGCAACATGTATCACCTTCAGCATTATATTCTATTACTTTCTCATCAGTAGGAAATATTATCCTATAACTCAATAGTACAAGATAGGCAAGACACAAAACTTAGATTTTTATGATATATTTCTTCTACTGAAACAAAGAATGGAACATATATAGGTAACATGTATTATATAAATAGGTTTTAATGATCATGAATAAGCTACGTAGCATGAACCCTATATCTAAAAAGTAAAATACTATAATTATAAAGAAACAATTTCAACTCTTTGTTCACATTTTATTTTCCATACTTGAAGTATGAATATAATGTGTTTTTATTAATTCAGATGAACTCATGCTTATACTTATCAAACCTGTTCGGCAGACTTACTGAAACTTATAATAAAAATGCCCTAGTTGCAGATTCTATTATTTAAAAGCATATTGCCTGTTAAAATATCCCCAACTATCAAAACATCAGGTATTTTAATTTTTTAAATTAAAAACATATATAATGGATGCTGAGTTATACATTTTGTATCTCTTTTAATAGAACTATATATTCATATTTAGGTGGACTATTCTACAGTGTCTCACAATAAAATTTCATACATATTAAAGTATGTTATCAAATAATACTTGTTCACAACTTTACTAATTACAGTCATGGCAATGTTTCTACATTTTACATCACTATTTTAAGCCTAAGTATTTTGATTTATTATAATAATTACTGACCTCATAAAAGGGCATGCTGTAAATTCTTAAGCATTTAGTTACTATTATAACTTTACATTTCTCAATAGAGACTCATAGATTTACAATAGTTTTAGATAACTTTATTGGGACATATTATCTAAAGTAAATGCATGCATTAGCCCATCACCATAAAAGTTAAAACAGAGACAGAATTAATTATTTTCTTGATTTTAAAATAAGAACAATATTCAGAGTTTACATTATATTCTAATGTTGTTCCAAATAAGGTTATTATCAATTAGTGTTATAGACTGTAAATATTTCAAACATATTCTTAAATTAATTTTGTGCTTTATTCTAATGTATCTTATCATTTTGGGAAGTAATTTTAGTTCCTTGTAATACATTTCTTTATTTTATTTATTAAATTTATGTGAAAATTTAAATAACTGTCTTTCCATTACAAGATAGCACTGCAACACATTTTTCAGCTTCACTAAGCATTATTTAAAAATTTTAGACATGCATCTGTCTATCCAACTTAAATAGGCTTATACAGGAAAGAAGTACAACCATTTACAGTCTATTGTACAAGATTTCTTGCACAATAGATCTTGAATTATTTGTTACTTGGTAAAGGTAAATCTCTCATAAATATTTTTCCCCCACCATGCAAATCTCATTTTAAGAAACATATATCATTTATAAAACTACTAAAATATCTTACTGTGGTATATAATATTTTTCCAGGATTTGAACAAGAACTTTAAATTGTTCTGGTTCATATAAGTGAGTATGTGATATAAGCGTGTACATTATGCTGAGATGGTGGTGGGGGAGTTAATAGCTGTCTGCCTAGTGGAAAAGATATGCAACTAAATTCTCACCTTTTTCATTAGTTACTCTTGGCTCCTCCTTTGCTAAACTTCCTTTTTTCATTTTAATATATGCTATTCTGCTTCTGCACCAACAGAGGCCTCTCTATTTGCCATTTGGTTAAATTCCAATTCTCCTGACTCATGTTGATAACATGAATTTCAAATATAGTTAGCAGATTTCCTTTCTTAATGGCCAACTCCAATCTGTGACATGTTGTTTATTTAATCTACCTGTCAACATAGAATGTTCAATAATAAATCACAGACGTTTCTAGCCTATGCACTGTCATGTTTTATTCCAAATGGTTGGCTTTGAAAAAGCAGCATATTGTTTTCTTCTTCATTTCTTGGGTGTATATTATAAACTTTCCAGAATATTATGTCCTGGCCGTTCACTGACTTGTGTCCACTAAAATGATTTTCATTTTGATAATTTGACTGTCACATTAGTTTTTAGGGTTCATGAAAACAAGAGTTAAGATGAAAAATTTTATGTAATATACATTATCATCTGAATTGGGAAAATCAAGCATAGGATCACTGAAGCAAGTAAAATAACATTAACCTCTGCTGAATTTTAAAATACAATAATGCCAGTAAACTTACAATGAATCAAAAAGGCTATTCATAGGAATGATAATATCACCTTCAAATTAGCAACAGCAATGTTTTTTGTTGTTAGTTTATATGTCAGGTATGAAAACTCTAAGTGCCACTGAATCAGCCAAAAATTACAAAATAAAGAGAAAATGAATAGCACAATTTAAATGTCATATAGAGAAATACTTGATATACTGGGTTATGGGAGGTTATTAAAATTTTGCAAAGTTGAGCTGGGTTCTGAGGCTCATGCCTGTAGTCCCAGCTGCTCGGGAGGCTGAGGAGGGAGGATTACTTGAGCCCAGGAGGTCCAGGCTACAGTGAGCTGTGATTCTGCCACTCCCCAGCCTGGGCAACAGAGTGAGATACAGAAAGAAGGAAGGAAGGAAGGAAGGAAGGGAGGGAGGGAGGGAGGGAGGGAGGAAGGAAGAAAGGAAAGAAGGAAGGAAGGGAAGGAGGGAGAGAAGGAAAGGAAGGAAGGAGAGAGAGAGGGAAGGAAGGAAGGAAGGAAAGAGAAAGAAAGAAAGAAGAAAGAGAAAGGAAGAAAGAAAGAAAAGGGATTACACAAAGTAATAATTAAGAACATCTTTTATTAATTGCAATGAACCAAAGTATACCTATTTTATATTTTGAAAACTGAATGAACATCTTTTCTTATAATTATTAATGGAATTAGCTTCTCTAGTTATTTAAAATGGAGCAGTGATACAAAGGTATAGTGATGGAATGAGTCATGCTAATGAGTTCCTTCCAGGCAATGCCTCCATTTTATTTGACTTTATTTCTTTAGAACTAATGGTCACTGGCTAAGAAATAAAAGATAAAAAGTAAATGTTTAAATAATTATATTGAACTGAGTACTAATGAACATAATCATCAGAGCCAGACAGTCTTAGTTCAATTCCTGGAGCTACCATTTACAAGTTGAGTTGTTTAGAAAAAATGTTATCAAATTTATGAGGCTGATTTTCCTGTTCTTTAACATAAGAATGTCCCAAGTTTCTCAGGTTGTTGTAAACATTAAGTGAGGTTGTATAAATATTGAATAAATGTTGGCGTAGGAGCATATGGTCAGTACTCCGTTAATGACAACTGTTGTTGGCAACTCCTGGTTTTTAGGACACTCCCCCACTCCCCAGAACTACTCACTAAACTTCAGCAAAAATGCCATGTGCCCCAGGAAGCCTATCTCATCTATCCCTAGGCTAATTTGCCTCTCTTCTCTAGTCACTTTAAGAACATTAATTTTGTTTACATTAATCATTATTATTGCACATACTGTGCAATTTTAATATTTTTGCTTTTGTATTAGTCTGCCCCAGTTATATATATGTTTCTCAAGATAAGGAAACATTTAATAAGTCTTTGTATTCATATTAGGTACATCAATTTAATTAATTTGTTAAGACATATACAATACTATTTTCTTATGTTTTTCTTTTAGTTTTATGGATAAATTCTTGTTTGGGAGAAAACTGATTTTAGGATATTGTGGCATAATACTATTTTTAAAAATAGCTATGTCACCCTGATACAAAATATTGTTGTTAACTCACTCAGAGTATGAGAGTCTGGATATCTTCTAAAGGAAGTCTCAACAAGAAAGACCCAGCCAAGCACTATTAAAATACTAGTCCAGATGAAGATTTCTTTGATTATTGTTGTACACAAAATTTTAATTTTGATACATTGGGTTAAAATAAACCAATTTCTATTAACCATAAAAGGCAAGAAAAGGAACAAGTAACCTATATGTTAGGTATGTGGGTGTTTAGTTAGTCTGTCACATGGGAAAAACATGTGTTGGTTCACCTCATTCTGGAATATTAGAAGTAAGGAAAATGGGTATAAATACATGTTTAGAGATCAAGGAAAAGAAATTTTTATATATTATGAATCATAAGCCTTCTTAATGCAATGCTTTGAACAGCTATAAGAGCTCTTATAAAAATGAATTTAAGATGAAATTGAGAAATGCCATGAACAGTTGACACATAATACAATATCAAAAAGAAAACATAAAATCAGAAAGGGGGGTATAATCCTCACCTTTGAAAGTTTTCATTTTAAAAGGCCATTTCTGTGATATATCACAAAAACATTTTAGTGCTACTTTTATAGAATTTTAGACTAATTTCAATCAGTATAGAATTTCTGATATTTTTACAATAAAAATGTGGTATGCTACTTATTCTCTTTTGACACTTTAAAGAAAGGATAATGTAATATTTTAAGTGTCTAGAATACATTTAGTACATTTCAGAAATTCCCATATGATCAAGGTCCCAAAAGCACAGAAGCCTAGGTCAAAATAGAGTAAACAAATGATGAGTGCACATGTGCGAGAGAGAGAGAGAGAGAGAGAGAGAGGAGAGTTTTTAAAAAGAATAAAATCTACAATTATTAGATTTCAGAAATTCCCACATGATCAAGGACCCCGAGAGAGAGAGAGAGGAAAGACAGAAAGAAAAAAGAAAGGAAGAAAGAGCAAGAAAGAAAGAGAGAGAGAGAAAGGAAGAAAGAGCAAGAAAGAAAAGAGAGAGAGAGAGAAAGGAAGAAAGAAAGAGAGAGAAAGAAAGAAAGAAAAAAATAGAACATGGATGGGGAAAGAGAAAGAAAAAAGGAACAAAAAAGAATAGAGGAAGGAAGGAAGGAAGGAAAGGAGGGAAGGAGGGAGAGAGGGAAGAAGGAAGAAAAGAGAGTCTTGGAATATTCTTAAGAAATTTTGTATAGATGAACTGTGAAAATTGATAATATATAAGAACTCTCTAATTGCCAAGGCGAACTCATAAACATCAAAGAGATTTCAGGACAATTTGGTAGAAAAATCTCAAAAGAATTGTGGTCTGAACTTAAGATGCAGAATATGTGGTTATTGAGGGAAGTATTCCAGTGACCTTCAGGATCTAAGCTCAGTTTTTATTCTTCTTAACATGATTTCCAGTATATTCTATTTTTAAGAACTGTGTAAAAACACATTTCTCAAACTTTTACAACCTGCCCTATACACAAATAGTGAGTGTGTGCTTAAGTTTTATTTAATTTATTGAAAGTCGCAGTAGAATGTCAAGGCGTGCTCCAAAAACAATTTTGAAAAAAAAACCTAACATATATACATAGTTAACTAGGGAAATCTACCAAGATATTATTATTAGCAGGTTATATACAAACTGGTTAATGCCTTGTAGTCTATGTGGGTTGTAAATATTGACATTATCTTTTTTGTAGAAAGAAAAAAAAATCAATTATACCATACACTTTTTCTGCAAAAAAAAAAAATTAGTGGTTTTTATTTTTTTAATTCAACCTTAAGATTTGAGAGTACATGTGTAGATTTGTTACATGGGTGTATTGTATGATTCTAAGGTTTAGGGTAGAAATGATCTTGTCACCCCAGGTAGTAATCACAGTACTCAGTAAGTAGACAGGTAGTTTAACAGCCCTCACCTTCATCCCTATTTCCTGTGTCTAGTAGTCCACACTGACTATTGACCCAATATTTATGTTCATGTGTGCTCAATATTTCCACTTATAAGTGAGAACATGTCATATTTGGTCTTCTAATCCCACATTAATACTTCTACAATTATAACTTCCAGTTGCATCAATGTTGCTGCAAAAGACATGATTTCATTCTTTTTTATGACTGCTTAGTATTCTATAGTGTATAGATACCATATTTTCTTTATCCAGTCCACCGTTGATGGGCATCTAGGTTTATTCCATGTCTTTGCTGTTGTGCATAGCGCAGTGATGAACGTACGAGTGCATGTGTCTTTTTCGTTTGATGATTTATTTATTCTTTGATATATACCTAGTCATGGGATTACTGGGTGAAATGGTAATTGTTTGAACTTGTTTGAGAAACCTCCAAACTGCTTTCCTCAGTGGCTGAACTAATTTATATTCCCATCAACTGTCTCTTTTTCTCCGCAACCTCACCAGCATCTGCTACTTTTTGACTTTTTAATAGTTGCCATTCTGACAAGCATGAGATGGTAGCTCCTTGTGGTTTTGCTTTGCATTTCTCTGATGATTAACGATGCTGAGTATTTTTTGATGTTTGTCACTTCTATGTCTTATTGTGAGAAGTGTCTGTTCATGTCTTTGTCCATTTTGAATGGCATTGTTTTCTGCTTGTTGAATTGTTTATCCCCCTTACAAATTCTGGATATTAGACCTTTGTCAGATGCGCAGGTTGTGAATATTTTCTCCCTACTGGTAGGTTGTCTATTTACTCTGTTCATAGTTTCTTTTGCTGTGCACAAGCTCTTTAATTAGGTCCTGTAACTATACAGATTATAAAACAACAGAATCTCAATCAATTGTGAAGTAATTCCACCAAAGTTAGATTCCATAAGGGAGACAGATGGTCATTAGAAAGGCTTATTAGGACATGATCTAGCATGATATTAAAAAGTCTCATAATCATCATTTGCTTCATTGCCAAGTTTTAGATAATTCATTTCTGCATACCAGTTAAAGAAGGAGAAATAGCTTAAGGCTCAGCTCTAAAATATTAATTAGAGTCAATGATGAGGAGAAAAAATACATGGATGAGAAAAATAAAGCTTCAAAAATTTGGAAGAAAGGGAAATCCCATATAGATGTTTATAAATGGGAGGATAAATATGTGTGGGAGAAAGATTTTGTCTTAATACGAGTTCCCCTCAATCCTTCTGTCCTTATGTTTATAAATTAACCAAGAAAGTTGAAATTTCCTTTACTGATTAATTCTTAATGTGAACACTCCATTTCTTATTTTCTTCTCCTTCTGCTACTTCTATTCCCTGGAAAATCAGTTCTATCCTTAATGAAAACTCTGCATTTTCTCACCTAATGCTAATTCTACCTTTTCTCTAATGATGCAAAATTATTTGCAGTCTCCTCTCTAGTTCAGGGACACGTGGCAAGTTGCCATTCTACTCTTAGCCCATTGCTGCTCACATAATTATGTTATTTGGCACCATAGTCTTCTCAGTCTTATTACCTTGGTGACATACTTACTTCAGCCACATTTTTTAAGAAAAAAACAAAACAAACCTTGGTATTTTCCTCTTAATTTTCATTTCAAGGGTGCTATGATTTTATCGTCCATAATTTTTTCATTTACCTTGGATTGCAAATTAGGCAATCGGGAGTCATAAGAAGACAAACTGTTGTCAGGAAGATATTCTGTATATTCTTCTCCAGTAAAATAATCCAATAGGAACTTAAAGAATTACACATTCAGAAACAAAACATAATTTCTAAGAATAATTATCAATGCCATACTGGTCTATTAGATTTTTGGTAGAGTTAATGGACTAGAAACTATATGAGGACAAGGAATGAGCTTATTCTTCTCATCAATGAAATGTCAGTACTTAGCAAAATGTCTGTCTTCACATACAAGCATTTGTTAAATTTGCATTGCAAAAATGAATAAACAAGTAAAAAATGAATAACAAATAAGTGAGGCAAAATGAATTTTCAAGCATAGTATGCACGGATTAATGGCTGGCATTTAAAAAAGTTTTCAATCAGAAAGGCAGAGCAAGATGGTGGAATGGGAGGTTCCACTCATCTTCCCTTCACCTCTACACCTGCAAGGACACCAAATAAACAGCAATCTTCACAGAAAAAAAACACCTTCATAGGGACTAAAAATCAGGTAAGCACTCACAGTACCTTGTTTTAACTTCTTATCACAGAAAGAGGCACTGAGGAGAGAAAAAAAAAAAAGCAGTCCTGAATTGCCAGTGCCAATCATCCCCCAATTTTGCTAGCAGATGCGTGGTGCAGGTAGCTTCTCTGGGTGCTGGGGGAGGGAGAACACAGCAATTGTGAGGCATTGAACTCTGTGCTGTTCTCTTAGAGCAGGATGGAAAAATGTACCAAACAGCTGATGGCCACCCATGGAAGGAACATCCACCCTAACTAGAAGGGAATCACCTATTCCAGCAGTTAGGAACTTGAGTCTCTCTCGACCTCACCACCATGGGATACAGCACTCTATGTCTCCAAGTAAACTTGAAAGGTAGTCTAGCCCATAAAGACTGCAATTCTTAGGCAAGCCATAGTGTGAATCAGGCCTAGAGACAATTAACTGGAGGGCAATGTGATGTTCTGAGACACTAACTCAGGCAGACAAGGAAGTGGTAACATCACACCACCCCTACCCCCCAGGATGAACGGCTCATAGCTCAACCAGAAATCCTTTCTTCTGCTTGAGGAGAGGAGAAGGGAGACGGCGGGGCGGGGAGGGGGGACTTTATCTTCCATCTAAGATAACGACTCAGCCACAGCAGGATAGGGCACTAGTCAGTCATGAGGCTACTGTCCCAGGCACTACTCCCAGATGACATTTCTAGCCACACCCTGGGCCAGAAAGAAACTTGCTATTTTGAAGGAAAGAACCCAGTCCTGCCATCATTCATCACTTACAAAATGAAGAGCTCTTGGGCCCTGAATAACTAGCAGTGACACACAGATACTACACTGAGGACCTGGGGTAAACCTCTGAGACTTATTGGCTTCAGGTAAGATTCAGGATGTAACGCCCTGTGGTGGCTATGGGCAAAACTCCTCGTGCTTGAGAAAACCAGAGGGAAAAGTAAAAGGGACTTTGTCTTGCACCTTAGGTACCAGCTCAGTCACAGCAAGGTAGAGAACAAAGCATCTCTTGGGGTCCTGAATATAGGACTTGACCCTTAGATGATATTTATAGACCCACCCTGGACCACAGGAAAGCCCACTGCCCTGAAGGGTGAGTCTCAGGCCAGGCAGCATTCACAACAAGTTGACTTAAGAGAACCTGGGCCTCAAAAAAAATAGGAGTTAGTCTGGCAGTACTCCAAATCACATGGGGTGGTGGTGGTTATGGGTTGAGGATTCCCTGCCTTTGGGATAAAGAAGGGAGAGTGAGAAGGACTGCATCTTGCGGTTTGATTAGCAGCTATGCTGCAATACAACTGAACACTAGGTAGCCTTCTAATGATTTTTATTATTGTCCCTGGCTCCTGCACAGCATTTCTGGATCCACCCAGGGCTTGGGGAAGCTTGCCACCATGGAGGAAAGTACACAAATATGACTGGCTTTGCCACCTGCTGATTCTGGAGCCTCAGGACCTTGAGATGACATATACAGTAGCCAGAGAGTGGTTAAGCAAGTCTTGAGTGAGACCTAGCCCAGTGCTGTCTTCAGCTGTGACTCAGCACAGTCATGGTGGTGGTGGTCACAGGGGTGCTTGTGTCACTGTGCCTCAACAACTAGGTGGCTCCAAATAAAGAGGGAGACTCTAAACTTTGGGAGAATATAGGGGAAGTAAAAAAGAATCTCTGCCTGGTAATTTAAATGATTCTTTCAGATCTCCACAACTATCAAAGCAGTACTTCTATGAGCCTACAAGAACCACAGTGTAGCTGTACATTGGGTGTCCCCTAAAGCAGATAAAACTTAGGCACAATGCCCAAGTCTTTTCAAATAATTGAAAAGCCTTCCTAAGAAGGATAGCTACAAATTGGTTCACATAATTAAGATGACAGTAACTACCTAACTCTTCAATGCCCAGAGACCGAAGCATATCTACTAGCATCAACACCATCCTGGGAAATATGGCCTCATCAAATGACCTAAATAAAGCCCCAGGGACCAATTCTGGAGAAACAGAGATATGTGACTTTTCAGAAGGGGAATTCAAAATAGCTGTGTTGAGGAAACTCAATAAATTCAAGAGAACACAGAGAAGGAATTCAGAAGTCTAGTACATAAATTTAGCAAATAGATTAAAATATTAGAGATTAAGTCAGTAATTCTGGTGCAGAAAAATGCGATTATCATACTAGTAGAAGACTGAATCAGAGTCCTTCAGTAGCAGAATAAGTCAAGCAGAAGAAAGAATTAGTGAGAATAAAGACAGGTTAATTGAAAATAGTCAGAGGAGAAAAAAATTTTTTTAAAATGAAGCATGCCTATGGAAACTAGCCTTGAAAGGGCAAATCTGAGTTATTAGTCTAAAAAGAAGGTAGAGAAAGATTTAGGGATAGAAAGTTTTAAACAAGAATAATAACAGAGGACTTCCTAAATCTAAAGATATCAATATGGAAGAATAAGAAGTTTACAGAACACATAGCAGATTTAGCCCAAAGAAGACTACCTCAAGGCATTTAATAATCAATTTCCCAAGGTCAAGAATAAAGAAATTATTCTATAAGCAGCAAGAGAAAAACAAGCAAAACAAACAAACACAAAATCCATCAATAATAGACTAGATAAATAAAACGTGGTGCATATATGCCATAGAATACAATGCATCCATAAATGTATAGTATTTATGTTCTTTGCAGGGACATGGATGAAGCTGGAAGCCATCATCCTCATCAAACTAAAACAGAAACAGAAACCCAAGCACTCCATGTTCTCACTCATAAGTGGAGTTGAACAATGAGAAGACATATACACAGGAAGGGAAATGACACACACCAGGGCTTGCTGAGGAGTGGAGGGCAAAGGGGAAACACAAGACAGGTCAATAGGTATAGCAAACCACCTATTGACTACGTGATTTTGAGATACATGTGCCAAATTTGCAGGCTTGATAAGTATACCTATGTATATGTATACCTGTGTATCAAACCTGCACATTTGGCACATGTATCTCAAAAATCAAAGTGAAAAAGAAAAAAAACCAAACATATATTTAATAGCACAATACTGTGACTATA
The DNA here is from genome assembly GCA_036589455.1 of Ateles fusciceps. Taxonomy (NCBI): domain Eukaryota; kingdom Metazoa; phylum Chordata; class Mammalia; order Primates; family Atelidae; genus Ateles; species Ateles fusciceps. Next base: position 2,275,818 of record JAZHEH010002703.1, on the reverse strand, counting down.
GTCAATAACTTAATTGTATATGTTAAAATAATTTAAAGAATGGAAGTGAATTATTTGTAACTCAAAGATAAATGATTGAGGAGATGGAGACTCTACTCTCCATGATGTACTTATTTTACATTGTATGTCTCTAACAAAATAACTCATGTACTCCACAAATATATACCCCTACTGTGTGCTCACAAAGTATTTTAAAATAAGAAAATTAAATAAAAACTAAAACAGTTTTCTAATAAAATTTTGGATGAGATATTATGAACCATCAAAAAGACAATTCTGTCTATATTCTTTTAGATAGACCAATCTAGGTCAGCCCAAAATTATAGGTATATTATCTCTTTCTTATTACTTTTTTGGTTAGAGTATGAAGTAGATTAATATTGAGATGTCCAGCTATTATATTATTCTAAATTTTTCTAAAGTTTTAAAAATATGTTGCTCAAAATTTTAAATTAATTGATATATTAAAACTACATTGACTTATGAACATGTGGTTATTCTTTTTTAAGATAATGAAAATGTAGTAAATTCTTGTTTTTAATGATGCACTGGCAATATCAACTATATCAAAAAGATACTTTATTTTAATTTTTTTCTATTAGTATTTTTAATTTCTAGAATCTTCTTGAAAAGAAAAAAAAACACATCACTTTCTTTGCCCCCTCCCTCCCAATAACTGATATAATATTTTAGGCAATAAATGGAATAGAAATGTCAGCTATATGGTACTAGAAACTTGCTTTCTTGTTTAATAAAAAAATTAAGAATACCCTAACAATCACTATTATATCATTATCTTAATATCCCAGATACTTCAACTGAGTTGAAAATTTTGAGATTCTAAATTATCAGAGAAATGTTCACATTCTTTAATTATTTTATCACATTTCAGCATAAGAAAGTTACTTAGTTTGCTGTTTGGTGTTTGAGTGTTGAGGTCATGAATTATTACTAGAAAACTATTTAGATTTTTTTTGAAAAAGTCAAATAAAATTAAAATAAAAACAATATATCTTAATGCTCAGCCAACAGCAAATTTTATAGTAGTTGCCATGTTTTCATTTTAAACTTTTCATGGGTAAAAAATGCAAGCAGTATTCAGAGATCCTAACTAGATAGCAGATATACATATTTTTATAAAGCCATAAGAATAAATGCAAAGGATATTTTTTGTCTTTAGTGACCTTGAAATGTGAGTTATTAAGGCTATTATAAAAATTGGAATTTCTAAAAGCATGAAACAACCTAACATGAATTTATTGTTTTGTCATTTATGTGAATCATTTATTTTTAGAAAATACAATATTTCTCTAATAAAAATTCTAACATTTTATGTAATTAAATTGAATGAATATAAATAATAATTACATTAAACTAATATGCATTATGTTACATTTTAAAATACCAACATAATAGATTTATGAAAACTTATAGATTACTTTGAGGAAACTTGAATTTATCCACTATAATGTCAAATAAGCTACATTATTTCTGTAACTGAAATGAATTTACCATGCCTTCCTTTTAACAGTCTTATTCATTGCTTAGTAACATCAGATAAGGATTTATACATCATGCCTTAACTTGAATTTATTTGACTTACAAGTAACCCACAATAGTGTGTCACCTAGGTCTATCATCAGAGAAAAAGGCATTTTACAAAAAAAAAAAAAAAATGGATTGTGGAATTTAATAATTTTAGCCACTCAAGCCCAAAATTTTTATGTACTATTTTTATAAAAAGTTTTTGTAAAATGCCAGATGTTTCTGTGCTTTCAATATAAATACTCTATGTCATTAACTTCTGTGCAATGACTATGTTATCTTGATAAAAATTACTTACAGTGTTTTACTGACATATGTGTGTGTAAGTTTCAATACAGAAGACTAGACTTAATCCTAGCATTCACTTTTATAATTTTATAATTCTTGAACATGCTTTCTTTTTCTATCTTATATCTCCTATGATAGTAATTCTGCTGATTTCTAATTGGTCTTTCTCTAATATTTTGCTTCTACAATATTCTATATTTAGAAGTTAAATAAAATTCATGATTTACATTTACATACATTGAGTTAGAATCTCTGGATAAGGTGTCAGAGGCAATTTATATAACCATACATAGTATAGATTTTAAGTTAATAAGCATTCTCTTAGCTTTCTTGGATGTCAAAAATGAGTTTCTATTTCTAAGTTATTGCCTCTATTCTGAGATTCCTGATATCAAGTCTCAGTGTAAATGAGTTGTCTGTATACACATGTTAGTCATCGTTACTTGGCACGGCAACCAAACAGAATCAGAAATTATTGTGGAAGGAATCTTCACATACAAATTAAACATCTTATAGTTAAGTTAATATGGTATTATAAAAGAGGTCTGGTGCAAATTTAGGGAGCAAATTTGTCATTTAAAGTTCTAGAATCCTTAAAGGATGATACACTTGGAAAATAAAGCAATAAAGTCTTATGAATTGAACCAAAAAATATAAAAACTACAAATTGATGTTATGACAACAACAGAAAAAAATATACTTCTCCTCACAGCTAATGGTGGCCATGTGACTCAGTTTGGGTAAATAAGATGAAAGCAGGAGCAAATAGATTCTGGAAATTTTTCTACTTTTCAGATACAAGAAACAGACTTGACTATAACTGCCCCTTTCTCCTGCATCTTAAGCATTGATTTAATGTCTGGAGTTAGACAATCATTTTGTAACCAGGAAGGAAGAAAATAAATTGAGGAGAATCAGGACGATTCTGTTTCTGACATCACAAAGGGGCTAACCCAAGGTCAGTAACTCTCGGCTTCAGGACGTGCTGCCAGTAGTATTTCTGAATAATAAAAGCATTAGCTAGGATTTTTCACAAACAGAGATAAAATGGACAAATCTCGAAGATAAATGTGATTGTATTTTGTCAAGTTTTGTTTTGAATCTTTGTTGAAATAAATGGTGTATAAGCATCTGTAGTATACCATAAATTCAGTCTTCTCTCATACAGAGTAGATAGTACTGGCAAAAGCAGGTTCAGTTGTCTGACATGATATGCTTAAGTTCCAATGATGTCACTTCTAGCCATGTGACCCTGGCTAATTTAAACAGCTGCAGGTACCACAGTCTCCTCTATGGTTGCTATTAATAGTTGTACCTATCTCATAATCGTGGGACAGATTAAATGACTAATGCACATAAAACATGCAGCAGACTGCCTGGTATTTTTTATTTGTAGCATATTCTTAGATATATCGATTATCTTATAGGATATATAAGAATAAATAAATTAACTATAATGGAATTTTTGCAAATGAAATTATATTGCCTTTTGAAGTCAAAATTTACATGATTCCTTAGGCATTTCTTAAGTGTTTACTATGTGAAACTCTATTAGTTGCTAGAAACACAGAGATAATTAGGACATAATTATTTTAGGAAATCTCAAGTAGCAGGGAAGATGAAGATTAAAAACAAAGCATGGTAAATGCTAAAATGTACTTACAAACATGGTTTGGAAGGATTAAAAAGAGAAAGATATATATATATTATATAATATATATAGACTTCCCTGATATGTATATATATCTGATAATACATATTTATATATATATATATTATATGTATATATAATATATATTAGATATAAACACATATAATATTATATATATAAACATATATATAATATAATATATTATATATATCTTATATATATCTTATATATAACATATATTATATTATATATAATATATAGATATTATATATCAATATATGTATTATATATAATATATATGTGATATATGTGATATAATATATGTATTATATATAATATATTTGATATGTATAATATATAAAATATATAATATATCATATATATGATATACATATATTTCTAAGTTATTGCCTCTATTCTGAGATTCCTGATATCAAGTCTCAGAATATCAAAATATACATTATATATATATCATATATATAGATATATCTTGGGACTTCCCAAGATATATATATTTATATATTAATATTAATATTTCATATTATATATGAGAAGTCCATGACATATGAGATATTTTTACTGAGTATTAATGAAAATTTAGAATAGAGGACAAGGGAGAATATGACAATTTCAGCAGAGCATAGAAACATATTTGGAGATCAAAACCTTTCATGCATGGCTGTGACAGAGGCTTATGCAATGAAACAGGAGGATGAAATAGAGCATATCCCTGGAGTTAGATTATGAAAGTCCCTGTAGAGCTCTCAAAGCTTGGATTTCAAATCAGCACAAAGAGTGCTTTTCAAATTACATTTCATGGAAACTATCTATTCCCCAAAGCCTCTAAGGGCTGTTAGATTGTGTAAGAAAAAGGAAAAACAGGTGCAGTTTCAGGGTTTACTCCTCAATTTATCCAATTGCTACCTTTTTTAAACAAAATACTTTTTAATTTTTAAAACAAAATACTGTATTTTTTAAACAAGATTCATAACTAGGTATTCATACATGATTATTTTTGAAAAGGGGGAGAATGCTTTCCAAAATGTAAAGGATTGATAATCAAATAATGTGGTCATCTTTTTATATTTTTGCACAAAATTTTTTTTCTGTGAAGGATGTGGGGGATGTTCCTGTGAGGAATATTAGTAAACAACCTGACAAATGCGATATTGTGGACCCAAAATAAAACTCTGGAAATCTGAAAGGAGAACAGCTGGCAGTTGTGATACATATGAGATAGTACTGACAGTTTGGAGGACTTCATACAAAGGTCTTCAACATTTTTTCACTCATAACTTCCAAAAACAGTGTTGAAATACTTTTGTCTTTCTATGTTATTATATCAGTTTATATTTTTTTATGCTTGATTCTTTAAAAAGGACATTTTTAAAAACTGTTCATTATATAAACTTTATACAGTCGAATCTAAATTCCACAGCAAATTGATTCCAAACATTATTCACTTTAAATGCATTAAAAGCTGTTCTTTAACAGTTGTACATTTTATCTTACTATTTTTAGTTATTGAGTCTACAGTAGTAAAAATATAATACACTTGAAAATTTATATGGCCACTACATCATACTCCTTTCTAATTTGAAAGTAAATTAAAATTTTAAAATTATCTTCATTTTTTTGTGAACATAAGATTCTTACTGTTAGATTTTACAGAATAAAATAGCACTTTGTCAAGAATAAGTGACAATATTTTCTACGCATGTAAGTGCCTATTTATCAGTATTTATACTATCGCAAAAATAACATTTGAATATTTATCTAGGAAGTCAATTTGGTTTTAAACTTGTTTCAACTGCATATTGTTTCGTTACTAATAAATATTAGCATATGTTGATTCTGGTATGGCAAAAACATGCACTTTTAGAGTTTAAAAAATTATACCTAGCATTATAAAATTTCTGTAACTTCTAGAATACTTGATTCTAAAGTAGATTTTTGTTTCATTAAAATGAGGGAATATCTATTGAATATGTTTTAATTACTTAATATTTGTTTAGTATAATTTTGGCTAAAATTCAGATATGACAAAATTACAGCCATGCAATCATCAAAATAAGATAAGAAATATGCTGTCCTAAATAAAAGTAATAATTAGAAAATTTTACATTTGACTAAATTTTCTTCTGTTTTGTTCCAAGAAAAGTTGCTTCTGCTTAAGTTTTAGGGAGAAGACTTTACTAATTCTTCCCCAGCTATAACCCTTTTATAACAAATGATCATAGAGGATCAGCTGAAAAAGTTACCTTCATGGAACAACCACTGTGCGTGGACCAACAGAGGAAAAAAGAACATTCAAAAGGCATTGCTAGCTGAAAGTCTCCCATGGATTGTCTCCTGGGAAATTCACTGCCTTGGGGACAGAAGGAAAAACAGAAAAATTTACCATTTGATACCTTTTCTTCCTAGTGTAAGCAGGAAGCTGGAAGCTGTTTAATGCTAAATAACCATAGAGACAGAGGAGTATAATTTATGAGAGTAAAATTGTAATTAGCTATAGAAACTTGAAAACTAACTTGTGTGTACTTTTGAATTAGTTGTGTTTTCTATTGCCATCTCCCTTAAAAGTTTCATATAAGTGATGGAATGTAATTGAAGAATGCTATTTGAACAGAATAAATAAAATTCTCAAAAGCTGCATATAGTCCTTGGGGCTTGTTGTCTTATTTCATAAATTAACTTTGAGCAAGGAAGAATTCTTATTGATAAAATTGATTTAATAAACATGAATATAGCCTGTGGTGAAAGGTAGGTGCACATAACATGGAATGTATAATAGTGATACAGGAAAAAGTGTTTTAATATATACTGAAAATTGAGAACACATTCAAAATACCATATTATTTGTTAGGAATTTATATGCGGTTTTGAGCTACAGGTGCAAACATCATGGAATAACAATTGAAAACATTGGCATAAAATGTGGACTCTGTATAAATATTTTATGTACTTATTTACAAATGTTCAATTTCTGCATTCAGTTCTAAAATCATTTCAATCTAAAATGACATATTATTTTAAAGATACTTTAGCAAATCAATATTTTCATGTTTTATTTATACATTTGATTTTATTTTCTTGATGTTATACTTGTATTTCCAATAAGAAATACATTAAACATATTTACTCAATGTTTACTTTCCCAGTGAACACCGGTTCATAGCTGTGTGTGTTTGTGTCTACTTGTGGGTTTGTTTTTACCTCTGTGATGTCTTCAGGAACATACGATGTGATACTTGGATTCCATCAATTGTTATCACTATGAATTCTCATACTAAAACTGCACTGGAATTAAGTGAGATTTTCCACTTTTCGTTTATTTCTCCTGAAAACATCTGTATCAATGGCCTTCAACTGGGGACAATTTTGCCCTCCAGAGAACATTTGGCAATATCTGGAGACATTTTTGGTTTCTCAAATGAGCTGGGTGTACTGCTAGCATCTAGTGGGTAGAATCCAGGGATGCTGCTAAACCTACCACGGTACCCAGGACAGGCCCACAACAAAGAGTGATCTGGCTCCACATGCCAATAATCTCAAGGCTGAGACATCTGAACCAGAAAATAGGACACACGGTAGTAAGATTAGAAGATGAAATTTGAAAAATGAATTTAGTATATAATGTGAAATGGCTTCTGTGACACAGTCTGCTTGCCTAATGGATACTCATCCACAATTCTTCTCTGCTAATTGAATCCAGTATTCAGTAGCTTGCAAATTGCTTAGCCTAGTGAATAAATTATAACTGGTCTAAACACATTAGAGCAGCCCACACTTCTTTGGTAATTATTGGCTTAAAAGAGGAGGTAAAATTTCTATTTTCAGAAAGTCTAGAAATTTCCAGGAACATTAGAATCTTTATTTTGTCAAAGATAAACTCACAGAGTGAAAATCCTTTCTTTTCGTCCTTTTTTTTTCTTATCCTGTCCTGGATTTGATTACATGAGAACACTATTCCTGAATCTACAGCAGATATTTTATAACCATTAGGTATCAAGCCTATATTTCAAATCCAACACTAAGATTTTAGAGTAGAAAGATTCTAGATTTTTGGTTCAGTTCTGGAGCCAACTTTGAGATTATGTGTGTACAGAATATGATTAGGAGGTAATTATATTAAGCCGTAGCTGGATGATTTATATCAAACTAACATTTCTGTTTATAATAAATGCCAAACTACATGAGATAGAAAAATAGCTTTTGTATGTATTAGAGAAAAATCCAAGGCATCTACAACTTTAGTGTCCAAGATCCCACAAAGAAATAAAGTTCAATGATGTTGATCTATTTTTGTTGTTTTTTCTTCTTCATCGAAAATTACTGATAAACTTCAGGTAAAATGCTACAAAACACTTTGAGTCAAGATTTTGAAAAAAAAAAAAAAGGAAATTGGGAAGAAATGGGTCAAATATCCTGTGCATTCAACCCCAGACATTTAGTCATTTCTAATTGCCATATGGGCTATAATTAGAGACAGAAAAACTAAACAGAAAGTAGGTTATAAAGGGAAAAGTTCTAAATTTAGACATTTGCCAGGATTGAGAAGTTAAAAACAAGTTGAGTCTCAAAAAAAAAGAAAGGAAGGAAGGAAGAAAAAAAAATACTATAAAAACTTTGGACTTTGCTAAGGATCAGAAAACAAAATACCACATTTTCTCACTTGTAAGTGAGACCCAAATAATGAAAACACATGGATACATAGAGGGGAACAACAAACAGATGGGCTTATTGGAGGCTGGAGGTTGTGAGGAGGGTGAGGATTAGGAAATATAACTAATGGGTACTAGGCTTAATACTAGAGTGATGAAGTAATCTGTACAACAAACCTCTGTGACACAAGTTTACCCATGTGAGAAACTTGCCCATGTACCTTTACAATTCAGATAAAAGGTTTTTTGTTTGTTTGTTTAAAAAAAAAAACTGTTGGAATTTCATTTAAGAATGCAAAATACCTAAGTCCTAGTACTAAAGGCAAAGTGGAGATATACCAGGCATCACTGATAATAATCATCAGAAGAAGAAGAGGAAGAAGGGGAAGAATAAGGAGAAGAAGAAAAAGGGGAAGAAGAAGAAGAGAAGAAGAAGAGGAGGAAGAAGAAGAAGAAGAAGAGAAGAAGAATAATAAGGAGGAGGAGGAAGAAGAAGAGAGGAGGAGGAGGAGAAGAAGAGGAGGAGGAGGAGAGGGAGAGGGAGAAAAATGAAGAAAAAGAAGAAGAAAAGGAGAAGGATAAGAAGGAGAAGAAGAAGGAGAGCAGCAGGAGCAGTAGGGAAAAAGAAGAAAATGAGGAAGAAGGAAAAGAAAGGATGAAGAGATGCATCCTCAAATTATCTCAGTTTCTCCTGAATTAAACTCTGTTCATATTCCCTGCCTGCTGGAGACTCTCTCTCTCCCCCTACATATATATATATATATATATATATATGTGTGTGTGTGTGTGTGTGTGTGTGTGTGTGTGTATAGAGAGAGAGATGTGTTTGTATATATATATACATAAATACACACATATATATACACACACATATATTTGTATATATGCACACATATATATATATGTATATACACATATAAATATAAATATATATATATATATATTTGGAGATGATGTCTCACTCTGTTGCCAGGCTTGAGTGTCGTGGTGTGATCTTGGCTGACTGCAACCTTGACCTCCCTGAATCAAGTTATTATCTGGCCTCCGCCTGCCAAGAAGCTGGGATTACAGGCACATGCCCATGCCACCATGTCCAGCTAATGTTTGTATTTTTAGTAGAGACAGGATTTCCCCATGTTGGCCAGCTCGATCTCCTGACCTCATGATCTGTACTCCTCAGCCTCCCAAAGTGCTGGGATTACAGGTGTGAGCCACCACGCCTGGCCACAAATAAGTTTTAATATATTTATGACTAACATATGAAAAAGATAAAACAACTTTTAGAGAACTGTAACCTATAAAAAAGAAACATATAAAAAAACAGAACTTAAATTACAATAGCTAAAAAAATTAATGTATGCATTAAAGGCATTTTTATATGGCCAGAAAATGGTGTAGTATTCCCAAAGATGAAAATTTTCATATGCGTAAAACAATCCAATTTGTAGTGCATAGAAAAAAATGGTTAATAAATCCAAAGAAAATACATGAAATGCAATACAAGTTATGAAAAATTATTACTGTACACTAAATTGGAATATCACTATAGAAGTTACAAAGAATGAGGCAAAACAATATTTGAAGAGATATAGTCTAAGAATTTCCAAAAGTGCAGATGACATCAAGCCACAAATTCAAAACCTGCTTTAAACACTGAAAAAGATTTAAAAAAATTAAAAGTCCTAGAAATATTACAATAAAACTGTTTTACTATAAAGGAAAAGGGGCATGAGGGGTATGTTCAAAGCAACAACAAATAAAAGACATATTCCTTTAAAATAAACAGTAATAAGTCTGATAATTAATTTCTAATCACAAACAATGGAAGACAAATGACACTGGGATCACATCTATAAAGTGTAGAAATAAAATAACTGTCAATCTACATAGAATTTAATACACAGTAAAAGTATGTTTTTTTAAATGAAGGGTACCTATATATTTTTGGACAAAAGTAACTCTAATGGATCCAAGAAAATGATAAAAACATTTCTAAATTAGTATCTACTTACTACAGCAGACTTAGAATGTATAAAATAAAACAAGCATAATTAAAAAGAAAAAAATCGCATTCATAACTGAAGCTGAATGTTCTAAAACGTGACTTTCCATGACAAAAAATCCTATGTGAGGAGATACATAAGAGATTTGATCCATGCAACTAGCAATATTGAAACAAAAAAAATAATATGTGAGGACGTATGTAAGAGATTTGAACCATGCAACTAACAACATTTATCCAACTGGTTTAAAAAAGAACATCGTACCCAAGAATCACAGAATACATTATTATTTCAAATCTCTAAAAGAAAAAAACCCTTACAAATAAAAATAATAAAGACAATCAATACAAATTGGGAAAATAATTAAACAACTACTTAATAGAAGTACTAAAATGTCAGTTATCATATGAACACATATTCAAGTTTTTATTAAGTCCAAATCCACAATGAAATTTCATTACACACTCTCTAGAATAGCTAAAGTTAAAAGACAGATATTAGGGAAAAATAATTGGTATTGTGGAGTAACTGTAACATAACCTGTAGGAAGGTACAATTGGTTCAGAAAATCTAAACCAAAACAAACAAAAACACTGCCAAAAACTCTTTAGCATTACTTATCAATGCTGAATATATGCAAAAACATAAGATTCTAGTGATTCCATCCATGGATTTATATTCAACATAAGCAAACCCACATAAACAACAACCTGTATACAAATACGTAAACATTATTGGCAGTAGCCTCAAACTGAGAATAACCCAATGCACATCAAAAGTGGAATGGATAAAGTAGTACACTGTACTACTTTCATAGAATGGCACATTATACAACAGTTAATTGAACAAATTGCTGTGCATATAAGAACATAAATGGAGCTTATAAACATAATTGAAAAAAGTTAGAGATAAAAAATTTTAAAAACATTATTTTTTAATAAACATTCAAAACAGACAAGATGAATATAATGTTTTAATTGCATTTTAATAATAGAATTAAGAATAGGGTTTATCTTTCTAGACTTACAACAGGATGGATACCTGAAGGAAGCTTCAGGAATGTGGGTACTAGACTATATTCTGATGTGGGTACACATATTCATCATGTAAAAATATATCAAGCTGTAGGCTGCAGATTTGTGCATTTTACTTATATACATATTGTTCTTCAATTCAATGATTATCATTGACATATCTGTAAATTTTTGGTAACATTTATTCATAACTTTTTATCATATAGATGTTGAATAGCATAGTAGTAGCAATGCTACTGTGTGCAGTGTTAAATTCTACAAGACAAATTGTCATGGAAGTACGTGTTTATGTCTTTGTTTCAGGGAGTTTTGGTGTATAGAAAGGACTGCATGAGGCAACTTTGCTGGCAGAGGGATTTCTTGGAGATTGATCTCATTGAATGTTCAATAATTCCCTTGTAAATTATCAATGAATTATTTCTCAATTTGTAATAATACTATGGTTTACATTGTAAATGTCCCTCAGCCAAGGATCACCCAAAGACTTCTATAGTTGAATCAATTGAGTTTACTATTGATAGCAATGAGGTAGAACATGTACCACAGGAGACCATGGGGCATCCCAGAAGGACAGTTTTAAAATGAACTTGTAAGATTGTTGATATGGTTGGGTAAATTTGGGGGTTTTCTCTTGATTGGGTGTTGTCAAAAAGAGGCTTCAACTTTATAACCAGAAATTCAATAAATATTATCTATAGGGAGGGGTAATCAGAACAAGAATGAACTTGTGATTACATGAGAAGTAGCAGTCACTAATACTTTAGTGAGAGAAAGGAATGTTTGGTATTTTACGGGATGCACAGTGATCTCATTTTTACTCACTTTTTTATGATCACAGAGTAACCTCATTTGCCATAGTTGTTCTGTAAAATTATTTATGTCCAATAGGAGAAAAATATATCTGTAAGCCTCATATCATTTTGGAATAATATTGAAGCCTACCTGTGAATGCTAAATCAGTTTATAATCATACATTTAATATTGACATCTAGCTGTGAAGACAGTTTCCTGACATCAGGGGCTCTTATTATCAGCATCTATGGCATACCACACAGGTTTCTGGTTTTTCAAGGGTTGCATTAACTCATCTGATTAATTTGATAGTAAAAATAAGCCCACATGATTAGCAACACAAGGAACAGGGAAAGGAGTTCAGAAAGTAGCTGTCATGGAAGAAAAAAACAGAATCAATATATCAAATTTTAAGAACTGAGATGATATTGAGATATACATAGTTATAGATATAATGAGAAAAAAAACAATTATGTCTGCATTCTTCACTCTACATGAAAATGGGACCACAATTTTGTTTGTAAAGAATAGTAGAAAGAAGAGGTATTGTATTCTTCCACAGAAAGCCAGAATGGAGAGATGTACTCAGAGAGGTGGACACAGCAGCAGTAAAATAGGGGATGGGAAAATATTCTCAGGATAGAGCTGTTAATTTAGAGGGACTCATTTTGAGAAAAAGAGTTTTCATCTAGTTTCAGTTTACCATAACATCATAGAGCCAACCAAATTTACAAGTTCATATGAATTTGGAAAAATTAATACATGACTAACCTTCATGGATTAAAAATAAGAGAGACCTTTTCCAACTGTTTGAATCTTTCAAGTATGAGATTTTTACAAGAAGTAATAGAAAGCACAGGGATAACTGAGACTGACATTTTTACCACAGTAGAAGTGGTATTTTAAAGTTAGATTAAATGTGATTTAGAAAAGCAGGGTTATCTTTCTTTAGAAAAATAAAGTGTTTATTTTACTACAGTTTGAAAGCAAAATAAAATCTGTAATTTATATATTCCATGATTTTTCAGCACAAAAATACCAAAATGTGCAAAAATCAAATATTCTGTCACTAAGCAATTCACGAAAAGCACTATTATGTAGCACTGACATCTCACCAATATTTCCGCCTTTTCTCTTTTTTTTCAACTTTCATTTTAGATACAAGGGTTATATGTGCAAATTGTTACATGGGAATATTGCATGCTGCTTTATTTCTGAGTTTTCTATTATGTTCTTTTGGTCTATGTTTCTGTTGTGTATCAGTACCAAGACGTTTTGGTTACTGTGGCCTTATAGTATAGTTTGAAGTCAGATACTATGATGCCTCTGGCTTTGTTCTTTTTGGTTAGGAGTGCTTACCTATTTGGGCTCTTTTGGAGTTACATATTTTAGAATAGTTTTCTTCTAATTCTGTGAAGAATAATGTTAGTAGTGTGAGAGGAATAGTATTAGTTTGTAAATTGCTTTGGGCAGTATGGCACTATGGCCTCTTTTATTATACTGATTATTCCAATCCGTGAATATAGATTTTTTCCATTTATTTGTGTCATCTTTGATTTCTTTCAGCAGTGGTATGTAATTCTAATTGTAGAGATGTTTCTACTCCTTGGTTAGCTATATTCCTAGGTATTTCATCTTCATTGTGTCTATTGCAAATAGGATTGTGCTCTTGATTTCACTCTTAGCCTGCACATTGTTGATGTGCAGAATTATTACTTTTCTTCGTACACTAATTTTGTATCCTAATATTTGACTAAAGTTGTTTTTAAACTCTAGAAACTTTTTAGCAGAGTCTTTAAGATTTTCTATGTATAGAAACACATGTTTAGTGAGGAGAGAGAGTTTGATGTCTTCTTTTCATATTCCGATGCCTTTTAATTATTTATCTTGCTTAATTGTTCTGGCTAGGACTTCCAGTGATACGTTAAATGGGAGTCATAAGACTCCTTGTGTTGTTTCAGTTCTTAAGGGGAATAGGTCAAGCTTTTAGCTATTCTGTATAATGTTGGCTGTAGGTTTGTCATAGATCGCTCTTAAAACTATGAGATTTGTCCCTTTGATGCCTAGTCTGATGAAAGTTTTTATCAAGAAGGGTTGTGGATTGTATTGAAAAATTTTTATGCATCTATTAAGATGATCATGTGTGTTTTGCTTTTTATTCTTTTTATGTGGTGAATCACATTTATTGATTTCTGTATGTTGAACAAGCCTTGCATCCCAGAAATAAAGTCTACTTGATTGTGGTGCATTAACTTTTTGATGTGCTACTGGATTTGATTTGCTAGTATTTTTCGTTGAGGATTTGTGTATCTATTAGGTTGGTGCAAAAGTTGTTGTGGTTTTTGACATTGAAAGTAATAGCAAAACCTGACTGGACATGGTGGCTAACACCTGTAATCCCAGTACTTTGGAAGTCCAAGGAGGGTGGATCGCTTGAGGTCAGGAGTTTGAGACCAGCCAGGCCAACATGGCAAAACCTCATCTCTACTAAAAATACAAAAAAAAAAAAAAATGCTGGACATGGTGGCACACAACTGTAGTCCCAGCTACAGGCAGGAAAATTGCTTGAACCTGGGAGGTGGAGTTTGCAGTGAGCTGAAATTCCACCACTGCCCTCTAGCCTGGGTGACACAGGGAGACTCCATCTCAAAAAGAGAAACCATCTCATGCCTGTTAGAATGCCAATCATTAAAAAATCTGGAGACAACAGATGCTGGAGAGGATGTGGAGAAATAGGAATGCTTTCACACTGTTGGTAGGAGTGTAAATTAGTTCAACCATTGTGGAAGACAGTGTGACAATTCCTTAAGGATCTAGAAATAGAGGTACCATTTGACCCAGCAATCCCATTACTGGGTATATACACAAAGGATTATAAATCATTCTATTATAAAGACACAGGCACATATATGTATGTTCACTGTGGCACTGTTTACAATAGCAAAGACTTGGAACCAACCCAAATGTCCATCAATGATAGACTGGGAAAAAAAATGTGGCACATATACATCATGGAATACTATGAAGCCATAAAATAGGATGAGTTCGTGTCCTTTGGAGGGACATGGATGAAGCTGGAAACCATCATTCTCAGCAAACTGACATAAGAACAGAAAACCAAACATTGCATGTTCTCACTCATAGGTGGGTGTTGAACAATGAGAATATATGGACACAGGGAGGAGAACATCACACACTGGGGCCTGTTGGGGGGGGTGGGGGGGGGTAGAGGAGGGTTAGCAGGGGGTGGGGAAATTGGGAGGTACAACATTAGGAGAATTACCTAATGTAGGTGATGGGAGGATGGATGCAGCAAACCACCCTGGCATGTGTATACCTATGTAACAATCCTGCAAGATCTGCACATGTACCCTAGAACTTAAAGTATAATAAAAAAATAAAAACAAATAAAATAAATGTAATAATTTGTTTAAGTTCACAGAATTGGAAAGGAAGTATGGATTTCTGAATAAACATTTGGAAAAGAAAGAAAAAATAATAGCAAAACTGCAATTACTTTTGCACCAATTTAATATGCCTTTAAGGGACATTGGTCTGAATTTCTGTATTCACTGTGTCTCTGCCGTATATTGGTATCAGGCTGATGCTGGCTTCATAGAATTAGTTAGGAGGGAGACCCTCCTCTTTGATTTTTGGAATAGCTTTGGTGGGATCGGTATAAGTTGTTTGTATATCTGTTTGAATTGGATTGTGAATCCATCTGATTCAGAGCTTTTATTTGGTTGGTAGTTTCTTTATTATTAATTCAATTTTAGGACATTTCCTTTTAAATCCTTTCAATTTCACTTATCATGGCAAAAGGCATGAACTCTGTATGAGAATAGTAGATTACCAGGCATCTTAACTATGGGTGAGCAAAATTGATTTTAAACTTAGGTCACTAATTGTGACTTTGGTGACAAAGTAAGTGAGAAATACACAGTAAAATGCCAAATACCAGATTGAGAAAAGATTGATGTATTTAAGTCCTACCCAGTAAGGTTGCTAACTGAAAGGATCCAGCTGTTCACAGGAAAAGGCTTTTAGCATCATTGTCACAGGGATAAGACATGTTAGGGGAATTCTGTGAATAAGAAGAGCTTCACAAATTAAAGATGTTCAATACTTTATATTTTCCTAAAACATGAGAAAACCTAGAGTACACAAATATTAGGTATATCATTTATACCTATATGTATTATTTTTTATTTTAAAGATTTAATTATAGTGAAGAAATATTGGTTCCAGAATATAGCCATATGGGTCACAGGCCCCGTGCAAGTCCAAAATCCAATAGGGCAGTCATTAAACATTAAACTTTCTCTCCTTTGATTCCATGTCTCACATCCAAGTCACACTGATCCAAGAGGTGGGCTCCCACAGCCTTGGGCAGCTACACTTCTGTGACTTTGCAAGGTACAGTCACCCTCCCTGCTGCTTTCACTGGCTGATATTGAGTGTCTGCAGCTTTTCCAAGTGCACGATGCAACGTGTTGGTGCATCTACCATTCTGGGATCTGAAGGACAGTGGCCCTCTTCTCACAGCTCCACTAGGCAGTGCTCTAGTGGGGACTCTATGTGGGGGCTCTGACCCCACATTTTCCTTCTGCAGTGCCCTAGCAGAGGTTCTGCATGAAGACTCTGCCCCTACAGCAAACTTCTGCCTAGACATCCAAGCATTTCCATACATCCTCTAAAATATAAAATCTTCATTCTTATGCAAATTTCTGAAGCAGGCTTGAACTTCTCCCAAGAAAATGGGTTTTTCTTTTCTGTGGCATTATCAAGCTGCAAATTTTTCAAACTCTTATGCTCTGCTTCCTCTTGAATGCTTTGCTACTTACAACTTTCTTCCACCAGATACCCTAAATCATCTCTCTCAAGTTCAAAGTTCCACAAATCTCTAGAGCAGTGGCAAAATTCTGTCTATCTCTTTGCTAAAGCATAGCAAGAGTGACCTTTGCTTCATTTCCCAATAAGTTCCTCATCCTTCATTGTCCACATCACTATCATCTTTTTGGTCAAAGCCATTCAACAAGTCTCTAGGAAATTCCAAACTTTCCCACATCTTCCCATCTTTTTTTGAGCTCTCCTGCAAACTCTTTCAACCTCTGCCCATTACCCAGTTCCAAAGTTGCTTTCACATTTCTGGGTATATTTACTTACATTTATATCTATCATTTCTGACAACCTGAGTAAAAGAATCATGTAGTAGATAAACATATTTATCAAATATAAGGAAGCATTCTGGGAAGCTGAAGAAAATTTCTTATTGAATATTAATTTTATTGTTGCTGCTTGTATTCTTGGATCAGATTTAGAGGTTTCCCAGAGGAAAGACGGGATTTACACAAATGTATACAGGTTTTAGTGGGTAACTTAAATGCACAAACACACTAGGTATGTGAGAATATCAGTGTAGGGAATACTGGCAAGCAGGAAAACTCACCCTGCTCGATCAGCTGTTATTCAGTTCCAGCTTATAGCTACCTGGTGAAAGTGTAAGTTCAATCTTGGCAGATTTTTGTATTTTTCTAAAGAAAAAGCCATAAATCAAAATTTTAACTGTTACTTTCCTATCCTTAAATGTTAACTCTTTCTCTCTCGCTACATATCTATCTATCTATCTATCTATCTATCTATCTATCTATCTATCTATCTGTCTATCTATCTATCTATCTACCTACCTACCTGTCTGTCTGTCTGTCTATCAGTCTGTGTGTCTGCCTGTCTGTCTGTCTGTCTGTCTGTCTATCAGTCTGTGTGTCTGCCTGTCTGTCTGTCTGTCTCTCTGTCTATCTATCTGGCCACACATACACACTCATAGGAATGTGAAATAGTCCATTTTGACATTGCTGTAAGAAAATACCTAAGACTGGGAAATTTATAAAGGATAGATGTTTAATTGACTCATAGTTCAGCATCCCTATGGAACCCTCAGGAAATTTATCATCACAGCATGAGGCAAAGCGGAATCAAGGAATCTTCTTTACAAGGCAGCAGGAGGAGAAGTGCTGAGCAAAGGGAAGAGCCCCTTATCAAACCATCAGTCCACGTGAGAACTCACTCACTATCTAGAGGACAGCATGGAGGAAACTGCCTCTGTGATCCAGTTACCTCCACCTGGTATCTCTCTTAAAATGTGGAGGTTATGGGGATTACAGGAATTATAATTCAAGTTGAGATTTGTGTAGAGACACAAAGCCTGACCATATTATTCAGTGACAATGTTTTTTACAATTTACAATTCTCCAGAGAACAAAACCAAATGAAAAAGAGAAAGAGAGAGAAAAAGACAGATTTATCATGAGGAATTGACTCAGGAGATGATGGAAACTGAGAAGTCTCAGGATCTGCTATATGCAAGCTGGAGGCCCATGAAAGCTAATAGTGTAGTTTCAGTTCAAATCCACAGGCCAGAAAGCAAGGGAACGATGGTATAAGGCCCAGACTAAATCTGAGGGCCCAAGAATCAGAAGCACAAATTTCTCAGGGCAGGAGAAGATGACTCAAAGCAGAGAGAGTAAATTGATCTTTCTTCTACCTTTTTGTTCTACCCAGGCCCTCAATGTATCAATGTTGCCTACCCACATTAATGAATGAGATCTTTTTTACTCAATCTACACATTCAAATATCTTCCAAGATAACTGTACAGACGCATCCAGAAATAATGTTTTTCCTTCTATCTGACCTATCCCTTAGCCCAGTCAACACAAAACAAGTAACCATATTTTTCTACTTCTATTTCCTTCATCTGCTACAGTGCAGACTCCAGAAGCAAAGAAATGTTTTTCTAGTATGTATATCAACGCCTAGTAAACATACAAAATAGTACCTGGTACACTATATTCAATAAGCATTTTCTGAATAAGTTTTACAAAAGAGTGAATAAGTATATCCCCACAGGAGGCACAGAAAGCAAACTCGTAAATAGCAAGTGGAGCTCTTTTTGTATACTAGCCTTTTAAATGGCAATGGTACATAAACAAACAATGTTTTTTGCCTTCAAGTTCCCAATGTTATAATAACATTCATACCTACAAAATGAAAAAATCTAATTCAATAGAAAACGCTAATAAGAAGTAATAGAGCTACAAATGCTCAGTTGAAAAGGAACCAAAGGTATTCCATACTAAGGGTATGATACCAATTTAGATTCTAAGCTAAAGGATGTTGGCATGGCTGATACATTTTCTAGATCAGTAACATATTTAGCAAATTTTTAGAGAATTTTCAGCAGCGAGATGGAAATTATGCTGGACTCGAGACGAAAAGATGAATATTACTGGATTACTGTTTTCAATATTTCATCAGTGTTTTAGCTAGTATCCGAAGTATTGATAGAATATGACATTAAGGGCATTTGAGTGACTTCTCTTGAAATTGTATATTCTACACAGTAATAACTGAAATTTTCAGCAAGTTTACAATGTTAAAGTGAGGCTTTATAAGCACAGATAAAACACACCCAAGGCATTATCTTTTAAGTTAAAATGGCATGTTAATTATTTCTGCACAGTTTGGATAACTAATAAAAGTGCATTTAGAAAATATATTGTTATATAACAGTGAAGTGTCTGAACCTTCTATGTCAGTGTTCAAAAAATTGAATTTGACATGCCCCAGGGGCTCACCAAGAAGGTGCACTCAAGGAAAGCATACTGTTTCAGACATGACCTTGCCATCTAACAACTCATATCAGAGCCGCACAGATTACTTCCAGTTTGTTCTCTAAGGTGAACATATTAGGGGTATTAAACTGTGGCAGTGATTTTAATCAATTTGAGAGAGAAGTGAAAAAACAGGAATTATGTCAACACTCCAATTCAAAAACTATTAGCAGACTGCTTTATTTATGGGCTATATTCTATTACCTGTATCTTCTGAAAGAAATTACAGACACATTAAAGTGAAAGACATACATGCAATCCCTGGCACATAATAGGAACTCAATAAATACTGTTGACTTATGACTAAAATAATATATATGATATAATTAATAAAGTATACAATAAAATAAATAGAAATTGATAAATTCATGTACCAAAGTAGTAGTCTCTGGTATATTAACCTATCAAATATAAGGCAACATTGCAAGGGCTGAAGAAAATTTCTTATTGAATATTAATTTATTGTTGCTGCTTACATTCTTGGATCAGACTTAGAGGTTTTCCAGAGCAGAGATTGGGTTTACACAAATGTTTACAGAGCCTAGTAGGTAACTTAAATGTACAAACAGACTAGGTATATGAGAATATCAGTGTAGGAGATACTGTCAAAATGGAAAACTCACCTGCTCCATCTTTATAAGGGGTATAGCTGTTATCTAGTTCCAGCTTATAGATAGTTACTGGAGGTATCAGTTTAATGTTGCCAGACATTAAATATATATATATATATATATTCTCCTCAGACTGACAATATTAGTGAAACACAATACTAGTTTCATGAAATTTTTTTTTTTAGCTATTTTGTGTTCTGTATGTCAATATTCTGGATTTTGAGAAATACACTACTAAAACATGCATTTAGCCTTATACATATTTATTAAATTATTTTGAAGAATAGCTTTTGGCATGTCTTGTTTTATTAGTTTAAAAGTTATTATTTTTCATTTTTAAACCTCATGTTATAAGCACAGATCCTTATTAGCATTAAATCATTATAAATCTTAAACTCAACATCCTAAAGTATAAAATAGATGTATTATGATAACTTAAGTTAAAAACACTGGAAGCAAAACTATCATCACTCATCTTTCAAACCCATTCTACTCTTATTACATAGGAAAAAATGCTTTAATACTTTGGAGATTTTTTTATTGTATTATTCTTTATCATTTTCAGTTAGTACTAATAAAGCTTTTTTACATTTTTGTAATTTCCAAAGACTAAAATATATTGTAGGTTTTTCTTATATGATTTAATACTTATTTTTGGTGTATTGGTTTTATCATTTAAGTAGTTTATCGTTTTTAGTCTTAATTCTTGATCTAAATTCCAGTGATATTTGATTCCTGAGAAATTTGCTATTCCTTTCAGCTTTTTCAGATTGTCAAAATACAATGTTATTTGTACATACCTGACTTTGTTGTAAATACTTAAATCATTTGAGAAATTTTACACTGTTGGTGGGAGTGTAAATTAGTTCAACCATTGTGGAAGACAGTGTGGCAATTCCTCAAGGACTTAGAAATAGAAATTCCATTTGACCCAGCAACCCCATTACTGGGTATATACCCTAAGGATTATAAATCGTTCCATTATAAAGACACATGAACATGTATGTTCATTGTGGTGCTGTTTACAATAGCAAAGACCTGGAACCAACCCAAATGCCCATCAATGATAGACTGGACAAAGAAAACGTTGCACATATATACCATGGAATACTACGCAGCCATAAAAAATGATGAGTTCATGTCCATTGTAGGGACATGGATGAATCTGGAAACCATCATTCTCAGCAAACTGACACAAGAACAGAAAACCAAACACTGCATGTTCTCACTCATAGGCAAGTGTTGAACAATGAGAACATGTGGGCATAGGGAGGGGAACATCACATACTGCGGTAGGTTAGGGGGTGGGGGACTAGGGGAGGGACAGCAGAGCACAGGGAGGCTGGGGATGGGAAACACTGGGAGAAATGCCTGATGTAGGCAATGGGGGTACGGAGTCTGCAAACCACCATGGCATTTGTGTACCTATGCTCTTGGATGCATCTCCTTTGTTGATGAAAAGCAAAAAAACCCAGCAACAGAGTAAGCAATAAGCACATGTTATGCTTGAGAATCACCCAAGAGCCAAGTTGTGTAAGGCCTTCTAGAGTACAAATAAGCCAGTGATAAGCAAGCCAACACTTGTGATAAAATTATCTTTGAGTGGATGTACCTGTACATGACAAGCAGCAGAGTTGGAAAGAAAGGGCTGGAATAATATTTTAGAGCAGTGACTTGCAGTGTGGGGTAGACTTGGCCTTCCTCCCCCAGGAGACACTGGATAATGTTGATTAAGGATTTTTTGGAGTACTGCTTGGCCAGCTGGAGTCCTTCACAGCCAGCAATGCCCTGCCCAGGCCTTGCAGGCACCCCACCCACTCAGCCTGCCAGGCCACCACCTGCCCTGTACTCTGGCCTGGATCTCATGCTCATGTTACACCCACAGCTGGGCCAGGCAAATAGCAACCTGCTTTGACTTGGGTGCTGGCAAAACTGAATGAGGAAAACACAGTGGTGTCTGAAAAACTCAGAGGTGCCAATGACTCTGAGGCCCCAAAATGTGCGTTACAGAGTGCTACAGCTCATTCAGTCCCGCTGCCCCACTGCAGCCAGAAGTTCCAGGGCAGGCCTGCCCTGCTATTGCTTTCCATGATTTTGGGTAACTGCCTGGCACCTGCAGAGAGGGAAGCACTACAGTATTACAGCCTTTCTTGTACCTGTGTTTAATGGAAACTGAGTTCTTGTCCAATATCCAAGAATGAGGTTATGCTGAAGACCAAATGGTGAGAAGGGTGGAGAAAAGTTTTATTGAGTAACAGAACAACTGTCAATAGAGAGGGGACTCAAAGCAGGTGATCCCCCACCCAAAGGCGGGTAGTCCCTCCCATCCAAAATTGTGTAGTCCCACCCACCTGAAAGTGGGTAGTCCCAAAGTGTGGCTGAGTCCAGCCCTTTTATGGGCTCAGAATAGCGGAGTATGTGCTGATCAGTTTGTGAGTATGCAAAAAACGCTAAAACAAAGGCACCACTCAAAGCTAGGCACAACAGTGTAAAAAATGAATTAGGAAAGGTTAGGTATATGTAAAATAGGTGGAGTGGGGGAATCAATCTGGAAAAAAGCACACCAAATGGAAAGAGAGGTTCTCAATCTGGTTCATGGGTTTATCTGAGACTTGTAGCCTGACTTTGAGGCTTTAAAGTGCCTTTGGTTTGAAAGTTGGGTTTCATCGGAGATCCACCCATATCTGCCTAGGAATCTGTCTGCTTCCTGCTGCTATCAATGTCTGGGGATATTTTTGATTTTCATGACTTGAGAATATGGAGAAGAGGTGTAATGTTCCTGGAATCTCCTAGGAAGAGGCTGGAAATGCTGCTAAACAACCCACCATGCATAGGACAGCCTCTCCCATAAAAATGAGTTATCTGGCAGATGGCAGTAGTGCTGAGGTTAAAAAATCCTCCTTTAAAGAATCAAAGTCCACTCATGAGGTATGTTCTTTGCACATCATTCCTTGAAACTATATTAAGTTTTATATATTTCAACATTTGTGTGAAGAGTTGGTAATTTCCAAAACAAATGCAGAAGAAGGAAAAAAAACACCACAATCAAGCATAGAAAAGCATTATCCCAATAATAAAAATCTGTGAGGAAATATCAAGAGTAAAAAGAAATTCTGTGAAGACTAATTGTTTCAGTTTTCCTGCTCCAGGGCACATCTTATCTAACGGATAAAACTAGACCCAAGAAAAACAGTTGTTCTAAGAAATAAAGCTAGAATTCAAAATGAAAAAAGCATCTCTACCCAGACAAAAAATAATTTCAAGGTCTGTGTTTGCAGACATATGAGGACTGCCAAAATTTGAGAGAGACATTTATTCAGATCGACATAAAAATGTGCCATTACAAGAAACATTACTATGGTCATGCTTCTTCTGTAAATGAATAAAGCTAATAGGCAAGCATTCTTGGATTTCTGTTTGGCACAGCAGAAACTGGAATTTATCTTAGCGTTTCTATTAATCCTTCAAGATCACCAACACGTCATGAAGTCATATTTAATACGGTAAAACCCAGGAAATATGCTATTCTAACATTTAAGAAACCTAGTATTTTCTATTAATTCCCTTGACTTACTATCAGCATTTCTTGTTTGCTTGTTTTGTAATTTGCATGATCATTTTCTGTCTTGGAATCTTGTTTATTCTGAGTTTCCTCCTAAAGAAGCAGATATTCCAGGTACAAAATGACCTTAAAAGTAATAAGCTGTTATGTATTTGATTAGGAGTGTTGCCATGAGCTTAAGGATAGGTTTTAGACTCATAAATTATACTGTGACTGTTTGTCATTGTTGCCTTTTGGAAAACAATTGTCTGTAAGTTACCAACCTTCCATATAAATGCTATATTTCTGATTGTAGCTAAATGCTTTTTCTGAGGAAAAATGCGTGGTGTGGTTCATGGAAGAAAAATAATATGATGAAAACGTCAGGTCTTAGGGTGGTAATTTGGGCTTCCTCTGCTGCCTGGCTACCACACGACCTTGAGCAATGCCTGGCTTCTTTGGCCTTTAATTTATCCATTTCTCAGTGAGCATAGCACCACAAGATGAAGTTCATAAGATTGTTATGAGGAGACTCTAATAAAAATGTACTTTTCAAAAGAGCTGCATAAATGCTAAACAGAGTAAAATATGTCTTTCTTCCAATACATTTCTGAGAGCTTTTCATGTGGGTTCTCCTTTAATGATGAGCACCTCATAGAGCTTCAGCAACCTTTTCAAATACCAAAGAAGTATTTCTTTATTTCTATGAATGCATAGAACATTTAGATCTGTCTGTTCTTCACACAGAGAAGCAAGTTGATCATTCAATATATATTCTGCTATTTACACAAATGTGTGAAATCTTTTCATAACTGATTTAAGGATAAAGGATATAATATTGTATTCACAGTAGGCTAAAATATTATAGTTCATATTTGGGTACAAACTGAAGTATGGTACATTGAACAGTTATATTTGAATTCATTAAAATTTTAGTGGATTTTAAAGCAAATAGAATATAATCATAGCACTATTAAATAACTCTCTTGTAGCTAACGCAAATGAAGATATGGGGATTATACTCTAGGTTAGATTAGTTACATTTAAAAAATTATTTATATATGCAGTTACAGATAATAAATTCAAAATAAATTATCTCAAAATTTTGAGTAGGCTAAGCTTCTAGAATTGGTATAAATCATTCTTTCAACTGTTATATATTTTAACAAATTCATTAATATTAAATTAATGAAATTATAAAGTTATATGGCTTTAAATGTCTCAAAATCCTAGTGACTGAAAGTAGATGGGCATTGCCTATACATGTACCTCTCATTGGTATACCCTATATTTCCTAGAAAAATTGGTTCAAATTAAAATATAAACATTCAACACTATCATTACTTTTATATCAAAAGGTAAAAGTATTACGACCCAAAAGAAATCATCTGAAGCATGTAATGTTACATTATATTAATACATATGTTCTCTTACATTTCTAGACTGCTAAAATGTTGGAAACCAAAGAGACAGCAGGAGTAATAGACAGTCTAGGATTCTCAAAAAGGGCTGCTCATTTCAGTTACCTTTGAAATTCAAAATAATAGTAATAGCATTAATAATAATAAAAAGTTTACTGGGTTCTACTTGATTCACTAGATCTGAGTCTGGGTCTCACATTTTAAAAATCCGTTTCTCAGTAATTCTTCTGTACAACTCATGACAGAAACTATTGATCTAATCCACATATCATTTAATATGTTGATATGGAGACTTTTTTTTTAAAAAAGGAGAAAACAGAGTCCCAGAAAGGTTGAGTAATTTAGCATGAATGTATAGTTGATTGGCAAAACTAACTCTAGAGTTCAAACCTTCAGGGACAGAGACTATATTATAACATTTTTTTCCACTGAGAAAGAAAACATGTTTTTAGACTAAAAATTCCAAAAGTTTCAATTCCATAAATGAGTTTGGTATTTTCCGTTTTATACATGTGCATGTGTGTATACACTTCACCCTTTATTTTGCAGCCATGAGATTGCTTCCTTCAACAAAAGCAGAAAAAAAATCAGCATTAACTAGTGAAGAGTCGATTTTTTAGAAACAATTCAAGTTTTAGTTCTGATTATTTCTTCAGGATTCTTATAAATGCCAGAGTTATCGGAGAGGAAATATGATCCATAGAGTGAGAGGACAAAATGGTAAGATCTGAAAAATACCCAGGCTCCTGAGAGCTGCTGCACATTTCATGTTAAAAGGTTCAGAGGGACACAATGGTGTCAGATATGGTTCAATGTGGGGATTATGGACTTGTTTTGGAGTTTTGTTCGTCATGCATTAATTATGCCATTAACTACTTATTACATATAGCGGCAGCTTGGTTTACATGTTCAGCAACTATCATTGAATGCCTTTTCCCAAAGTCAAAAATTCTAATCTTAATACAACCAGAAGAGTGAACATTATGGGATTATCATGCTCAAATTTCTCCTAGAATATTCTAAACACTGAATGGTCATTTAATTTACATTAACTTTATTAAACATTTATGGTATGGTACCTGATTTATTCTTCCTTAGGGAGTCAGAGTCGTTGATATGGAGACTTTAAAAACTACGTATATAATATAATCTATATAATGTTAAGAAAAATAATGAATTAAGTCCAGATAATAGCAACATCAACACAAATGTCTATACACAGTCCATGCCACTTCTCTGACCACCATATTGGTATAGTTAATTGCCTATTTTACGTATTCATTCAAATGTCTAAAGGCATTTCATGCTACTTAGCAGGATTTTTTTCAGTTCTTAAAATTTTGATAAAGTTCATAACATAAAATTTACCTTCTTAATAATTTTTAGCATATAGTCCAATGGTATTCATTACTTTCATAATGTTGTGTAACAATTACTAATATTTATCTTCATAAATTTTTCATGTTGTAAAGCTGAAACTTTATACTCATTAAACAATAACTCCTCTCTCCTCCCTCCCCTCATCTCTTGCAACTACTACGTTTTGTCTCTATGATTGTAAATACTGAAAGTATCACAAATGAGTGGCATTATACAGTATTTTTCTTTTGCGACTGGCTTATTTCACTTAACATTATGTCTCCAAGGTTATTGGATCAGAATTGTTTTTGTTTTAAGGCTGAAGAATATCCCAATGTGTGTGTGTGTGTGTGTGTGTGTGTGTGTAGTGTGAGTGTGTGTGAATGTATGTGTGCATGTGTTTGTGGGTGTATACAAATACATACCACATTTTGCTTATCTAGTTATTTATCAGTGGACACTGGAGTTCCGGTTGCTTCCACATTTTAACTATCATGAGTAATGCTGCCATGAATATGGATGTATGAATATCTCTTTGAGACATTGTTTTCATTTATTTCTGGTATATACCAAGTGGAATTGCTGTATCATACAGTAATTTCATTTTTAATTTTTTGAGAAATTTCCATACTGTTTTTTCACAGTACTCATACCATTTTACATTCCCACCAATAGTGCACAAAGAATTACCTTTATCCACCGGAATTGCAGAAAATTAATCTTTCCTTTAAAGTAGAAAGCTGAAATGTACTAAATAGCATTTCCAATTAACTCACCTACCAATCTACACATTCGTTTTTTTCATCTCCACAGTTTCATATTCTATCCCCTTTCTTTAAAAATTCAATTTAAATTAAAAATACCTGTAATGATTTTATAAAATAATTTAAACATACAATGTCATCTATATTTGAAATATGGTGTATTTACTTATGCCATTTAACATTTTTAAGATAAGAATGTCAAATTTAAAAAGGTCAAATACACAAGAATGTATGAGATTGCAAAAGGTAGAGCTGATATTTATACAAGTCTTATGATGGTATATATAATTGTTATATTTTATCATAATTCTCTTCTATAAAAAATACAGTATTCTGAATGTATATAACTTCCTGAGCAAGGTGTTGCTATTAAATAAGCCAAATCAACCACTGATATTCCAGTTGTTACATGTAATTTTCTTGTCTCTAGGCTCTCATGAAATGTTGTGAATGTTCAGAAACATAAGTGATTAGAGTATCAGATGCTTTAGAGCTCAATTTTTACATAATTTAAATGCAGTTTACTTCAAACTATTTGTTTTATGCATGAAGAAGCTAAGCTTCCCCTCCTCCAAGAAAAAAACAAGTTCTTAGTGCCACACACTTATTGGGTGGCTAATGGGAGACTAGTATCAATTTTTGTTCTAATATATTTTCTGCTATGCAGTCTTCAAGTAATTGTATATCTATGAGAGTGGCCTACATTATCTCCCTGGCTACATAGTGTCTCATAAAGATACTAGGATCAATGAATCAAAACCTCTAGTGTGAGATCTTGGCATCATTGCCTGTATAAAATTGAATCTAAAATGTAGCTTGTGTTGAGAAGTAATGATTTTAAAACTGTAATTATTACATAGTAACACTTGAGTCAATGACAGACCATATATATGATCCACATTTGTCATATTGTACCTTTTCTATGTTTACATACACAAATACTATTGTATTACAATTGCTTACCATATTCAGAATAGTGATGTTCTCTGCAGGTTTTTAGCCTAGGAGCAATAGGCTTTACCTTATAGCCTAGGTGTTTAGTAGACTGTACATTCTAGGTTTTTGTAAGTATACTTTATGAAAGTTGCACAATGACAAAGTTGCTTACCAACATATCTTTGTCATTAAGAGGCATGGTTGTATCTAGTTTCCAAATATAGTCTTGAGCATGTAAACTGCACTTTATTAACTTAGTTGGATTCCCCTGTTTCCTATTCTTTCAAAAATGCCATTTTCTAGTGTTCCTCTATTCTTTGTGCATGTGTGTGCACAAACACATGCACTTTTCCATCACCACTTCTATGTTAAGGAGAGAAGAGTTTACCTTACTTCTATTTTGTATCTATAAAAAAGAGGGAAAATTCTGCTTAAAGCATTTGCATGAATGCCTTAGTGTATGACAGATGTGTTTGTCTATGGACCATTTGAAAATGAAATAGAAAACTGTTAGAATTTAAAATCACGTATTTATATTATATAAAAGTTTCAATAATGTCCTCATATGAGCAATTGTATGAATTTATCATTAAAATTCTGGATATACCTATATTCTTAAAAAATAGAAAATCCAAGAAGTGAATCAAAATTCCTTTATGAGAAAGCTATAAAAGTGTATTTGGATATCTGCCTTATTCTCCTTGAATAGCAAAGAGAGCTTGCTCTCCTAGAGTAAATATTTTAAAATGTTCTATATTTTACTAATTTACAAATGAAAAGTAAACTAAAATTTCAAAAATGTTTCTTTATCCAGTCTATCATTGATGGACACTTGGATTGGTTCCAAGTCTTTGCTATTGTGAAAAGTGCTTCAATAAACATACGTGTGCATGTGTCTTTATAGTAGAATGATTTATAATCCTTTGGGTATATACCCAGTAGTGGGATTGCTGGGTCAAATTATATTTCTTGTGCTAGATCCCTGAGAAATCAGCACACTGTCGTCTATGATGGTTGAACTAACTTACACTCCCACCAAGAGTGTAAACACCATGGAATACTATGCAGCCATAAAGAAGGATGACTTCATGTCCTTTACAGGGACATGGATAAAGCTGGAAGCCATCATTCTCAGCAAACTAACACAGGAACAGAAAACCAAACACTGCATGTTCTCACTTATAAATTAGAGTTGAACAATGAGAACACATGGACACAGGGAGGGAAACATCACACACTGGGGCCTGTCGGGGGTGGGGGCTGGGGGGGGATAGCATTAGAAGAAATACCTAATGTAGACAATGGACTGATGGGTGCAGCAAACCTCCATGGCATGTGTATACCTATGTAACCAACCTGCACATTCTGCACATGTATTCCAGAACTTAAAGTATAATACAAAAAGTCAGAAATGTTTTCAAGTTTATGAGTATGACTATGTATAATTTTGCAAAATTAAAATAAATAAAGGAATTTTCAGAGTTTTGTTTTATCTTTTAGATTTAATTTTCTGTGAAACATTTTCTGATGAAAAGAAAAATATTTATAGTCTAATTATAAAAAATATGTCTACAATGCTAATGAAATATTTAGAATAAGTATAATTTATAATTTTAATTCCTTTTATCATTAGTATATAAAGATAAAAAAATCAATTCACTGGGTTGGAAATATTGATAAAATATCAAGTCTGTCTTCATTTACCACAGGCTTCTGTTTTCCAACCTTTCTTTGACAAGATATGTCATTTTGACAAGCCAGTTAGCATAAATGACTTACAACTCCCTGAACCCTGTATTTAATACAGTCAGGACCCCACACTTCAAATTGTCATACACCATTATTATGTTTCAGGATGTCAGTGTCTTATCTGAAGGATAGTACCTCCCCATGTGTAAATTCTTCTGGTATTTGTCTTTTGGTGTCAGCATCAAAAGATGTGATCTTTGATCACTAATCTAATATTTTATGGAGCTGTAAACAGACAATAAAGCAAGAATTTTGTTTTGATTGATAGGCTGTTTTGTGAATTTGGGATTAATGCAATGACTTCAGTGATTGCTCATGTCTTCTATCATTTAGGTTCGAACAGAATGTAAACAAAAACACTTCCCTCTTGCAGAATGTAAACAAAAACACTTTTAAAAATCTTTTTATGGCATTCTGCAGTTTTTAAATGTAATTCAATGCAGTTATTTTCCAAATACAGATTAAAATTTGAGTCTTTTGTATGTCTGTGTACAATAAACAGTATAATTTCAAATGATACATGAATATAAAGAATGGTCAGGAGGGTGTGAATGAAGATAGCAGAATAGAAGGCTCCATCAATTATCCCAATAAGGGTAACAGTTTAACGACTATCTTCAGACAGAAAGCACATGTATAAGAATCAAAAATCAGATGAGCCCTCATGGTACCTGGTTGTAACTTCATATAGCTGAAAGGGGCACTGAAGAGTTAGGAAAAACAGTCTACATGGGCAAGTGCCACCCATCTCCCATTCCCTGGCAGCAGCTGAGTGATGCAGAGAGTGTTCTTGTGCTCTGGGGAGAGGGAGGGAAGAGCAATTGTGAGGCACTGACCTCAGTGCCATGTTACAGCAGAAAGAAAAACTGGACCAAAGTCAGTTGATGTCTGCCCACAGAGGTGACACTTAAAACAGGCATAGCCAGAGGGGGAACCCTCAATTCCATCAGTCAGACTTGAGTTCCTTTAAGCCTTGCTATTGTGAGTAAAAGTGCTCTGAGGACCAAATAAACTTGAAAGGCAACTAGGACAGAAAGATCACAAATTCTAGAATCCTGGTGCTGATCTGGGCCCAGAGCCAGGGGAATGGGGGAGGAATGTGATCTACTAGAACGCCATCTTTGGCAGCTAAAGGAGTGCTGACATCACTCCTTCCCTAACCGCAGGCTGTACAGCTCAGGGCTCCAAAAGAGATTCCTTCCTTCCATTTGAGGAGAGGAGAAGAAGAGTGGGGAGGACTTTGCCTTGTATCTTGTATAGCAACTCACCTATAAAAGGATGGGGCACTGGTCAGAGTAGGGAGATCCACTCTTCAGGCCCTTTCTCTGGGATAACATTTATAGATACATCCTGGACCAGAAGAAAACCTGCTGCCTTAAAGGGAAGAACCCAGTTTTGCCAGCTTTCCTCACCTACTAACTGAAGAACCCCTAGCCTGGAGAAGTAGTGACACCCAAGTACTCTGTTGAAGGCCTTGGGTGAGACTCAGACTTGTTGGCTTCAGGTGAGAATCAGCACATTTTTTGCTGTGACAGTTATATGAGGAGATTAATTCTGTTTTAGGAAAGTGGAAGGAAAAGTGAAGGGGACTTTGCCTTACACTTTAGGTACTAAGTTGGCCACAGTGGGGTAGAGCACCAAGTAAGTTCTTGTGGTCATTGATTCCAAGAATGGACACTTGGATGGCATTTCTGGACATTCCCTGGGCCAGAAAGGAGTTGACTATCCTTAAGGGTGAGTCCCAGGCCAGTCAGCTTTCACCACCAGCTGACTGAAGTGTCTCTGGGACTAAAGGGAACTTCACTGATAGTCTGGCAATACTTCCCATGGGTCTGTGGTGATGGTGGCCACAGGGTGAGTCTCCTTTGCCTTTGTAAAGAGAAAGAACAAGTAAAAAAGACTGCATCTTGTGGTTTGAGTACCAGCTGAGCTGCATTACATTAGAACACCAGGTAGACTTCTAAAGTTTTTGACTAATCTCTGGCCCCCTAAGGGCAGATCTTGACCCACTCAGGGCCTGAGAGAGCTCACTGCCCTGAAAGGAAGAACAAAGGTCTGGCTGGCTTTGCCATCTAATGATTGTAGAGCCCTAGGGTTTTGAGCAAACATAGGTGAAACCAGGGAGTGGTTACAGCAGGCCTTTGGTGAGACCCACTGCTGTGCTAACATCATGTCAAACCTGAGGCAATCACAGTGCGGTTGGCCACTGGAAAGCTCCAGGTGGCTCAGAGTGGAGAGGGAGAGATAATCTGTTGGTTTGTAACAAAATAAGGAAAGAGAATAAGAGTCTCTGTCTGGTAATTCAGATACTTCTCCCAGATCTTGTTCAAGTCCATCAAGGCAGTACCACAAGTCTGCAAGAAACCTTCCCAAGAAGACAGGTACAAACAAGCCCAGACTGTGAAGACTACAACAAATATCCAACTTTTCAATGCCCAGACACAGAAAAATGGCCACAATATCAGGATCATTTAGGAATACATGAACTCACCAAATAAAATAAATAAGGAAAGAGTGATGAATTCTGTAGAAACAGGGCCATGTGATCTTTCTGACAGAGAATTCAAAATAGCTGTGCTCAGGAAACTCAAATAAATTCAACATAACCAAGAGAAAGAATTCAGTATTCTACAGATACATTTAAGAAAGAGATTGAAGGGGGGTGGGGAGTTGGGGAGGGATAGCATGGGGAGAAATGCCAGATATAGGTGATGGGGAAGAAGGCAGCAAATCACACTGCCATGTGTGTACCTATGCAACAGTCTTCCATGTTCTTCACATGTACCCCCAAACCTAAAATGCAATTAAAAAAATATAAAAAAAAAAAAGAAAGAGATTGAAATAATTAAAAAGAACCAAACAGAAATGCTGGAAGTGAAAAATGCAATTGACGCCTTAAGGAATGAAGCAGAATCCTTTAGTAGCAAAATTGATAAAACAGAAAAAAGAATTAGTGAGTTTGAAGACAAGGTATTTGAAAATACAGAGTTAGAGAAGACAAAATAAAAAGAATAAAGAATTAAAAAAAAAAAAGCATTTCTACAGGATCTAGAAAATAGATTTAAATGGCAAGTCTAAGAGTTATTGGCCTTAAAGTGGAGGCAGAGAAAGAGACAGGGGTAGAAAGTTTACTCAACGCGATGATAACAGAGAAATTGCCAAAGTTAGAGAAAGATATCAATATCCCAGTACAAGAAGGTTATATAACACCAAGCAGATTTAATCCAGGAATACCTCAAGGCTTTCAATAATCAAATTCCCAAAGGTCAAGGATAAAGAAAGGATTCTAAAAGCAGCAGGAGAAAAGAAACAAATAACATAAAATAGAGCTCCAATACATCCAGCAGCAGACTTTTCAGTGAAAATCTTACAGGCCAGGATAGAGTCGCATGATGTATTTAAAGTGCTAAAGAAACTAATCTTTTACCCTAGAATGGAATATCTGAGAAAAAAATCCTTCAAACATGAAGGAAATGAAGATTTTCCAAGATAAACAAAAGTTGATGAATTTCATCAACACCACAGCTGTCCTACAAGAAATATTAAAGATAGTACTTCAATCAGGAATAAAATGATGTTGATGAGCAAGAAGATATTATCTGAGGAAAGAAAACTCACTGGTAATAGTAAGTACACAGAATAACAGAAAATATTATAACACTATAACTATGGTGTGTAATCACTCTTAAGTAGAAAGTCTAAACAATAAACAAATAAAAAAGCAACTTTTAAAGACATTGCAATATAAGATATAAATAGAACCAACAAAAATTTAACAAGTGGGAAAATGAAGTTAAAGTGTAGAAATTTTGTTAGTTTTATTGCTGGTTGCTTGTGTAAACAGTGCTTTATCAGCTTGAAGTCATAGGCTATAAGATAGAATTTGCAAGCCTGAGAGACAGCCCCAACAAAACACATACAAGGAATGCACAAAAAGCAAATAGGAAGAAACTAAATTGTATCACCAGAAAAAATAAAGTTCCCTAAAATGAAGACAAAGAAGAAAAAATGAAAAAGAAAGAAGGAAAGAGAGAAAGAAAGAGAAAGAGAAAGAAAGAAAAGAAAAATAGAGAGAGAGAGAAAGAGGAAGGAAGGAAGGAGGGAAGGAAGGAAGAAAGGAAAGAGAGAGAGAAAGCAAGATAAAGAAAGAGAGAGAAAGAGAAAAAATGCAGGCTGACTACAAAACAAGCAGAAAAAAAATAGCAAAATAGCAAATGTAAGTCCTTATGTATCCATAATAACATTGAATACAAATGAACTAAACACTCCAGTCAAAATACATAGACTTGCTATATAGATAAGAAAAGCATGACTCAAGTATCTGTTGTCAAGAAATAGTCTTCACATATAAAGACATACATAGACTGAAAATAAAGGGATAAACCAAGATGTTCCATGCCAGTGGAAACCAAAACAGAGTAGGAGTCACTATACTTATATTAGACAAAATAGATTTTAAGATAGAAACTATAAGAAGAAACAAAAAAGCCACTATATGATTTTAAAAAAGCAGTCAATTCAGCAAGAAAATATAATAATTTTAAATATACATGCAGCCAACATGAGAGCATCCAGATATATAAAGCAAATATTGTTAGCGTGAAAGAGAGTGATTGACCCTAATACAATAATACCTGGAGATTTTACATCCCATTTTCAGTACTGAACAGAACTTTGAGGCAGAAAATCAATAAACATTGGACTTAATCTGCACTATCAATCAAAAAAATCTAATAAGATATTTACAGAACATTTCATCCAATGGGTGCACAATATACATTCTTGTCTTCAGCCCATGGATCATCTCAAAAACAGACCATATATTATGTCACAAAACAAACCTTAAAACAATCAGCAGATTAAGATAATATCAAATATCTTCCCTGAACACAATGGAATAAAACTAGAAATCAACAACAAAAGGAATTTTGGAAAATATACAAATACATGGAAAATAAACAATATGCTCCAGAATAACAGTGGGTCAATAAAGAAATCAATCAGAAAATTGAAAAAAATTATTGAAACATAGGGTAAAGGAAACACAGCATATCAAAACCTATAAAAAACAGCAAAAGCAGTACTAAAAGTTTATAGTGATAAAAAAATAAAAACTACATCAAAATAGAATAAAACCTTTGAATCAACAACTTCACCATACTTTTTAAAGAACTAGAAAAGCAAGAGTAAACTTAACCTACAATTAGTGAATACAATAAAAATAAAGATTAGAGGAACATAAATAAATAAAACTGAAATGAAGAAAATACAAAATATCAATGTAACAAGTAGTTGTTTTTTTGTAAAGTTAAACAAAGTTGACAAACCTTTAGCCAGATTAAGGAAAATAGAAGATCAAAATAAAAATATCTAGAGATAAAAAATGAGACATTACAAAAGATATTGCAGAAACTCAGAAGATTATTAGTGACTATCTTGAGTAACTATATGCCAGTGAAATGGGAAATCTAGAAGACATGGACAAATTCCTAGACATACACCCTACAAAGTATGAACAAGGAAGAAATTCAAAACCTGAACAGACCAACAAGTAGCAATATTAAGCCATAATAAAAAGTATCCCAATAAAGAAAAGCCTGGAACTTGAACAGCTTTACTACTGAATACTACCAAACAATTAAAGAAGAACTAATAACAAGCATAATTTAACTATTCTAAAACAACAAAAAAAGGAGGGAATATTTCCAAATTCATTATTGAAGGTCAGAATTACCCAGAAACCAAACTAGACAAAGAAACATCAAAAAAAAAAAAAAAAAAAGAAAGAAAGAAAGAAAAAAGAAAGAAAGAAAAGAAAGAAAGAAAGAAAAAGAAAATTACAGGCCAATATTCCTGATGAATATGATGCAATCATCCACACCAAAATATTAGCAAATCAAATTCAACAATACATCAAAACTACCATTTGTCGTGAACAAGCGAAAGTTTTCTCTGGGATTCAAGGTGGTTTAAAATACACAAATGAATCAATTTGATACACAATATCAACAGAATGAAAAACAAAACTACATGATCATTTCAATTGATGCTGAGAAAGCATTTAGAAAAATTTAACATCTCTTTCGGACAAAATCCCACAAAGTCTGGGTATTGAAGGAACATACCTGAACATAATAAAAGCCATATCCAGCACACCCACAACTGGTATCATACTTAACAGAACAAAACTGAAAGACGTTCTCAAAGATATGTAACACAAAAGAGATGCCCACTTTCACCGTCGTTGTTAAACATAGTACTGGAAGTCCTAGCTAGAGAAAGGAGAGAAGATAAAGAAATAAAGGACATTTAATTTGGTAAGAAAGACTAATTATCCTTTTTTTGCAGATAATATTATCATACATGGAAAAACCTAAAGACTTCACAAGAAAACTATTAGACCTGATAAACAAATTAATAAAGTTGTAGAATACAAAATCAATATACAAAAATGAGTAGCATTTCCACATGCCAAGAGGAAACAATGGGAAAAAGAAATTAAAAATTAATCTAATTCACAATAGCCACACACAATATTAAATAACTAAAAATAAATCTGTATTTGTAAGGGTTATCTAGAGGGACAAAACTAATAGGAAAGATATACATATGAAGGGTAGTTTATTAAGGAGTGTTGACTCACATGATCACAAAGTGAGGTCTCACAACAGGCTGTCTGTAAGCCAAGGAACAGGGAAGCCAATCCAAGTCCCAAAACTTCAAAGTAGGAAGGCCAACAATGCTGCCTTCAGTCTGTTGTCAAAGGCCAAAGAACTCTTGGTGAACCACCGTTGTAAGTCCAAGAGTCCAAAAGCTGAAGAACTTGGGGTCTTAAGTTAGAGTGCAGGAAGCATCCAGCACAAGAGAAACACAAAGCTGGAGACTCAGCAAGTCTGCTCATTCCATTTTCTTCTCCCTGCTTTGTTCTAACTATGCTGGTAGCTGATTAGATGATGCCCACCCAGATACAGAATGGGTATGCCTCTCCCAGTCCACTGACTTAAATGTTAATCTTTTTTGGCAATACCCTTACAGAGACACCCAGGAACAATACTTTGCATCCTTCAATCCAATCAAGTTGACCCCCAATATTAACCATCACAAGTCCATCCCTTGTAAATTTTAACCCATATACAACTCCTGAAATCATGTGCTATCTTCAAATAAAGACAATAATAAGGTCATAATTATGCCTCTCACAATACAGCTATCTTTCATACAACTGGAGAAGAACCAATCCCCAACTCAAATGGTATTACATAAAGTTAATCACACTTAAAAGCAGATATGAAGTCACTAAATTTTATGTCACATGAAAAAGAAAAAAGAAAGGAAATAAAATGAAGAATTTTTTTAGTATAGGTGCATACATGCACAAACATGTTCTTAACAAAAGAAGGAGAGAATAGTCATGACAATGTGTTCCTTATATTTTATTGTGCCATTGAAGAGTTTGAGTTTATGCACTGGAGTTCATGTATTTGAAAGCCTATTGGGTAGGTAAAAAGATGTGTGTATATATACACACACATGTGTATATTTTTTTTATATATATATAATACACATCTTTTTACACGTGTGTGTGTGTGTGTGTGTGTGTGTATATATATATAAATAAAATATACATCTTTATACCCACCCAATAGGCTTTTAAGTACTTATAAGAAAAGTACAGACTTGGTGGCGCAGGCCTGTAGTTCAGCTACTTAGAAGTTTGAGGTGGGAGGATTGCTTAAATCCAGGAGTTTGAATCCAGTTTGTGCCACATAACAAGACTGTGATTATTATGCATTAATAATTATTAATAATATTTATAAATATTATCAAT
This sequence comes from Ateles fusciceps, assembly GCA_036589455.1. NCBI lineage: Eukaryota > Metazoa > Chordata > Mammalia > Primates > Atelidae > Ateles > Ateles fusciceps. The sequence continues at coordinate 2,237,961 of JAZHEH010002703.1, read as the reverse complement.
TTATATAATTATAAATATTAATAATAATTATTATTCATTATGCATTGCATACCTGTGTATTTTTTAGAAACTGTGTCCTAAAAAAATAAAATAAAAACATATAAATCACTCAGCTATATGCAAGAGATGACTAACTACAAGTGCAAATATTCTGCTACAAATTGGTTATACAAAAGATAGGTCTATGCACTCATGAAACTCGACATTCATGGAATACTCAGGAAATAAGCAACGCATCAGAATAAAATACAGGGAATATCTGAAGGCCTAATAGATGACACCAATTCTAAGTGTTCACAAAGCTAACAAGTAGTTATGGATTGAAAGCACCAGGACATATTCTCCAAAGTTTTAAAATTTTGCATATGCTAGGAATTTGAAGGGACATATTGCCAAATCATATTTCATATACATGAACGAGGTCTTTATGAAATAAGAACATGAATCTGAAATTCATTTTTCAGCTAAGTAAAGTAATGCATGAAAGAAAAATTTCTCCAACATATGAAACTCAAAGATGCAATCGGACTTTAATACTATTTTATAATTTTTTTGAAACCTTGGTAGTCATTCTGACAGTTGCTTCAGAGTCGCCAAGTGAAGGGTTTAGAAACTGTTTTCAGAAATATATATATATATATAAAATATACAAACAAGTTTGTTAATGTATTGTAGTTTTTTGTGGTAAAAAAGACAGCTTGAAAGAACAACTGCAAATAAGAAAAGATTCTGAATTATCATTATAAAGAATAAATATTTTCTTGCAAGTTTCTAAAATGTACCTAGTATATTTTAGTAAAATACATTGTTTTAATATTTACCTTCATCAAATTTAACATATTTGGTTGAATCTTTCCAAAATAAAACAGAACAAAGAAAAAATAGGCAGGCAGAGCAGGTGTTGGCATGTTATACTTTTGCAATAAATCTCATTGCAATGCAAATTTATATTCTACTGCCGTATATATTAGTGATAATTTGGACAGATGTTTAACTGACTTTGCTTATTAAAATTCACCATAAATGAACTGTCAAATTCAAATTGCTCTAAGCACAAAAGCCAGCAAAGTCAAATTAAAGTAACTAATGGTAAAAAGATTACTGAATCTTCATGAGTAAAAACATTAAAAATAATTAAGTGAAGGGTAGCCTTGTGTGTGACAAATAAGACAAATACTTGAATTTCACCTCCTACATATTTAAGTATGTCTATTTTGTACATAACAAAGAAAAAGTGTGTGTGTATATATATATATATATATGTCTGTTCAGTTTGTTTTTTTCTGAGACATGTCAGAATTTTCTCTTTCCATATGACAGATAACATGTCTTCCTCATGTATTTACATATAAGGAAGGGACTTTTCACTCTATTTTAGGAAAGGACAGCAGGAGAGAAACATTCCAACATCTCTAAGCTTCCTCATTTTTTCCTAGGAAAAGGAGTGATTTTGCTAATTAGTACATTTGGCAGAGAGAAAATAATACAAAGATTCTGCCCTTGGGCATGCTCTCTTGGATACTGTCCGTCTACAAAGACTCTCTATGTGATTTGCTGGTGACAATGAGCTGTCCAGTACCACCTGCGACATGGTAGGGCTCTCATCTGGAGTTCACGCATATTTGGCTACAGGTCCATTCTACCTTTGTCAATTTAGTCTTATCAGTAATAAAGCTAAATTTTGAATGTAGCTCCCAAGTAATTCCAAACTTGGGCCATTTTTTGTCTCTCTATAATCTCAATGTACATGATGGCAAAACAAGACAGCCATGCTATCAATTAAATTTCTTATTTATCAATTAAATAACATATGAAACAAATTTGACTTACATAATACTTCACTTTTGATCTCATGTAATTCTGTTTATATAACCATTTTATATACATTACATTATTATATTGCATATATTTTGTCTAATTCTTCTTTGAGTTTGTTTTTTGTTTTTATAATTGTTTCAGATATGAGGGGAAAATCCTGTTCCTGGTACTCCATCTTGTCCAGAAGTGAAAAAACTCATTATTTCTTTATTTGTACTGTTTTTATCTATTCATCCATAGTGTTCTCAACAAAGATATCAAAAACATTTTGATAACATTTGACAAATATCCAAACACATTAGATAATTTATTTATTAAATTTAATTTTCTGGAGCTCTCCTAAGAACCCTTTTTTCTCCTGATTCAATATGGTCTGGTCATTTTCCATTTATGACACCCTTTCCCATCTCTGCCCTCATGTAAAACTCCTATTTGCTGGATACTACAACATTTTTACTTCTCCAGGTTAATTTTCTTCTTGTTTTTTTTTTTCTTCCTGAATCACAATTTCTCTCATATATGAAAAGTAAAGTTTTAGGAGGTCTTTAATATCTTAAAAAATTATGCTTCATCTATAGTGTTATAAGAACAAACCACTCTCTTTCATAATTGTGAAGCATTGTTCTCTTTTACTTTTTGAGAAATCTAACAATTTACTATTGCACAATTAATTATATATAAACTGATTTTGTTTCTATTTATAAATGCCCTCCTCATTGCTTACTGTATAACTTTTTTTTTGATTTTCATCATATTGTACAGTTTGTACAAACTGTACAATATGATGTACTTAATTGGGCCTCCTGTATTTTTATTTGTTAAATCAGGCATCTCTATGCCAATATAGCTATACCGTCACTCTGATTCAATCTCTTCAGATAGTAAAAAACTTATTTTAATCTTCCACATAATATATAAAGTGGGACATGGAAAAATGACTTTCAGAGATTGGAAGGGAATCAACAGGGGGGATGAGATAATCTCTATGCTGCACATTCCTAAGTTTGGTGCACAAAATTTTTACCTAATCGTGTAATATTTAAACTATTTGTTTATCCCTCATCCTATGATAAGTGATGCTTCAGAATCTTCTGAATACAGTCTTCTACAATTTAAGGTAACGTTCGACATCCCACTATAGCTATGATCCCATTTTACCGTCGTTTATCACTCATTCGTCCAACTTCCACATCTTTCCAAAAGTCGTTGAAATTTATTTTCCTTTTCTTCAGGCTCTTATTTCAGTTCTAAGGGTTTCTGCCACTTTATTATCATATAACTAGAAGTTTGGAAGGCAGCTGTGTTAAAGATATGGTAAATCTATAGGTTTCATCAGAAGCTGAATAAATGGTATTTGACATGAACTAGTTATTGATAAAATAACTAAAAGAAATTTAAATATTTCAACATTTTCCTCTAAACTGTGGTTGTCTAACACATTTACAAAGGCCTTTATTCAGAGAGTATAATAAAGATTTGTCATCCTCAGCAGTAACCCTTGACATGAAGTAAACCTCTTGGCTTTCAGACAGCATAAGTAACATTGGACTGACAACTCTCAAAGAGCTGAATATAATGATGAGTACTGATTTTGTGAGAGCAAATGGGCCATACATGAAAATTAAGGAAATAATAGGTCTCTTGTGGATGTAACTACTGTAGCAAGCGAAGCATTTGGAAAATATGCATTTAAAAGGGTGTGGAATTTCCACTTGAACCGTGATAGTGTGAGGAGCTCCATGAACTCACTGTGCAGTGAAACAGGTGAAAATTATATATAAAACAAAACTATTTATCTGGAAATGAACTTAAGTTCACAGCAATAATAAAGAATATTTGTTCAGTAAAATATAAAATTCAGCAGGAAGTGTGAGAGTATGTTGGATCTTAATGAATACTTGTGGCATTCCGTTTTCCTTCCAAGTTAGTAAAACAGAAGCTCCACTTCAGATTAATTAGACAGTAAAACAGGGCTTCCTCTCTCCCAAGCTTCCGGTCAGAGGTCTATATACTCAAAAGAGGTAGAACTTCAGCATTTAACTTCCTGCCCTCACTCCCTGTTGGTAAGCGTAAGTTCTAGAGAAGCAAGCAGAGGCTGCTTGCTTCTGCCCCACGTCCACTTGTGAGACAGATGCTCTACCTAAGTTGACGTGCCAGTAAGAATATTGAAACTCTTGAGAGTGATTTTTCTGACTAATGGCATAGAGGTTCCATGCCAAAATGGGCAAACTGAGGAGACCTAGGCCTGTGTTTCGCTCATCCACTGAGCAATCAAAATCTAAAGTAAGGGAGTCAAATAGAGAGAAATATGTTATTTCCCCCATTTCCAGCATCAAAATAATGGCTTATAGATTTTTCTTAAGTAGGCCAGAGAACAGAAAGCAAAACGCCTCCCCTAAGGACTGACTTTCTTTGCAAAAGAACATGAAGAAATTCAAGCCTAAGGACACTCGCTAAAACAGTAGAAGTTGTGGTTAAAAGAAAAGTGTTTGAGAGAAAATAATGGTTTCATCAGAGATATAAGCTAATATGTAGGCCTATAACATGTAAAAACATATATTTACCACTAACCACTTATATTTACTGTAACATATATTTACTAATAAAGAAGAGTGAGAGACAAACTGTATTGTAGTGTGGCAAAGTGGCAAGTGTGCTTTATGTGGCAAAGTAATAAGGTTTAGACATAAGTATTAGCCTAAATACTCTTGGTTGCCTGGGGAGATGTATAAACAAACTTTAAGAGAATACGTTATGGACTAAGAACATGCAATTGAGACATCAAATTAGTGAGAAAAATATTCTGTCTTATTTGTACCATTATACATGTTAGACTCATTTGTTTCAGAAACTAGTTTATTTAACCAATACATAAATTATATACACTGATACACATTTTAGAGTGTATTGATTGTTGATGTACCATGACACATTTTAGATTGTTGATTGTACCATTTCACATATTATAGTCATTTGCTTCAGGCATCAGAGTTTATTTAACTAATAGAGATGGTTAAGATGCTGCCATAAGTGATACTGATATAATTAGCTAAACAGTTTAATGGTGATCTGCAAAGAAATTGATGTCAGCAGTTAGAAAACGAAAGTTCTCTTTTATGCAGAGACAACACAGTTGGTGAAATTGTTATAGTTAACAACTTGGAAAGCAGTTCATGTCTCTAACAAGACTTCAGCTCTGTGGGAAGTGTTTGGAAAGCAATGGAGTGATGGTGTTTGTTGACATTTATTTTCTGCTTTTACTCTAGTACTAAACAAGAGAGATGAGCTCTGGCATAGAGAAGAATTGACAGTTTTCAGACAGAAATGTAAGAGAACAAAGTTCAGAAATGTGTGGTCTCATAAGAATAGAAAATCCACCTTCTTGTAGGCACCAAATCTAGTAAAAATATAGTGTTTGGGTAATAACATTAAGTTTTCCATTAAACAAGATCATTTTGTTTTCTGATAAAGTGCAAGCCTTTCCACTCAAGCTTATATTTTTAGGTAGCCTCACATTAAAAGACAGTGAATAGGCTGAATAAACTAAGAAACAAAGCAAACTTGAAAGTTAGGTCTAGAGAAAGAAACTAAATGAGATCATTGTAACATAGACATTTCTAGAAGCAAACAGTCCAGAGGTCTGCTACTTTTTTTTTGAAGAAATTGTTTTATCAAGGACACTAAGAGATTGATGTAATTGTGGCTTTGTCTATTTAAGCACTGGACCATTGTTTTATTGCTAAACTTTCAGCAGCAAAATATAAGTAGTTGAAACGTATGTCTTTATAATTTAATGTTTTATAATCCTTTGGCTTTATAGCCAGTAATGGGATTGCTGGGTCAAATGGTATTTACAGTTCTAGATCCTTGAGTAATTACCACACTGTCTTCCACAATGGTTGAACTATGTAACAAACCTGCATGATCTGCACATGTACCCCAGAACTTAAAGTATAGTTAAAAAAAAAAAGAAAGGTGTGCAGCCACTTGTAAGGACATTCTTCCCCATGATCACTTTAGATGATGCATTAGAGGATGATGAGCAAGGGAGGACTTCACAAAGGGACAAACACACACTCACATATGCACACACACACAAATGTACACACTCACAAATGCAACACTGTAGAGAATTGACATGCTGCTCCTACCAACAGAACAGAATCAGAGTTTTAGTAAGGAAGCTCCTCATCACAATGAAGGATGTTTTCACAAATGCTACTGAAGTGGTTTGGCTTTGCATTCCCCACCCAAATTTCATATGAAATTGTAATCCCCATGTGTTAAAGGTGAGGCCTGATGGGAGGTGATTGGATCATGGAGGTGTTTTCTTAATGGCTTAGCACCAACCTCCTAGTGCTGTCCTGTGACAGAGTTCTTACAAGATCTGATTGTTTAAAAGTGTGTGCACTACCCCCTCGTGCTCACTCTCTTGACCCTGCCATGATAAGAGATGGCTGCTTCCCCTTCACCTTCTGCCGTGATCGTAAGTTTCCTGAGGCTTCCAAATCATGATTCCTGTTAAGCCTGTGGGACTGTGAGTCAATTAAACCTCTTTTCTTCATAAATTACACATTCTCAGGTTGTTCTTTATAACCGTGTGAGAACAAATTAATACAGCTACTCAGCAGGATTTCATAATTGTAATAAACCAGTGATTGCTGTGTATAATTTCTAGTCTACTATTCTGAAAAGGAGTTTTTATCATGATCATTTTCTCCATGTTTAGCATTATGTGGAACGGGTAAGGCACATGACTTTTCTTTTTATTTCATAGCTTGAACATTTATGGGGAGATTTGGGATTGTCATTAAGTCATTAAGACATGATATAGAGTGAATTTCTCCTTCTGTTGGGCAAAGTCTTCTCTACAATTTTTGAAGTTAGCAGTGAAAACTGACTTGGTGTAGCTGCTGAAGTGTTGCAGAGTTATGTGATTGCCACTGTTCTCCTTACCAAACATGGTAATCATAGAAGTATAAATAGAGATTCCATTTATCTGCCATAGTAAATAATCTCAGAAATCAGAGCCTTCTGTTATCCTGTGTTGGGCAGGTATTGTGATTGACAAATAAATATTGGTGGCATTTCGCCACTCATGCATTGCGTTGTTTGTTAGTTACCATAGCCTAGATTATTCTCATTGATTAAGTATCTCTTAAAAATTAAATAACTGGTACCCACATAGAAAGTAAGGGGTCTGGAAGACCAACCTGGAAAATCAGAGAGGAAACTGAATAGCTGGTCATTTTACTGTTTTCCTCCTGCTCTGTTTACACAGTTGGACTAAAGTTCCCAGTTTCTCTTCCACTTAGGTATGGTCACATGACTTTATAATCTTTGAAATGTGGGTAAAAATGATGTGTCTTACTTGAATGATGATGAATGTTTGATCACCATATAATTCTCTTTTCCATCAGGCGGCTGTACGCAGAGTAGTACAGAGAACTTTTAAGCCACGTACTGAAGGTGGAGGAGGCAAGGACAGATTAATGCTGGGTATTTTATTTATACCTTGGAAAAGAGCCTCTTGCCAATTAGGAATACCTGCTTTGAATCTTAGTGGCACATAGTGAATTTTTGTGACATTATTTTTGCAGAAGCTACCCTTGTCTCCTCACTGTCCCCTCCTCTACCCAACATACATATAAGGAAAATGAATGTACTCATAGATTAGATTGATTTTAAGGTGATATAAAGACAGGGTTGAATTGACAAAACATTAGCCTATTTGAAAAATTAATTAAATTTGAAGAGAGGCAATCCTTTAATCAGCAGTGGAAAAGTAATGGGAACACATATCAAGTTCTTTCTTTCTCTTTTTAAAACCATGTAATTGAAGCAAAATACAATTATTTATAAGATTCGAAATTAGTAATCTTCAAAAAGGGAAATAATAGATATTATTTCTTTATCTACTCTACTTACATATAGCTGGTGTAAAGTAATTTCTTTTTTTTCTTTTTTCTTTAAATTGCATTTTAGGTTTTGGGGTACATGTGAAGAACATGTAAGATTGTTGCATAGGTACACACATGGCAGTGTGATTTGCTGCCTTCCTCTCCATCACCTATACTGTTATGAGGCCATACCATTACTCAAGGTCACAGAAATAATCCAACTATAATGTACACGCCATTCTTTAACCTAATAGCTTGCTTAATTTTACCTCTTATCAGGATCAATATGAAAATATGAGATAAATATTGACATAGAGAATGTTTTTTAAACAAAAATTGAGCTTCTCTTAGCAAATTATAGGCCCTGAAGTTAAACCAATTACAATCTTAAATTTTGAAAATTTGAAATATTTACTTTGAATATATTCATACTTTTAATGTTTATGTGAAATATAAATTATTTGTGTGCTTAAAATATTTACTTTATAAAGTTTCATGTGTTATATTATGATAGAGATTTACTATATTATTATTTAATAAAACCTTTAATTTTCGTTATAACTATTTTTGAACTGCAAAATTATAAAAAAATTATGAAAAGTAAAATATATGCTATGATATTAAATTTTGTCACTGTTTATTCTTGTGGATGGTGGTACTTGTTTGTTCACTGGAACTGAACTAGAAAGAAAATATATGACCGATTATTTGTATTAAATATCACAGCATCTGGATATTTATGCCATGGCCTATGAAATGTGACAGACAGTCAATACTAAGAGACAATTCCACCTTGTGTGAGGACGAGGAAAAAAGTTCCATATATATCTATTTAAGCAAGTCAAGATGATACATGACAACATGCAATACCAATTTTTATGCAGCTATGAAGAAATACAAACACAGAAAACATCCCCAAAAGTCACTTATGCCTAAAACAGTTTCATAAAATGACACATTCTTAACCTGCTCAAAGTTTCTAAATGAATTTCTGTTGGACTATAATTTCTATTAACATTAGACAAAACATTACTGTCTGGCAAGCAAATTAGCTGTCAGAATTTTTTAAATTAGCACATAGCAATTGTACATATTCATGGGCACAATGTTATGTTTTCATACATGCATGCATTGTATGATGATCAAATCATAATAATTTTTATAAACTTAAACAATTATCATTTCCTTGAGAACATTCAAAATCTTCTTTTCTGGTTAAGTTAAATATGGAATGCATTATTGTTAGCTGTAACCACCATACTATGCAATATAATACCATAACTTATTTCTCCTATCTAAATGTAACACTGTGCCCCTGAGCAAAGTTTTTCAATCTCTCCCCTTTGCTATTTCCAGTATCTGATAATCACCATTACACTCTCAAATTTCATAACTTTTTTTTTTTTTTTTTAGATTCCACAAGTGAGTGAGATCAGGCAATCATGCAATATCAGTCTTTCTGTGCTTGGCTTATTTCACTTAACATAATGTCCTCCAAACTACATGCATTAAAGTTTGTGATACTAAGATGGCAGGTATACATTGGCCAATTTGTATGAGTAATTAACATTTTATTTTTATTTTATACTTGCTTTAATTTGTTTTTTTGAGACAAATTTTCACTGTCACCCAGGCTGAAGTGCAGTGGAAAGATCAGAGCTCACTGCATCTTTAGACTGCAGGGTTCAAGCTATTCTCCCACCTCATTTCCCCAAGTAGTTGGGACTACATGGCTGCACCACAATGTCCTGCTAATTTTGTGTATTTTTAGTAGAGGAGTCTTTCACCATATTGTCCAGGCTGCTCTTAAACTCCCTTGCTCAAGTTATCCACTCACCTCAGCTCCCAAAATGCTGGGATTACAGGTGTGAGCCACAGCATCCAGCCAGATTATTTTATGTTTTATTAGTTTTATTTACAAATAAAGTTATAAAAATGGTTGTAGACAAGAATGTTGAAAACTCTTCTGTATTAAAAAAATCAGAAGATCACCAGTTAGTGCTTTAGCAACTGAGTTACATGCTACTAATGTACAGAAATTGTCTTAATAGAGTTTTAGTTCATAAATTATGGATGCATGCCCCATCTCCTTTGTATGAGTGTCTTTTAAACACCTCACAGAAATCAGCACTTCTGATGTACACATTCCTATGGATTTCATGTTGCAGCAATTTTGTTCACAAGGTGCTCTGCTAATATTACATATCATACGATTGTAATTAAAGAAATGCAATTATTGTTCTTTCTCTAAAAATACTTGAAATAAAGGATTCTTTGCCCAGAAAATAATGGCTGAAGTACATTTTGAATCACAAAAACCAGTTTATCTATTATGTAAGATAATATAGTCTTTTTCTAATTGATGATATGGTAAATTATGTGGGGGATTCATTTAGCCCTGGAATTCAACTAAACCAGAGAGGCTTTTTTAAAATTATAAGGTAATTTTTATTTAGCAACATTCAAGCACATTCTTCAAATAAACCATTCAACACGTTTTGAGACTTTAGGTGGTGTGACTTGAAAGTTTCTTTATGCATTATTACCCTGGAAATGATTTAACTACAAAATAAGTGTGTATTATGTACCAATATAAAATTATAGAATAAAGTAGTGATATTATCTATGTTAAACAGTCTGAAGCTATATCACATCTATGTAGACAGATGTAAATGCAAACATATCCATATCTACACCTGCATATATAAGGAAATGTGATAGGTAGACATATATAGATAGCTATATACAGACATAGATATGAAGATATGGATGATAGATATAAATAATGCCTCCATATCACAACATTAATTTGGAAATCCTCATTGGAGTCATGAGTCAATTGTTTTCATTTTACTCTTGGAGACACTGAGGCTTAAACCAGGTGAAGTAACTCTTAAGACTATACTTAGCTAGCAGGAGAGTAAAGTCTAAAATCAGGTATTATAAACTCTTAGCTAAGATCTCTTCTGAGGTTTTCATTTTACTTAGCAACTTTCTATTATGACTCTTCATAATTTCATATTAAAATATTATTAAAAGCAGATTAACATCTTAAAAAATTACACTTAGTTTTCATTTCTTTTTGTAGAGATGAGGTCTCGCTATGTTGCCTGTGGTGGTCTCGAACTCCTGGCCTCAAGTGATTCTCCCACCTCAGCCTCTCAATGTGCTATGATTACCTCAAAGTGCATGAGGTACCACACCTGGCTACTATTTTAAAAGTTTGAAAAAAATGAGTAGCTGCTACCAATAAAACAGGTTGTCATTTTAAATCAAATAATCCAATATCGTTTATAGTGTTCTTTGCTTTTAACAGCCCAGGGGATTCATTCTGCCATTTATTCTTCAAAGTAATTAAGCGTATCAATTACATGTGAAATGTTACACTGCATTAGGATGAAGATATAGTCAATAACTGGCCAGTTCATTCAGTATTTTGAAGACTTTGCAAAATGGAAGGTCATGCCTGATGAGAATACAATAGCAAAAGTGTTGCCAAATGATTACAGTTATTTGACAGTAATTAGAGTATTATTTTTACATAGATGCAGTATTTAACTTGGTTACTACCTTATATGAAATTTAATATTGATCTCTTCTTGCCTGAAATATCTTATTGGCAACCTAACTACTAAGTGAAATTTAACCTCAGTACATAACTTTAAATGTCCATGTAGTACAGCTCATTTTTTTGTTTCATAAATGAGCGTATATTTTTCAAAGTGTCATACGGTAAAACATAGTTAAATATGTACATAGTCAAATTTCTAATATTTTTTCAAGAAATAATCTTGTTTATGAGCAGAGTGCTGAATTCAGTACAGTGGTGGTAGGGAAAGAGTACAGAGACCTATAAATTAAGAAAAGCAAAAATAATAATAAAATAAATTATATAATTTAATTGTTCTAACAAGCCTTTCCTCTGGGCATTATAACTTCAATTTTACAAATGTGTAAGATGAGACAAAGAAAAGTTAATTTACCTGCTTAAAGTCATATAACTAAATGAGTGTTCATGATTTGGTCTCAGGTTTATTTACAAGAAAACTGCTTGCATTTGTGTCAAATTTGAAAACAACTGGTCCTTTTGTCAAAGGTCTCATTATTGAGTTACAGATACACAGAAGCAAAAAACTAGCAAAATCACTAAGCAGACGCTGGTGAAATATATAGGTTTAAAGAAAATGGTAAGAGTGCTTTGTAGAGTTATCATTTAAATCTAACTTTAGCAAATGTAGAATGATTCCCTGTTAGGGTAATATTTGACCCTGAACTTAGATATTAAGTATTGATGGACAAAAAAAATGTCAAGCACATCAGCAATACTCATGACTGGGAGTGAAGACAATGAAGTAGACCCTAGCATGCCCAGGCTAAAGCAAGCAGTTTGGTACTGATGAAACATGAAAAACATAGAGGATAACAGAAGGCAGAGAACAGTAGCTGAAGATGAGATTTGATAAAGTTATATATAAAAAAACTTATGCAGATACTTACTTGCCATGTTAAGGTATTTTAATTTTTTTAAGCAACAATAACAAAAAATAGAGAAATCAATATAGTAATGTTCTAGAGTGAAATGGCATGAAAGAGATGAAATCAAGGGTATCATTTGGGAGAATATTGTAAGGACTTAACTGTGGTCAGATACATTCCTCTCCTTGTCCATATAACTAGTGAGTTTAGTGTACATCCAGAGTCATTCTCTAAATTGGTTGATAATATTAATTATGATGATTACATGCATGTAGATATCACTTTTTAGCCCAAATTTGTTCATATGTTACCATACTCAGTCCTAGGAATAGGAGACATGAGAAAAATGATGCAGGCATTCCATAAGCATTTTGGAGATACAGAATTTTTAATAGAGAAATTGACGTAACTGCTTAGAGTCATACAAGTAAATAACTAAAGAAAACAAAGTGAAACAAGTCAGTTGCAGAAAAGCAAAACTTACTTGTTCTCATTCATTTGTGGAAGCTAAAAATTAAAATAATTGAACTCCCAACCCTTTTCATTATAACTTACAGCAAGTTCTAAGTAATAAATGCAAAAATAAAATATTTTAATATTCATTTATACATTTCAATATTTAAATCAGATATCTATTTTTGAAACATCAAATAGATTAACACTTTATATGTATTTGCTTTTTCAAATATAGAACATTATACTAAAAATTAATTCAACAAATATTTATTGAATACCTGTTAGCATGAACTAATCACTGATGAAGAAAGAATAGTAATGAAAGCTAAAGCCTAGTAGTGAAGACAGAAATTAATCTAATAATTACTAAAAATAATCATTTCTCTTCTCTTCATTATATTTTTAATTAAAGGAATTTTTATTCTTTATTTATTTGCTTTAATTTATAGTGCAATGGAATATATTTAGACAAATGTAATTGTTTTAAACTTAAAAGCTACTGAAAAACTTGTCATAACTATGTGTCCAGTTCTTATGATTTTTTGATGCAATCTGGTAGCAGTCTTTTGAAATATACTTCAAAAGCTTTGAAATCAAAGTTTTACTGGGAAGTAGACATGGCATATAAAAGAACAAGAGGATGAAGGATTTATAGCTCAGATTCCCCCACATAACCTCACGAAAGAAAATCCGGGAGATTTTTCTGTCAGAGAGAATAGATGGGGTTCAATCATGATAAGTCTTTAAAAAGTATCTCTAGACACCTCTAGATCAAAATGACACATATCTAAGCATCCACTAGTGTAGGGTCTCCAAATTTTTTATGTATAGATATACGGAGAGATGAAAACTCTCAGCAACTTGAAGAAAGAAAGACTGGCAAAAAAAATTGATAGAATGTGGCAAGGAACTATCACATTAACAATAAAACATCTGGATCTGGATTATGAAAATCCTGGTTAGACTTTATAGCAGATGTGAAAATGTTTCATGAAAAGACACCAAGAAGTAAGTTAAAAGTGGCTTCATTATTTATTGACCCAGGAACTTGGAGCATGAACTGCTCAGAGAAGACGGCAGAAATTTACTTCCTCACTTAGGGAATTGACTTGTGAGTTATATACCCTTGCTTCAAACTCTAAAATCACACACTCCCCATATTCACAGTATATTTTAAAAGTTAGAGTAGATTAAATATCAAAAGCCATAAGCTTAATTTAGAGACTGACTGATGGTAGTATTGTGCACTTGAAGAAGTTTATTGAGATATAAAAGAGGATAATTATAATTTTCTGTGTACTATAGTAGCTTTAAGAACATGAAAAACAGGCCAAAAAATAAATAAGAAAGATTAAAGCACTAAAATCAAGGACTTATAGTAGAAACTCTACATTGTTTATCTCCAGCTAGAAAATTTTAAATAAAGTGAAAAAGTGTTGAAAAGACTGAAAGAGACAAAAAGTACTACCCATATTTGAAAAATCTTTGTAGTCACTTTTTTTGAGAAAGAAAATGTGTTTTCAGTGCATCATGAGAAGAAAATTGGCTATATTAAAAAGCAAGAAAATTATATCAAATATTCAAAATCAGAAATAAGAAAAAATATGGAAATGACAAATCTATTTAATTTTATACTAAAAGTGTAAAGAGCAGAATTGATCCAGTCAACACAAATACCCAAAAACAAAGCTAAAGAAACCCAAAAACACAGTAAATTAGTAGAACTATTTGCATGCTTTTGAAGAAGTTTGAAAAAGAGCTCTTGAAGAAGAAAGGTCAAAGTGGTTAACATTATGAGAGGCAGGAGATTATCAGTATAGATAATTGAGAACAAGAATCAAATATGTGACTCTTGAAGAAGATACCAGATTACAATACACAGAAACTAAAACACTTATAGATAGAAGAGATTCATAGAGAGCCAGGCTAAAGCAACAACAATTTCACAGGCAAATTTAGTTTTGAAGGAAAATTGCCAGATATGGTAAACAAACAGGTAAGTGCGCACCATGATCAGGGGCAAATACTGTCAAAAGAAACAACTTCAACAATATTTAGATTTTGGATTTAGCAATAAAAGGGTTTACAGGGTCCACTATAAATGTGTTACAACTATGTAAGAATGACTCACGAAGATGAAATAAAAGACCTACTGACTTGAAAGAAAGAATTAAAAATAAAAATACTTACTTGCAAAATGTATTTGTGTGCATAAGGGAAATATTAAGAACATTTAAGAAACGGTACTAGAACTAATTAAGTGGATTTAGTAAGTTTGTAAGGTAGAAGATCAATTTTAAAAATTTAATTTATTTCATATATATAACAATAAATAATTTAAACCTAATTTTAAAATGTCTATCTACAACACCATAAAAAACTTATGAGTTGTTTTATCAAAATATATGTAAGTCCCATATACTAAAAACTATAAAACACTACCGAGAAAAATTAAAGAACTAACCAAATGGAAAGCAATATCATATTCATGATTTGGAAAACCGGTTATTCTTAAGATGATAATTCTTGCCAGAGTGATCTATAGATTTAACATTATCTTAAACAAAATTCCAGTTGTTTTCTAAATAGAACCTGAGCTGCGTATTCCGAAATGTGTATACATACACAATTGACCAAAAAGAGCCAATATTACCTTTAAAATTAAAAATAAAGTTGGAGGGCATACAGTACACAATTGCAATACTACAAAGCTACAGTAATCTTGAGAGTATAATAACTACATAAGCATAATTATGTAATTAGTATAGTTTCTAGTTTCCATATGTTGACCCCATGTATATCTTGTTTCAATTCATTGTTATTAAAGTGCTAAAGTAATTCACTGGGCAAAGGTTAGTCTTTCCAGCAAATTATGTTGAAATAACAAGGTACCAATCTAGAAAGAAAATCTTTCACCCCTACACTGTGTCATATGTAAGTCTAATCACAAACAGATAGTGGGTTGTTTACCAAAAAGTATCTGAGACATGCCTCAATCAATTTAGAAAGTTTATTTTGTCAAGGTTAAGGATGCATCCATGACATAACCTTAGGAAGTCCTAAAGACAGATGCCCAAGGTGGTCAGTGTAAAGTTTGATTTTATGCATTTTATAGAGACATGAGACATCAATCAATATGTGTTAAGATGTACACTGGTTCTGTCTGAAAAGGTGAAATAACTTGAAGGAGGGGTAGGAGGCAGAGGAGATTCCTGGTCACAGATAAGAGACAAAGAGTTGCATTTTTTTGAGTCTCAGATCAGAGTTTAACTGAATACACAATTTCCATGTGAAAGGGGATAAAGAAATAATTAACGTATGCCTTTGACTGGCTCAGTGAATCTGTATTTTCACGTAAATAATAGGACAGAGAGAGCTATCAGATATGCATTTGTCTCAGGGGATGTCTGAGTTCTGTCCTTTGTCCTGAACCTGTGAAGATAAGCTATCCACATACATTGCCAAGGTGAAATTCAACAGAATTGTTTTAGGATAGAGATCTTGAAGCTCACAAAGAAATTCCTTGTAGGCAAATTGTGGGGGAAGTATGCAGCTTTTTTAATCTTTGTAGGTATCTTATTAGAAATACAATGAAAGCACATTTGCCTGATTCAGTTTCCAGTTTGGTTTTTTCCTTTGGCTTAGTGATTAGAGGGTTCCCAACATTGATTTTCCATTCACAACATCAATAAAATTAAAAAAAAAATGAGTTTCCATATGTTTACCCCGTGTATATACTGTTTCAGTTCATTGCTATTAAAGTGCTAAAGTAATTCACTGGGAAAGGTTAGTCTTTCCAGCAAATTATGTTGAAATAACAAGGTACCAATCTAGAAAAGAAAATCCTTCACTCCTACACAGTGTCATATGTAAGTCTAATCACAAACAGATAGTGGGTTTGAATATTAGAGCTAAAATCAAGAAACTTCTTGGACTCCGGACAAGAACTCAGGACCCGCTGAATAGCAGGCACAAAAAGTGCTGTCACATGTTCCTGGCGGACTCACCGAGTTGCAAGCAGTGACTGGCTCAGATTCATCAGACTGTGTTCATCAGACTGTGGGAGTAAACAGGGTGGCTCAGATTTCAGCATTCCCCAAGCCACAGCTGTAACACTGCAGCCCTCTCACCCTCTGCTGGCATTGGGCAGCCACCCCATGGAATGGGAAGTAGTGGTGGGGCTGGGCCAGCCCAGCAGCTGTCGGCCAGAGTGGCTGACAGAGCTGTAACACAAATGGGCTGAAACATGCCTCCTCCCACGTTCGCTGTGCTGTGGGCAGTGGGACCAAGAGAGTGGTACACACACCCCCACCCTCTGGGGCCCTGTGGTGGCTGGCGTCTCCGAGTTTTCATGTGCGACCTATTCCCCCTCATTCAGATGCTGGTGCCTGCAGCAGAAGCCATGCTGTGGTAGGCCTGATCCAGCCGCAGCCTTCCATGCAGCCGGCACCTGATCCAGCACCTGGAGCTGCCCTTTCAGCCACAGTGGCCGGAGCAGCTGCCTGTGAGCATTGGCTGGACCCTGGGCTCACTCGCTTACACACCCCTCACTATCTGCATCCGGCTCATCCTCAGTGGACGTGGGATCTAAGCCAGTAGCATGAAGTAATTGCGGGCTGTCGGGTGGAGTGTTTGGAACAAGCCCACTGGGTAAAAGTGAAACTCAAGCAGAGGTGCTGCTGGCCACAGAGGTTTGTGGTTGGTGAAGCAACAGCCAAACATCCTGTGACACTTGAATACTTTTTGGATGAAGCATTCAAAACTGTATAGAAACTTCAGTTTAGGGGGAATCATTATTTAATAATTTAATAAGTAAGATTTGACTGAGTATTTTGGGGGATAGAAGAATAAGTCTAAGAACAAAGGAGACTTCTATTTGCTAAAATATGGATCAAAGGATCTTGGTGGGGGGGTTGGGTATTTGTTTATAAGGTGGTTGCTTACGTATCTTTTCTCAACTGCCTTCTATGTCTTATCAGTGTTTGGTTTGAATTTTGCTACATTAAACTAGCCCAGATAATATTCTACTGTCTATATTAAAGTTTTTCTGATATAGACAGATAAATTAGATTAATTGATTGATAGATAAATAGAGATAAATCTGATGTCTAGAGAAAAAGAGACAAAGAGAGAGGATTTGTTTTAAGGACTACCTCTGACTTACGCAACTAAGGAGGCTTGCAAGTTAGAAACAGGCCAGTAAACTAAAAATTCTGCCAAGAGTTAATATTTCAGTCTTGGCAATCCGAAGCCTGGAAACTTAGACAGAATTTCTACTTTTCAATTAACATAGAAGAATTCCTTTCTTAACAGGGACCTAGATTTTTTTAAGGCTTTCTGTTGTTTGGATGAGGACCACCACATTGAGGACCACCTTGAAGTCTACCAATTTAAATTTTAATTATATCAAAAAATACTTTCCCAGCAACATCTAGCTGAGTGTTTTACAAAACAATTTGACACCACAGCCTAGGCAAGTTGGCACCTAAAACTAACCATGGCATAGTTTCATCTGCGAAATCAATAAGTACTTTCAAATAGAAAAATGAAAATAAATGCACAGTCATGGATTGCTTAATGATGAGAAATGTGTTGTTAAGCAATTTTGTCATTAGGCAAATATCATGGATTGCACTTAACCAACCTAGATGGTATAGCCTATGAAACACTTAGGCTGTATCTTACAGACTTTGTTCCTAGGCTACCAAACTATACAGTAAATTACTAAACTGGATCCTGTGGAAACTGTAACACAATGACAAGTATTGTATCTAAACATAGAGAAGGCATAGTGAAAATACAGAATATGGTAGGCATGGTGGTGAGTGCCTATAATCCCCGCTACTCTGGAGGTTGAGGTGGGAGGATTACTTGAGCCCATGAATTTGAAATGATCCTGGGAAGCAGCAAGACACAATCTCATATAAAAAACAAAATAATTTAAAAATATATTATAAAAGAAAAAAATGATATATCTTTATAAAGACTTACCAAAAATAGAGCTTGCAAGCCTGGAAATTGCACGGGGTGAGTTACTGAATGAGTGGTAAGTGAATGTGAAGGCATAAGACATTTCTCTACACTACTCTAGACTTTATAAACACCGTATAATTGGGCTACATTAAATTCATTTGAGAAATTTTTTTCTTGAATAATTAAACTGAGCTTACTGTAACATTTTTTTATAAACTTTTTAATTTCTTTCTAGTCTTTAACTCTTATGTGGTAACACTTAGCTTAAAACACAAACACATTGTACAGCTGTATTAACATATTTTTTCTCTATATCCCTATTCCATAAGCTTTTTCTATTTTTAACATTTTAAACTTTTTCAACTTTTTGTTGAAAACTATCTGACAATCCTAAGCAAAAAAGAAAAAAAAGAAAAAAAGCTGGAGGCATCATGCTACCTGACTTCAAACTATACTACAAGGCTAGAGCAATTGAAACAGTATGGTACTGATACCAAACAGAGATATAGACCAATGGAACAGAACAGAGGCCTCAGAAGTCACACCACACATCTACAACCATCTGATCTTGAACAAACCTGACAAAAACAAGCAATGGGGAAAGGATTCCCTATTTAATAAATGGTGTTGGAAAAACTGGCTAGCCATATGCAGAAAGCTGAAATTGGACCACTTCCTTACACCTTATATAAAAATTAACTCCAGATGGATTACAGATTTAAACATAAGACCTATCACCATAAAAACTCTAGAAGAAAACCTAGGCAATACCATTCAGGACATAGGCATAGGCAAGGACTTCATGACTAAACACCAAAAGCAATGGCAACAAAAGCCAAAATAGACAAATGGGATCTAATTAAACTTAAGAGCTTCTGCACAGCAAAAGAAATAATCATTAGAGTGAACTGGCAACCAACAGAATGAGAAAAAAATTTTGCAATCTACACATCTGACAAAGGGCTAATAACCAGAACCTGCAAAGAATTTAAACAAATTTAAAAGAAAAAAACAAACAACCCCATCAAAAAGTGGGTGAAGCATATGAACAGACACTTTTCAAAAGAAGACATTTATGTAGCCAACAAACACATGAAAAAAAAAGCTCATCACTGTTCGTTAGAGAAAAGCAAATCAGAACCACATTGAGATACTATCTCATGCCAGTTAGAATGGCAATCATTAAAAATTCTGGAGACAACAGATGCTGGAGAGGATGTGGAGAAACAGGAACACTTTTACATTGTTGATGAGAGTGTAAATTCTTTTAACCATTGTGGAAGACAGTGTGGCAATTCCTCAAGAATCTAGAACTAGAAATACCATTTGACACAGCAATCCCATTATGGGGTATATACCCAAAGGATTATAAAACATTGAATTATAAAGACACATGCACACGTATGTTTATTGTGACACTGTTTACAATAGCAAAGACTTGGAACCAACCCAAATGCCTATCAACGATAGACCAGATAAAGAAAATATGGCACATATACACCATGGAATACTATGCAGCCATAAAAAGGTGAGCTCATGTCCTTTGCAGGGACATAAATGAAGCTGGAAACCATAATCTCAGCAAACTGACACAAGAACAGAAAACCAAACACAGCATGTTCTCACTCAAAAGTGGGTATTGAACAATGAGAACACATGGACACAGGGAAGGGAACATCACCCAGTTGGGCCTGTTAGTGGGTGGAGGGGCTAGGGGAGGGATAGCTGGGGGTGGGGGAATTGAGGAAGGATAACATTAGGGGAAACACCTAATGTAGATGATCGGGGGGATGGATGCAGCAAACCACTATGGTGCGTGTATACCTATGTAACAAACCTGCACGTTCTGCACATGTACCCCAGAACTTAAAGTATATAAAAAAAATTAAGACACAAATACACACATTAGCCTAGACCTATACATGGTCAGAATTATCAATATCACTCTTTCATCTCCATATCTTGGGTCACTAGAAAGTCTTCAGGGGCCATAACAAAAATGTAGCTGTATTCTCCTAAGATACAAATACCTTCTGGAAAACCTTTGTAAGAATCCTGCTCAAGGCTGTTTTACAGTTACTTAAAAATAAACATAAGTAGAAGGAATGCACTCTAATATAATGATAAAAAGTACAGTATAAAAATATGTACACCAGTAACATAGTCATTTATTATTGTTATCCAGTTATGGGCTGCAGTTAACTATGTACTATCCTTTTCAAAACTGGCAGTGCAGTAGGTTTGCTTACACCAGCAACACTACAAACTCTAGTCATGAGTTACACTACAGTGTCACGATGTCTCTAATGTAACTAGGCCATAGAAATTTTTCAGCGCGATTATTATCTTATGGGACCACTGTCATGTATGTGCTCAGTAATGCACCAAAATGTCATTATGCAGTAGTCTTTTATGCACATATTTTTCTGTAGATAGTAGTTGAAGAGATTAAGCATATCAAAAATTGATCCTTTAAATTAATATTCAATTATGAAAAAGCTAGTCCAACATATTTTTAATACAGCCTTTGATTTAATTAAAAAGAACATCTCTCAGAATGCCAAATTGTTTTCAAACATTTTACTAGGTAAGTTAAATTTACATTATTAATTAAGTTCTCAGATATGAATTGTTTAGTTAGGGACTAATCTTTATTCCTGTAACTTTTGTTTTGTTATCCAAGGTTCTGGAATGATGTGTTTGATTTTATTTTTCTCACATTCAAAGCCCCTTGTGATATGAAAATTAGTCTCTCTGTTCTTTTCTTTTCTTTTTTAACTGATGGACCCAGGAAAGAGACTTTTTAAGTTACTCAGTTTTTTTAAAATGGCCTTTTTCTTTGTTTATCTTCTCTTTGTTTAGTTGTTTTATAGCATGTCATCATATGTGAACTTTATCCAATATTTATTTTGTTTCAGCACTTTCTACTCATAAATTATAAATCCTATTATCATTGCTGTCAGTGGTGGCTGATTTACCTTGGGATAACAAAAACAATAATAAAATAAAACATTAATATAAAATTTGGAGAATATTCACAGAATACTCAACGAAATCAACTTTGTAATTACTATTTGCCTTTATTATCTTATACTGAAATATGTTTATGACTCATTTCCCCAAATTTTATTCTTAGGAAAAGTTTTAATCCTACTAAAAATGTAATCCAGTGGATCCTTTAAGTCTATACCAGATGTTCTGTGAGATTAGCCAACCTTGTCATAGATATTTATCAATATTTTGTACACAAAAGTATAATTTACTTCCTGATCCTAGCTCTTTGTTACCTAAAAAAACAATTGCTACCAACAAAAGCAATTGGATTGACAATCCTAGTTACGTAAGATAATGGAAAAACAGTTATTTGTTATGTATTTTTTACATTATAAGAACAATGCAAATTTATATGAAGAAGTAGCTTTATATTTAAAAGTTTTACAAGTAAATTAACAGTATGTTGAATATATTTCTGTCTGTATTTTGAAAATGCACAATAGGTTCCAATTTAGGTTGTCCTGGGTTAGTTTTTTGCTAGTTTTGCACAGAAAGAAATAGAAATATGAAATTTAATTAATTATATGGATTTTAAAATGAAATGGAATATTTTATTTTGTTTGTAACCCTCAACCAATAAAATGTAAATCATGATTTTAAACCTTGGGGCTATAATAAACTGGTTGCCTTAGTAGCCCTAACCCTTTGCCTCTCCTGAATGCATATCCTTTAAAATGGGACTTTGCAGCTCCTGTCATGAAGCACATAACATAATTATCCATATCTTAATTCCGAGTTCAGCAATGTGACTTGCTTTGGCCTTTGGTATCTTAGCATTGGTAGTATAAGCAAAAGCTAGAAAAAGGACTCCTGCACCTTTGCCTTCAATGTGGAAACACAGCCAGACTGGCTCACCAGAGGGATGTGAGAGAAAAATGTAGAGCCAAGTTGTTCCAGGCAATAATCAGCCCACTTCCAGAGACATAATACCCCAGACAGCAGCCAGGTAATACCCAGACATGACAGACAGTTCATGTGAAACTCAGAAATTGTCCAGCTGAATTTTCTAGTCGCAAACTCAAGAACAAATTCTTAATGTTTTAAGCCATTGTGTTTTGGAATGGTTTGTTATGCTGCATAAATATGACAATAGATAAATGATGGAAAAGTATTTTTTTTTTAATTTCTCAGTTAATAACAAGTGCTCTGTGTATAGTCTGTTTTCATACTGCTATAAAGAACTGCCCAAGACTGGGAAATTTTTAAAGGAATAATGTTTAACTCACAGTCTGCAGGGCTCAGGAAACTTACAATCATGGTGGAAGGCAAAGGGGAACAAGGCACCTTTTTCACAAGGTGGCAGGAAAAAGAAGTGCTGAGTGAAAAGAGAAGAGTTCCTTATAAAACCAGCAGATTTCATGATAACTCACTCACTTTCATGAGCATAGCATCAGGGAAACTACAACCATGGTTCAAGTACCTTCTCCTGGTCTTTTCCTTGATCCTTGGGGATTCTGGGGATTACAATTCAAGATGAGTTTTGTACACAGAAAGTCTAAGCATATCACTCTGGTGTAACATCTCTCTGTTTTTAAAATTATGTGTATATTTAAGGATATATATATTTATTTATTTTAAACAGCCAATTCTTCTCACCCAAATAAATGTAAATGTGTGTGTAAATGTAAATATGTGTGTTTTTATATATGTGTGTGTATGTGTATTTAAAAAATAAGTTGCACTGTAATTTTCTGCGTGCATGAAGTTTAAAATTACACAAGCATTTTGTTTTGAAGTTATTTATAACTCTTTTTGTTTTAATTACCACTCTATTTTCCAAATGTTTCATTGGTATATATATGTTGATAGTTGACTTTACCACATAGAATTCCACAGTACCACTGATTTTCTACTTATCCACTATTCCAGAGATGGAAACTATGCTGTTATCCATATTTCTACTAACACAAAAAACATCACAATGAAAATCTCCATGTTTAACTCTGTGGGAAAATATATATATTTAAGTATCATTGCATAAATTTACTTTCTAAGAAGGTCATTCCACTCATATAATTTCTTGTTTTGTAATGTTTTTAATATGTTGCTTTTTTTCTCACCTTTGTCAAGATTTAGGTACTCTATTAAAATAGAAAAGTAGTTTAATTTGTCTGTTTATTTGTTTAATGTAGAGATGTATGGTATGTGTGACCTTCACCCTCTTTTACACAAATCCTAAATAATAACAAAACAATTTTAAATTATAATTAGGAAGATTTTGTTTGCCAATCTTAGAAATTACTATCAATTAAAACAGGGTTCAGGATAATAGTTTGGAGTTGTCATATGTGGGTGTCGTCTCAAAAATTGAATTGCAATTATCTGTTTCAGAAAATTTGCTTGTTCTGTCCAGCACTAGCATTCAGTGAAAATCAAACTACCTTAGAAGAGAAAATAACATCATGCTATAATTTTAAGAGACTAAATATATAAAAAGAAGTGAATAAATATTAAAGTGGAAAAGACAAATCTATGTAATCAAGTAAATATAATCCTTATAACTTTTCAGAAAACAATCACAAAAAATATATATATTATCCCATTATCTACAGATGACTCAATATTTTTATATATAACTTTTAAAATGTATTATTCTGCATAAATTTTTTAGAAAAAGTATTTAGATAAAATGTATAGTTAACAAAACAATATGAAAGATGGTTCTCCTTGTTCAATGTTTCTCAAATAGGACTCTATTAGTATTTTGAGTTGGACCATTCAATTCTTGGATAATTTCCACATTGGGATCCCAGATCCAAATGCTTTAATAATTTAACAACACTTAGAATTGAGAATGCATTCTATTTTGTCATTTTCCAGCTTACAAATAAACACCTCATATAGCTCAGTAAATCTAATAGTGTATCAGTTCACAGTGCATAGCAATCACTAGCAATGGGGTTTAAAAGCCTCTTACTGTGTAGGGATCATGAAGTTCTTATTTATTTATTATATTTTAAGTTATGGAGTACATGTGCAGAATGTATAGGTTTGTTACATGGTACACACGTGCCATAGTGGTTTGCTGCATCCATCACTCCATCATCTATATTAGGTATTTCTCATAATGCTATCCCTCCCCTACCTCCCACTCCCTGCTATCCCTTTCCCTAGCCCTGCACCCCCCAACAGGACCCAGTGTGTGATGTTTCCCTCCCTGTGGCCATGTGTTCTCATTGTTCAAAACCCACTCATGTGTGAGAACATGCAGTGTTTGGTTTTCTGTTCTTGTGTCACTTTGCTGAGAATGATGGTTTCCAGCTTTATTCATGTCCCTGCAAATTATTGGTAGCTGAGTTAAACCTGTAACTAAAACCTTTACATGAGAACAGAGGTTTCAATGTTTTTAGAAGGTGTTTTACATAAATTCACTGAACACTCAGTAATGCAAAAAATTAATAATAAAAAATTATTTCAGATAAAAAATATAGAGTCATTTGTGGGTTTTGAAGTCCTTTAAAGAAACAATGGCATGGAAAGTTGTTAGAATTATTTTCTACTTTTCATTTAAGTTCCACTTTTTAATTATAGATCCAAGGTACTGTAAATTTGACACCATCTTTCAAGCTTAATGATGAGTACTTCACTTTCATTTTCAAAATAAATTGATACTAAGTAGATATATTTATTAAATATGGGGCATTCAATGAGGTGATCAAGCTTGCAAAAGATTTATTATTTTAGGTTATTTATATAGTGTCCTCATACCACAACTTTTCACAGCAGCAATTAATGCACTAGTACCATGTTGTGCTACAAAACACATTTCTTAGAAACAAGTTTTACATTCATTTTTTTATCCATGTTTATAGTACTATCTGTAAACATTATGCAAAAATTATATGTAAAATTAAGGGTAATGCAAAAATGAATAAAACATCTTGACTAGCTTACCCATTAGCATTGCCCTTTATGAGGTACTTTCTTCTTTGTTTCCACTTCTCTTTTGAAAACTATACCTATAGATATATCATTACATATAAATCCCCAATTTTTAAACTGTTACGTAAATAACAACCTACTCTGTGAAAAAATTAGCACTTTTTATAATATGAATTCAGTGAAGTATTTACATTATACATTATATCACTAGAAATAAATTTTGTTTACTTATATACAAAATAAACACGGTATTCACGATTTGATGCTAAACTTTTTTTATAACATCTTCTACATACAAGGCATTTGGCAAGGTTTTGTGGAGCAGGAGGTATATTAAAATGTTAAAAGGGATAAAACACATTTAAAGGGATAACATACATTTAAAAATCCAAGATTATTATGATCTCTAAATATTAAATATTATATAATGCTTATCTCAATATTTCATCAAAACAAGATGCAATGGATTTTAATATGTGCCATTTTATGTACTTTTATATACTTCAGAAAAGAAAAAAATTGCTCAACATTGGCAAACTATATAGGAGACTCCCACTTAAGCGTAATCCACAAAAGGGTTATATATTAACCCTTGCTATGTATTAATTGTTGTTCACATTTCCCTTTCCACAAAAGGGAAAATTAAACAAGACCTTAAACTACAAGAAAGAACAGCAAATTAACTAACAAACCTCTACCTTGATACTTGGTGGAAGAGATAAAACTTTCCCAGATGATTTAAATCACTAGGCATTATCTTGTATGGTTTGTATTATGAATTCACTCTACTAGTGTGGTCCAAAAGCCTCAAGCACAGAATTTAATGAAAGTGGTCTCAGGTTTATTTTGTCCCTAGGTGACTGGAAGAAGCAAATGCAAATCTTCCTGGTCTCAGTGTATGTGAACACAGGTTTGTAAAATGCCATCCACAAGAAGATGCATTCTAACTTTAGAAATGTGAAATTGTGTAACAGATATTCTTAAAATCTATTAAATATATATTCTATCATAAAATCCATGCTTTATATAAATGCTAAAATATGCTATTGAATCATATTTTTATATTAGGGAGCTAGGAAACCTAATAACGACAGTAATAATAGTAACAAAAAAAGTAGCAAGAACAAAAATAGCTGTGTCCTTCCAATGTGCCAGACATTAAATTTCCATATATTTAGTAACTTTATGCTCACAACAGCCCTTTGAAATAATAATAATAATTTTCCTTTTCTCACAGATAAGTAAACAAAAAAGCCAGTACTTGAATCCAGGCAGTTTTTGTGCAAAGGCATACCTTAATCACTGTTTTAAGAATGAAGGATGTTTCAGTAAGCGCTGACCACATAGATGGCCGTTCCAAACTAAGAGGACACAGAAGAGCACAGTTTTTTTGTTTGTTTGTTTTTGTTTTGTGTGTGTATATGTGTTCGTGTGACATTTCTTAGACTGTCATGTGGGTTAGCATGGTTAGGACAAAAGAAATTAAGTACAATTAACTAGGCGATAATATTTGCAAATTATATGGAGGGCAGAACATGTATTATTTTTATATTAAGATATATTAGGTATATTACCTAACTATTGAGGATTGATTAAAAGTCTTGGAGAAAAAAATGTATCATGCTATGAACTGTATTTTCAGACAACAACTGGTATCAGTGTGATACACTTCTCAAAAAGATGACAGCAGCTAGATCATTTACAAAGGGTTCTCTTATAGAGAATAAGTTAAAAGTCTTACCTAATATTTTAAGTCAACAACATATACTGAAAACTTTTGACTATATTTTTGGAAGGAAGAGAGTGTTTCCAACTGAGTTATCGAACAGGGGAAGAAAAATATGTTTGACAAAGGATATAATAAATTCACTTGAAAACCTACTGAATTTGAACTACTTGTGTAGTTTTCATGCAATTTGGTTAGGGCATAGGTAGAAGAGAGTCAAGAGAATTGATGACATTGACAGAAGAAAACATCTTAAAACAAATGCATGTAATAGTTGAAATAAAACTTATGGGTATATTCTTGAATATATTTCATAGAATTTAATGGATTAAATAACCTTCAATTGATTTTCTTGCACTTTTTTCAAAGAGTGATATTTTTATTTATAATGAAACAAATATATACAATGCCTTAAAAATGTTTTGCAATAAAATGTGCACAACATAAAACGAACCATTTTTACCATTTGTAGTGGTAAAATGTAGTGCCATTAAACATTTAGAGTGTTGTGAAACCATCACCTCTGTCCATTTTCGAAATTTACAGAAGTGTTTTTAATATTTTTAAATTTTACATTCAGTGTCTCAATTTTGGTAAAATTAGTCATAGTGTTACTGTCACCAATCTTGGTAAAATTAGTCACTCCAAATCCCATGAGACGGTTCTTGAACCTCATACAAGAAAGAATTTGGGGCAAGTCCATAAAGTGAAAATAACTTTATTTAAAAAGTGAAGGAATAAAAGAATGGCTACTCTGTAGGCAGAACAGTGGGATGGACTGCTTGACTAAGTACACTTATAGTTATTTCTTGATTACATGCTAAACAAGGGGCAGATTATTCATGAGTTTTCCAGGAAAGGGTAGTGGGGGCAATTCCATAACTGAGTGTTCCTCTCTTTTTCAGACCATTTAAGGTAACTTCCTGACATTGCCATGGCATTTGTAAACTGTAATGGCACTGATGGGAGTGTCTTTTAACATGCCAATGCATTATAATTAGCGTATAATGAGCAGTGAGGACAACCAGTGGTCACTTTTATCACCATTGTGGTTTTGGTGAGTTTTGGCTGGCTTCTTTAATGCATCCTGTTTTATCAGCAAGATCTTTGTGACTTGTACTATGCTGACCTCCTATCTCATCCTGTGGCTAAGAATGCTTAACCTCTTGGGAATGCAGCCCAGTTACGTCTCAGTCTCATTTTACCCCGTCCCTATTCAAGATGGAGTCACTCTGGTTAAAACACCTCTAACAATAAATCAGTGCTAAACTAAACAAAAGGAATATTAGAATGACCAGACTAACATAAAAGATTTAGTGTGTGGAATAGAGTATATCTTTGAAAACCTCATGCTTAGTTACATATGAACAAAATTTAGGTAATTATGGTTTAAAGATAAAGCATAAGCAAGTGAGTACATAAATTAAAATTTTATTAATGACATAGTATCTCAATAGATGGTCTTTTCCCCAGAACTAAATCTAAATTATCAGCTTCACAGCTTCACTATTTGTAGTATACCTGTGAAGCCATTTCCATAAAGCAAAATATAAACCAGATTATTATTTATACTTGAAAAAACGTCTATCCTTTGCCCCATTTTTATATTAGCAGTCAGAATGACAGAACTCCATAGGACTCAGAGCTTTTGGAAACAATGCTCACCCTCTCTCCCACAAATTTCACAGCCTCATATTATTTGTGAGCCTTGAGGTCACCAAAGATATCCTGTCAAATCCACAAGAAGTGCAGGATTGTAATATCAGATAAACAGCATTTCCAGAAGGTTTTGCACTCTCCTTTTTCTGACCTACTCTCCCACATCTCCTTTTCTATTGTTTATTTTCTCAATGTATCTCTCAATTTTTCCTTTTACTTTACCTATCTTAAATAGAAATCTCTTCCAAGAATTCTACTTCCTCTATAGATTTCTGAAGTTTCGGAAGTTTTATATCTTCTATCTTGGGTTAGAACTTGGGTTGATATTTCTGTTTGTTTCTTATCACCACTGTTGGAACATTGTGCTTTCCATCTTCCCCCCAAATCTGGAGCCTCCACCTCCCAGGTTGAAGCGATTCTCCTGCCTAGCATCCCAAGCCTGTAGCTTGTTTTAATTTGTTGGTACCTATGCTCTGTTAGTAATCATTTTTAAAAAATATTATCTGTGCCTACAAGGCATTGATTCTATCACCATTTCACTGTTTTATTCACTTTCTGGTACTAACTTTTGTCCTTGCTCAGCATATAAATTGCATGGTCAATTATTCTTATTCCTGTTGGTATATATTAGGCAACCCTTCTCTCTCACTGCCTATTTTTACTCTTTTGGAATATGTACAATAGGTAGTCTCTATTTATTTCACTGCTACACTTTTGCAGGTGGATAAGGGCACAGAAACAATTAATAGACTTCCATTTAAATAATCATCACCAATCTCAGTTGAGATTTTATATTGCCTAGCCAGAAATCTAAGGTTATTTCTCCAGTTCATTTACTCCGATACCATTCTTACACTAGATAATTTTTTATACTGTTTCCCTGAAAGACAGAAATGATCAGAAGGCATCCTCCTTAATTTCAACCATATCCTAAACTCACTGCCTGATCTCTATCATATATTTTGCTTTTGAACTTCCATGCTCTTAGCAAAGACAAATTCTTCTGTTTGTCTTTTAACTCTACGTCTAACTGCATTGACCCCAGCCCTAACCTTAATTTGTTTTTACCTGTAATCCTTAATGTGTCAGAATCTACTTTGAACCTGTTACTTATCTCTCACCTAAATGAATAAATTCAGACCAATATTCTTTCTTTCTCTCGCATTAGTAACATTCTCTTTAAACTTAATTATTTCCATTACGATATAAATAGACTTGAACCTTTATATTTAAATAAAAACCATTTTAATAAAAAAATCATACTTAAATACTAAACTTATAATTCCTTCTAGCTACCATCTCTTTTCTATGCTGTTCTATATAGCTCAACTCCAAACAAGTTGACTGTACTTGCTTTCTGATTTTACTCTGTTATTTCTCCTTGATCCCATTTCAAATACTATTTCAAATACCATTTCAAATGTTTTCACTACCCATCCTACTGAGCCTTGCACATGACCTCAACATTGCTAAATCCAATAGCCAGTGCTCATTTCTGATCCAGCTTAAAGTCACAATATTATTTGACACAGAAAACACTTGGACTATTTCTCTATTACTGATTTTTTTTTCCTTTCCTCACTGGCCCTCCTCTTAGTCTTTCTAACTGGCTTCTCTTATTCTCAATGTTTTCTAAATGTTGGTATGACCCAGTCTGAGCTGTAGGTCTGCTTACTTTCCTCCATCTGATCCTTCTATTCCTCCTCCAGTCTCCCACACTTTTCATTCCTGTTCTTCTACCCCATTTCCTCTACCATTACTTATTCTCCACATACTTCCTAGGTAATATATTGAGTTTTACTAATTTTTAAAAATCCATATGTTGACTGTTGACAGTATCCGAATGTTTTTCTCCAAATAGTTTCTTGAACTCCAGAATCATAATAATTGTATTCTTAGCATTTCTACATTGGTTTAATATGTTTAAAAGAGAACTTCTGGTCTTTCCACATGAAATACTTAACTCTTTTAAAGTCTTATTTCATTTTAGCCTGATAACTACTTATGCTAAAATATTTAAAGCTTTTTTAACATTCCTATTTCTCTCATACCCAGTTCAATTCCATCTGTAAGCCCCAAAGGCTTAACATCCACATTAATTCAGCGTTCTACTATCTCCTCTAATAGCATCTGGTTAAAGGCAATTTTTCTTTCTTGTGAATTATTGCAGTAGCTTCCTAGTTTTCTTGTTTCTGCCCTTGTCTTCCTACATGGTGGCAAAAGTGCTCTTGTAAAACCAAAAGTTGATCATTTCATTCCATTGTCCCATACTCTCCAATGGCTCCTTTTGCTCTTGGAGTTAAAGTTGAAGTCCCAGTGTAATTTAGACACTTTCTGATCTGGCTCCCTGTTACTACCCTGATCTCAGCTTCTACTAGTCTTCCTGTGTCTAACTGGACTCCAGCCTCTTTGCTGTTTGTGAAATATACCACCATTGTCCAGGATTGCCTGTTCTCTCTGTCTGAACATTCTTCTCTTAGATATGCATATTAGCTTATCCTTTCACATCTTCTTATTACTTAAGCTTCTATGTTCACTCTTTGAAAAACTGTTTATTCATTCCTCATTTCTAACACAAAGCATTTAATAAAATCAAAAGTAATATATTTATTTATTATCTACCTGACAACTAAAATTTCCAGTTAGGTAAGAGATTTTCTGCTAATGTATTTCCAGTATATGAAACAATGATTAAAACATAATAGGTGCTTAATAAATGTTGACTGAATCAATAAGTGGAATAATAACAATGTTATTTATTTCATAACAATTAGAAAATTAAGAATATCTCTGTATAAAATTTATTTATTTTTATTATGCATTTATTTCTGCTTTTTTAATAGCTTGTATGAACTTGAAAAGTTCAGTTCAAGTAGAATTGTCAGACTCATTCTTTTTATTTTTTTAAATAGTCAATTTTTAAAGAAGAAGGGTTAAAGCAAAATAGACTGAATGAGAAATTACAAGCCAAATTTGTTAGTGTCTAACATCTAATAGCAATTGTATGTAGATTTCTCTTTTCCATTTAATTTTGGGACTATAAGGAGGTACCAACATGAACATGTCTTTGGGCGGAATCCATTCTGCTCTTTCTTGTTTTTCAGATAGAACTGCATTTGCTTTAGCTACATGACTCATCTCTCAATTTTGTGTGTTTTTCCATCTGCTTGTGTTTCTTTCTATAGTCATTTAGTGCCTTCGTATTGACCTGCCCTATGTTACTCATGTCCCTAATATGTCCTGCCCACACCTCAGCCTGTGTACTTGAGTTTCTTCATCTGGCTACAATAAACAACATAAGACAGGTAATAAAATAGTGGATCATGGTGTCTAGTTTGTTCAGAGGAAAAAGTACCTATAATGAAAATACACTCAGAGCTTGTTTTTAAATACTATTTGCTATAAAAATAAGTCAGTTCCTTTAAGAAGGAGTGGATTCCATTTTTAATTTTTTGAGGAATCCATATACTATTTTCTTTATGTAAATTAATGTAAATATCAATTAGCTTGATGTAGTCATTCCACAAAGTATAATTATACTTCAAAACATCATGTTGTACATGGTAAATACATACAAATTTATCAGTCAATTAAATATATATATACACATATATATACGTATATATGTGTGTGTGTATATATATATGTGTGTATATATATACACACACATATATACATATATATGTGTGTGTGTGTGTGTGTGTGTGTATATATATATATATATGTTTTTTTTAAGGAAAACAAGGTAGCAGTTCCTAAGGCTGGAGCACAGAAAACACAAAAATTGCCTGGAGAATCTTGTAGTGCCAGTTTGCCCATTTGAAAGAGTTCATTTCATATTGCATTCTTTAATGTGTCTTCACTCTGTGATAATTTAATCAATCCTGAGTTAATCTATCTTTAGATTTAAAGTCTGTCTTTACAATGGCTATAACAGGCATATTCTTGAATTGATATTAAGTATCTCTGAGTTTAAATAGCTTAAAGTTGGTTAAAACATTTCTAGGTCTTATCGTTTACTGCTTAAGTTTGAAATGACTTCTCCACATTTATCAGTCACTGCTTGCTAGGTTATCAATTTTTTGTAAAACCTAATTAGATTAAGCCAACTGAAATCAATGTTACTAATATTCTGCTTTTCAAAATCTTCCCTAGAACAAATACAATAATTAGTTTCTTTGTTATACTTTGTCATAGGCAAGATTTGTACCAAATGAATTTGTCTTTCAATGTTCACGTGTGTAAATTATATCAAATATTCCTCAACAATATAATATGTAGTGCATCCCTCCAATTCTCATGAACAGTTTTATTAAAAAAAAAACCTGTCCCTGGATCCTAAGTTAAGAAAATACACATATTTTTTTATATAAGTAACACCTCTTTTTTTTTTTTTTTTTTTTTTTTTTGAGATGGAGTCTCGCTTTGTAGCCCAGGCTGGAGTGCAGTGGCGCAATCTCGGTTCACTGCAATCTCCACCCGCTGAGTCCCGGTTCAGGCAATTCTCCCGCCTCAGCCTCCCAAGTAGCTGGGATTACAGGCATGTGCCACCATGCCCAGCTAATTTTTGTATTTTTAGTAGAGATGGGGTTTCAATAAGTAATAATTCTTTCATAAGTTATGAGAGACTAGATAATGCTGTAGTAACAATTCCCCTAAAATATCAGCGGCTTAAAAGAACAAAAGTTTATTTCTCCTGGATGTCTATGTGAGTTCTTATTAAGTGAGGAGACTTGTTCCATTCCAGAGGGAAAAACTGCAGAAGTGTTTTACCCTTGCAGCTAAGTATCTTGATTATTCCCATTTATAACTGATTGCCAAAGCAAGTTCCAAAGCACCAAACTCCAGGGTGCAAGGAAATTCAATCTTTGGAGTGCCCCAAAAGTGGAGAGAACCAAGAATCAGTGAAAAAGGTGCTGTGTAAATTGAACACCCCCTTTTTCTTAAGTCAGGGTCCTTTCACTGGGCTAGTGTTCTTTGGAAAATCCTGATATATGCTGGGTTAGTCTATACAATAACTGACTGAACAATGGAATTCTAAATTTCTAGGAACACTCCTTAAATGTGATAGTTCAGTCGTTGGTGTCAATAGAGGGATAGTTTCCAAGTGAAAAAATATGTATTCCACCTGGCACCATCAGTTTTGTTTAATGTTGTTCATAAACGTCTTTATTGCTAAGGTTTCTGAATATCATTATTTTAAATCTAGTTATTTTTCCAAATTTTTCAAACTGTCTTTACTATGCCAAGTAATTTTCAGGGTATATTAAAGGTTAATAAAGGAGTTTATTGCATCATATCTTTTATGGCTGTTTAAAAACATGTAGCTTCAGTGAAAACGTAAAGTAGACCATTGCAAGATGCCTAAAGGCCAAACGTTGACAAAAGATGGATTTATATTTTTATTAGCAGAGGTCAAGGAGACTCATATAAGCTCACTTTTCATGGCAGTGCTTGTCTTTAATTTCAATCTGATGTCAGTTTGTAGTTATTAAGCATTTGCTAACTGTAAGTCATTTGACATATGTAGTGTAAGAAACATACAAAATTAGGCAATCTTGGCAATTTATATATATTGTTTAATATTACATAATTGCAATCCTGCAGGGGAGGAAATATAAAAGTACAATGATGCGACACTGCTAGTCTACATTCTCCAATGATTCCTCATATCTGAAGTTTGTCAACATTTTGCTAATAGACATGAGAGTCTCATGACAAAACATGCATTACCAGTCTCATGTTTTTACTCTTATTTTTCTCTTATACTTGTCTTAAACAGTGAAAATTAATTACTTGTTATTTTCAGAGTAAATAATGCTCCAATATATATTTTGGGTTTTGCCCATAATATTGCCTTTGCTAATACTTCCTTGCGTTGATGGCTTTTAATGGCATAGAAATGGTTGCAATATATTGCAATATGAAAAAAAAGTTAGGAAACAGAAAATATGTCTATATGTTACAACTCATGTTGCTAAAGATTAAAAATATAGAACAATATTATCAATATATAAGTCAATATAAAATGTTTATATTTGGGTGATATAGTTACCAATTTTTCATCAGTGTTTGTATTTAAAGTTCTATAATAAAACATTATTTGTTATCAGGAGAAATCAAAACCTGCTGTTATTTCTCAATTATGAAGAAAAAGAACACACTCAGCCCCCTCATGCAACATTCTTCACTCCTATTAATGTCTCGATCTCAATCCAAAAACCATTTTTTCTGAAAAAAATTTATTTTTCCTACCCTATGATTGTGCTTTGTAGATTGTCAATGATGCTTTTGTGTAATATTGTTTACCTACTCTTATGTTAACCTCTAAAAACTTTGAGGTTAGGGATCACAAGATTCACTCTTTGTGTCCAACATGTAGCACAGTAACTGTATTTACGAAGTAATAAATAAAATAATTGTGAACCAAATTTGAATTAAATGACTGCCAAGGAAAGACATGAGAAGGAAGCAGTTGCAACAAAAGGAAATATTTCAGTGTAACATGAGGTATGTGGGAGGTAAATGATGAACCTGACCTTGAAAACTGTTCTTTTAAAGTATATGTGATTATGTCATTCTCCTCATTTAAGATTTCAATGACTCCACTCTTACACAATAGAATTCAAATGAGTTCATATCTCTTTAAATTTTTATACATTTCTGGCAAAATAATTAAGAAAACTTTGTAAGTGACTATTAATTTGTGCTTTTTTTAATATAACTTTTTTACTTTAGATAAATTTTAGATTTATAGAAAAGTTACATACGAAATTTGGAAAATTCCCATGTACTCTGTGCACAAGCATTACTTTGTTATCATTCTTATTCATTATGTTTGTCAAAACTAATCAACTAGTATTAAAGTATTACCCCATGGATTGTTCAGATTTTATTAACTTCCTCCAATGTCTTTTTTAGTTTCAGGAGCCTACCTAGGATACCACATTACATTTAGTTGTCATGTCTCCTTAGCCTCTGTAATGCAACAGTTTTTCTTTCTTTTTTTTTTTTTTTCTTCTTTTTATTTTACTTTAGGTGCATACTATATCTGGCATTTCTCCCCATGTTATCCCTCCCCCCACCCACCCCTCCCTCCCCACCCCCTATTATCTCTCCCCTACCCTCCCCCAATTGTCCCCTGTGTGTGATGCTCCTCTCCCCTGAGTCCATGTGTTCTCATTGTTCAACACCCACCTATGAGTGAGAACATATGGTACTTGGCTTTCTGTTCTTGGGTCAGTTTGCTGAGAATGATGGTTTCCAGATCCATGCAAGTCCCTTCAAAGGACATGAACTCGTCGTTTTTTATGGCTGTGTAGTATTCTATGGTGTATATGTGCCACATTTTCTTTGTCCAGTCTATCATTGATGGGCATTTGGGTTGGTTCCAGGTATTTGCTATTATACAAAGGGCTGCAATGAACATACGTGCGCATGTGTCTTTATAGTAGAATGATTTATAGTTCTTTGGGTATATACCCAATAGTGGGATTGCTGGGTCAAATGGAATTTCTATTTCTAGATCCTTGAGAATAGCCACACTGTCTTCCACAATGGTTGAACTAATTTACACTCCCACCAACTGTGTAAGAGTGTTCCTATTTCTCCACATCCTCTCCAGCATCTGTTGTCTCCCGATTTTTTAATGATCGCCATTCTAACTGGTGTGAGATGATATCTCAGTGTGGTTTTGATTTGCATTTCTCTAATGACCAGTGATGATGAGCATTTTTTCATATGTTTGTTGGCCTTATATATGTCCTCTTTTGAAAAGTGTCTGTTCATATCCTTTGCCCACTTTTGAATGGGGTTGTTTGTTTTTTCTTGTATATCTGTTTTAGTTCTTTGCAGATTCTGGTTATTAACCCTTTGTCAGATGGGTAGATTGCAAAAATTTTTTTTGCCAGTCTGTGACTTTTGATTGGGGCATTTAGGCCATTTACATTCAATGTTAATATTGCTATGTGTGAATTTGATCCTGCCATTTTGTTACTGGCTGGTTTTCTTTCTCATTAGTTTTTCTCATTTTCTTCATTGCATTTTTGGTCTTTGCCAACTGGTTTGCTTTTGCAGTGACTGGTAGTTGTTCCTTTCCATGCTTAGTGTTTCTTTCAGGAGCTCTTGTAGGGCAGGTCTGGTGGTGACAAAACCTTTCAGTAATTGCTTATCCATAAAGGATTTTATTTATCCTTCACTTATGAAGGTTAGTTTGGCCGGATATGAGATTCTGGGTTGAAAGTTCTTTTCTTTAAGGACGTGAATACTGGCCCCCACTCTCTTCTGGCTTGTAGAGTTTCTGCCGAGAGATCTGCTGTGAGTCTGACTGGCTTCCCTCTGTGGATGACCTGACCTTTCTCTCTGGCTGCCCTTAGCATTTTTTCCTTCATTTCGACCCTGGTGAATCTGACAATTATGTGCCTTGGGGTTGGTCTTCTTGAGGAATATCTTTGTGGAGTTCTCTGTATTTCTTGAATTTGAAATTTGGACTGCCTTGCTAGGCTTGGGAAGTTCTCCTGGATAATATCCTGGAGTGTGTTTTCCAGCTTGGATTTATTCTCCCTGTCATATTCAGGTACACCGATCAAGCATAAATCAGGTTTTTTCACATAATCCCATATTTCTTGGAGGCTTTTTTCGTTTCTCTTCACTCCTTTTTCTCTTGTATTGCCTTCTCTTTTACTTCATTGAGTTGATCTTCAGTCTCTGATATCCTTTCTTCTGCTTGATCGATTTGGCTATTAAAACTTGTGTTTGCTTCACGTAGTTCTCGTGATGTGTTCTTCAACTCCATCAAGTTGTTTATGTTCTTCTCTAAGCTGGTTATTCTAGTTAGCATTTCGTCTAACCTTTTTTCAAGGTTTTTGGTTTCTTTGCATTGAGTTAGAACGTGTTCCTTTAGCTCTGAGAAGTTTGTTATTATCCACCTTCTGAATCCTGTTTCCGTCAGTTCTTCGCAGTCCTTGTTGGTCAAGTTGTGATCCTGTGTTGTTGAGGAATTGTGATCCGTTGAAGGAGAAGAGGTGTTCTGGTCTTTGGTGGTCTCACCTTTTTGCGCTGGTTTTTTCCCATCTTTGTGGATTTACCTGGCTGTGGTGTCAGAGAGCTG
The DNA here is from genome assembly GCA_036589455.1 of Ateles fusciceps. NCBI lineage: Eukaryota > Metazoa > Chordata > Mammalia > Primates > Atelidae > Ateles > Ateles fusciceps. Next base: position 2,199,908 of record JAZHEH010002703.1, on the reverse strand, counting down.
CTTGATGAGGTCACTTGTCTGCCTCTGGGGGGTGCTACTGGGTTTCTAGGGACTCCTTCAGGTTACTAGGGAAGCTTCCTGTGTCTTTTTTGTTTATGCTGGGAGATTAGGCCCACCTCTTCCGCTGACCTGTAGGCACTGTTGGGTTGTTGAGAATGCCATCCCGTTGCTACGTAGGCTTCCTGTGTTTTTTGTTAAAACATGTAGCCCAGTCCCACCCCTCTAGTGGTGGGTTGTGCCCTTCCTCCACTGGGCTGGGATCATTCAGGGTTCCTCTCAGACTGTGGCACTGGCTATGCAACCCACTAGAGTCAGAGCTTCAGCCCTGAAGCTGGGGTTTGTGGGGGGGGTTAGGGACCACCCAGTGGCACCCGGCAGTCTCCCCCTTTCAGCTTTCTCTCTCCAGTCATGGGGTAGGGGCCGCCCAGCTGCTCCCGCTTACAGCTCCCTCTCTCTCCGGGTGGGGCAGGGGGGCGATAGCTCAGTCTGCAGACACTTATTCAACTCTGCACTTGTAATTCCTGGCACCTGACTGGCAAAGATCCCCGTTCTGTGTATTGCTGAGACTTTGGGGGAAGCGCTGTATCTGGACTGGAGCACCAGAGGTGGAACCTCTGACTCGTTGGTCAGATGCACTTTCTGGGTGAAGCAGCACCCCTCCCCTCCTCAGTCTGCCCTGAGTGGGCTTTGCTCACCCTCGGACCAGACCCATTGAAATACACCTGATACCTCGGTTGGAGCTAGGAGACCTCTGGGTTTCTGCATCTCTTTTGCTGGGTATTGTGCACTGGAGTTGTGTCTAATCCACCATCCTGGATCCTCAACAGTTTTTCATACTGTCCTTGTTCTTGATGACTTTGACTGTTCTAATGAGTATTGGTCACATACCTTACAGAATGATACAAATGGTATACCAACTTGGATTTGTCCAATATTATTCTCATGATTAATCTGGGGTTGTAAGTTATTTACGGGAAGATTTTGAAGGTAAAATGCCATTCTCTCCTCATCATTATATATCATCATGGGGCTGAGGTAGAGTTTGCTAAGTTTATACATTGCAAAGGTATTTATTTATTTTTCTCATTTCCATACTATACTACTTGCAAGAAATTCACACAGCACAGATCAAACTTAATGGACGACAGTTATGTGCAGTCCCTTCAGGGGGGGAAATAATTTAATCAGCATTTTTCTGCATGTAAGATTTATCTAGTCCTTGCATTCATTAATTCATTAATTCATTTATTCATTTATTATTTATGTATATACATCAGTGTAGACTTATGAATATTTGTTTTATACTCTGGGTTTTAATCCAATTTTTTCCCCTTTATTTTTTCCTTCCTTCCTTCATTCCTTCCTTCCTTTCTTTATTCTTTCTTTCCTTCTTTCTTTTTTTTCCTTTCCTCCCTTCTTCCCTTTCTCCCTCCTTCCCTCCTCTCTCCCTCCATCTCTCTCTATTTCTTTCTTTCTTCTCTCTTTCTTTCTGTCTTTATTTCTCTTTCTTTCTGTCTTTCTTTTCTTTCTCTTCTTTCTCTTTCTTTCTTTTCTTTTCTTTCTCTCTTCTAACTTTGGCCAGTGAGAGTATTTTCACATTTTTTCTCTATGTCCTTTGTATGTATTTCCATCATATTTTTTCATGCTTTCTCTCAAGACAGAAAGCTTTTCGTAAATTTAAAGATATTAGGAAATATTCTAGTTTGAGCCAAAGCAAAAATTTTATAAGCAAGAATAATACAGAATATGCTCAATGTTTTGGAATCTGTCATGGATGAAACCACGATAAAACTGGTGGCTCTAGTGACAGATAAACCTGGAAATGGAGATGGGACCATGTTGGAAAAAATTCTGTTGTTGTAGAAAGGCATTTTGATTTATTTTATAAATGGTGAAAATATTTTTATGACAAGAGTGGAAAAATAACTTTTGTTTTAGATAATATATTAGATACTAGCATGAATTGTGACTTGGAATAGGAAGAGCCCAGAGGCAGGAAAATTATTAGCAGTAGCAGTAGAAGTATTTTATTTTATTTTTTGAGACAGTCTTTGCTCTGCTGTCCAGATTGAAGTGCAGCAGTGTGAACATAGCTCAGTGTAACCTTGAACTCCTCGGCTCAAGTGTTCCTATCTGATTCTATCAGTTACTAAGACAAGTATGGTAAAATCACTAAAATAGTGCCTATTTGTTTTCCACCCTTTAAATTTAGTGATTGTTATTATTGTTACTTAATTGTGTTTATTATTGTAAAAATATTCCCTTAGCCTCTGGTAATACTATTTGCTAAAACCAACTATAATTATGTTAATGTTTATTTGTAGTAACTCCATTATCTAGATATATTATTTCTCTCCTTCTATTAATTATCTGAATATTCAATTTGCTTTTGGTCTTCTCATGTGCTTGGTAAGTGCTCATGTATGTACCCAGAGCTACATTTTTTCTGTAAATACAATTTTAGATACATTCCAAATAATGTTGTAAATTCTGTTTAATTTGACACCTATAATTAATACAGACATTACAGGAAAGACATTTGAGGGACACTCTATTTCACGTACATAGAACTGCTGAGAGTTTTTTTGTGAGCTTTTCCAAATCAAGATTTCTTGCACAGGTCTTGTCAGTTCAAGCTAGTGACTTAGCATGGTCTACGAGTTAATAGCTTGGACCCAGGGGAGAGCTTCTGCTGGGGAATGTCTTTCAGATCTTTGATACATGTTAGAATTCTCTATGCTCCTGCTGTACCATAGCATTGCCTTTTAATTAAAGCTTTAAATGAGAATGCTGTGGAATCTGGTGAGTCCTTTCGAATATCTACCTGAAGAAATCGGTATAATGTCACAATAGATGTGAAAACAATATATTTTTAAGTTACAATAAATTTATAAACCTCCTAGCAAATTAGAAGTAAAAAAAAATTGCTTAATTATAAAGACAATATTTTGTAAAAGAAACTAAAACAAAAACAATGTTTTAATTATGAAGTGCTAAAATATTTTATCTGGTGATTGGCACTAGGACAACAATGTCCATTATCACCAGTCCTATTAGATATTGCATTGTTGACACTAGCCAGCTCTTTAAAAACACAAAAAGAAAATATTTAAGAATGAGAGAGGAACGGAAGGAAGAATTATGATTGATATTATTTGCATTTGATGTCCTTGTGTACAGAGGAAATTCAAAAGAACATAGATTAAATTATTAGAAAAAAGTGAAATCAGTAAACATGTCTATACCTTAGTCCAAAATAATTCAAAAATAATATTATATCAGTAACACTATTTACCATAATATTAAAAAAACTAGGATTTAATATATCAAAAATGTGAGACATTTTATCTAGAAAATAATAAGACATTAATGGGAAAAAGATCATGTTTATAAAAAGCATTGCAATCATTTATATTGTGAAGATTTCATTTCCAAGTGCTTCTCACCTTTACGCATATTTTCAAGAAATTTGAAAACAAAATCTCAAGATGTTTATGCATTTATGTGTTTGTAAAAATTGACATAATAATGCCAAAATATATAAGAAAATACAAAAATTTAAAAATCCCTAAAACAACAGTGGTGGAAAATAACAACTGGCATATTACTCTATTAGATGTCAAGACTTACCAGAAATTTATATAAAAACAGCATGATGTTTTCACAAAAATAAACAAATACTAAAACAAGAGAATAAAATGTATAGAAATGCCTCACATATATAAGATAGCTACTTTTGCAAAGTTATAAGTGCACATCAGGAGAGAAAGATAAATATATATATTTAAACTAATGACCCTGTAATTATGCACATTACTGTAGTTGTTAAGTTGTATGACTTAACATACACAAAAGTCAACCCAATTTAGTTAAGAAGTAAATTAAGAAAGGTCAGAAGATTCAAGGTATTTCTACATACTAGCAATAAGCAAGACAGAATGAATTTTTTAAAAATATCATTTACAAAAGAATATTTACAAAGAATGTACAAATATATACATTTTAAAAAACAACAAAAGATTACTAAGAGAAATTAAAGAACACCTAAATACAAGGGGGAAGAATGTGATGTTAATAGATTGGAAACCCAAATAGTGTTAAAACTTCACTTCCTCTTTGTTAATGTATAGATTCAATAAACTTGCAATCAGAATTCAAGCAGGCTAATTTTTGTGCATTTGGCAACTGATTATAAAACTTATATGGAAATTCAAAAGCCCTAGATTAGAAAAACATTGAAAAAATGTTTTCAAATTTATGCTACCTGACTTCTAGAATTACCATAAAGCTTCAGGAACCAAAGACAATGGAATAATGTAAAAGCATAGAAAAGAAACATCAACAACAAAATGAATAAGGAGTACAGAAATAGTACAAAGGCATCAAGGTAATTGAAAAGACCAGGGTAATTTTTCAATAAACAGTGGTGAAATAACTGGATATCTATAGGGAAAATATAAATATTGAATCACCCATAGACTAAAAGCAAACAATTATTTGAGGTGTATTACAGACCTAAAGACAATAACTGACATTATAAAAATTAAGGAAGAAAATACAAGAATATATTTTACAAATCATGATAAGCAAGGATTTTTAGATAAAATATATGAATGTTTAATCATAAGATAAAAAATAAATTAATCCTCATTAAAATTTAGATTTTTTTAAACTAAATAATTTAAAAAATAAAAAGGCAAGTCAAAGCAGGAGAAAATATTCTAAATGCACTTACCTAACAAAGTACTTGTATGTGGACAATATAAGGAAATCTGGGATTTAAAATATTTACCCCAAAGTTATAGGCAAAATATTTAGATATATCATTCAAGGAATGTGCAAATGGCTAATAAGCATATGTAGATATTCAAGATTATTAGTTATCAGGATAATGAAAACTAAACCTCCCAACTTTAATACTTCAAATTCAATAAAACTTTCATAGCATTCTTCCATATCATACTTCCAAACTAGAGACAATGAAAGGATCCATCAATGGCTGAAAAACGTAAATAGTGGTATGTTCAACAGTAACAATGAATGAATTTCTTATACAGGTGGCAACACAAATGATTTTCAAAAACAAACCAGATACAAAGGAGTACCTATGATTTCTTACATAAACTCAGAGATTTAGAGAGCTAGTAAAAGTGTTGGTCACATCTTTACAAGCCTACAAACATTTTAGAAGCCGAAATAAGATAGAAAATGCTTGGTATATCGGAAACTTTCATGGATGAAGCCAAGAAAGCATTAGGGATACAGTTAAATCCTACACAAACATCTGCTACTGATCATAATGTGGTATGAAATGATGGTTTTGTCCATCCAATCTTTACAACAATGGTTAAAATATGCTGACTTTGTCAACTCGAACCACTTTCTCTACAGTCACTAATCTGTGCTACAAGTAAGAGGCCTCCAATTTTCCATATTTATTCAACTGTTTATTATCAGTATAAACATGTGACATTTGAAATTCCTCAACTTTTTTAAATTTGGTGTTCTAATTGTCCCAGATATGGCTCATAGCTGGAACATGCTTCCTTGTAACTCTATCATATCTGTGTCTACCTATCTACATACACATACACATATATATATAACATAAAGACAAATATTAAAGGAACAGAATAAAATGTATAGAAATACTTCACATATATAAGATAGTTGAGTTTTCAAAGTTAGAAATGCACATCAGGAGAGAAAGATAGATATACGTTTAATATAGATATTTAAATATAAATGTTTAATATATATTTAAATATAAATATATAATGACTTGTAACAATGCAAATTACTATATTTGTGATAATATATATAAATTCCTTACTTCCTCGAACAAATAAATGTTCTATCCTTATTATTATTGGTCTGTTCTGTTTTTCACTTTCTTCCTGATTCAATCCTGGGAGGTTGTATGTTTTCACAAATTTATTCATTTCTTCTACATTTTCTAATTTGTGTGCAAGGAGGTGTTCATAATAGTCTCTGAGGATCTTTTGTATTTCTGTGGGATTGGCTGGTTGTAAAGTCATCATTGCTCTTTCTGATTGCTACTATTTGGATCTTCTCATTTTTTTAATTTGTTGATGCAGCTAAGGGTCTATCGCTCTTGTTTATTCTTTTGAAAAATCAGCTTTTTGTGTCATTGATCTTTTGTATAAATTTTGATGTCTTAATTTTATTCAATTCTTCACTGATTTTAGTTATTTATTTTCTTCTGCTAGCACTGGGGTTGGTTTGTTCTGTTTTGCTTTCTAGTTCCTATTTGAACAATAGTAGATTGTTAATTTGCTGAAGGTCATTATCTTAAGTGAATTAACACAGAAACAGAAAAACAAATACTGCATGTACTCACTTATAAGTGAGAACTAAATGTTGAGTATACATAGACATAGGTGGGAAAAACAGACACCAAGTACTCTAAAGGTGGGGGGAGGGAGGAAGCAGGGTTATGGGCTGAAACACTACCCATTGAGTACTATGCTCACTACCTGGATGACAGAATCAACCATACCCCAAATCTCAGCATTACATAATATACCTGTGTAGCAAACCTGCACATGTACCCACTGAATATAAAATAAAAGTTGAAATTATGTTTTAAAATTACCTTTAACAAATATTGCATATATTTAAGCTATGCAACAATGACAAAAAAAGTATCTATGAAGAATCATTTAAATCATGTGTACATACATAGTTCTAAAAGGAATCCATTTTACATGAACATATTTTCAAGTCTTACTCAAAATATATTAATGATAACTAGTGCATTGCAATTAAATGGAAAAATAAAAAATTTTGAAAAACTAATTTGTGTGCATAAAATATGATTTTTTACCATCTACAAATATTAACTATGAAATTATATTTTTGAAAAATAAACTCAGCATGATTTTTCTTGGCTACATAATCAATCATTTTTTAAAAAGGTTGTAATGAGAATAACATATTTTAATTAAATGATATTATTAGCAAGTTTCATTCTCAACAACTTCTTCATTTTTATAAGAAAGCAACTGATTTATACCACACTGCAAGTAAAGTGTACAGGTGCATGCCAATGATGTAAGTTGACTCCTCTGAGATTCTTTACCGTTTAATTTCAAATTGTTTAAATAATGAAATCAAACATTTACAAAGAATACTGGGTTTGGTAATCAGATTTGATGTGGGCTATAAATGATGATAGAGGAATATTAAAGATAAAACTCTAAAGAAACTGAGACTCTTTTAGAGAAAAAAATATGTTGCTTTCAGGATAAGTCTTAAATATAAAAACACAAAAATGTTAAATATAAAAGGATGGAAATAATATACCTTTTGCCAACACTAATACAATATGCTTGTGCAGTTACACTAATGTGATCTTTTTCAACTAAATAAGTGTCCTTTTGTTCAATAGCATACCCAAACATTAGTCCAGTTTTCTGTAGTTCAGTGTATGTTTTTCATGAGATATGGCTTTTTGCTAATGTAGGAAATGTTAGGGATAACCTGATGTACTCTCTGCTGTACCCCCTTTTTCTCTATCTTTGCCATCAGTGCCTGAGTTGTACAAATCTGCTTCCTGAAAATTCTAACTTATTGACAAGTTACAGTAACCAGTCAGAGACTTAGAATTCAATACCAAGATGTCAGCCTTGAGTAATCAAAGTGAATCAAATTTTCCTCCAAATCAAATACCTAAATAAGAAAGGAAGGCTTTAAACAATGAAATGAAGGTGGAAATAAAGATGCTCTTCGAAACCAATGAGAACAAAGACAACGTACCAAAATCTCTGGGACACATTAAAAGCAGCGTCTAGAGGAAAATTTATAGCAATAAATGCCCACATGAGAAGCAAGGAAAGATCTAAAATCAACACCCTATCACCAAAATTGAAAGAGTTAGAGGAGCAAGAGAAAAAAAAAAAAACTCAAAAGTTAGCAGAAGGCAAGAAATAACTAAGATCAGAGCAGAACTGAAAGTGATAGAGACACAAAAACACTTCAAAAATTTAATAAATCCAGGAGCTGGTTTTTTGAAAAGATCAACAAAATAGACAGACTGCTAGCCAGATTAATAAAAAAGAAAAGAGAGAAGAATCAAATAGATGCGATTTAAAAATGTTAAAGGGGTTATCACCACAGATTCCACAGAAATACTAACTACCATCAGAGAACACTACAAACAACTCTATGCACATAAACCAGTAAACCTGGAAGAAATGGATAAATTCCTGGACACTTGCACCCTCCCAAGACCAAACCAGGAAGAAGTCGAAACCCTGAATAGACCAATAACAAGGGCTGAAATTGAGGCAGCAATTAATAGCCTACCAACCAAAAAAGCCCAGGTCCAGATGGGTTCACAGCTGAATTCTACCAGACATACAAAGAGGAGCTAGTATCACACATTCTGAAACTATTCCAAACAATCCAAAAGAGGGAATCCTTCCCAAATCATTTTATGAGACCAATGTCATCCTAATACCAAAACCCGGCAGAAACTCAACTAGAAAAGAAAACTTCAGGCCAATATCCATGAGGAACATCGATGCAAAAATCTTCAATAAAATACTGGCAAATCTATTGCAACAGCACATCAGAAAGCTTATCCTTCATGATCAAGCAGGCTTCATCCCAGGGATGCAAGACTGTTCAACATATACAAGTCTATAAACGTAATTCAGCACATAAACAGAATCGAAGACAAAAACCACATGATTATCTCAATAGATTCAGAGAAGGCCTTCGACAAAATTCAACAGCACTTTATGCTAAAAACTCTCAATAAACTAGGTACCAACGGAAGGTATCTCAAAACAATAAAAGCTATTTATAACAAACCCACACCCAATATCACACTAAATGGGCAAAAATTGGAAGCATTCCCTTTGAAATCTGGCACTAGACAAGGATGCCCTCTCTCACCACTCCTATTCAATACAGTATTAGAAGTTCTAGCCAGAGGAATCAGGCAAGAAGAATAAATAAAGGCTATTTAATTAGGAAAAGAGGAAGTCAAATTGTCTCTATTTGCAGATGACATGATTGTATATTTAGAAGACCCCATTGTCTCAGCCCAAAAGTCTCCTAAAACTCATAAGCAACTTCAGCAAAGTCGCGGGATACAAAATCAATGTGCAAAAATCACAAGCATTCCTATACACCAATGACTTACAGACAGCCAAATCAAGAATGAACTGTCATTCACAATTGCTACAAAGAGAATAAAATACCTAGGAATACAACTAACAAAGGATATAAAGGACCTCTTAAAGGAGAAATACAAACCACTGCTCAAGCAAATAGAGGACACAGATGGGAAAACATTCCATGCTCATGATTAGGAAGAATCAATATTGTGAAAATAGCCATACTGTCCAAAGTAATTTATAGATTCAGTGCTACCCCCCATCGAGCTACCTATGACCCTCTTCACAGAACTGGAAAAAAACATCTTAAACTTCATATGGAACCAAAAGAGAGCCAGCATAACCAAGTCAATTCTAAGCAAAAAGAACAAAGCTGGAGGCATCACGCTACCTGACTTCAAACGACACTATAAGGCTACGGTAATCAAAACAACATGGTACTGGTACTAAAACAGAGATATAGACCAATGGAACAGAACAGAGGCCTTGGAGGCAATGTCACACATCTACAACCACCTGATCTTTGACAAACCTGACAAAAACAAGCAATGGGGGAAAGGATTCCCCTGTTTAATAAATGATGTTGAGAAAACTAGCTAGCCATGTGCAGAAAGCAGAAACTGGACCCCTTCCTGACACATTCCACTAAAATTAACTCCAGATGGATTAAAGACTTAAACATAAGACCTAACACCATAAAAACCCTAGAAGAAAATCTAGGCAAAACCATTCAGGACATAGGCATAGGCAAGGACTTCATGACTAAAACACCAAAAGCAATGGCAACAAAAGCCAAAATAGACAAATGGGACCTAATTAAACTCCAGAGCTTCTGCACAGCAAAAGAAACAATCATTAAACTGAATAGGCAACCAACAGAATGAGAAAAAATTTTTGCAATCTACCCATCTGACAAAGGGCTAATATCCAGAAGCTACAAAGAACTAAAACAGATTTACAAGAAAAATACAAAGAAACCCATTCAAAAGCGGGCTAAGGATATGAACAGACACTTTTCTAAAGAAGACATATATGAGGCCAAGGAACATATGAAGAAATGCTCATCATCACTGGTTATTAGAGAAATGAAAATCAAAACCACATTGAGATACCATCTCACACCAGTTAGAATGGCAATCATTAAAAAATCTGGAGACAACAGATGCTGAAGAGGATGTGGAGGAATAGGAACACTTTTACACTGTTGGTGGGAGTGTATATTAGTTCAACCATTGTGGAAGACAGTGTGACCATTCCTCAAGGACCTAGAAATAGAAATACCATTTGACCCAGCAATCCCATTACTGAGTGTATAACCAAAGGATTATAAATCATTCTATTATAAAGACACATGCGCATATATGTTCATTGTGGCACTATTTACCATAGCAAAGACCTGGAATCAACCTAAATGCCCATCAATGATAGACTGGACAAGGAAAATGTGGCCCATATACACCATGGAATATTATGCAGCCATAAAAAACGATGAGTTTGTGTCCTTTGTAGGGACATGGATGAATCTGGAAACCATCATTCTTAGCAAACTGACACAAGAACAGAAAATCAAACACCACATGTTCTCACTCATAGGCGGGTGTTGAACAATGAGAACACATGGACGCAGGGAGGGGGAGCATCACACACTGGGGTATGTTGTGGGGAAATAGGGGAGGGACAGAGGGGGTTAGGGAGTTGGGGAGGGATAACATGGGGATAAATGCCAGATACAGGTGATGGGGATGGAAGCAGCAAACTACATTGCCATGTATGTACCTATACAACAATCTTGCATCATCTGCATATGTACCGCAGAACCTAAAGTGCAATAAAATATATTTAAAAAAATAAAAGAAAGGAAGGCTTTAAAATAATTTGGTTCTATTTTAAATACTTACTTTGTATTACTTTAGAAAACTTACTTTCTCTTACTTTTTTCAGAATCTTCACAGTTTAGTACAAAACATAACTAGTATCCTAGCAGTGAAAAAAAGTCATTTCAGTTTCAAGAGCTATATATTTACTGAGCATACTGAACTAAGTACTTGAAATAGCCCCAAGTTCAATGACTAAAACGGTGTATAAGAATATCTCTGGTTTAAAAAAAAAAGAATATCTCTGGTTTTGAAGAGCATCTTTGTAAAGATCTTGGAGGTACAGGCTAGTGATCTGGCACTTACAGAGCCAGATGGTAAGTGGTGTATGGATTCAACCAACCCAATTCCCTGGTTAAGATAGAGTTTAAATAATTTCAAAGAGCTTAGCAACCTGCATAGCATCCAGAGTGTCCACTTTCAGGAGGCCAGTTTAGCACATGGGCTTCAAAAGAAAGGAGCCATGATTTACCTTCTTCAAATTCTTTTTCCACATAAAAATGAAGGCATTATTAAGGGATAAATTTGGCCACTGCGGCATAAAATACCAAATTTCTCTAAAATTAGGCTTTTCTGGATACCTGCAGGATCGAAATCAGAAACTCAGGGACCTTTTTTTTTTCATCAGAGTACATAATTATTGAACTTAAAGGAAGTGATGTTCTGGAACAGGGGCTCACTCTTACGTAAAGTGAGCAAAAGTTTGAAAGAATTACAACACGCAAGAAAGTTCAGGCATTATTTTCCCAGATGACAAATTCATTTAATATCTGTTCTTTGTGATTCTATAAAGCTTCCTGGACAACCCTTTAATTTGCACATTGAAATCATCTGATTGCACTTCTGTTTTACCCATTAGTCTATCAACTTGGCAAATAATAGGGCTATGCTTTATGTATCCTGTGATCATTAACATACTTATTAGTGCAGAGTAATACTTTAATATGTAGAACTCTAGCACCTGTTTAATATGTAAAACTGAACCAAATTGCTGACGTTAGACAAATAAAAAGGCAAAAAAATGCTAAACAACCACACTTCAACTAATTTCTGAGACAAAATTATATAAAGAAAATATACAAGATGTATACAGTATAACTGAATTTGTCCAATTAAGATTATTATCTAAAGTTTACATCCTATATAAAAACTTGCTCAGTGATTAAATACAGACACATTTTAAATTATTTCAAAGACCCTGAGTGAGAAAAATCAATATATTGACTTTGCATTCTTTAAAAAAAAGAAGCTTAATTGGCCTAAGTTTATTCTTGAAAACTCTATTAAATATGACATATTCTAGCATTAATGTTTAAAATTATTTGCTATTGTGTATTACACACTAAGTATAATGTGTGCTTTTCTACTTTAATTGTACCATTTTTAATAATATTGTTATCTTATTTTGTATTTACACGAAATATGCTACTTTTTAAGAACCATAGTGATATGCGTAATGCAAAGATTTGCTCTCAAGTCTTAGACTGACAATTCTCTGACTAGCAAAAAGTCATTTTATCATTTTAAATCACAAATTGTCCTTCTACAAAACTTGGGAAAAGGTATGTGATATATGTAAATGCTTTACAACTATATATTATTGTTTGAAATGAAACATAATATACTATCCGTAGTACTCAAAATTTTCAAAGGTTATTGTCATGCTTAAGGGGAGAAACATGGTATTTTGTTTGCCTTTGGGTTTTGTTTTTGTTTTTTTCTGTGATCAGAATACATTTTGTGCAGGATCTAATGCCACCTAATTGTAAGGGTTGTACTACATTCATGCACAGTTGTTGAAATTAAATATTTAGTAAAACTGTCACCACCAACCACAAACCCTAATAAAATAAATGTAAGCATTGGCAGATTGAATTTCATTTATAAAAGGAAAGAAAAATGGGGGAAACCGCAAAAATAAAATGACACTTGAAGCTACTGCATAAAGATATAAAACTTCCATGAATAACACGATCTACTTCAAGATTTATTTTACTTGGTTTTGCTTTTGTTTTGCATATTAGTAGACTCCACTACATAGCTTTAGCACTTTCTTCTTGATCCAGCTTTTCCCAGGAGTGGCTTTTCTCATTTCATTTATATGTCCCAGGAAGTAAAACAAGCAATCATACCATATCTATAGAAAGGACAGTAATCCTGAACTCTCTTATAAATAACAGAAAAATTTGAAAATATACAGAGTTTACATAAAATCAAAGCTGCAAAAGAGTACAGCAACAAACTGATATTTATTACCAAGAAATACTCCTGATATATAAAAAAGAACAAGGTGTTTAAATTTTGAAGAAATACATTTACTACCAAGAATTAAATCAGGTTTATAACTTGCAAGCTGCTTTAATCTGTCACAGGAAGGAAGAATGATGATTATATATTATAGGTAGTTAAAGGTGGGGTTTTTAAAACAATCATTCGAATGAGGGTAACCTGAGAACATGAAATAATCTCATGACCTATTATAACCATTATGTTTGGAATAATAGTGCTAGACAGTTATATGGTATAATAGTAAATAGTCTCTGAGGCTCAGAAATTTAAAAATGTATTTTTTATCATCAAGATCACTAACTAGCAGTTATTGAAGATTTAGTGGAAGTTTTACTCTAATGGGTATTGAACCTGTAAAGAATAAAATTTAAATATAGAATGCTTCCCCATAAGCTAGATATTGTAGCTATTCAAGCAAATGGAATGCTTTATTTCACAGTTACTCTGCATAAAACCAGAAAAATGAGTTACAATTTTTAATCATTACATATCTGAAGGATATGTAATCTGAGACTTGTAAGAGTAACAAAGGAAATATCAAAGAAAATGTATCTAAGGAAGGATAGAATAAAGAGTTACACATGTTCAACATAAATCTATCCAAGAAGGATAGAAAGGATAGAAGAATTTTATTCTGCAATCCAAAAATGCTAAGGTAAAATAATCAAGATCTGTATTCTACCCGACCCAATCCACATCTAGACACTTATATCATGCACCAGACACCCCACATCTGGACACTGCATACATGATTCCCCTGATAATATAGCATGGTCTCCTCTTCACAACATCAGTAGCAGGATACACACATTCAGGTTCCTCTCGCCGCTTCTCACTCTTGCATTACACTGTGTCTTGAATAAAGTACCTCTGTAAGGAAACCTTTATCTCTGTTTTAACTGTTCTGTGATCCATAACGATACCTTCAACCAAATTAGTTGCTCATTCCATGACCACACATCCTGCTCAGTCATCTGTAATGTTCTCAGAGTTAAAATGAGCATGGCCAGCATCTGTTAAGTAGTAAGTGCCAAGGTTTGTGCTGAAAGTTTTGACTGGTGTTTGCTGATTCACGATTAAAATGAATGTGCACATTAGATACCACTGTCATCCCAATTTTACAAATCAAAGACTAAGGTACAGAAAGTTTAATATTTTTGACAAAGAAATAAAGGGTAGAAGCTGCAATTCAGAATTCAAATATAAGCAGTTGGAATCTTAATCCAGCAATGTTAAGGCTTCCTAGGCTTTCAATTAACCCTACAGTAACATCTAACTATCTATCTATTAAACGTCTTTTTTAAAATATGTGTATCTCTATGAGGCCCACAAGATTCAGTTTGCTTTCAGCTGATAAGGCTGGTAATACACCTTCACTGTCCCAACCCAGGGCTATATAAATTATCCAGCCCTATTTTGTAATTTAACTTTCAGGGAATTTGATTGCCTTTTCTTTACTTAAGATACCACACTGGTTCATTACATTGATGACATTATACTTAGCAAGAAGTAGTAACTACCCTAGACTTAATTGGTATGGCATTTGGGTTTGAGAGGTTGGGAAATAAAAATGACTAAAATTCAGGGGTTTTCTGTCTCAGTGAAACTTCTGGGAGCCTAGTGGCATGGAACATATCAAGACATGCCATCTAAGGTAAAGAATACACTGTTGCATCAAGCCCCTTCCATAAACAAGTAACAGGCATAACACCTATTTGGCCTCCTTGCATTTTAGAGGAAACATATCTTGAGTATATTTTTCTGAATCAATACCCAGTGAGCCAAAACACTGCTACTTTTGGTTTGGGCTCAGAACATGAGAAGACCCTATAACAGGTTCAGGCTGCTGTACAGTTGTTATGTTACTTGGACCGCATGGTCCAGCATATCCAATAGTGCTTGAAGTCTCAGTAGCAGATAGGGATGCTGTTTAGTATATCTGACAGCCCCTTATAGGTAAAATTTACCAAAGGCCATTAGGATTCTGGAACAAGGCTCTGACATCTCCCAAAGATAACTACTTTCTTTTTGAAAAAACAACTTTTATCCTGAGCCTGGGTCTTAATAGAGACCGAACATTTAACCATTTACCACCAAGTTACCATGAAATCTGAGCTTCCCATCACGAACTTGGTCTTATTTCACCTGTGAAGCCATAAAATTGGGTGTGCACAGCACACCACCATCAAGTAGAAGTATTACACAAGTGATTGGACCAAGAAGACTCCAAAGCCACAAGTAAGTTACTTGAAGAATTGGTTTAAATGCACATGGTGTCCACTACTACTATACCACCTTCTCTTTCCCAGTCTGCATCTCTAGCCTCATTTAGAGTTCCCTACAATCAATTGACTGAGGAAGAGAGACTCAGGCCTGGTTTACAGATGGTTCTGCAGGATATGCTGGCAACAGCCTGAAGTAGACAGATGCAGAATTACAGCTACTCTCTAGGATACGCCTGAAGGACAGTGGTGAAGGTAAATCCCCAGTTAGGCAGAACTTTAAGCAGTGCACCTGGTAGTTCACTGTGCTTGGAAGGAGAAATGGCCAAAGTTGTGGTCATATACCAATTCATGGGCTGTGGCCAATTATTTGGTTGGGTGGTCAGGGAATTTAAGGAAATATGATAGAAAAATTAATAAAAAATTTAGGGTGAGATATCCTCTCTGATTTGACAAAAACATTAAAAATAATTGTTCTTCATGTGAATTTTCACCAGGGAATTGCCCCAAAAGAGGAGAATATTAGCCATCAAATGGATAGAATAACAAGTTAGCCCCTTTCCCTACTGGCTCATGTAAACAATGATCATGGTGTCAAGGATGGAGGTTATACATGGGCTCAGCAAAAGATTCTCACACTTACCAAGGTCAACTTGACTATGACCTCCACCAAGTACCCAAACTGCTAGCATCAGAGACCAACACTGAGCACTTGATATGGCATCATTCCCTAAAGTAATCAGTTTTCATTTAAAAAGGGGCTGTGCTTTGTCTTTTTTGAAATGGACACTTACTCTGGATACAGATTTGGCTTTACTACATTTAATGCCTCTGCCAAACTACCACCCATGGACTTACAGAATGCCTCATTCATCATTACAATATTCTATACGGCATTGCTTCTGATCAAGTAACACACTTTACAGCAAAAGAAGTGAGGCAAAGGACTCATGCTCTTAGAATTCACTGGCTTTACCATGTACCTGCCATACTGAAGTAGCTGGTGTGATGAAATGGCCATTTAAAGAGTCAGTTAGGACTGCTGGCAGTATCTTGCAGAGCTTGGGAAAGTATCTCCAGAAGGTAGTATGTGCTCTGAATCAACATTCAATGTAAAGTTCTTTTTTTCCAATAACCAGGATTCACAGGTCCATGAATCAAGGAATGGAAATGATAATGGAACCCCCTTGCTATTACTCCAAGTGGCACACTGGCAAAATGTTTGCTTCCTGTTCCAGTGACCTTATGACCTGCTGGCCAAAATGGCTTAGTTCCAGAGAAATGAATTCTTTCTACGAGAAATTATAATAATTCTACTGAACTAGAAATTTTGACTATGTCCAGTTACTTTGAGTTCCTCAAGCCTCTGAAATGGTTTGTTAGTGTCTTAATCTTTTTGTGCTTCTCTAACTGAATACCACAGACAGCAATTCATAAAGAACAGAAATGTATTTCTCATAGTTCTGAAGACTGGGAAGTCCAAGATGAAATTATTATCATCTATTGAGAGAATTCTTGCTGCATTCACATAGAGCACAAGGTGAAAGGTTAAAAAAGTGATGCACATTGTGTCCTTAAGTGGCAGAAGGGCAGAAGAGCAGAAGAGGGTGAACATGCTCCTGTAAGCCTTTCTTATAATGACATTAATCCATTCATGAAGGTAGAGCCCTTATGGTCTAAACACCTCCCATTAGGCCCCACTTCCTAACACTTTTGCATTGAGGATAAAATTTCCTACATACAGATTTTAAAGGACACATTCAGAACATAGCAGAAAGTTTGGATCACCCCTCCAAGTAAAGAGGTAAAATACCACAAACAGCTGAGGTGCTTGCTGAAGACAAAAAAAATACAGAATGAATAGTAGAAAAAGGTAATTATAAATACCAACTATGAGCACATGACCAGTAACAAAAATAAGAACTGTAACTGTCATGAGTATTTTATCCTTATTTTGCTTTCAAGGTGTTTGTGTGTATATATACACATGTAGTTGGATAATAGATTGATGATAAATTGACATATCTTTATTTTCTTTCCTCTCATATTCGCTTATCACCTAACATAAGATATATTAATTCTATGTTGTAATATTAAAGTATTTTTTATTTTAATCATATTATTTAAGTAATCAGATATTAAAGAGAAGTAAATATCACCAAAACACTATCCCCTCCCGTACATTTATTTTAGTTGTATGCCAGATAGTTGCAATGTTTAGTGCAACTCAAAAAAAATTTAAAAGAGAAATATTAATACCCACTTATGGATAGTTTACTTTGCTTTCCTGTTGGATATCTCCCTATACATTTACTTCCTGCTGGCAGCAAACCATGAAAAAGTGAAGTCAGAGTAAAACTTGAATGCAAAAATAAATAATCCTTCCTGAACACTCCATGTCTGGCTGAGATTCTTTAGCATCAGTCTCCCTCTTCCCTCCTCAGATAATTATGAAGGTCAGTTACTTCATAGATTATCTACGTTCACCAAGAGTAATTGGTTTGTGTTGAATATAAGACCAACACAAATCTTAGGACATTTATCACAGAACAAAATGTTCAGTTAAGCAATTTATCCACTTTGCCTTTTATTTTCACTGCAGTCAACAAAGAGCTAATTCTAGGCATGTTACACATTTCTTCGTGAATTCTGTGCTTTCATCTGTAGTATATTATGACTTCATTTCCAATAGCCCTCCTGTTCTGAATGCCTTTCACACCTCCTCTCATAATAGCAGAGTGTATTTTCCTATTTCTCTAATTTGGAGATAGGACCTGAGACTTGCTTTGGCTAGTGGATTATGAGTGGTTGCAGTATCTTCA
Source organism: Ateles fusciceps (assembly GCA_036589455.1). Taxonomy (NCBI): domain Eukaryota; kingdom Metazoa; phylum Chordata; class Mammalia; order Primates; family Atelidae; genus Ateles; species Ateles fusciceps. The sequence goes on along the minus strand of JAZHEH010002703.1, from coordinate 2,181,555 downwards.
GAGGACTTAAAATGTGCTTGCATAGGTTATCTTGGCCCTTGAACTCCTGCTGTTCTAGAAGAAAATACCTTGGGTACTTCTAACTAAGGAAGATGAAAGAAACATTTCATAGACTTGGGGCTAACACACAGATGAAACGAAGCTGAACCTAACCACTGCTTGAAAGAGAGCTAACCATCCAAGCCCAGCTGAGATTAGCCAAACTCTTCCCATACACAGACCTGTAAAAATGAGAACAAAACTTATTGTAATAAGTCACTAAATTTTGAATAAATAGTAAACACTATTTTTTAATAAAAAACTGGCTGATAAAGCACATTTTCTAAATTAAATTCAAAGTTCACTTGACTGGCTGGTTGATCCCTATTCCCATCCCTTTCTCATTTTCCATAACTTATGACCCTAGCTTCTGTTATAGCAAAGCCGCATCTCATTGTCTTCTAAAATTCATCCTTAAATTTAGATGGAAATGAGCTGACATTTAGAGATAATTTGAATGTTTACTATATTAAAAGAACTATTATTTTCAGCCTTTTTTTCCATGAGAGGCTGAAAATCGCCTAAATAATGAATTAATTTTTAGGTTATGTCTGCATGATATGCAATATCTTGCCAAGTAGCTTTACCTCTCTGCTACTGGTTGCAAAGTAAATTGTGTACTTTTGGCTTAGAATGTCTCCCTCTCCCTTATCTTTTGCATTTTTTAAAGTTTTATGTTTCTGCTCCATGAAGTACACAAATGACAAATGAGAAAGACTGATTGAATGTGAATATGCTACACATTTACTTTACCATCTCCTAGCCCTTATTCAGACTGTACATTGTGTAGACTAGAAATAATGTTAAATAATCTCAATAATTTTAAGTCATAAATTATCTTATTACATTGATGATTGATTTTTATAATCACTACCAAATTTTAACTATTTCTTCTACATCTTTACTGCTAAAAGTCCACTGATTATGGCTGTTTACTGTTTTGAAAACAGTTTTCTGTATGCTAGGACAGAATACATGCATGATTTGATGGTAATTTTTTAATGTAGACTAGCAAAGCCATATACAAACTATCTGATTCCCAGGCTGCATTTGTATTTTTGTCATGAAAAATAAAAAATAACTTCCTTCCCATATTAGAGCTATTACTTTATCCCTGTACCCTGAAAGGCCCATATTTAATGTCCCTCAAATGAGAATGTTGAGGCTGTTTATCCTTAACTATCTGATTCAGAGACACTAGTTCTCTAAAATATTTTGTTAAATTGCAATATTTTAACTTATTCTTGAAGGAGGTTCTACTTGCCTTTATACGATTTCAGGTAAAGGAAAGGTCTTATATTTTATAGTTCATGTCCACTTTCACACAAAATCTCTATGACATGGTTGGATTATCACATACTTAAAAACTCTCCTGCTAATCAAGCATGAGAAGCCAAAAAATATACACTGCACATATGGGCAGTTAATTTCTTTCCCATTGAGCTTGCAATGTGTTCCATGATGTTGTAGCAGCTGTGATGAGAATGGTGGATGTCCCCAATCTATGCTTCATTTAACTTCAGGAATTCTAAAAGATTGTATTGTGTGTAAAATAAAAACGTATTTTAAAGCAATGGAGCTTGATGTCCTGAAGCAACATTTCATTTTAACAACTAAGTTTTAGGTATAAATGTTGGTACTTAAATATTTCATTCTTGTGACAACTTTACCATCAACTTGGATTGTATTTCATCACTAAATCGTACTGCCAACTTAGTCCTAAATATCCTACGAAAATCAATGGGATTTCATTATAGAAAATAGAAGAATTGTGTGGTAAGTATTGTGTTTCAATTGTCTGCCACTCATGTTTATTTTTCACAGATACCAATAATACCACATAATATTTGTATAGCACTTTTATATTCAAAATTATTTTCCTGTCAAATGGGAATAAAATGCTTGTACTATCTACCCAGAGCTGATGATGTGATTACCTGACATAAAAGAAATAAAAATGCTTTCTAAAAGAATGCTATAAAAGATATGGGATTATCATTGCCATCACATCTGAGAATTTTAGTCAGTAAAAAGCACAGAGGCTTTGAAATAAGACCTGGATTTCAGTTCTGGTTCCATTCCTTGTAGTGTTTCCAAAACTTTGTAATTGCATTACCTTTACACTGAGCCCAAGGGATTTTTGTGTATAAAATTTGAATAATTATAAATTATATACAAGGTGTGTGAGTTTGTGCGTGTGTGTGTGTATCTGTGTCTATGCATGCATGCTTGAAAATTACAGAAGTTTATATATGAAAAATGTTTAGTTCAAGGTTACCCTAATATATAATAATCAGGTTTAAAGTGTTACACATAATAAAAGCCATTATTAAAAGTATTAAGTGTGAATAGACTTGTGTGAGGCACATTTTAACAACAGGTATTAAGGGTCTACATTTCATCCAATAAAGAATAAGAAGTATAATTGTAAAGACTGAAGGGAATCATCTTTCATTTTTCCTCCACCTGGTATGCCTAGGAGTATGGTATTTTTGCTCAAATAAAAAAACAGTTTGATGATTGTATCTCAAATGGATTTGTTACTGCTAGATTATGTATCAGACATCATTACTCCTTTAAAATAAAACCTTTGTTAAATTTCTAGAGAGCATGCAAGACTCCTCCATATCATCCTCTCCCAATCTTCAAGAAATGATCAAGTCACCCTATCTCCAGGGAGAAGGCTTATTCAGGTTATAGGATAGTAAAATCTTTGAGCTGTCATGACAAAGGGTAATGTTGGTATGCTAAGTTCAGTTTGGGGATTATATAGTTATGGTCTTTTTTGAGGTTTAACCCAACATAACCACAGTGGTGAAGAGTGGTGGCCATGTTCTTTGATTTCCTTATTTTTAATCATTTTTTATTTTTTATTTTTGCAGGTACTACATTTTTCTATCAAGATGATAGAAATAATGGAAATAATAGCATGGCCCATTTTCCCACAAAAAAATGCTCATTAATTTCTTATTAAGATGCTTCTTAATTTCTTGTGTTCCCTTAGTTAGAACTGATTTTCTTTCTTACTTTTTAATTTCCACCACTCTGAAGGAGACATAGATCTAGGCCTTCTCCTTTTAGAAGTAAACCCTACTAATCTCTATTTTTTTATTTCATGTATTCTCTTTTTTCTCTCTCTCCCCTTCTCCATACATATTTCATACTTTAAATGCTGCTTCCTACAACATCATTCTATTTGCCTAATGTCCCAAGCTCAACGGTCTAGGAATAATAAGCTAAAGCCCTGGTTTATTAAGGGTTGATGAGCTAAACTCTGATCTAGAGGATATGTTTGCATCAGTCATTACAACTTCTCTCTCTTCTCAGCTCTCCATTAAGAATTCAAGCATTGGACTTTATTATTTCCTTACTATGTAATGTAATCATTTTTTTTATTTACTTACATGTCTATCTGACCTCTACAATACAAGCAACATAAAGGGAGAAGTTTATCTTTTCTTTTCCTACTGTTAAGAATGATGCCAACAAATGGCAGTTGAGCAAACAATAATTGGTGTAAAACAAATCAGGAAAAAAACATGAAACTTATATTGAATTTCAATTAAAAAATTATCATATTTTAGACTGCCCAGGATAGGAGAAAGGTGCCTTCACTGTGTTCCAGCTAAGCACACTGGAGCTCGGCAATAGGATTAAGGCAAAATCCAGCTAATAGACTAGGCGCAGTGGCTCACACCTGAAATCCCAGCACTTTTGGAGGCTGCGGTGGGTGGATCACTTGAGTTCAGGAGTTAGAGACCAGCCTGGCCAACATGATCAAACCCCATCTCTACTAAAAATATACAAGTTAGGCAGGCAGAAGTTGCAGTGAGCTGAGATTGCACCACTGCACTCCAGCTTGGGCGACAGAGTGAGACTTTGTCTCAAAAAAAAAAAAAAACACAAAACAAACAAAAATAAAACAACAACAACAATAAAAAACCTGGCTAATAATAAATGATTGCTTTACTTTCTTTGTGATTATATATCTGAGGATTCTCTCAGTTTATACTGGTTTAAGGATAAACCAAAACAATAATCCGAATAATATCACATTGATATATACTAATTAGAACCTCAAAATACTGTTTTCAAAAAATAGCGTAGTTTTGTCACATGATAAAGAAAACTGTAATCATTTTATAAAACACAAAGTAGAAAAGTATGAGAAAAATAAGCATAAGTCTAAAACACTGGAAGAACATTATAAAATATAATACTTCTTTAAATTCAGATATTTTTCCTAGGCATATTTATATTTTTATTGTCAACTTACTTATAATCTTTTCTGATGTAATGGTTCATGCCATAACATTAGGTGTGTGGTTCCCAGCATATGCTGCGTGTAACATAAATTCTGAAGTTTGCATTGGGTACCATACTATCAACTATATTGCATTTACCATGATCCTAATGTCGGGGATTTTTGTGGTGGTTGTTTTGGGCTCTCGTTTTCATGATTTACTGTAACTGTTTTGATTAAAAATTATCTAGTAAAAGCCACTTGATCTTACAGGAAGGAAAGACTAGGTTCATAACGACTTAATTAACCAACCATCATATTTTGAGAATGAGAATTTTAACTCAAGTGTTTTATTTCTTATTCCAGTATTCTATAAAAATGTCCATGGTCTTTAAAAAAAAAAAAAACAGCTAGGATAATCGTGGGAACCTTGTATTACTTTTAGAGAAGCAGTGAATCATAAATAATTTTACAACAAGATCTTAGTTTATTTGTAATTATAATAATTAAGTACATTTTTATAAGATTAAGTACGTCTAAAATAAGTAAATAATAAGAGACCACTCAGAGATATAGTGAGGGGTGACTTCATCACAGCCAAATGGTTCTGGATGACTAGAAATAAGAAAAAAAAGTTCGTATACGGGGAGAAGAGTCAAAGAAGGGTTTTGGTCATTGTATTCATCCTTCGTTGATTTCTCAGCCTGTGAGTTTTTCTAGCAATGGGTTCAGTATGGCAATAGTCTGCTATATATAATGGATAACAACAAAAGGTTGGGGAAAAGGAGTAATCACATTTATTCAAAATGGCCTCAGTGTTCAACCTCATAATTTTTGGTAACATATGTTTTGTAGTATATGTTTATATGAATATATCACAATTTTATACTTACATGTACATAAATGCATGTATACATATATATCTGTTTATGTATATATTTGGATTTATATATATATTTAGATATTCATAAATCATATATGTATACATATGTAAATCCATGTATTTATATCTATTTACCAAAACAAATCTAGCTTTTAAAACACTAATTTAAATTGAAAACTATATTTTGATATTATTATTCTATTTTAATTTGCTCGATATTACATGACACAATGACATAAAATTAGAGATTCTAACAACCTGTTAAAAATAAGGATAAAAATATTAAAGAATTAAATGCTAAGATCTCCTGTGTTCATTGTGCTTGAAAATGATCACAATTAAACTAATCCTTTAATTAATTCTAAATTATAAAGAAACCTCTGTAAGTACTCCTTGACATATTCCAGTGATTATCCCTTGATGAATGTTAGAGCAATAAATACCAAAGAAACTGAGATAATTTGGTCACAGTTTTAAATTTTACTGGTATATTTTCTATTTTCAATTTTATTTGAAAATGGACAAGCCAGAAAGTAATTGTTAAATGTGGTCTTCAAAGCCAAGCAGGTCTTTTGGTTAATAGCTCAACTTTGGTGAAATTCAGTGGAAATCTTGAAAACCAATTAAACATGTTTAAAAGACATACTTCCTTATGAGAGCTTTACTTTTTCTATGAATTTTTTTTTTGGAACTGCCATATTCAGAGCTAGGAAAACTAAACCCCTGCTTTTAAGGGACTCATGAATGTTTAATCCTGATCAGTAGATTGTTCCATTAAGATCCAGGAAAACAGAGCAGGTCAAGTAAACATGAAAACAAAATACTCACTCTCTTAGAGACATTTCTTAATCATATTTTCCTTTAATTATTCTACTTTTCTACATAGTATGACCTGTATTTTCTACCGTTCATGATTTATATATGTATGTGTGCACATTATGAAAATTAAGAAACATACATAAAGCATAAATAAGTATATTTGATATGACTTATAATAATTTCTTGATTTTTAAATAATTTACATATTGCATATTAATAACATCATGTTCAAAATGTTAATGTTTGCAAATTTTGTAAAATTTATAAAATTAAATTAAATTTTTATTTAATTTTTATGATTTATAAAAATATTTAATTTTTATAAGAGCTAGTTAATGTATAAAATAAGTAAACATTTTATATAATTCATAAAAATTAAATCTTTTATACAATTTTACAAAATTTTATTTATATTCTAAACATTTGACTTTTTCAAAATGGCTGAAGTAAATCTGAGTAAAATCATTTTTTCCTCAACCTAAAATATAAATCTTTCTGTAAATAATTAAATCCTATAATGGACCTAATGTATACCTAAGTGAACTTTGTATAGCAGGACAGCTATACACACACACACAAATATTTTATTCACACAGACTCACAGATTTCATTTGACTCATATGAACATAATTAACATACATCATGTAAAATCTGTAAAAAGTTAACATATGACTTTGAAGTTCGGAGTATAAAACATCCTTTATGAAATAAGAGGGAGAGTGTGTGAAAGAGAAATATCTCAAATTAGATGTATTATAAATCGTACTGCTCTTTAAATAAATCAGATTATTGTGCACTGCTATTTTGTAACCACTCTCTCAATTCATTTATTCTATACCTTACTAAGTTAGAGAGTATAAGTAAATAAAAGAGAAAACAAGCAAAAATATCAACAAATTTTATGAATTATCCAACAGTACAATATGACACTTACTGTAAGTGTACACTTAAAGGTGTCTGCCAATTTTGCAACATTTTTTCTATTGTCATTAAATTTTGGAGTGGATTTTAAATATTTGTTGGCAAAGATATAAGTAAGACATATAACATCATTTTTTTCACATCTTTAATATGGTTTCATATTAGGACTGTGTAACAGAACACAATTATCAGTTACTCTGCTCACTTAGTAGAAAACTAGAGTTATAAAAACAAAGTGATCCAGAAGCATCTAAATCTTCAGAAATCTCAAAGTTGATAGAAATTAATATTTTAAAATGCCCTATTTCACAAATCCTAATTGCATTATTTTTATGATTGGTATGTATAAAAATGTATGAGGATAATTGAAGAGTTTCTTTACAAATGAAAAACCACAAAATATAAAGTGTGAAATATTGATAACTTTAAAAAAAATCAGTCTCTGGTTAAGAAAGCTGTTTTACTTAAACTTTCCATTGTTTACATACTTAGAATTCCCTGCTTCTTTTTCAAATAGCCAGAGAAATTCAGAGAACTTTTTAATGTTTCAATGCGAAATTCATTCTGATAAAGTTATGTTTACATATTCACCAGACAATATTTCAAGGCTCTGAATTCAGCCAAAAAAGTTGAGCAGGAGGAACAAGTCGTGTTTCCTAAACAGTCAAAGATGTAGCATATGTAGGAAAGTAAAAGTGTGTGTGTGTGTGTGTGTGTGTGTGTGTGTGTGTGTGTGTGTGTGTCCATCCTCTACCCAGTTATAATGTTTAGTATAAAAAAATTATGATAGGAAAGTATGATACAGGAAAATAGTCAGGCAATTCAGAAATCAATGCCCTTCACACCTTCTCTCATCAGTAAGCACTTATTATGATGATAACTATTTTTTTAATTTTATTTACTCATTTATTTTTGATATATTCAATATTTATTTTTTCATTTCTAAGAAAGATGTTCATTGTACTGAGAAAAAATAACCTTCCAGAAGTATTTGCTTTCTGCAAATAGTTTTATCCCTTATCAATATTTCAGTAGCTCATTGTTATTTCCTCAAATATTTATAGATAAATATCATTTGCTCAAATTTATCTTTTTTATAGTAAAAAGACACAAGTCATGTTTGCCTTATTCTACTTACTTTGAAGTTCCCTCACCATCATGCTTATTTTTCTTCTCATTCATTTCAGTTTTTCTTCCAATTTTATTTTAAAATTTAAGTTTTTGCATGGTGTGGTCATACAATAGATGTAACGTTCAAAAGCAAAATATCAAATTGCAATATTCAGATTGTCAAAGGAAACTGAAGAGTGTTTCTTCCAGGACTCTTCAAGACTCTTAAATTCCCACACTTGCAGAATAATAAAAACTCAGAAGAATGGAGTAGGGGAAGTTTGTGAAGGCATCAACTTTTTGAGAGTAGATGAGATTATTTTAGATTTTACATACTTCAGGCAACTGGAGTGGAGAGGGGAGGTTAGAAGAAAGAGGCTTGATTTGAACCAAGGGAAGTCCTAGAACTGAGGAAATAAATGTACACTACTGTATGAAGAAAGAAGTAAGACTCTCAGGTAAAGGAACTGTTGGAGAGAGATGCTCAGTGTTGGGGACTTCTTGAGAAATTCTGAAAACACCTTGAAAGAAAAATTAGTGTTACACATCTTAATCTGGAAAACCCTATATCCAGATTTTCAGGGTACTAGTGCAAACAAAATTTTTCTGCTTTTTTCACTTTTTCCTTCCTGTATTTCTGCTCCAAAGTGGTAAGCCCACATATTTCATATGTTCTCCACTTGTGACATTATTCGGAAACATTTCTTAGACAGCTAAGTTTTAATATTATGTTACTTTTTCTTTATTAAGGGATGTGATACCTTCAGAATCCTTTAGTATTTATAAATTTGTTTTATTCTTTATCGACTTGCCATTATAAATATTTCTTAAAATTTCTGACTCCTGGAGACTATCACTGACATCCTGGATTTTTACTTTGCTATTTCTGTTCTTTTAGTGTTTATAATTCATAGTTAAATTATATGAAATCCTTTTTGCTTTTTTCCTTAATGTCTATTTTAGGCATTATTGGATATATTTTAATTTCATTCTTTTATCTTAATGTCTCATCTTTCATCTTTTAAATTATGAATTCCTCTTTTAATGTGACATAATGCATAAAGTAGGTTTTTTTCTAAAATTAAATGTGTCTTTCTTATACTTTGTGTATTTTCCATCTGTTCTTATCTATTCATATTTTTTAAAATTTTTCTAAATGTTTTGTTTTGCTTCATTGCTTTTGTATTAATATATTTAAATGATAGCAATATTACCCTGTATTTTTTTTCTTTTTGAGATGGAGTCTCACTCTGTCACCAAGGCTGGAGTGCAGTAGCATGATCTTGCCTCACTGCAACCTCCGCTCTCCCAGGTTCGTGTGATTCTCCTGCCTCAGCCGCCTGAAAAAATTGGATTAGAGGTGCCTGCCACTGTGCACAGCTAATTTTTGTATTTTTAGTATTTTTAGTAGAGATGTGGTTTCACCATGTTGGCCAGGCTGGTCTTGAACTCCTGACCTCGTGATTTATCCACCTTAGCCTCCCAAAGTACTGGGATTACAGGCGTCAGCCACCACGGCCCACCTGTATTCTTATTGGTATAGATGAATGCATGTAGTTTCTTTAGAAGACTTGATTACACAGACTTGAAGAAAAATAAAAATTAATATGAAATATATTTACTTGCTAACTGTACATTTTTAAGAAAAAATAAAGCATTTTTAAATTATTAGAATTTTTGACTCTGACTTGCTATTATTTAGTGTAGTTATTATTTTAAAATATGGAAGAAAATGACACAATAAAAATTAAAGCCCTTATTTTAAATCTAAATACTCTGGGACATGTTTTTATCTTAGAAAAATCTCTGCTTTTGAAAACAAATGCAAGATCTTACTCTGGAAGACAGTAGCCAAAGTGTCCTATTATTTCTGGAAGTATCTTAATAATTAGATAAACCCATGATTTTTCCAGGACAATCAATTAAAGTGAGGATTCCATATTAGTAAATGCACATTACAAGGGGGATTTAATCTACAATATTCATTACTAGCCACACTTATTTCTACTGGATATGGCTTTATGTGAATGTTGAAGATACATAAGATAAAGAATATAGCTTTTAACAAGTGTTTATCCTTGATACCATGGCCCTAATATAAAGGTTTCTGCTTTAAGTACCTATGTATTTGGGCTTACATTCGTTGCTCTCCAAAGTTTCAGATTTGACATTAAATATTTTATCAAATGGAGGAGTTTAATCATGCCTTCTGTATTTGACCTGATGGTGGAAGAGGCAGCCCATCTGGAGTGGCCACTGCCATCACACTGGATGCAGTGGGGAGGTACAGTTAAGGCTGCGTTTTTCCCACAACCTGCGGGAGCTCCTGAGTAGACCCCCGGCTGCCCAACTTGTGGCTGTGGGCCCAGACCTCCCACTGCATTGAGCAGGAAGAAATCCTGCACCCCCAGGCACAGCTGCAGTCACCCAAACTGTGGCTGCGGACCCAGGCATCCCTGCACTCTTGGAGGCACTGGAAGGCCCCCCTGTACTTGCAGTTTTGGAAGTGCCTGCTCCTGCTGCCTGGTTTCTCCCTGCTCTCAATGTCCACTCCAGTCTCAGACCAAAGTCGGGTTGAGCCTGAGTGCTGTCACAGCTTGGCCAGGTGTGCACACACTGGGGGCAGTGCTGAGACACCAGGCCCCTGCCACCCCGGCCCCCTTCAGGCTTTGGATACCAAAGAGCATAGAAGGGAAGCCTGTGGAGGGCTTAGGACAGCTCAGGCACTGGCTGCAGGTATCCCCTGGCAACTACAGCCAGGGTACTATGAATGGCAGAAGGAGGCAGACAGGTTCCTGAGTAAAAGGGAATGGGTCCTCAGTGAAGTCCAGCTTCAGGTCAGGGAGGCCCTGAAGGCTGGGGGCCTGGCTGCCAGTCTCACCAATCAGAGTGAAAACTTCTAGTGCCTATTTTGGGCCTGCCCATGGCCATATATGGACCAATTAGAATGCACTTTCTCCCCCTCTGAGGCTCATAATCCCTGGCTCAGCCAGAGCTCAGCATACAAAGGACAACCAGCTGCAGAAAGGGACTACACACTCGGTTGCCTCCTCTCTGCTGAAAGCAGCAGACATTGGGACAACCAGCTGCAAAGAGGAGCTACCCACCCTCCAGCACCTCTGTTCTGCTGAGAGCTGCAGATGTTGGGACGACCAGTGGCATAGAGGAACTACCCTCTCAAAGGCCTCCTCTGAGCTGTACTGTCACTCAATAAAGCTCCTATTTGCCTTGCTTACCCCCTACTTGTCCATGTGCCTCATTTTTCCTGGACGCATGACAAGAACTCAGGACCTGTTGAATAACAGGGCTAAATGAGCTGTAACACAAACAGGGCTGAAGTATGGCCCTTGTGTGCCATGTTACAGGTAAAGAGAAGACATAAAGCCCTCCAGGGAGCCCAGACCTGGGAGCTCCCCAAGCCAGGACTGTGACTCCCTCTTTGTGACCCTGCAATTCCTAGAGTCTCCAAGCTTCTGGGCACCACTGCATTCCCTGATGGCAGCTGTGGAATTTGCTTGCAGCACCCTTGGTCTAATCACAGCCTTGCAGAGAGCCAGTGCCCGTGCTGGCACCTGGAGCTGTCTGCCCTGCTGCAGCAGTTGATGTCCCTGACTATACTCAGTGGCCACATCCCATGCTAATTCGCTCACATCCCCCCTCACCACTCCATGCCTTGGCAGGCATGGGATCCATGGTGGTAGCATGAGCTGAGTCCAGCCTGCCAGGCCGAGTGAGTGGAAAGAGCCCAGAAGGCCTGAGCAAAACTCAAGCCAAGGTGCCAAGGACCACAGGGGTTTATGGCCAGAAATGCGACTTCCCACGGATTCTGTAATACTGATATTCATGCCATTGCAACATGTCTATGGCAGTGCTTTTAATGTTTTTAAGTCTGATATAGAGAAAAAAATACAGTTTTTTACATTATGTCACACACACACGTGTACACATTAGAAATAAATGTTTATGCATACTACCAATAATACACTCTGCTATTTTATTTTCTTGACTATTTCATTAAAAAAGAGTGGTGGTTCTCACCTATTAAATTTATTTTGTGATCCATAAGTGGCAAACAACAAATTTAAAACACTACTCCCAAAAGGTCAAAGCCACAATATCTTGAGTTAGACCAAAGTAAAATAAACAAAATAAAAGTCCAATGACTCTTTTGTTTAAAAATGTTTCACTGCTAGACTGGAACCTAGAACAGACCATAGGATTATCTTATGCTTTATATGATTTACCCCCAGATTATTCAAGGTAATTCTGTTGCCCCTCTCTTCCCTAAATCCAGAACTCATTCAACCCTGCGGACTCAGAAAGACTTCTTTGAGTTTCAACTTGTTCATCCGAGATATCCTGGAATCTTTCTCTTGGAAACTGAGAAAAAATGATGTATATTGATGTTACGCATTCTCTGCTCCATCATTAGGTCTGCAAGAATGGTAATCACACTATGGGAAGTAGGATTCTAGAAGTGTCTTCTCTAAGTGTGTTTAACCTAGAAGTATGCCATGGAGAGGAGAGAAGGGATACGTTTATCATATTTTATTTCATCTCATCAAAATAAGCTGGAACATTTCTTGAAAGATTAGGTTAGGGCAAAATAAGCCTTTGATTGGTGGCATAACTCACCTTTTTACACACAATTCCTGTCAGCAAAAAGTTGTAAAATTGTGTAAAGGATATTGCTTCCTCTGTATAAAGTGACTTTGCCACCTACCTATGACCAAGGATATCCTCCTTCATAAGTGTTTTTTCTTATGAAATAAATTATAACTCATATTTTTGCTGTCTGTCCTCTAAACTTATCTCCATCATTATCAGTGTTAGCAGAAGCACTTTCTCAATGGCTAGCTGCCACATTTCTAGCCTTATCAATAAAGTCTGAAGATAATAGCAATTTGAATAATTTTTCAATCTAGTTGGTAACATTACAGCTGAATAATGGAAGTCTAACTTAGCAATATGCATAAAAGTAATATTCTAACTGCTGAAACTTCAGATCATATATCCATAATTAGAAAAGTGATTTATATATAATAATAATAGTACATCAAATGACATCGCATATAATACACCAATAGTATATCACAAGAGTTGAGGAAATGGTCAGTGGCCTTTCACCTAAATATTTATTTTTATTAGAAAGCCACAAACACTTTAGTCGCAGAGACTGTTTTCCAATGTTGTGAAAGTGGCAGTATATTTCTACTTAAAAACAGTCTCATTTAGATGAAATGTTAAATATTCTGTTTTGATTTTTGTTTTGGGAGTGTTTTGTTTTGTTTTTTTGACAAAGTCTTGCTGTCTTCCAGGCTGGATGCAGTGGCACGATCTGGGCTCACTGCAACCTCCATGTCTCCAGTTCAAATGATTCTCCCACCTCAGCCTCTTGAGTAGCTGGAACTACAGCCATGTGCCACCATGACTGACTAATTTTTGTATTTTTAATTTTTTTGTAGAGACAGAGTTTCACCATTTTTCCCAGGCCAGTCTCAAATTCCTGGGCTCAAATGAGGATTATAGAGGTGAGTCTATACATTAGAGAGATGAGTCTTGACCATACAAAGTGCTAGGATTACACAGGTGAGTCACCATGGCTCCGCCTTTCTTGTTTGTTTGTTTTTAAAGAAAGTATGCCTTTAAGAGGTTACCATTCTTTCTAGATGTCCTGTTAATTGGGTAAGTGGCAAGATGCCCAAAATGCAGGATCCACACCATTGCTTGCCAGTGGCTTAAGCAGTGAAGGGAAATAAAGAATGAGCAAATTACTGAAGAATCCTTTCATTAGAGAACGAAATCCAGGCAGAGGATAAAGGGATCTTATAATCTTTATTTCTTCTGATCACAAGGGCCACACAATTATTTTCCTTGTATAAAACTACTTAACCAATAGAAAAGAGGTGGTTTGAGCAGAAAATCCCAAGAGAAAATAATGTGCTAACAAGGCACTTAAATTCTTCCAGATATTTACACAGAAAATTAAAGACTTCTTCTAATAGGGAACAGGGGATGATGGTAAGTACTTGTAAAAGTCTTTTATTGGCAAATTTTAAAACAATCACAAACTCAAGCTCAGAGAAGGCACAATATATTTCCTTTAGGGCTACAATTGAAGAGAAATACTTCAAAGTGAATCTTTAGACTTATTTTAGACCAGAGTTAAATTTAACAATGATTCATAACAAAAAAATTGATATTAGAAAGCTAATTAGGCATTTGCATTTTATCAAATCATAATTTCTAATGTATCAGTTCTTGAAAAATGCATGCAAAATCAGTATTTAGTAATTATCAGTTCTACTAATTTTATAATATGTTTCTTGTAAAAAACAGAATGTTTTGTGTTAAATGTTCTTTTGTTGTTTCACAGTAGCAGAAAATCAAATATTTGAACCATACAAGCAAAATATTAGTTACTTTATTTTACTTCATATCAAATGTCCAAAACTAATCATAGAGTCTAGAATATAATTAGAAATATGAGAAATGTTTAAACAAGTTATGAATAAATAGTGTTGTAGGAAAAATGTGAAATGACAAATTTTATGAAGTGAAGATGAGAATGGGAAAGAAAAACTAACAGAAACATAGGATAGACCAACATTCCAGGTTCTCTTATAGTTTCAGGTCAGTAATAACCAAAAATATCATTTTACGCTTTTAAGTCTCAGTCTTGAGAAATCATCTGGAATTTTATACAGGTATGGCCAAGGTAGAATACTAAACTGCTCCATGACTCATTTTTCTCATCTTTAAACATTGGTAGAATGACCATACATACCTCATAATATTGTCTTACGCATAAAGTAAGTTAGTGCATATAAAACACTTAGAATAGTATTTGCCACAAAGTAAGTAAGTAAATAATTGGAAATGTTAAGGAAAATATAAGATGATGGCTGCCATATTTGATACTGAATGTTTTTATTTCTGCAAAAATGCACACATAGTAGTTGAATACTTTTTAATAAACTGTAAATTCCTGGAAACTAACAAAATTAATGAAACATAATACTAATACTAATATTTATAAAACTAATAGGTAAAACGAAAGCATGGTTAAGTAAAGGAACCCAGAAAGAAATAACCAAAAACAAGATATAGCAAAAATCTGTACAGGAAGAAAATCTTCATATAAAAGAGCAGAAATTTTTAGTGTACCAACATTTTTCATATACATAATGGTAATGATTGCTCACATTTCAGGCACACAAAACTAAAGCTATCTCCATGTTATGAGTTTTCTGATATATGGTTTCAAAATACTCAAATTAGCTATGACAAGATCAGGCAATATGTTAGAGTTGACCAGATAACGTTCCTTTTGTCAAGAGAGATTTTAAATATTCAGCCTCACCATCACTAACCAATCACATTTAATTTACAGGTATTATGTAGTGTGTAGGACTTGAGTTAGAAGAGCAAGGCATGTCTGCTAATTAAAATGTCAACATCTACTTTTGATAAAATGACCTTCTTTCCGTTCTTCCTTCTGTCCTTCCTTCTTTCCTTCTTTTCTTCCTTCCCTTCTTCCTTCTATTCTTTGTTTCATTTTATTTCTTACCTAATTTTTGTTCGTCAATGTTAAAAGAATGTGTTTGCATAAAAAAGTGACATTTGATGTTTCAAAGGTAATTAATATTAACATTTCATTAGCTTTTATGTAGACAACATTTCATAGGTGATTTGGCTTCATATTTCCTTGATCCACATTCCTGTCTCTTGAATCCTCCAAAACTTACCTCTTAGAATGTTGTCTTCTCCCTTAATGGGTTATTCTTACTATGTAAGCTTTCATTTTTACAGATCCCTTCAGAGTCTAAATCTCTACCATTTACTCCAGTTAATTTATCATTTGCATTATTTAGCTTTCTACTTTGTAACTCACTATCATTTATAACTCAATGTGTCACAAACAAAAAGTATTGCTTTCCTCAAAAAACATTTGTCTCCTCTGTTTCTATTTCAGTTGGTTGTATCCTCCTTCTTCAAGTAACTTCAGTGTGAAAACATAAAGTAGTATTTACTCATTATTTTCCTTTGTGCACAATATCTATTTGACTACTGAAATGTGTATCTTATAGTCTTTAATCTCCATCTTAATTCTCTGGTTCTACCCTGGAATTTTATCTATGTACAGATTTTGAAAAAAAAAAAAAAACCAAAACTCTTCATTGTTACCTTATCCTACTTGTACATTTTAATTCTTGACTCAATGTCCACAATCATATTGTCTGTCATGCTCTGGAATTAGTTCAGTTTTGTTCCATCCAATCCTACTAATTTCTCAATATCTTCCTCCTAATAACTTGCCTTAAAAACCTGACACTTGCTGATGCTTGTATTGAATAGTTTTTCTCTAACTGATAACTTTGAGTTTTTTGTTATTGTATGGTATGTAGTATATAGAATATTAAGTTGGAATGGCATTTTGACAACAAAACAGTCCAGATCTTTTATTTTAAAGTTATGAATTCTGGACTTGCCACATTTAATACTTGAAAGCTTCTTGAAGGAAGAACAAATGTGTCAGTCCTCTGTATTCTGCTTTCCGCATAACCTGTACATTTAGTCCAGTGTAGGAAATCAGGTACTAACCATTTCTGACATACAAACTGATTAAGTGGCTTGCTGAATTCTATCCTAACAACAAAACCTTAAGCTCTTGATGGCAGAACTGGTCTTGCCCTATAATTCCTCTATACTCTTAAATAGACCTAGTCAAGTATGAAAAATACAGGAGGTGCTAACTTTTTTATTACATGTAGTTCTCCTTTTATATATGTAAATAAATGTATACATATATAATATGTGTTATATCTGTGATAACATGAAGATTATTCTATGTTACTGATGTGGAAACAAGTCATTTACATGGCTGGCGAGTGATGAAGCCACATTTTAACATAAGTCAGATACCAGAGGCCCTCAACTAATTTTCATATTATACTTCTTCTTGGCTACTTAGTAGCAGTGCCTAAATAATTAAATGTACTTCAGCTAGGTTGATTATGGAGCATGCATTTAAGTTATTTGTGGTACCAAATTAATTTCTTTGGATAGGTTCTAAGATGAAATCTATTATCATGTGAATCCCAATAAATAAAGCATTTATTTAACAGATATTTATTAAGTTCCTTCTATGAGTCAGACACTAAGCTATTACTGAAAAATAACATGATAGTGGATGTATAGGCACGTGGTGTTTTCCTTATTCTGACACAAAGCACAGAGGCAGTATTTGCAGCTTGGTGTCAGTTCTTTGTAAACAGTCAAGATCCGAGGCAAAACTGCTCCAAGTATGTACAACTATATTAGCATTTTGTTGCTAGTAGGTAAGTTCCTAAGCTGCAAAATCTTCAGGATACTTCTCTATTAAATAAACAAAAGAAGAAAAAGAGGAAAATAAATGTATCTGCATCCCTGATGTCCTAAATCCTAATGAGAGACTCATTCATTGTTTTTATGGCTTAGCTCTTAATGTGCAAAACTCCTGGTATAATTTGCACATTAATTTATATGAGTCCTCACATCTGCTGACTAGTTTATTTCTGAAGTTTTCATGAATGCCCATCCAGTGTTTTCTTTGATATATATTGGGCAGTTGACTAGATTAGACTGAGTAGGAGATTAGAATATGTTACTATTGAGTCTGCTTTGTACTTGTGTTCTTCCACAGGAATCTTTAACAAATGTCGAGGTGCAAAAATAATTTATTATAATAGCAGCGACTTATGTGATGTTTACTTTGTGCTAGTCACTGTTTTACAAAATTCACACCTATAACTTTTAAATAACATCAAACTCTATGTCATATGTACTAATATTATTTCTGTTTTACAGATGAAATTAAGTAACTGATTCAAAGATCACCCACTTTGGAAATGGTAGTACCAATATTTGAACAGATTCAATCTAGCTTTGGCATCTGTCTTGATAATCACCATATATTACTTCATCTCAAGAATTTAGCAAAAGTGAAAACATATGTTTTTGACTATTCATGCTATTCTCTACTGCCTGACATTTGAACTTGATACTAAGTAGACTCTGAGGACTACAACTCGGTGTTTTTATTTTCATGGTGGAAAAAACCAAATTATGTTAATGCTTTATGATGGACTAGCACACATAAGGGGCTAAAAATTTAATGATAAATGTCATAATTTACATGTGATGTTAGTACATTTCTAAAAAATGTATTTTATATTATCTTTCCTCATGAGAAAAGGATACTGAAAGAAATTTGAATGTATGTAAGGCACATTTATCTTCTTTACAATTTTTCTATGATCAGTTTGATTTATCAGTAAAATCCATTGTTAAATTTCGTATGTATTTCTGTATATTTCCTTATGTAATCACTCTTTTATGTTTTCTCTCTGTTAACTCTAGAAGACATATTATTTATTTGATTATGAACATGAATAAAAAATAATAAACATTATGCTCAGTGTCAGAATTCAAGTATTTGGCGAGCAAATGTTTAAGCTAAAACATGAAATATAATAGAATTTCCTACATAAAATAAGATACGTAAGTACCAAGTATTCCAACTTCAGGAAAAAATGTATAAATATCTCTAGATGAGATACAAGCCATTATATTAGGAAGATGAAGTCAGAAGGGGAAGTGAAATTAGATGAGGCTGAAGACATAAACATGAATACAGGATCATAAAAGTTCTTTAATGGGGTAATACTTTCCCAAATTCAATGTGAACCTCTTCGAGTGACTTGAGAATAAAGTGATCCAGTACACATAGTATACTGATTACTGTAGATTCATTAAGAAACATTATTTCAAATGAGGTAAATGTGAATTTAGTAATATTAATAAGGAGGGTCTTATAGAAATCTAGGTTAAACAATGATAATATGGACAATGCCTTGATATTTAGAATGAAGAACAATAAGACAATTCAGAGAATGGCAGGAGAAGACAATAAGATTTGGTGATGAATTGAAAGTGTGAATAAAAAAGAGGAAGGTGTTATGTGTGGCACTCTGAGTTGGTAACTGGGAATGGTGGGGATCCTTTATTAGAACAGAGAATGCAGAATGGAAAGTAGGTTTAGGAATTTTTAATTTAAGACGAGAAGATGTTCACCATATGATGCAGTGAGCAGAGATGAAAACTGGTTAGTTCTGAATACTAAATATATGGTGATGCTGGCAAATATGATACCAAAGAAGGGTGTCTGAGTAAATGACAAAGTAATGATACTGAGTAAATCAGTTTTATGAGAAGAGAAGGCAAAGAACAGGTGTTTTCTAAGGTGGCTAAAAAGGAACAGCCATAAAGGAAGAACTAAAACCAGCAACCTGGGAGAACAAAAACCAAGAAGTGTTTCAGAGATCAAATGTATCTACCCTAGAGAGAAATAAATAAATAAATAAAACTCTGATTGATTTGGTTATGTTAAGAAGTTGTCTTGACCAGTTCAAATTACATCATCTAGGAGAAATCCAAATATATTTTGGTGCTATAAAAAAAGAATGTATTTTTTTGTTTCACTTCAGTTATTGTTTTTGTTTTTTTGCTGTATTTTAAAACAAAGCAAACTCCTCCCACTTCTTTTCAAAGCTAATGTCTTTACAGCTTGAACTTTGAAACACCCAGCAACATTCTAGAAAATTAAATAGAGAAATAGTTAACAAAACTGTATAAATAACTTAATTTTCCCTTTTCCTTTATGGGTTCAATATAGATATTTTTCCATGTATGGGCCTAAATAATGCACTTTCTCAGCTAAACTTTACCACCTAAAGGACATTTTTCCTGGAACTCTAAAAATGAGACATGTTTCCATACCCAACTCTCCCATAGCAACCTTTGCTTCAATCTCTTTAAATTATCTTTCTTTTTCTTTCTACTAAATTTTCAGTTATAAAGTGTGGAGCTGTAATAAATGTGGAACTAAATATTTATTTATATACATTCTAAAACTGAGGTTGGATCTTTTGAACTATAGGAAAAAAATGGTTTTTGCTGAACAATAATTCTACTATGAACAAACAAGTTGAGTGAAAGAAAATGAGAACGTTCTTCATCTTCCACATGCAAGATATTAGGGCAAGGAAGCCAGGCTATAGGCACTACCCACTGATCCTCTTTTGTTCCTTGGAGTAGTATTAGGCTTCCTTGGGGGGATTGCTTCTCTTGGTGCTTATAAAATTATTTCCTTAATGCAACTCTTGAATTTTCTCTTTTTTGATTTAAGAGTACAGAATTCTTCTTGTGAATGTCTCCTTAGAGAAGGTTTCTGACAGCTTTAACACTTATTTATTATCTCTTTCTATCCTGTGTAAGAAATTTTCTCAGCAGTTGAAAGTTGTGAAATCTCCAAAATAAAAAACACTTTCCCCTTTTCTAAATTCCTATCATCACTCCTTCTTCCCTATAAACTATTTATTCAATCATTTTTTTTTTGAAAATTACTCTATGAATCTTCAATTTCTAAAATAGAACTATCGCATGTCAAAGTTTATGTGATTACTAAGAACTTTTATTAATGGAAACTAACTAATATAATAGAGCAATATATATTGCAAATTTTGCAAATTGTTTGAGTTAAATTTAAAGACCATTTCTAGTCTTGACAAGATGTACCATGTTCATTACATTTTTAACTATTTTAGCATAGTGGGGGGAAATTAATTAGACCCTCATCTGAAAAGTTTATAATCATAAAATTGTATGCTATAATACTTATTTTAATATATTGGTTTCCAAATAACAAATATACACCAATTCACAGTTACGAAAGATAAAATTTGTTTTTCATTAAAACTTTACTGATGTTTATCCAAGTAGACTTGAAATCAGGGACCCCAATGATAGGAATTAGAAAGATGGACTTCAATCCCCTTTCTATGTTTTATAAAAATAGTACAGAGATACCCCAAATCTGGTATACTCTTCTCCTAGTTCCCCAAAATGATAACATCTTAGGTAACTATAGTATAATACTACAATCAGGAAATTCACATTAAGTGAATCCTATTAGACTTATTCAGACTTCGCATTTTACATGCACTTCTGAGTGTGTTTATGGAATTTCTGCATAATTTTGTTACATATATAGATTTATGAGATAAGTACCACAGTAAAGGTAGAAAATTTTTCCAACAAAATGATTTTGGTACTCTTCTGTAGCCACAGCCAATAATCTTTCCTCTCCAGTTTCCTAGCCCCAGGGAGATCCAGTTTCAAAACTGACTTTGATTCTAAATGTCCCTACTTACTTGCTTTCTCTCCCCTTTGTTCCTTTACTTCTTTCTTCCTTCTTTCCTTACTTCCTGACTTTTCCTTTCTTTCTTTCAAGTGTCATGCTCATTTTGGTTGTAAAGGCAGGAAAGCTATATTGTTTGCCTTGTTTGTACAGTTTGGGTCCTTTCTTCTAATCCACAACTATCTTGATGAACTTCTGGCATTTATAATTTATATTTCATTTAATTAGTTTGAAATTATAAAGACTTAGTGATTAACAAGTGCATATTTTGTATTGGGAAGGAATGGGGGAAGTAGTGAAAATATATAATAAAATAACTAATTATACTTTAAAATTTCATGGAGAAATCTGCATTTCTTCTATCAAACCCTAAAATGAGAGAGGGAGAAAAGAAAATTGCTGATTTATAGTTTACTAAGAATTTCAAGCAACAAATTAGGCCACAATAAAATAAGTACTCATACACATTACTGATGGTAGTGCATACTACTTTAATCACTTTGATATTTTTGTACTACACACACTCAAGCATTAAAATTTGATTTATATATTTTTAACTTTTATTTTGGTTCAAGGAAATGTGCAGGTTTATTATATAGGTAAACTGTGTGTTGCAGGGGCTTAGTGTACGGATTATTTCATCACCCAGGTTATAAGCATAGTACCTGATACGCAGTTTTTCAACTATCACCTTCCTCCTTTCTTCCACCCTCAATTAGCCCCAGTGTATGATGTTCCCTTTTTTTGTTTCCATCTGTAATCAGTGTTTAGCTCCCATATATAACTAAAAACCTGTGGTATTTGGTTTTCTGTTCCTGGTGTTCATTTGCTTAGAATAATGGCCTCTAGCTCAATCCATATTGCTGCAAAGAACACAATATACTTATTTTATAAATGCATAGCATTCCATGGTGTATATGCGTCATATTTCCTTTATCCAGTCTACCATTCGTGAGCATTTAGGTTGATTTAATGTCTTTGCTATTGTGAATAGTGCTGTGATCAGCATACTGGTCCATGCATCTTTATGGTAGAATGATTTATATTCATCTGAGTATCTAAGGGGATTACTGGGTCGAATAGTAATTCTGCTTTGAGTTCTCTGAGAAATTGCCAAACTACTTTCCACAGTGAATGAACTAATTTACTTTTACCAGCAGTGTATGAGCATTCCCTTGTCTGCAACTTTACCAGCATCTGTTATTTATTGACTTTTTAGTAATAGCCATTCTGACTGGTATGAGATGGTATCTCATTGTGGTTTCAATTTGATTTCCCTAATGATAAGTGATCTTGAGCATTTTTCATTTGCTTGTAGGCCATGTTTATGTCTTATTTTGGAAAAAAAGTGCATGTTCATATCATTTGCCCACTTTTTAATGGGATTATTTGTTTTCTGCTTATAAATTTGTTTAAGTTCCTCATAGTTTCTGGATATTAAACTTTTGTCATGCATAGTTTGAAAATATTTTCTCCAGTTCTGTTTGCCTGTTTACTGTGTTGATAGTTTCTTTTACTAAATGAAACTTTTTAGTTTAATTGGGTTGTATTTGTCAATTTTTGTTTTTGCTGCAATTGCTTTTGGAGTCTTTGTTATGAAATCTTTGCCAGCTGCTATGTTAGGAATAGTATTTTCTAGGTTATCTTCTACGGTTTTTATAGTTTGGAGTCTTACATCTAAGTCTTTATCTTGAGTTAATTTTATACATGATATAAAGAAGGGGTCAAATTTCAGTCTTCTGCATATAGCTATGCAGTTATACCAGCACCATTTATTGAATAGGAAGTCATTTTCCCATTGCTTGTTTTTGTTGACTTTGTCAAAGATTGAATATTTGTAGGTATGCAGCATTATTAGCTTTGAGCTCTCTACTCTGTTCCATTGCTCTATGTGTCTGTGTTTGCACCAGTACCATAGTGTTTTGATTACTGTAGCCTTGTAGTATAGTTTGAAGTTGGGTAACGTCCCTTTTTCTTTTTGCTTAGGGTTGCCGTGGCTATTCAGGATTTTTTAAATTTTGGTTCCATATAAATTTTAGAAATATTTTTGTCCAACTCTGTAAAGAATGTCATTGGTAGTTTGATAGGAATACTGAACTGAATATTCAAATCAGTTTGATTGAATCTGTAAACTGCTTTGGGCAGTATGGCCATTTTTACAATATTGATTCTTTCTGCACATGAGCATGGAATGTTTTTCCAATTGTTTGTGTCTTCTCTATTTCTGTAAGTAGTGTTTTATAATTCTCATTGTAGAGCTCTTTCATATCCATGGTTAGCTATATTCTTAGGTACTTTATTCTTTTCCTGGCTAGGAGGAATGGAATTGTGATGCTTGCTTTGACTCTCAGCTTGAATGTTGTTGCTGTATAGGAATGTTACTGATTTTTGTGTGTTGATTTTGTATCATGAAACTTTGCTGAAGTTGCATATCAGATAAGGGAGCTTTGGGGCAGATACTATGGGATTTTCTAGGTATAAACATGTAATCTGCTGACAGGGTTAGTTTGACTTCCTTTCTTCCTAATTGGATTTTTTTTTCCTCTTGCCTGATTACTCTGGCCAAGGCTTCCAGTGCTATGTTGAATAAGAACTTTATTTTAAGAATTGGTTTACAAATTATATTTTGCCCAACTGCCAAGATTGGAATACTGCAGTGTTTAAGCATGAAATCTTAGAGAGATAGAAAAGGCTATCCAAAATATACTTACATTTCTTCTTCAAATGAGCTAAATTGTTTTAAATTCAAGCATTCATAAGCAAACCAAACACTTCAAAGAGTGTCTGAAATGTTAAACTTAATGGAGATAATATCAGTGGATAGGAGGAAAAAAACAAACAAACTGAATACCTGCCTTCAAGGGCAACTCCTTTCAATATGGTTTGCAGAAGAACTTGGTATTTTTGTTTTCAGCCAACCTTCTCTCATACTTTATTGTGGAAACCAGAGAACATTATATTTAATCATATTTATCAACCAATGTACAATAGATTTATTTAATAAAAAGGAATTTATAAAACAAAAGTTATTTCTAATAAAATTCTTTTAGACTTTTTCTATTTTTTGGCAGATTAACCATATGGCTCATGTTGTAGAAAATTTGGTACGTTGATTCCCAGCTCAAGCTCATGCTTTTTAGGAATTCTGATGAGTTTTTGCTAACTTCTAATACGTCGGAAGTATTTGAAAATTTTTTTAAAATATGATATTGAAATAAACAAGTTTCCCAAATGATTTTTTATCTCTTTTCTCCTATTACCTTTCTCCTTCTACTTCTTTTTGTTCTTCTGATAAAATAACAATATTAACTTTTAGATGAGTAACCTTTTCATTAGTAACAGATTTTTTAAAATAATGCAGCTGTATTTTTTCTTATAACATTAGTGATGTAGCTGTAGCAAGATCCTGCTGGTTAAATTCTAGATATAGAATTCCATTATTCCTTCAGATTTGTAGAAAAGGAGAAAAAGTCACTGTCTATGCCAAGTGAGCATCATGATAAGAGCCATGTGATTCACAAGTTGTCACTCAATAATAATATGGAGAATTAATATCTACATATCTATATCTAATCTATATTCATATGTGTATATATATACACATCTAATCTAATCTATATTCATATATATGTGTGTGTGTATATATATATACACATATATACATATATATATACACACACACACACACACATACATATATACCTCTTTTATCTATCTACTCATTCTGGAGGTAGACTATCTGTGTTTATATATCAAATTAGTAACTGTGTAGCTTCTCAAATTTTGGTTTCTTTATTTGCAAAAATGAAAAAGAAAATAAAAGATGAAGAATAAAAACAAAAAGGAGAGAAAAAGGAGAAAGGGGAAAATTATAAGGCATATCTTAAAACAGTAGCCATTAAATGGGGATAATCCTGTTCCCCAGAAAATATTTGGCAATGACTGGAGATATTTTGGGTGTCATAATGGTTGAGGGCTTGAGATGGGGGATGTTGCTGCCAAATAGTGTGTAGAGGCTAGAGATTCTGCTGATAAACATTCTATCATTTATGTAACAGACCTACAAATAATTATCTGGTTCAAAGCATAAATAATGCCTTATTCAAGCATATAAAAGCTCACCTAGCTTCTGAGATTAGAGGAAACTGGGCACATTCAATAATAACAACACAATGATATGAGCTGATGGATATGTTAATTAGCTTAATTGTGGTGATCATTTTATTATGTATACATACATCAAAACACAAAGTTGTACACCTTAAATATATACAATTTTTGTCGATCGTATATTAATAAGTTGCAAAAAAGGCATAGTGTCAAGGTTAAGAAACCCTGGCTTACAAGGGCACATTTTCAGGATGATATGAAATTTACACTTCTAAGAAAGCTTCTAGTGGTATACTAGAGCCACCTCATACCAGCTTGTGAGACAAGGTTGTTCACATCTCCCGCTCAACTTCCATTAAGTGGAAAGTTGGTAGGTTTAAATTGACCACATTGGGTGTATTTTCACTACAAAATTTGACAAACTATAAGTCAGATATTCCGCTCCACATATACTGTGTGTCCCTGGAGAGCTGGTTGTTAAACATGCACTATCCATCATTGCTTAGCACGTTGTGTGGCATACTAAAACTACTGTATAAATATTAGCTATTTTTTTATGGAGTCTTCTCAAGTAATCTGGAAAAATCACTCTGCATTTTAGTTTTTTATTGATTATTTATTAAGCTTTCATGTCTCCTGATGATTTTATGATAAACTTCTAACCATGCCTATTTTTAGCAAATTCCTCCTCTATTTTTCATGCTGCAGTAATATTTATTATTGCAAAATGCATATTTAAACCTGCTACGACTATATTTAACATTTTCCAATGACTTACTATTTTTATGGTATAAATCTGACCTCCTTAGTATGAAATTGTGAGCCCTTTAACTTCAGTCCAGAGGGCCCCTGGAATTCACACTCCCTTTATTCAGATATATATACACTGGTGACTTCTATATTGATCTTCTTATATTATTTCTCATTTCTCTCAGTCAAACTAATTTAAGCTATTATTCAAAGGTAAGGAAAAAGTAACTCTGTTATCATTTATTGATTTTTTTTTTTCTTTTTCATATGCCTAGACCTTAACTTACAAAATGTTAAAGCCAACCATCTCATTCTTTTTGTTCTGGGGAATGATGCTATATTCGAGAGAAATGAGCTTAGGATGTTATAAATATTTCCTAAGTAAAATCAGATCACAATACTTAATATATCAAACTTTGGCTGCCTCATATATCGCAACCTGAGTACCTTCACATTTTACATTCCACTCTCTGAATATCTCTACCACACATTATAGATCTTTTACATTATTTCAATTCTCCAGTATATTTCAGAAGCTCAGTGTGACTGCGATCATGTCGGGGTCACCACCTGAGATGTCAGTCACCTCCTGCAGAAGTCTGACCTGCAGACCCTGACGTAAAGACAGATGAATGAATGTATTCTCACACCATTACAGTGATTAAAGTGCGCTAGGGATGGCCATTGGCTGCTTTCAAAGGGCAAAATGCAACCAATCGAACCAAGACTCCTTGTTCTTCCACACATTTATTCCCTTAAGATTTTACAGCAGAGGTTCTAAGTTAACACACTTGTGGATAATTAACATTGTTAAAAGAGTGGTTATGCAAATGCTAAAAGCTTTAGTTTCCAGGGCCCAGAGTAAAAGCTATTAACAGGTAATTCCCCTTTGATCCTCCCAGGAGAGGGCCCTCCAGCACAAAATTAACATGAGTAAATAGAGTGGGACAAAGGGATGTGGGGTAAGGCCTTTCATAAGTCTCTATCTCTTTCCTATGCTAATATTAATGAGGCGGGCTGCCTTCAACCTGCCTCAATAAAAGCTTTCGGCCTTTCAAATCTCTCTGGGATCCCCTCCCACAACAACGTGGGAGTGGTCTTTCCTTCTCTATCTGTGTGGATATCCCCTTTCGATTCCCCTCCCACGGCAGCGTGGGATCTCTCTCTCTCTCTCTCCTCTGTCTCTTAATAAATCTCTGCCTAATAAATTGCTTTCTGCTCAATTCTTTGGGTCCGTGATATTTATACAAACTGTAAGCTCACCGTGCTGCCAGGGCCCTCTTCCCCATTCCTGGGGCAAGGAAGCCCAAGAAGCTCAGACACATTGGGAAAAGAATCAGACAGGGAGGGAGCTAAGTGCTTCCCCCCTCATGAACAGGGAATTGGGAGTGTCTTTGGGATACCTCTCTGCTCTCTCCTGCATCCCATGACCCGGTTACACTACCACCAAGGCCTGGCGTCCCAATCCCAGAACATGCAGATTTTTACAGCCTTTCACCTGGAATCTGCTTAAGGCTATGAAAATCCTGGGGGAAAGGGTGAACAGCAATCGCCATAGCTGCCTGCTGTCTAAGCCAGCTGAGCTGCTTGTGCGAGGGACAGCAGCCAGCACTGGAACTGGCAACTGCCTAATACGCTAAGGTCCCTGGGAGGGGGAAGGGCGACACTCACTTTATATAGCTCCAGGCTGTGCTTTTCCCCTGCTGGAGTCAGGGGGTTGGACAACTTGGTCCCAGGACTTGTCCCCACAGTCCAACACACCTGCTGTGGCAGTCTGCAGCCCAGAATGCCTCTTCAAATCTAACTGTGACTCATCCTTCCTCAGTGGGCAGGACTTTTCTGTTGGATCTCCAATAACTCCAGTCAGAGGCTCAGGGACAGAATTTGGATCTCCACTGGACCTGAGCTCCTAGGGAGAGGGTTGGCCACTGTCTCAGCAGATCAGCAGACTTAGCCTCTTCTCCTGGTAGTTCTGAGGAATCCTGGCAGCCCAGAGGAGTGGGTTTCCTCCCAGTGAAACACATCGTCTCCACCAAGGGACAAAATGCTTCATTAAATGAGTCCTACTTCCTTTGCCACCCAACTGGGTGAGGCCATCCAACAGGGGTTGTCAGACACCCTATACTGGAGTGATCCTACTGGCATCAGGTTGGTGCCCCTTGAGGTCAGAGGTCCAAGAAGAAGGAGTAGGCACCCATTTTTGCTGCTCTACAGCCTCCTTGAGTAACATCTCCAGGCATGGGAGTGTATCAGATAATAGGACCTGAATTGAAGCCCCCCTCCCACAAACTGCAGCAGCCCTACAGAAGAGGGACCTGATTATTGAAAGAAAAACGAACAAGCAGAAAGTGACCACAACAGCATCAACAATAACAACAACAATAAAGGCTCCCCACGAAAATGCCATCCAAGGGTCAGCAGCCTAAAAGACTGAAACTAGAAAAATTATGAAGATGAAAAACAATTAACAAAAAAATGCTGAAAACTCAAAGGGCCAGAGTGCCTCTTCTCCTCCAAATGATCACACTGTCTCTCCATCAAGGGTGTAGAACTGGACAGAGGATGAACTGGACAAATTGGCAGAAGTAGGCTTCAGAAGATGGGTAAAAAAAAACTATGCTGAGCTAAAGGAGCATGTTCTAACCCAATGCAAAGAAGATAGAAACCTTGGCAAAAGGTTAGAGGAATTGCTAACTAAAATAACCAATTAAGAGAGAAGCATAGACAACCTGATGGAGTTGAAAAACAGCACAAGAACTTCATGAAGCCTACACAAGCATCAACAGCCAAATCAACCAAGTAGAAGAAAGGATATCAGAGTTTGAAGATCACCTTACTAAAATAACATCAGAGGTCCAAGTTTGAAGATTGAAGAGTTTGAAGAGTTTGAAGACAAGTTTGAAGACATGTAGACAAGAATAGAGAAAAAAGAATAAAAAGGAATGAACAAAGCCTCCAAGAAATATGAGACTTCATAAAAAGGCCAAACCTGTGATTGATTGGAGCATCAGAAGGAGACAGGGAGAAGGAAACAAGCTGGAAAACACACTTCAGGATATTATCTACAATTTCCCCAACCTAGCAAGATAGTTCAACATGCAAATTCGGAAATAAAGAGAACATTATTAAGATATTCCTCGAGAAGATCAGCCACAACACACATAATTATCAGATTCTCCAAGGCTGAAATGAAGGAAAAACTGTCAAGGGCAGCCAGAGACAAAGGCCAGGTCACCTACAGAGGGAAGCCCACAAGGTTAACAGCAGACCTCTCAGCGGAAAACTCTATTAGCCAGAAGAGATTGGGGCCAATATTCAACATTATTTAAAAAAAATTTTTTTGACACATAATTTAATATCCAGGCAAACTAAGCTTCATAGGTGAAAGAGAAATAAAGTCCTTTCCAGACAAGTAAATACTGAGGGATTCCATGACCACCAGGCCTGCCCTGCATGAGCTCCTGAAAGAAGAACTAAATATGAAAAGGAAAAGCTGGTGTCAGCCATTCCAAAAACACACCAAAATATAAAGACCTATGACATTATGAAGAAACTGCATCGACTAGGGTACAGAATAACCAAATAGTATCATGATGACAGGATCAAATTCACACATAACAATATTAACCTTAAATGTAAATGGGCTAAATGCCCCAATTAAAAGACACAGACTGGCAAATTGGATAAAGAGTCAAAACGCATTGGTGTGCTGTATTCAGGAATCCCATCTTACGTGCAAACACGCATAGGCTCAAAATAAAAGAATGGAAGAAACTTTACCAAGCAAATGGAAAGAAAAAAAAAGCAAGGGTTGCCATCCTAGCCTCTTACAAAGCAAGCTTCAAACAAACAAAGATTAAAAAACAAGGGCATAACATAATGGTAATGGGAACAATTCAAGTAGAAGAGCCAACTATTCTGAATGTATACGGACCCAATACAGGAGCACCCAGATTCATAAAGCAAGTTATTAGAGACTTATGAAGAGACGCAGACTCCCACACAATAATAGTGGAAGACTTTAATATGCCACTGTCAGTATTAGATGGATCAGCAAGACAGAAAATTAACAAGGATATTCAAGACTTGAACTCAGCTCTGGATGAAGTGGACCTAGCAGATGCCTACAGAATTCTCTATGTCAAATCAACAGAGTATACATTTTCTCAGTGCCGCATGGCACTTATTTAAAAATTGACCACATAATTGGAAGCAAAACACTCCTCAGCAAATTTAAAGGAACCAAATTATAACAAACAGTCTCTCAGACCACAGTGCAATCAAATTAGAACTCAGGATTAAGAAACTCACTCAAAACCACAAAATTTCATGGAAGTTGAACAATCTGATCCTGAATGACTCCTGGATAAATAATGAAATTAAGGAAGAAATCAAGAAGTTCTTTGAAACCAATGAGAAGAGACAATGTACCAGAATCTCTGGGACACAGATAAAGCAATGTTAAGAGGAAAATTTATAGCACTAAATGCCCACATCAGAAAGCTAGCAGAATCTCAAATGGACATGTTAACATCACAGTATAAAGAGCTAGAGAGGCATGAGCAAACTAATCTAATAACTAGCGAAAGATAAGAAATAACTAAGATCAGAGAAGAATCAAAGGAGAAAGAGATTTAAAAAATCCTCCTAAAAATTAATGTATCCAGAAGCTTTTTTTTTAATTAACAAAATAGGTAGACTATTAGCTAGACTAATAAAGAAGAAGACACGGAAGAATCAAATAGACATGATAAAAAATGATGAAGGGGATATCACCAAGACCCAGAGAAATACAAACTACCATCAGAGAATACTACAAACACCTCTGTGCAAATAAACTAGAAAATATAGAAGAAATTGATACATTCCTAGACACATGCACCCTAGCAAGACTAAATCCGGAAGAAGTTGAGTCCCTGAATAAATTGATAACAAGCTAAAAAATTGAGGTAGTAATGAATAGCCTACCAACCAAATAAAGACCAAGACCAGATGGGTTGACAGGTGAATTCTACCAGAAACACAAAGTGGAGCTGCTACTATTCCTTCTGAAACTATATTAAACAATTGAAAAGGAGGGATTTCTCCCTAATTTATTTTATGAAGCTAGCATCATCCTGATATCAAAACCAAGAAGAGACACAACAACAACAACAACAAAAAACTTTAGGCCAATATCCCTGATGAACATCGATGTGAAAATCCTCAATAAAATATTGGCAAACCAAATCCAGCAGCACATCAAAAAACTTGTCCAACATGATCAAGTCAGCTTCATCCCAGGGATGCAAGTCTGGTTTCAACATATGCAAATCAATAAACATAATCCATCACATAAACAAAACCAAAGACAAAAGCCACGTGATTATCTCAATACAGGTAGAAAAGGTGTTTAATAAAATTCAACATCCCTTCATTTTAAAAACTCTCAGTAAACTAGGTATTGATGGAACATATCTAAAAATAATAAGAGCTATTTATAACAAACCCACAGCCAATCCATTATGGAATGGGCAAAATCTGGAAGCATTCCCTTTGAAAACTTATTTAAGACAAGGGTGACCTCCCTCACCACGCCTATTTAACGTAGTATTGAAAAGTTCTGGTCAGGGCAATCAGAAAGAAATAAATGGTATTAAAACAGGAAGTGAAGCTGTCTCTGTTTGCAGATGACATGATTTTCTATTTAGAAGACCCCGTTATCTCAGCCCCAAAACTTCTTGAACTAATAAGCAATTTCAGGAGTCTCAGGATACAAAATCAACGTGCAAAAATGGGGGGTTTTAGGAATACAGGTAACAATGAGTACATGAAGGACCTTTTCAGGGAGAACTACAAACCACTGCTCAAGGAAATCAGAGAGGACACAAACAAATGGAAAAACATTCTATCATCATGGATAGGCAGAATCAATATTGTGAAAATGGCCATACTACCAAAACTAATTTACAGTTTTGACGCTATTTCCATCAAACTACCATTGACATTTTTTATAGAATTAGAAAAAAAAAACTATTTTAAATTTTATGTGGAACCTAGGAATACCCTATACAGCCAAGACAATCCTAAGCAAAAAGAACAAAGCTGGAAGCATCATGCTTCAATTATACTACGAGGCTACAGTAATCAAAATAGCATGGTACTGATACCAAAACAGATAATACAGAACAATGGAGCAGACTAGAGATCTCAGAAATAACACCACACATCTATAACCATTTGATCCTCAACAAACTTGAAAAAAACAAGCAATGGGGAGAGGATCTTTTTAATAAATGGTGCTGGGAAAACTGGCTAGCCATATGCAGAAAATTGAAACTGGACCCCTTTCTTACACCTTACACAAAAATTAACTCAATATGGATTAAAGATTTAATTGTAAAACACAAAACCATAAAAAGCCTAGAAAAAAACCTAGGCAATACCACTTAGCACATAGGCATGGGTAAAGACTTCATGACAAAAATACCAAAAGCAATTCCAACAAAACCAAATTGAAAAATGAGATATAATTAAACTAAAGAGCTTCTGCACAGCAAATGAAACTATTATCAGAGTAAACAGGCAACCTACAAAATGGGAGAAGATTTTTGCAATCTACCCATCTGACAAATGTCCAATATCCAGAATTTACAAGAAATGTAAACATATTAACAAGAAAAATACAAACAACCCCATCAAAAAGTGGGCAAAGGATATGAACAGACACTTGTCAAAAGAAGACATTTATGTGGCCAAGAAACATGAAAAGAAGCTCAACATCACTGATCATCTGAGAAATGCAAATCAAAACCACAATGAGATACCATCTCACACCAGTCAGAATGGCAATTATTAAAATGTCAGGAAAATATAGATGCTGGTGAGGCTGAGGATAATTAGGAATTATTTTATACTGTTGGTGGGAATATTAATTAGTTCAACCATTGTGGAAGACAGTATGGCTATTCCTCAAGGATCTAAAGCCAGAAATATCATTTGACCTAGCAATCCTATTACTAGGAATATGCCCAAAGGAATAGAAATCATTCTACTATAAAGACA
This sequence comes from Ateles fusciceps, assembly GCA_036589455.1. Lineage (NCBI taxonomy): Eukaryota > Metazoa > Chordata > Mammalia > Primates > Atelidae > Ateles > Ateles fusciceps. The sequence continues at coordinate 2,148,396 of JAZHEH010002703.1, read as the reverse complement.
CATGCATTGCAATCTATCCATCTGATAAAGGGCTAATAACCAGAATCTACAAAGAACTTAAACAAATTTACAAGAAAAAAAACAAACCACCCCATTAAAAAGTGTGTGAAGGATATGAACAGACACTTTTCAAAAGAAGACATTTATGCAGCCAACAAACATATGAAAAAAAGCTCATCATCACTGGTCATTAGAGAAACGCAAATCAAAACCATATTGAGATACTATATCATGCCAGTTAGAATGGCAATTATTGAAAAAATCAGGAGACAGATGCTGGAGAGTATGTGGAGAAATAGGCACACTTTTACACTGTTGGTGGGAGTGTAAATTAGTTCAACCATTGTGGAGGACAGTATGGTGATTCCTCAAGGATCTACAAATAGAAATACCATTTGACCCAGCAATCTCATTAGTGGGTATATACCCAAAGGATTATAAAACTTATAAAGACACATACACCTGTATGTTTACTGGGACACTGTTTACAATAGCAAGGACTTGGAACCAACCCAAATGCCCATCAAACATAGACTGGACAAGGAAAATGTGGCACATATACACCACAAAATATTATGCAGCCATTAAAAAGGAGGAGTTCATGTCCTTTGCAGGGACATGGATGAAGCTAGAAACCATCATTCTCAGCAAACTAACACAAGAACAGAAAACAAAACACCACATGTTCTCACTCATAAGTGGGTGTTGCACAATGAGAACACATGGACACAGGGAAGGGAACATCACACACTGGGGCCTGTTGGGGGTTGGGGGGCTAGGAGAGGGATATCAGGGGGTCAGGGGATTGGGAAGAGATAACATTAGGAGAAATACCTAATGTAGATGACTGGAGATGGATGCAGCAAACCACCAAAACAGGTGTATAACTATGTAACAAACCTGCACGATCTGCACAAGTACCCCAGAACTTAAAGTATAATAAAATAAATAAATAAATAAAGAAGACATATGCATATGTAAGTTTATTGCAGCACCATTTACAATAGTAAAGACATGGAACCAAACAAAATGCCCATCAGTGACAGACTGCATAAAGAAAATGTGGTACATATACACCATGCAATACTCCTATGCAGCCATAAAAAAGGAATGAGATCATGTCCTTTGCAGGGACATGGATGAAGCTGGAAGCCACTGTTCTTAGCACAGTTCCTAACACAGGAACAGAAAACCAAACACTGCCCCAGTCATAGGTGGGAGCTGAACATTGAGATGGAAACAGAGAGGGAACAATACACACCAGGTCCTGTTGGAAGGTGGAGACCTAGGGGCAGGAACTTAGAGGACAGGTCAATAGGTACAGTAAACCACCATGGCACACGTATACCTATCTAATAAACCTGCACATTCTGCACATATAAAGCTCAAAATTATTTGGAACAAATTTTATTTACCCTACAGCATTATTATAAAATCTTCATACAGGTATTAGCTAATATATAAATTATTTTGAGTAACATTGACCACCAAACAAAGGTAAATATATTCACCAAGACTTTTTAAAATAGTATGCCTTATTAATTCCCAGCCATAAACATGAAAATATGAAAATACTGATAGACATAAGGAAACTGTTTCTTTCACAGCAGGATTCCACTACTTAGAATTGTTTGAAATGAGCTAAATGGAGAAGGAAGCCATTAAAAAATGGGAGAAAAAAAAGCAATAAAAAATAAAGATGTGATACCTGAAATTAAATGTCATGATTGAGGGCATTAAAATGTATTTAAGAATCCCAGGAATAACTTCTAATTCAGCTTAGTACATGTAGATGGGTGTGATAATTCCTAGTAAATATTCCCTGCTTCTCCTCTCTAGAATATCTTTCAATTTAACCTTTTAATACAAGTATACCAAAATCAGAGACACATGGTAATCTGTCTTGGTTGGTAACCTAATCATAAGAATGTTTTATAATGGTTATCACATTAAAAACATACTAAAAGCCTGCACTACCATCTCCAAGAAGCTTATGACTTTTGGTCATGAAAAATTTATTGAGCATCATAAACTGTCAGCATAGATAGGTGGAGAGAGATGGCTGAATAGAGGCCTCCACTATCATCCTCCCCCTCAAGAACACCAAATTGAACAACTTTCCACATTAACAAGGACCTTCATAAGAACAAAAATTCAGGTAAACAATCAAAGTACCTGGTATTAAGTTCATATTACTGAAATGGGCACTGAAGAAAATAAGAAAGATAGCCTTGAATTGTTCCTGCCATCCTTCCCCCAGCCCCCAACAGTGGCCTCCTGGAATGGAAAGGTAATATGCTTTCTTGGGGGAGGGAAGGTGCAGTTACTGTGGACCTTTGCATTGGAACTCAGTGTCGCTCTGTCCCAGTGGAAAGCAACATGAGGCCATAGACAGCTGGTGCCCGTGGAGAGAATATTTAGACCAGCCCTAGCCACAGGGAATTGCCCATCCCAGTTGTCGGAACTGGAGTTCTGGTAAGCCTGTCCACCATGGACTAAATTTGTCTTTGGTCCTAAACAAACATGAAAGGCACTGTAGGCCACAAGGACTGCAATTCCCCGGCAAGTTATATTGCTGGCTGGACTCAGAGCCAGTGGATTTGGGAAGCACACTGCAGTGGGACACCAGCAGGGGCAGGGAAAGGTGTTCTTGCACCACCTCTCTGCCAAACCAAGGCAGTGTAACTTGCAGCTCTGGGGCAGACTCTTGTTCTGCTTTAGGAGAGGAAAGAGAAAAGTAAAGAGTTTGTCTTGCAACTCGGATACCAGCTCAGCCACAGTTGATTAGGGCACCAAGGAGAGTCCTGAGGCCCCATCCCAGGACCTAGATCCCAGATAACATTTCTAGACACACCCAGGACAAGAAAGGAACCTACTGCCTTGAAGAGAAGGGCCCAGTCCTGGCAGAATTCATCATCTGCTGACTAAAGAGCCCTTGAGTCCAGAAAAATTAGCAATAATACCCAGACAGTACTTATGGGCCTTAGGTGAGACTCCAAGGTACACTGGCTTCAAATGGAACCCAGCAAATTCTCAGCTGTCATGGCTGTGGAGAGAGACTCCTTATGCTTAAGAAAAGCAGATGGAAGAGTAAGGGGACATTGTCTTGCAGCTTAGGTATCAGCTTTGGCCACAGTGGATAGAGCACTAAGTGGACCCTAGATGCTGATACCAGACCTTGCCTTTTAGACAGCACATTTTGGAATGCCTGTGGCTGAAAAGGAGACCACCTCCCTGAATGAAAAGTATCAAGACTAGCTGCATTCATCACAAGGTGACTTGAGAGTCCTTGAACCTTGAATCAACATAGATGTTAATCAGATATTACTCTCCATAGGCCTGGGAAAGCGGTGATCACAGAGAGAGATCAAGGGGAGGGGAGGTGAGGGGAGGGGGAGAGAAAGATTAGGGAGGACTGTCTTGTGGCTTAAGTAGCAGCTAGCTATATAGTAGAATAGAGCACCAGGTAGATTTCTAAGGTTTCTGACTCTAGGTGCTGTCTCCCAGATGACATCTCTGGACCCACCTAGAATCTGGAGAAACTTGCCAACCTCAAGTGAAGAACACAAGCCTGGCTGGCTTTGCCACCTGTAGAACCCTAGTGCCTTGAGCAAAAATAAGCAATAGCCAGGCACTGGTTTTTGCCACTCTTAACAGAAATAGAAAAAAAAAGTCCTAAAGTTTATATGGAACCTCCAAAGATGCAGAAGCCAAATATGTCCTGAGCAAAAGAACAAAACTAGAGGAATCAAATGACCTGACTTCTATACTTTTATAGTACAGAGCTATAGTACCCCAATCAGCTTGGTATGGGCATAAAATCAGACAAATAGAGCAATGAAACAGAATAGAAAACGTAGAAATAAATGCACACATCTGCACTGAGCTAATTTTTGACAAATGAGCCAAGAACACACATTGGAAGAAAGGCCAGTTTCCTCAATGAACGGTGCTGGGAAAACTGGAAATCCTTACTCAGAAGAATAAAACTAGACCCATATGTCTTGCCATACACAAATTAAATCAAAATGGATTAGGGCCCTAAATATTAAGACCTCAAACTATGAAATGACTAAAATAAAACTTTGAGGAAACTCTTTAGGACATCAGACTGGGCAAAGACTTCTTGAGTAATACCACCAAAATACAGACAATCAAAGCAAATATGGACAAATTGGATCATGTTAAGTTAAAAATATTTTACATAGCAAATAAAAAAATCAATAAAGTGAAGAGAAAACCCACAGAATCGGAGAGAATATTTGCAACTATTCACTTGACAATAGATCACTAACCAGAATATATAAGGAAATCAAAAAACTCTATAGGAAACAATTCTAGTAATCCTTAAAAAATGGCAAAAGAGCTGAATAGATATTTCTTGAAAGAAGACATAAAAATGCTGAACAATAATAAGAAAATGTGCTCAACATCACTGATCATAAGAAAAATGCAAATAAAGTCTACAAGATATCATCTTACTCCAATTGCAAAAGACAGGAAATTACCAATGCTGGTGAGGATATGGAGAAAAGACAATTCTCATATACTATTGGTAGGAATGTAAATTGGTGCAACCACTATGAAGAACAGTTTGAAAGTTCCTCAGAACTAAAAATAGAACTACCATGTAATCCAGCAGTTACAGCTGGGTATGTACCCCAAAAAAGATATCTGTACTACCATGTGTATTGCACCACTATTCAGAATAGCTAATATTTAAACAACCTAACTGTACATCAACAGATGAATGTATAAACAAAATGTGATACATATATACAATGGAATACTATTCAGCCATAAAAACTAGTGAGATCCTGTTATTTGCAACAACATGAATGGTTTGAACTGGAGGCCGTTATATTGAGCGTAATATGCCAGGCACAGAAAGATGAGCTTTGCAGGTCATCACTTATTTGTGGGAGTTAAAAATTAAATCAACTGAAGTCACAAAAATAGAGCATAAATGAATGGCTACCAGATGTAGGGAAGGCTAGTACTGTGAAGAAAGAGTGGATCGTTAATGAGTATAAAAACATAATTAAATAGAATGGGTGACTACAGTCAAAACAAATTTATTGTACATTTAAAAATAAGTAAAAGAGCATAATTGGATTGTTTTAGCACAAAGAAAGGATACATTCTTGAGGTAATAGATACCCTACTTACCCTGATGCAACTATTATACCTATATTAAAATATCTCATGTAGCCCATCAATATACATACTTTCTATGGATGCATAAACATTAAAAATATAAACTAAAGGTAAATCATTCCAAGGTAAAATGAATGATACATGGCCTTTGCCCTTGAGGATCTCACAGGCTACAGAAAATATGCTAACATAAACTAATCACAGCAACCTGATATGATAAATGTTATTAAAATAACATATGTAGCACCTTAGGACATAAATCATTTCTTAGATATAAAAGCCTAAAATATAAGGTAAATGACTGATGACAGATTGGTAAAGTTGATACTGCCTTTAAAACCGTATGTATATTAACAGATAACCTTTAACAAATAAATGATAGTCAATGACTTGGAGAAAATACTTGCAAGGCATAGAAAATATTAACATTGGAACATATTTAAAAATATTCCACAAGGCCGGGCGCGGCGGCTCACGCCTATAATCCCAGCGCTTTGGGAGGCCGAGGCGGGTGGATCACGAGGTCAAGAGATCGAGACCATCCTGGTCTAGGTGCCTATCTTTATTGTAATCTGTAGTGACACAGTTCCACTGATACTCTGTTCAGACTTCAGAAAAATTATTCCTTTATTGTTTTCAGCTGGGGAGATGAAGAGCCGCTATCCTTGACTACAGGGTCTGTAGAATGAGTTTTCCTCAAACTTAAATAGAGAACTTTTACAGGCTAGCTATTACAAAACGAGTCCCTGGGTATGATGGTTTCTGCATTTATTAAGCATTTATTTTGAGTTTGGGTCCATCATTTGATTTACCTTTTCCCATATGTTATTATCAAACTTTGGATTTTAGAATCCTTTTATTGTTTAGAATATTTTAAATAAAATTTTAAACATATAAAATTGAACTTTTACAAAAATGTTACAAAGAGGGTACAGAGTTTCCATATACCTCTTACCCAGTTTCTTCTAATGCTATCATGTTACATTACTATAACACAATTGTTAAAACTAAGAAATGATTAACTGAACTTCAGACTTTATTTGGATTTCATTAGTTTTTCTATTAATGGCTTATTTCTCTTCAGCATTCCATCCAAGATACTGTACTACATTATATTGCTATGTCTCATCTGGTATATGACAATTTCTCAGCTTTTCCTTATTTTTCATAAGCTTGGAAGTTTTGAAGAAGCATGCAATAGTTGTCCTGTTATGTCTGGCTGTTCCACTTAGCATAATGTTTTCAAGGTTCATTCACATTAGAGATATATCAAAACTTCATTCCCTTTTATAGCAGAATAATAGTCTATTGTATTTGCCAAATTAAAGAAAAGATTAGACTAAATTCAACTTTCTGCCAATTTTGATAAACATATATATAAAAACATTTAAAATATAAATATTTTGATATTAATGAAAACATAATCATAGAAATTAATGATTACCAAAGTAGGAAGTATTACTATAATGTATTAACTAATGTGTTTTATGCTTGTAGTAATTTCCTTCTTCTCTATAGCCTTTCCCCTCTTCTAATTTATCATTGTCTCAAGAACAGAATGTCACCCAAGGAAAGTAGAAAAAAATGATTCTGAGTTTATAATTCATATGCTTCCTTAATGTTGTATGTTCTGCAGTTTTGAATTACACTCTGTATAGGAGTCAGAGCATAAATTATATTCCATAATGAAAAATACAATGGATTATCAAGAATGTATGGTAGGGCAACCCCACATTTTTACCTCTTCTTAAAACTGTGGTGGATATTCCCCTTTGCCTCTCCAGACATTGTTCACCTTCTCTGCTCAAAAGATAGAACAGTATATTGACTTTATCAGTGATCTCATCTGTCCTCTGATAGAATATCAAAGTGAGAGAGGAGAGTAGGTTAGTGTATTAATCAGGTCTCATGCTGCTAATAGAGATACTTAAAACAGGGTAATTTATAAAGAAAAGAGGCATAATTGACTCACAGTTTTACATGTTTACCTTCCTCACATTCTCAATTCATTGGAAGGGTCTGAACAATCTAGTCTTATTCTGGAAAACCTATTTTCTCTTACTGGTAACTGGCTTACAAAAAGGCAGGCCTAAGAAAATTTAATCAATTACATCTGAGGACAAAACTGACAAGAGTCTCTCTGGAAAGGGGGGCTTCTTACTAGGAAAATATTTCTTACTGTGAATACACAGCCTGAGCAAGACAGCCTTTCTTGCTCACATGTATGAGTGAGGAAACATAGCCCAAATTGTTGTTGCAGCTATAAGAGAATCCAGTCTCAAGATGTACCAACATGGTTGGTGCAGAGCAAAGCAAGAAAGACCACTTGGTAATTTTGACAAAATTCTGTTCTTGGATCAATTATCTACCTGCCTTTCCTTTAGGACTCTGATTCTGAATACTGGTGTGTGTGTGTGTGTGTGTGTGTGTGTGTGTGTGTGTGTGTGTGTCCAATTTGAAATTTAATTTGCTTCACTTTTTAGTTCATTAATAACAAAACCAGCCTCAAATAAAGAAGTAATATTTGGCGGTTAGTTTTCTAAACAAACAGAAAAGGATGGAGGGTTTGGGAAATAAAAAAAAAGCAGAAAGGAAAGAAAAATTTAACAAGTGATCTGGGACCCAAGGAATGTATGACTGAAGCAAAAGTTAAAGTTATGGGAGGAAGTTTAAAATGTCAGGAAAAAAAAGTTCTACTCCAATTGTTTGCTCAGTGAGAGAATCCTGAGAAATAATATTACTTTTATAAGTGTAAATATACATAAGTTTTAATAACTACATAGGTTTTCTGACATAGAGTTCAGTGAGAAAAGTGAGAAACAGAATGATACCTAGAATAATAACAGTTATGAAAATTTTAAGTAAAATATGCATTAACATATATAAACAAAAACATCCATAAAATGTTATGAGGCAACACAATTCACACTAGTGTATGTTCATTTAGTGAAAGAGAAAAATGGGACTGGAGAAGAATAATTCAGGAAAAATGAAAATGAGATTGATTTATATTAATTGATATTGATGATATACTTAATTAAGGAGCATGATTATCTAAATTCTGCTTACCTAATCTATGAAACAAAAATGTATGTGTGTTTGTGTGCTACCTGTATGTATAACTATTATACATACAGAGGCACATTAAACATAATCGTAAGAAAAATTCACAACCTATATTCACAACCTATACTGTCAGATAAAGTAGGCAATCAGTACAGATAAATATGTATGTATAAATATATAGAACAAAAATTATATAATTAATAAGTCAGATTAATTTTTTTTTCAAATTCAGTGGTAGACACAAGCAAAATGATCCTACTATTAGAGACAAATGAAATCCAAAATATGTAAATGTCAGGGAGGTCTAGGCATTGATTGGGAAAATTTCAGTTACTTTAGGAAGCTCTTAAGAACAGACAAAATCAGAGGATCTTGCTAATTCTCCATCTCTCCTGCACCATAACTGCAAAAATAATTGAATTGCAATACTTTTATGATAAATCAGGATGGGGATTATAACACAAGCACATCCTGACACTGAAATATTTTCAGCATATATCTACTACAAACTGTTTCATTCTTTTTGCTGTTTTATGGATTATAGAAAAAAAGTAAGGATTTTTAAACCATATTTCATGGGCCTAAAATATGGAATAATCAAATTTCTGCAAATAATTTCATGACAGATCATTTCATTAGTGGTATGTTAATATTCTGAAATTTCTTAGTGATTTTTAAATTTTTTAATTTAATTATTATTTTTTTAGATGGAGTCTTGCTGTGTCGCCCAGGCTGGATGTGCAGTGGCAAGATTTAGGGTTACTGCAACATCCACCTCCTGGGTTCAAGCAATTCTCCTGCCTCAGCCTCCCAAGTAGTTGGGACTACAGGCACTCATGCCCAGCTAATTTTTGTATTTTTAATAGAGATGGGATTTCACTATGTTGGCCAGGATAATCTCTATCTCTTGACTTCGTGATCTGCCCGCCTTGGCCTCCCAAAGTGCTGGTATTACAGGCGTGAGCCACTGCATCCGGCCTCTGTGATATTTTTAAAGTTACTAGGTTCCTTGACATTTCCATCATGTTAATCTTATTATACTTCTTTTAACAGTGGTAAATGATCTCTGTGTCTTTCATCAAACTAGAATGCTCTCAATTTTTTGTGTAGACATTTATGCAAAGGAGGTGTGCATATTTCTCTACAATAATAAACCCTATAAAAAGTCATTTTGAAATAATTTTTGCATATTAAAAACAGCAAATAAGATATTTTATAGAACAGATGTAATTGGTTCAGAGTCATATATGTGTGGATTATATTTCTGTAGAAAATGTGGCAATACTTTTGCTTTCAGAGAAACTATTATTCTCTCTTAATTTAACAAGACATCAAACATGCATCAATCTTGTATTTTAAAGAGATAAAACTATGATGGACATTGCATTTGGGCCTAGTAATCTAAAGAAAGGAAACATGTGGAATGGTGGTTATGAATGAGATTACATTTTGAGGGAGCAACAAAAATGTAAATTAAATAATTATAATTGGAGTTGCATACATTTTATATTAAAGCAGATATGAAATGCTAAGAGAATATATAGCAGATAGCAGTTAATAAATATTCTATATATTTTCACGTTCTTTCGTAAGTTTAATTTCCTGCCAAGTTTAATTCTTTCTTAAAGTTTCCAAAAATCAAAGCAAATTATTTTCAGAGTTCAGGCAGTTTCAATCATAATAATAGTCAATAGGCCATAAAAGTAATTTTTAAATACTAAGTTATTATTCAATTATAAACATAACCTAAAGTATGTATGAAAGTGGGTTTATATTATGGAATATATAATTTTAGTAATATATGTAGTCATCATCTTCAGTATTTTCAGAAGAATGAGGAAAGAAGAAAAGATGGATTTAAAGTTTTATCACGCTATTACTATTACAACTTACAGCAAACATCTCTGCAAAGCAAAACAAGCAAAACTGTGCTCCAACCACATTTGCCACTTTCAGTGTGTTTTTGAACTTTATTGTCTTTGCTTAAAATATTTACGTTTTCCTCTCTTGTAACCACATCATGTATTGAGGTTTTACTCATTTGTAAACTAACCGTCTTATAAATCGTGTGAGAATACACATCAGAATTAATTTCTCCCTTATAGCATTTATGAATCTCTTTCTATATATACACTAATATACATCACCATTATTCATTAAAATTTTCAGCGTGTTTATTTGTGCGTGGATCTTTCCATATTCATCTTTGTAGTACTCAATGGCCAACATGAGTCATAAATGCTAACTATACATGGTTGTGGCTAGTTTTGAAAATGCATTTTGTCTACGGTAAGAGATGATGAGTGATTGTGATCAGGTTTCAGATGGATTTTAAAATTATTTAAAAGTATAAATCAAATTAAATCAACCTTTGATAGCATGGCAATTTTTAAAACAGCATGTGTTTAGGGCCATAAAGATTTGCATTACAATCCTGGCTCACTAACTTGGTACTTCTGTGAATATAGATCAAGCTTATTGCCCTCGAACTACAGTGTCCTCCACATTTGGATACTATTACATAACATTTACAGTTGGTCTGACAATTAGAAATTATTTTGTGAACAGTTGGATTGGCATCTCTCATGTAGTAGATGCTGAAAAATGTAGCTAGTAACAGGAGAAGTGGCACTGGTCAACATCATCTATCAATCATCGAAGGAATGGCCAAAATAAAGTACCATAAGTCTATCATATTGGAATTAAGAAAATCATTAATTCTGTTATGACATATATATGTATATAGCATTTGCATTTTTATGCTTATGAATTTAACTTAGGTGCCTCAATGATCTCATGTTAATATTTATCAAATCCTAGATGCACCAAGCCTAGAAAATGCTACAAATAATAGATAAGTATAGTTACATCATATGCCTTCTTTACTTTTTAAGTTAAAAAAACTTTACTTTAAAATATATAATTATAGATGATATAAAATATATGCTATTAATTGACAAAATAAGTTTATTTCTTTTTACTTAATTAACAGAGCTAAAATACTTAGTTGGTTTAGAAGCATGACAGTGTTGCTTTGTAGAATGTGAAATAAAATTGTGAAAGTCATAAATAGTAAATATAAGAGTATATATGTATAACTATTTGAATTGCATATTATTTGTTGAAAGTATTGCATATGTTCATGGGAAGTTTGTGTGTGTGAGAGAGAAGGGGAGAAAACAAGGAGAGAAGAAGAGAGAGAAGACAGTATGTATGCATTAAAAGTAAATTTTTAAAAACGATGAAGTAAAAATTTTTAAAGTGGTAGAGAATGCATCAAAAGTACAGCACTAGTAAATAGCAGGTAATATTAATGCAAAACTAGTGTTGTCTTGCCCTGAGATTTATATTTTGGGCAAATTTTATTAAATGTTCCCATAGTAATATTTAACAAAACGTAGAGAATAGTTTCATTAATAAAAGAACTACTTTGATTTTCAAAACTCATTTCTAAAACAGTCATTTCCTAAGAATGGCTTTTGCGTTGTCAGAGTGGAGTTGGCATTCATGCTCTTACATTCCTCAGAAGCATAAATCTTTTCAAATGCAAGGGGATCCTAAAAATAGTAACTGGCCAGTAAAATCAGACTTCGCACATGTTATCAGTTATTTATACACTATTTTCCCAACCAAGCACCCCACTGCCATAATGACCTGAATGCATGCAGTGCTCAGCTGCTGAGGCAAAGCTTACAAGCTGATTTTATTGCTCTAGACACATTGAACAACAGAAGAGCCCATCAGCACAGGAACATTAGGATGCTAGAAGTGTTTTCCAGTCATTTGCAATAGGAAATCACTCTACAGTATGAATATATATTAAACCTGTGTCTTTGTTTTCTTCAAAGAAGTCTATAGTAAACAGTATACTGTACTTTAGTAGCAGTGATATATTTATTCTTCTAAACAAATTGCAAAGGACATAATTTGATATTTAAGTTAAATGATCACTACTCCCCACTAATGGTTTTATGTTTAACCTTTTTGTCTACCAAAATTCTGGGCATATTGAATTATCTTCTATTGACTGAGAATAATAACCTTCATATCCATGGATACATGATAGTACTTTTATTTTTTGGATTGGGTCCCAGACCTCGCATAGAGTATTCCTATTCTTATACCACAGTAATTGAACTTGTGTTGCCTCTGAGTCATTGAGTAAGACAGTTATTTATGTATAACTCACCTGTCCTTGAAAAATAAAATGGTTTTTCCATACACACACAGACACAGACACAGACACACACACACACACACACACACACACACACACACACACCTATAATACATCCATTCCAGAAACCAAAGTAGTAATAGAATAATTATCTCTAGCTCATAGGTTTTAGTTTAAACCTTTTCTCTCCTTAGAAATTTCATCTATGGTAATTTATATTCACCATGGTTGACTTTATATTGTTACATCCTTATCCAGTGCAAAATACAACATATGTCCAATGCCATGCCATAATGGTTGGCTGAATTATTATCATAAAATATATCATTACAAATACTTATTTTCATATATTATTTTCTGAAATATAAAACCTCTGATTGATGTAAAAAATCCTCTAAAACACTTACTTATTGTCATAGTCTATTGTAGAGAATGATGCTGTAATGAAATTTTCGAGTTATTTTAAATAAAAAACCTATTGTGCTTAATACTATGTATATGGTTTCAATAAGAATCAAAAGCTTTCAAATATTTGATAAAACAATTGCAAAGCAAGCAAATCATGAACAATTTTTAAAAATGTCATTAATATTTTCTTTATTCTGTGATGATACTAAGCACGTTTGTATAATCCATGAAACTTATTATTGTTCATAGGTATTTCTTAAGATAATAATGTCATTGTCACTGTGCATCTATTACCATCTTTCAATTTGCCAGTATAGATAGAAATAAAGTATTGCTTCTATATTAATTAGTTAACAATGCATTGCAAGAAATTGTTGATAGAAATAATCAAAGGCTAAAATAACCTTTTTTTGTGTGTAAGTATTCATTTTCTCAATACAGAGTGCAGTTTCAATAAACACATTAAATATAAATCTGAGAGTTGTCATAAATAAAAATTGTGAAATCTCCTATTTCATGAAGTGATCTGCTGTGGTATCTAGTAGCATTCACAATTGTTTGGCCTTGAAGTGCCTTCAATCATTATAGGATAGGCTCTGGATTAGTTTCTAAGTCTGTTTCTTAATAATTACCTAATATGCAAAGCAAAATTGTATAAATTGAATGACTATAAATTATTCCTCATGTGCCCTTCAGCAGGCACGCTAAATAAAATGCACTGTTTCTTTAAATTAATGAAGCAGTTTTTGTTTTCTGTTTATTTTTTGAAGTGTATTACTTTCTAAAAGTATTTTTAGTATTGATATTTATGCTTTTTCTCTCATTCAAGAGTAAGAACTTCTAAAAGGAAATAATTGTTTCCCCCTTAATTTACAGTATGTATGAGTGCGTGGCAAATAGTCACAATACTTCAACCAATGGGAAAATTTTATTTGATAAAAATACTTACATTTACACTTACTCTGAGTATACATCAAATCTATAATGTAAAAGCTAATAATCATAAATAGAGCTTAAAATAACATGAATAAAATTTTTAAAGAGAACATGTTTCTACTTTTTAGTATGTTCTCACTAACATTGTTGATAGATTTTTGGAAACTGTGACTTTAAGCAAAAGAATGTACAGAAGGTTCTCAAACAATATTTTTTCTGTATATTAGTTCATTCTCACACTTCTATGAAGAATTGCCAGGGACTCGGTAATTAATAAATAAAAGAATATTAACTGACTCCCCACATGACTGGGTAGGCCTCAGGAAACTTACAAACATGGCAGAAGGGAAAGAAACACATCCTTCTTTATATGACCAAGAGAGACGTACAGAGTTAAGAGGGGGAAAGCCCCTTATAAAACCATCAGATCTGTGAGAACTCAGTCATAGTCTAATCTCCTTCCATGGAGTTCCCCCTACGAGGTTCCTCCCAGGACACGTAGGGATTAGGAGTATTACAATTTAAGATGAGATTTGGGTAGGGCATAGGCAAACCATGTCATCATGTAGTGTTAGTTTGTTATAACATTGATTTAAAAATAGTTTTATTACACATTGTTTTGCTTAAAGTTCCAGTTTCCAAGAACCTATCTAGGTTGTGAAGACTTATTTTATTAACTGCTGGGTATCCAATGAATATGACAGTTTATTGTATATAGTAGATAATTTTTGATATACTTTGTAACTGATTCTCCAAAGTAATGTTTTCCAAAGCCATGTATAGAAAGAGAAAGAAAAAAAAACATGCTAGTTTAAACAGAGTTTTGTGTTTGTGTGTTTAATTCATTTCATCAATTAGATCTAGTAATCTAAAAACTCAATATAACAGTATTTCAAATTTTAATTTTTCTAAATTTGTACATGGCATCTCTGAGGAGATAGCAAGCACTCTCAGAGCTTATTTCTATTATGCCTCATAGAAACTTATTTAGAATTAGTGAAAACTTATTCTATCTTAAGAATCAATAAGCATGGTGCATAGTGTGTTTTAGAATTATTCTGAATTTTTGACCTATTTTCTATATAAGTAAACAGTAGGAAATGTGTACCTTGGGGAAAGATAGAAGAGAAAGTATGTGTTAACATAATATAAAATTAGAAAAACAATTTGTTTCAGTCTGGATGAAGTAAAATGTTTGCTTTGTAATTTTCCATCTATTATCTTTGATTAAGAAGCCTATCTTTATCTTTCCTTAATATTCTAATATTTTGCTATGCAACATTTACTTTATAAGAGAATTGAAGTTTACTTAATTTATTAATATCATACCAAGGATATTTTGTTTTAAGATGTTTCCACCCTTAAGGTTGTCTAATGAATTGAAAAACTGTATATTAAATATTCTCTGTTGATATGTAATCTAGAAATACAGGCTGTGATAGTGAGATTCTAGATATTAAATAAACAAATTAGATATTAAAGTATGCTTATTTTTTGGAACTTTAATAGAATTACACTGACAGAAATAATTTAAAATAACGTATAATTAAATAACATTTGTCTATGTTATTGTAGGTAATAAAATTATATCACATGGTGAGATGAAATTGATATAATTTGGGCATAGATGAGGCATGATAGGTAAGGTAAAGTATGGGTGGAGAGTAAAGAAATGTGTCATATTGAAGGGTTAAAGAATAAAATTGATTATAAACTCCAATGTAATATTCATTTTAACATTCATTTCAGAACATGATGTGACCTCATGTGACTGACATTTAAATATATTCTCTACCTATAATTTCATATTATGTTGACCAGAACTTTTGGATCTTTCTACTTTAGAGTTCTTGGCTGATAAAGAAGAAGAGATCTTGAATGGTTTATTAATGCAGAAAATATCAGCTATTATTTGGTGTATTAACCTGTTCTCACACTTCTGATAAAACACACTCGAGACTGGGTGATTTATTTTAAAAAAGAGGCTTAATTGACTCACAGTTCTGCAGGGCTGTGGAAGCCTCAGGAGACTTGCAATCATGGTGGAAATGGAAGCAAACACATCCTCCTTTATGTGACAGCAGGAAGAAGACTGAGAGTGAAGAGAGGAAAGTTCGTTATAAAACCATCAGATCTTGTGAGAACTCACTAGCTATCATGAGAAAAGCATGAAGGTAACCACCCCTATGATTGAATTACCTCCTACCGTATTCTTCCCATGACACATGGGGATTATGGTAACTATAATTCAAATAGAAATATGGCTGGTGACTCAGTCAAACCATATCATTTCACCTCTGGCCCCTCCAAAATCTTATGTTCTCACAATTCAAAACATAATCATGCCCTTCCAACGGTGCCCCAAAGTCTTAACTCATTCCAGCATTAAATCAAAAGTCCATCTCTAAAGTCTTACTCTCCAAGTCTCTAGGAAGTTCCAAACTTTCCCACAATTTCCTGTCTTATTCTGAGCCCTCCAAACTGTTTCAACCGCTGATCTTTACCTAATTCTAAAGTTGCATTCACATTTTTGGTTATCTTTACAGCAGTACCCCACTCTCAGTACCAATTTACTGTATTAGTCTATTCTCATGCTGCTAATAAAGATATATCTGAGACTGAGTAATTTATAAAGGAAAGAAGTATAATTCACTCACAACTCCATAGGGTTGGAGAGGACTCAGGAAACTTCTAATCATATGGAAGGGGAAGCAAACACATCCTTTTTTACATGGTTGCAAGAAGAGTGAAAGTGAAAGGGTGAGGGGGGGAGAAAACCCATTTTAAAACCATCAAATCTCATTAGGACTCACTCACTATCATTGTTTCCTCCGTAATTCAATTACTTCCCATGAGGTCCCCCCATGACACACGGGAATTATGGAAACTGCAATTCATGATGAGATTTGAACCATATCAGTTCAGGAAGTAGCAAAGTAGCTATGATCTAAAATGGTTTATTTTGATCATTTTTCCTAAATAAGTGAATTTATGTATGCAAAACCCTTAATGGCAAAACTCATTAAAACAACTATGTAATTTGTAGAAAATATAAAAATTGAGATGTTCCCTATGGAAATATTACTGTATGTTATTTGGCCATCAGTAATTTGTGAGTGACAGGCAATGGATATAGAATGGAATTATGCAAAATGTTCAACTAATCCAAAATAAGTTAGAGAAGCTAGAAAAAAAAGTACAAAAGTGGATGAGACAAATAAAAAACAAATATAAAAATAGCAGATCTTTTGTTTTCATTGTTTTTGGTGTTATATTCATGAAGTCTTTGTCCATGCCTATATTCTCAATGGTATTGCCTAGGTTTTCTTCTAGGGTTTTTATAGATTTAGGTCTTATGTTTAAATCTTTAATCCACCTTGAGTTAATTTTTGTATAAGGGGTAAGGAAGGGGTCCAGTTTGAGTTTTCTGCATGTGGCTAGCCAGTTTTCTCAACACCAGTTATTAAATAGGGAATCCTTTTCCCATTGCTTGTTTTTATCAGGTTTGTCAAAGATCAGATGGTTGTAGATGTGTGGTGTTATTTCTGAGGCCTCTGTTCTGTTCCATTGGTCTATATATCATTTTTGTACCAGTATCATGCTGTTTTGATTACTGTAGCCTTGTAGTATAGTTTGAAGTCAGGTAACATGATGCCTCCAGCTTTGTTCTTTTTGCTTAGAATTTTCTTGGCTATATGGGCTTTTTTGGTTCCTTATGAAATTTAAAGTAGTTTTTTTCTAATTCTGTGGAGAAAGTCAATGGTAGCTTGATGGGTATAGCATTGAATCTATAAATTACTCTGGGCATATGGCCATTTTTCACGATATTGATTCTTCCTGTCCATGAGCATAGAATGTTTTTCCATTTCTTTGTGTCATCTCTTATTCCTTTGAACAGTGGTTTGTAGTTCTTAGAAAGGTTCTTTACGTCACTTGTAAGTTGACAAATGAGATATAATTAAACTAAAGAGCTTCAGGGCAGAAAAAGAAACTATCATCAGAGTGAACATGCAACTTACAGAATGGGAGAAAATTTTTGCAATCTATCCATCTGACAAAGGGCTAATATCCACAATTTACAATGAACTTAAACACTTAAACAAATGTACAAGGAAAAGCAAACAACCCCATCAAAAAGTGGGCAAATGATATGAACAGATACTTCTCAAAAGAAGACATTTATGCAGCCAACAAACATATGGAAAAAAAGTTCATCATCACTGTTCATTAGACAAATGGAAATCAAAACCACAATGAGATACCATCTCATGCCAGTTAGAATGGCAATCATTAAAAAGTCAGGAAACAGATGCTGGAGAGGATGTGGAGAAATAGGAACAATTTTACACTGTTGAACACTGTTGGTGGGAGTGTAAATTAGTTCAAGAATTGTGGAAGACAGTGTGGTAATTCGTCAAAGACCTAGAACCAGAAATAACATTCGATTTAGCAATCCTGTTACTGGGTATATACTCAAAGGTTTATAAATCATTTTACTGTAAAGACATATGCACACATATATTTATTGCAGCACTATTCACAATAGCAAAGACTTGGGACCAACCCAAATGCCCATTAATGATAGACTGGATAAAGAAAATGTGGCATATATACACCATGAAATACTATGCAGTAATAAAAAAGAATGAGTTCATGTCCTTTGCAAGGATATGGATGAAGCTAACACAGGAACAAAAAAATCAAACATGGTATGTTCTCATTCATAAGTGGAAATTGAACAATGAAATCACATGGACTCAGGGAGGGGAACATCACACACCATGGCCTGTTGGGGAGTGGGGGTGGGGTAAGGAAGGGATAGCATTAGGAGAAATATCTAATGTAGATGATGGGTTGATGGGTGCAGCAAACCACCATGGCACGTGTATACCTATGTAACAAACCTGCACTTTTGGCACATGTATTCCAGAACTTGAAGTATAATTTTAAAAATAGTAGATCTTAATTAAAAAATAAAATTAAGACAGAAATAATAAAGTTAAATATATAAATTGTCTAAACAGCCCAATAAATTGCAGATTGTCAGATTGGACCAGAAAGTAAAATACAACTCTATACTGCCTACTCACAACCAACTTGAATTATAAATACACAAACAGATTAAAAGTTAAAGAATATAAAATAATATACCATGTTTCCACTAATTGAAGAAGGAAAAGCTGCATAGTGACTTTATTAGCATTTAACAACGACTTCAGTTAAAATAATTAGAACAGCAAAAGGATTATATCATATTGACAAAATATTCAATTTATCAAAACTCATAATAATTCTAATCATTCACATACCTAATCCTGGAGATTTAGAATATCTTATATTTTATTGTTTAGTTCATGTATTTTATTAACATTAAATTTTTACTTCTGATAATTACAAAATGGCTATAGAAAATGTTAACATTAGGTGGAGCAAGGTGAAGGTATATACCTCCACTTTGGAACTCAACGTTGGTAATTTTTTTGATGTCCTTAAATTATTTAGAAATAATAAGTTTTACAATGCCTTCTTGATTTCTATAATACACTACACCTGGTAGTCTATTTCAAAAAAAAAATCTACCTGCTATAATTTCAATAAGTAATGTTTTTCAGTTATTGGTCAAGCAAAAGAAAAAAATCAGTAAAAATGTAGAAAGCTTAAACAATGCTATCAACCATATTCCTAACTGACATTACAGAACACTCTAACAACACTAACCTAAATAGTATTTTAAGAAAAACATGAATATTTTTCAAGAGAGTCTATATTCTAGATCACAGGAGAAGTCTTAATACATATAAAATATTCAACTTGCAAAGTATATGTTCTCTGACAAGCATAGAATTCAATTAGAACTCAATAACAGAAACATGTGGAAAGTGCCCATATATTTGGAAACAAAAATAAAACCCTTGTAATTAACTTTCTAAATAATATTTGGGCCAAAAGAATAAAAATGAAAAGTTAGAGGTAATAACTGTCTCAAATCAGTATTTTCAGTTTTCCATATAAGAAAATTAAAAAAAAGAAAAAATGAAGGTCAATGTTTAGAAAGAGAGACTGTCTCAAGAAAAAAAAGAAAAAAGGAAAAGAAAAAGTGTCCCAGATGAATTCAAAGAAGTATTACTTGATATTAAAAAGGACCTGCCTCATGAACTTGGAAAGAGGATTAATTTTTTCTATTTGTTTTTTGTTGTTGTTGCAATTTTTATAGTTTGGACCAATATTATTTTCTAGTGTGTAATGAGAAAATTGTGTTAGTGGACCATACTTTTTATTCCAGCCATATATTTCCAGGACTCTGTGAATATGTATATACATTTTCTAGTATTAAAACCAAATTTTTATGATTCCCACTAGTTTTTCCTTTTCTTGTTATTAGGCAAAAGGAAAAGCTATTTTATAGATTTCCTGGACCTGAGTACATGATATAGATTTAAGGTAAAAAGCATTCAGTGAAGTCCAAAAGAATTTATAGATACAAATACCTACAAAATAATTAAATCACCTATTACATTTCAGTCACATGTCCTTTCTTATAAATCTTAGATGACAACCTAATATATAGAAATAATAAGTAGTAATTTTAATATCAGATAAACTCTCTTTATATTTTTGTGTCTGTGATTATATATATTAGATACATATATATTTTCTTATATACTTTTGGATACTATAGAGGATGTGATGCCTACATATGCTGCCCTAAAGTATATTCATATTTTGAGTATGTCATATTACTATAATTCTAGAAACACTGCATTGGCAAGAAATCGAATATTATAAAATATTGATTAGTAAGCTATAGCCCTCTCTAACATTTATGTGATAGTAAAGTATAATCTTATTTTTCTGAAGATTCTATTATTTACTTCATTCAAAAACATTTATTGACATTGTGTAAGATGAAAATACTGCCAGAAAACACTGATTATGATGGTGCAAAGAAAACCCTTAACTTATTGCCCATGATAAAAATTGCATAATGCTAAAAGCCGTCATATACAATCCATACCTATCAGAATAACATATGCTGTATGTATAGAAGGAGAGGTAGAAATGCAGGGATGCACTTTTAACAAATATGTCTTTCACATTTAGTATTTGCTTATTGGTTTATATATTTTTTTAATTTTGGCACTTAAATAATCATAATGTGAATCACAAGTACTTCAGTGCTTTGCCAAACACTTCATCTAATTGTCTCGTTAGTTATTTGTTGTTGCATAGTGAACTACATCAAATTTTAGTGAATTAAAATGACAGTAGTTTTAGTTATGACTCTGCAATTTGGAAAGGCCTTGAAAGGGAAAGCTGGTCTCTGCTGCCTCAGTGCAGTTGGAAGCGTCTTCCCTAGAATTTATCTGATGTCTTGTTCACTCAGATGTTGGGGCTTGGAGTAGGACACCTCAAATAGCCAGGCCTTCTTGGGCATTTCTTTTTATCTCCATGGAGTCTCTTCCTGTTTCTCTCCAACACTCATTCTTTAAGGAAGCACAGGTTTTTGTTTTGCTTTGTTTTGTTTTTTATATTTGCTCACATGTCCTTAGAGGAAAACTGTATCAGCTTTTTTTATTTTTCCCAGAACATAGACATAATACAATATCGCCTCTGTTGCATTCTACTCTATTAACGATGGCAATTTCAAAGACCATCAGAAATTCAAGGGCGGGAAAACGGACTCTACATCTAGATAGAGACTGCTAAGCTTCTGGAACATCATATAAGACTAAATATGGTCTTATGGCCATTTTTGGAAAACAAAATATACCAGAAATGGGTCAAGGGCTAGAAGCATTCACTAGAAAATTATCCCAAAGACTCACAGACATAAGTGTTTTGAGTTTCTCTTATTCCAAAGCACTTCAATGCATTCCCATTAAAACATGAGATTATAGTATTTTAAGTCTGTCTCTCCAGATAAACTCTATATTTCTTAAAGATAGAAATTGTGCCTCATTTTTTAATATGTGTGGGTGGCTGTGTATATACACATAAACATATATCCATATTATCTCTCACACATTAGGTACTCAGTAAATGCATCTTGAAATAAATGGACTGTAATTGAACTATAGTGTTACAAACAGGGTTGATCTTACTTTGTCTCATATGAGGGCTAGAGTTAGTACATTGGTAGAGTTAGTGTGCCATGTTGGGTCCTCTAGGAAGAAGAAGCATAAAACAAGTTGAATGTGAATGCAATTTGGTATGGGTAATGCCCTGTAAAGTTAAAAGGAAGAACTTTTACTTCAATGCAGATATGATAGTTGTGAAAAGAGAAAGGAAATGGGAGACATGGCAGTAGTGAGCACCTCAAACTCTAACCCTTGTACTTGCAGTATTCCTGCTGAGCTTAGCCACTGTCTGGAAGTAGCCCAAAGAGAATATGACCTCAGTGCTGCAGTAGATCCTGAATCATGGAAGCTGGAGGCTGTTGTCTGACTATAAGTCTCAGAGTAATTTCTCACTTGAAGGGAGGTCCAAGTAGCACACCTTAAATGTTTTTTTTTTAATTTTTATTTTTGGAGATGGAGTCTCTCTCGTCACCCAGGATAGAGTGCAGTGGTGTGATATCAGCTCACTGCAACCTCCGCCTCCCGGGTTCAAGCCATTCACCTGCCTCAGCTTCCCAAGTAACTGAAACTACAGGTGTGGGCCACCACACCCAGATAATTTTTGTATTTTTAGTAGAGACAGGGTTTTGCCATGTCAGCCAGGCTGGTCTCAAACTCCTGACTTCAGGTAATCCACCCACGTTGGCCTCCTGAAGTGCTGAGAGTACAGACCCGAGCCCCCACACCTGGCCATGGCTGACTTCTTATGTCCCTTGCACCAGTACCAATCTACTCCACATATTTTTGGTAAGCAGTTCCTGCAAGTTTACTGAGACCCTGTCTTCAGAAAAGAAACCTAAAGAGGGAAGTTAGTTGGACAAATTATAGTCACTGCCTCTAATACAGGTGTCAGAACTGAATAATGTAATCATCTTTTCCTTTCTCCATTATTCATTCTAAATACTCCATATCCTCAGAATTATCACGTCTTCAGGTTTTTGTTGGTGGTGGTGTTTTTTTTTGTTTGTTTGTTTTGTTTTGTTTGTTTGTTTGTTTTGGTAGTGGAACCCAAACTTGTATTCATGAGGGTCTAAACCTTACTCTTTCGCTTCTCAAAGCTAGCTGCATTTGTCTGTTCACTGCAACAATTAGACAAGAGAGAATCAGGTGGTACACAGGCAAATCACTGGGGTCCTATCCTGACCTCCATTGTGTGAAAACATCTGAATTCTTCTGTGAATTTGGATAAAAATAGCAGCTTCCTCCTACAGAGCTTGCCAAAATGGTAATTTCTTACCCACTGATTCCTGGTTCCAAAGAGCTCAAAGTACTTAAATATTTCAGGGTTTTCTCTTCTGTTCCATTGATCAATGTGTCTATTTGTATACCAGTACCATACTGTTTTAGTGACTGTAGCCTTGTAGCATAATTTGAAGTCAGGTAACATGATGCCACTGACTTTGTTCTTTTTTTTAAGAATGCTTTGTCTATCCAGGCTCTTTTTTGGTGTCTCATAAACTTCAGGATTTTTTCTCTAATTCTCTGAAGAATGGCATTGATAGTTTGATTAGAATTGTGTTATACCTGCATATAGTTTTGGGCAATTGGGTAATTTTATGAATATTGATTCTTTCAATCCATGAGAATGGGATGTTTTTCCATTTGTTTGTGTCATCTATGAATTATTTAATCAGTATTCTGTTGTTCTTCTTGTAAAGGTCTTTCACTTACTTGGATAAATGTATTCTTAGGTATATACTTAGTTTGTGGCTATTATAAATGAGATTGAGTTCCTGAAATGTTTCCCAACTTGACTGTTACTGGTGTATAGAAATGCCATTGATTTTTATGCATTGGTTTTGTATCCTTAAACTTGACAGAAGTCATGTCGAGGAGTCTTCTGGAGGAGTAGTTTCGGTTTTCTAAAGTTATTTCTTCAGTGATCAGAGATAATTCAACTTTCTCTTTACAACTTGGAAGCCACATACCTACAACCAACGGAACTTTGACAAAGCTGAAAAAGATAAACAATTAGGAAAGGACACTGTATTCAATAAGTGGTGCTGGAAAAATTGGCAGCTATATGCAGAAGAATAAAACTGGACCTCTACCTCACATCATATACAAAAATTAACTGAAGATGGATAAAGGACTTAAATGCAAGATGGGAAAATATAAAAGTCCTAGAAGAAAACCTAGACAAAATTCTTCTGGACATTGTCCTAAAGACATATTTTTTGACTAACACAAAAACAAATGCAACAGAAACAAAATTAGATAAATTGAACTTAATAAAGCTAAAAAGCTTCTGTACAGCAAAATAAATAACCAGCAGAGTAAACAGACACCCTAAAGAATGAGAGAAACATTTGTAAATTATACCTCCACCACAGGACCAATATTTAGAATCTACAAGGAATTCAAACACATCAACAAAATAAAAGCAAACGACTCCAGTAAAAAGTGAGCAGAGGACTTGAACAGACATTTCTCAAAATCAACAGCATTTCTATAGCATCTCAAAGAAGATATACAAACAGCCAACAACTATATGAAAAAATGCTCAATGTTACTGCTACTTATCAACAGGAAAATACAAATGAAAACTACAATGAGACATCATCCTACACCAGTTAGTATGGTTATTGTTAAAAAGTCAAAAAGCACCAGATTTTGGCAAGGCTGTGGAGAAAAGGGGAGATCTATACACTACTAGTGGGAATGTAAATGATTTCTGCCCCTGTGGAAAACAGTATAAAGATTTTTCAAAGAACCAAAAATAATACGACCATTCAACACAGCATTCCCACTACTGGGTATCTAACTAAAGAGAAAAAAAAATCATTATATTAAAAAGACACCTGTGTCTATGTTTATCACAGGACTATTCATAATAGCAAAGTCATGGAATCAACCTAAGTGTCCATCCAGAGTTGATTGGATAAAGTAAATATGCTATATATATACACCATAGAATTCTGTTTTATCATAAAACACAATAAAATTATGTCTTTTTCAGCCATAGCCTTTCTGCAGAAGGCTAATATTCTTAGTAAAATAACTCAGAAAAAGAAAATCAAATACCACATGTTCTTATTTGTAAGTGGGAGCTAAACAATAGGTACACATGAGAATAAAGATGAAAACAATAAACACCGGAAACTCCGAAAATGGGAAGATTAGGGCGTGATTAGGTTCAAAAATTATCTACTCAGTACAGTGATCACTATAGGTACACTATACAAGATATATCCATATAACAAACTTTCACATGTACCCCCCAAATCTACAAAAAAAAATTTAAGTAATAATAATAAAAAAACACAAAGCGCTAACATAGCAGGTGTAATTTGAACTTCAGTGGCACTCTTGCTATGTTACCAGGCAAGAATACAGCCTTTGTGGAAACCAGGACTCAACCAGAGTTTCACAGACACAGACACAAAGTTCTCTAGTAGGTCATCAGTAAGGATGGTAAGTGGGGCTACTTCTCTTCCCATTTTGGTTACCAGAACCATGTAGCCTTTCTATTGGGGATGCACACTAAGTCCATGTTTTAGTGTATGTATTCTAGGGGATAGTAATCTCTCCTTTTATGGTGTTTCCTCTGAGCTAGCACTTCATCTGCATTGCCAATAAGACATTCCAGTGATTTATCAGCCCGGTTGCTTCTTTATATTGTGTCTTATGATACAATCAGTAGTTCACAGGTCATGGTCTCACTCTGCGAAGTGTGTTTCTTGGTTGGATGCTATGTTCTATGAGATTCTATGGCTATTGGTTAGACATTTGGTAAGTGTGCTAGTTAATATTGAATATAAACTTGATTGAATTAAAGGATGCAAAATATGATTTTTGGGTGTGTCTGTTGAGAGTATTGCCAAAGGACATTAAACATTTGAGTCAGTGGACTGAGAGAGGCAGACCCACTCCCACTCTGGGTGGATACTATCTAATCAGTTGCCAGTATGGCTAGAAGAAAAGCAGGCAGAGCAACATGGAAGTACTAGACTGGCTGATTCTTCTGTTCTCCATCTTTCCCCCCATGCTGGATACTTCCTGCCCTTGAACATCAGATTCCAAGTTCTTTAGCCTTTGGACTCTTGGACCTACAGCAGTCGTTTGCCAGGAACTCTCAGGCATTTGGCCATAGACTCAAGGCTGCACTGTTGACTTCTCCACTTTTGAGGTGTTGAGACTTGGACTTGCTTCCTTGTTCTTCAGTTTGCAAATGGCCTATTGTGGGACATCAATACTAATACTCCTTAATAAGCTCCCTTTCACATATACATCTATCCTATTAGTCCTGTCTCTCTAGAGTAATACAGTAATACTTAACTAATATAGTAAGCTCCCATTTAGTGATGCTAGATGAGACTTTACAGATAAGGAAAGAAAACCCAACCTTAGAAAATATATCTATCCCTGGGACCATGAACTCATAGCTCTTCCAGTTCAGAAAAGGACTGAAGTGATCAACTTACAACCAAACGGCTGTTTTTCTTCTTGAGTAATAGTGACAAACCAGGGGTTTGGTATGGGTCTCTGCTACTGACAAAATAGACATTCGTAGGAGAAAATAGCTACATTGGCCTCAGTAGGTGGTAATCTATGCTTTGGGGCCCAAGTGTAGCCTCCACATCTGTCACTGTGGCTGGATCATTCACGTGCTCATCATTCTAGTCTAGCTAATGATGAAGGCTGGCTAGTAGCAATGAGGCAATTTATTTTGTACACTTGGTATTTTATTGCGTCTACAGTAAGCATGCATTAACATGTAATTAAAATGTTCACAATTCTTAATCCTATGTTTTATGCTCATTTACATGATTCACATCTAGACTTCTTTGTCTTAGATCTTCTCATTTCAGAACCTGACAAGAAGTTCAAGCCATCAAGCACAGCCCAAAGATCTGTATATATTCTCACCTCAGAGCACTTTTTCTGGTACTATGGTGAGTTTTAGAGAGGACTGAGATACATACATTCTGGTTCTGTTTGGGCTCAATACTAATATATACCATTTCAACCTTATGATGGACTAATGCTCTGCCGATCTATCTTTATTGTTTTGTAGGTTAAAAATAACTAACCTCCTAAAGGAGCAGTCCTAATTGCCCAGGCATTTAATAACACAAAATGAAGCATTTGTCTCTGTGAAAGACCTGTAATATACCAGAGGCTGTTCCTTAGAAATCATATAATACACCAGTAAAGTGAAATTTTCAGCTCTACTTAAATCTGGCAGGCACCTATGTCAGAGAATATGGGCAGTAGCAGTATTCCTAGCTGTAGAATGCATTCACTTCAAATGCAGAGAGGTTTATAGGCATTATGGTTCCTTTGTAGTAGGTAATGCGAGGTACAGCAATGTATTTTTTACACTGGAGGAAATGACTTGGCATGTTCTGCTTAATGAATTGCTAAACATGTATAGAAGTTGCAGAGTCTTTCATCTTAAAAGGTTTATCTGCTACCTTATGGAGTACATGTAGCTTGCCCAAAGTCTCTAGCAAGCTAGCCACCTCATGTTTATCAGGCTTAATCAGCATGATGTCATTGATGTGAAGGATTAACATAATATTCCACGGATATTTCAGTCTAAAGCACTTTGAGTTATATTATGACAGAGGGCAGGAGCATTCACATAGGCCTGGGGCAAAACTATAAATTAATATTACTGTAGTATCCAGGTGGATATAAAATGGTTTGGATCTTCTTTCCTGAATGCAATGCAAATAGGTGTATTTGCCTAATAAACGACTGCATACTATGCATCTGAGCTTGTATTAATCTCTAGCAACAATAAGTATGACTAGTGTGATGGCTACAACTAGGGCTACCTGTGTGACTTGCAGTGATCTCCAAGAGCTCTCTGATTTTAGCAGAGGACAACCTAGTTAATTAAATGGAGTTACAATTGGAACCACCATGCCTGAATCCTTTGGAACTTCAAGAATTGCACCATTATTTGAGTATATTCTGTCTCTTTCTGCCACTGCTCCCTCAAGGAATGTTGTTCTGATTTACTGTCTTGGCTTGTAGGGGACAATTTTGGAGGCTTTCATTTGAGTTTTCCTGGAATATAGCTCTACTTTTGAGGCTAAAGACCCTATATAGCAGTTACTGATTTAGTCTCAATTGTATCACTCAGGGAATGAAAAATGGCATGGAAATTTAACTAAGAGTTTACGATCTTGCTTCTGCATATCTCCACTCAAACATGGGATTTTAATGGCACTTTGGGCTTCTAGGCTTAAATCCCAATTTATGACCCTATGTCCAAAAGTCCTTAAACACCTGAGTGTTTACATTCACACAGTGTACAGTCACCTGGGTAAATGTCCATAGACTCGTATGGAGAAGAACTGAAGGAATGATTAGAGTAAATACTTGCTTAAGTCAATGGATTCTGGATCTGAACACTGGCTCATGTCTGGTAACTGAGGAAGAGATCACAAGATTTTATTGGGAAAGCCACCCAAATAAGAGTATCTTATTTCTTCTGATTATAAATATTGAACACCACATTTATTTGCTATTTTTCCCTTAGGAAACAATAACAGTAACATGTTCTATTAACTAACTCATCAACTTATTAATAAATCCCCCTGTACTACCCCTCTGATCTGGCTGATCTTTACAGCAATTTGTGACTCTCTGGCTTTAATAAATAACACCTGGCCTTTATCCCTCTAGTGATCCATAATTTCTTTCACTATTAACAGGCAAGCTCTGTGGCTACATCTTCTACTTTCATCAGTACTAGTCTGTAGAAGAGAATCACTTTTTAGTGAGACCAGTGTTCCTCTCACCAGTACAATTATTAAGTCTGGCTAAGATGAAGGGATCTGGTTCTTCCCATGGAACAATGTTCTGCAGGTCCTCTGACCTTACATTATATAATCATTTTATGAACACACCCTGAGTTCTTTTATTTCTTCTATCTACCATCTGTCACAGTAAGTGAGGTACTTCGACTTTACTTAATATAAGCCATCAGTTTCTCCAAGGTTTTTTTCCTGCTTTATTGAGATATAATTGACAAATAAAAATTCCATATATTTAAGGTATACAATTTGAAATTTTTGTGTACATATACAATACACTGTGAAATCATTAACATAATCTAGTTAATTATGATATCCATTATCTCACCTTTTTTTTTCTTTTTTGTGGGATGAAGACTAAAATCTACTACCTTAGCAGATTTCAAGTTTACAATACAGTATTAATTATAGTCACATAGTTGTACATTAAATCATCAATTATTCATCTTGCATAACTGAAACTTTGTACCCTTTGAGTAGTCTCTTTTTATTTCTCCTACCCCCAACTCCCGATCACGAGCATCCTACTGTTTCTATGAGTTTTACTATATTAGATTTTGCATATAAGTGAAATCATGCAGTATTTATCCACCTTAAAAAAGACAAAAATTCTGCCATTTGTGACAATGGATGAGCCTGGAGGACTTTAAACTAAGTGAAATAAACCAGACACAGAAAGACAAATAGGATCTCCACATTTTAAAAAGTCACCCTAGCAACTAGTTTGCATAATCCCCAGGGATCCCTGCCAGGGTATTAAATCTTGTGTTCCATAAAAGTGACCCTAAGTCAATAAATTCTTGCAATCCAGATCCTTGAAATGGAGCAGTAGAGTCCAGGTGGTATTGCTGAGCCATTGTAAAAACCGGCAAAGTCAGAGCAGCAACCATGGGGGCTTTTACTGACAGAAAGTTGAAGAGTTATTTAATAAAACGTGGTGATGCTAGGAATAAAATCCAATATCAGGGCTACTCCCATGGATCCTGTTATATGCTAGCTAATTTTCGCAGCTCCTTAGGGTTGTAATTTTCTTCCTCTTATATCAGACTTTGCATATTGCCAGACTGGTTATGATGAGATTTAACTATAATTATCAGCCCAGAATAGCTCCTGAGGGTTCACATATTAGCTTTGGGGGCAAATGCCTCTGTAGGGTTTTCTCAAACAAACAAATATACTAGCTCTTTACAGGGTAGATAGGCTACCTCTGTAGGTTCTGAATGTTCAGAGGAGTATGAGAAGGTCTAATAATCAGAGAAATCCACCCTAATTACTGATAGTCTTGCTTCCCTGTCTTAGGTAAAATATTTTCCTTGGCTGGGAATTTTGTTCTTAGTGAGACAGCTCTATGGCTACCATACTAGGTTGCATTTTAATAAAAGGTTGCTTTCCTGGTCAAGATGCATTCATCTTAAAGATTCAACATTATTTACCTTAAAAGTTTACATGTACACATAAAAAATACATAGACACATATTTGAGGTTTCATGAAAAAAATATATAAGGATTGATGAGTACTGGTGAATTTAAATTTTCAGGTTATGTGCATAAGGAGAAGTTTTTTGTTTTTGTTGTTTTGTTTTCATCTTCTCCTCACAGAAGACCATGAGTTTTCCAGGCATAATTTTAATCTATCTATTGTCTGATAGGAGAAAGAAATAGAATTTATGGTATAAGTTTAATGCTTCCAAAGAGTATATATGACCAGATTAATAGGTTAAATAAAATGATGTTTTCATTTTTGAAGTTTTTTTAAATAATTATTTATCTTTACTTTAGATTCGTGGGGTACGTGTGCAGGTTTGTTACAAGGGCAAGTTGTGTGATGCTGATGTTGGGGTTTCTATTTACCCTGTCACCCAAACAGTGAACAAGGGACCCAACACTGTATCAAACTTCTTCAGCCATTGCTCTCCTCCATCCCTCTCCCACATATGGAGTCCTTGGTGTCTACTTTTCCCATCTGTATGTCCATGCGAACCTAATATTGAGGTTCTCACTTATAAGTGAGAATATGCAATATTTGGTTTTCTGTTTAGGTATTAATTCATTTAGGATAATATTCTCCAGATGTATCCATGTTGCTGCAAAGATCATGGTTTCTTTCTTTCCTATGGCTGCATATTATTCCATTTTTAAAAATCACATTTTTAGAAATCAAATCCACCATTTTTAAAAATCAAATCCACCATTAACAGGAACTTAGGCTGATCCCATGTCTCTGCTATTGTGAATAGTGCTATGAAAAATATAAAAATGTAGGGTTTTTTTTAACATAATGGTTTATTATCTTTTGAGTATATATCCAGTAGTGGGATTTTGGGATTGAAAAGTAGTTATACTTTCAGTTCTGTGAGAAATCACCAAACTGCTTTCCACTGGGGCTGAACCAAATTACTTTACCACCAACAGTGTATAAGTGTTCCCTTTTCTATGCAACCTCACCAGCATGTGTTACTTTTTGACTTTTTAACAGCCATTCTGATTGGTATGAGATGGTGCCTCCTTGTGGTTTTGATTTGCATTTCTCTGTTGATTGGTGATGATGAGCAGTTTTTCATGTTTGCTGGCTACATGGTATGTTTTCTTTTAAGAAATGTCTGTTCAGATCCTTTACTCACTTTTTATTGGGGTTGTTTTTGTTGTTGTTGTTGTTGATTTGTTTACGCTTCTTATGAATTGTGAATATTAGACCACTGTTGCATTTTTTTTTTTTTGGCAAATATTTTCTTGCATCCTGTAGGTTGATTATTTACTCTATTAAGAATTTCTTTTGACATGCAGAAGCTCTTTAATTTAATTAGGTTTCATTTGTTAATTTTTTTTGTTATTGTTGCAATTGCTTTTAAAGACTTAGCCATAAATTATTTGCCAAGACTATTATTGAGAAGAGTATTTCCAAGTTTTTTTTTTCCAGGATTCTCATAGTTCGAGGTCATCTTGTGTTAATTGTTGTATATTGTCGGAGGTATATTCTCAGAGGCATATTCTTCTGGAGATAATTAACCAGTTTTTCCAGTAGTATTTATTGAACAGAGGATTCTTTTCCCAATTATTTTATTTTTGTCAACTTTGTCCAAGGTCAGTTGACTGTAGGCATATGGTTTTATTTCTGGGTTCTCTATTCCATTCCATGGTCTATGAGTCTATTTTTGTACTGGTACCATGATGTTTTAATTACTGTAGACTTATAGTATACCTTGGACTCAGGTAATATGATTCCTTCATCTTTGCTCCTTTTGCTTAAGATTGCTTTGGCTATTTGGCTCTTTCTGGTTTCATATAAATTTTAGAGTACTTTTTTCTAATTCTGTAAAATAAAATGCTATTAGCAATTTAATAGTAATACTTTTTAATGAATTCATTGCTCTGGACAGTATGGATATTTTAGCAACATTGATTTTTTTCAATCCATGAGCATAAAATGTTTTTTTCATTTCCTTCAGCAGTGTTCTGCAGTTCTTTGTAGTGATCTTTCACCTTCTTGACCTTGGTTAGATGTATTTCTAGGAGTTTTTTGTTTGTTTGTTTTTGTTATGGTAATGCAATCATGTTCTTGATTTGGCTCTCATTTTGAATGTTACTGATGTAGAGAAATGCTGCTATTGATTTCTGTAAACTGATTTTGTATCCTGAAACTTTGCTGAAGTTATTTATCAGATCTAGGAGTTTTTTGACAAAGTTTTTAGATTTTTCTAGGTACAGAATCACATCATCAGCGAAGACAGATAATTTGACTTCCTCTTTTTCTATTTGGATGTCTATTTCTTTCCCTTGCCTGATTTTGCTCTAGGATTTCTGGTATTATGCTGAATAGGAGTGCTGAGAGTGGAAATCCTTTTTAAATCCAGTTCGTAGGGGGAATGCTATACCTTTTCCCCATTTAGTTAGTTGGATGTGGGTTTTTCAGAGATGGCTCTCGTTATTTGAGATATGTCTCTCTTATGCTTAGTCAGTTGAGAGTTTTTATCATGAAGAGATTTTGGATTTTATCAAGTGATTTTTCTGCATTTATTGAGATGCTTGTATGGTTTATTTTAATTCTGTTTATGCGATGACTCACATTTATTGATTTGCATATGTTCAACCAATCTTGCATGCCAGAAATAAAGCCCACCTGATCATGGTGAATTAACATTCTGATGTGCTGCTGGATTTAGTTTGCTAGTATTTTCTTGATTTTTTTTTTTTTTTTTTTTGCATCTGTGTTTACTAAGGATATTGACCTATAGCTTTATTTTTGTTGTTGTTGTTGTGGCTTTGCCAGATTTTGGCGTCAGAATGATAGTGGTTTCAAAGAATGGGTTAGAGAGGAATTCTTCCTCCTCGTTTTTTGGAATAGTTTCAGTAGAGTAGGTACCAGCTCTTCTTTGTATGTCTGTTAGAACTTGGCTGTGAATCCATCTGATCCATAGCTTTTTTTGTTGGCAACTTTTTTATTACTGATTCAATTTTGGAACTTATAGGTTTGTTCTGGGTTTCAATTTCTTCCTGATTCAATCTTGGAAGGCTGTGTCTTTCCAGGAGTTTATTCATTTCTTCTAGATTTTCTAGTTCATGTGTATAGAAATGTTAATAATAATTGTGGAGGATATTTTGTATTTCTGTGAAATTATTTGTAATGTCATTTTTGTCATTTCTGATTGTGCTTATTTGGATTTTGGTCTCAGTTTCATTTAGTTGTGCTCTGATTTAATTATTTATTTTCTTCTGCTATCTTTGGAATTCATTTTTTCTTGTTTATCTTGTTCCCTTAGTTATGATGGTATAATGTTAACTCTGTATCTTCTTGACATAGGTATTTAGTGCTATAAATGTTCTTCTTAATGCTGCTTTTGCTGTATACTAGAGGTTGTATATGTTGTGTCTCTATTTTCATTTATTCCATGGATTTTTAAAATTTCTGTTTTTATTTTGTTGCTTATCTAAAAGTCATTCAGGAGCAAGCTGCTTAATTTTCAGATAATTGTTTGTTTTTGAGAGCTCCTCTGGGTATTAATTTCTATTTTTATTACACTGTGGTCCAAAAAGATGTTTAGCATAATTTTGATTTTTCTAAATGTATTGAAACTTGATTTATGACTGAGCATGTGGTAAGTCTTAGAGTGTGCTGTGTGTGTGGATGAGAAGAATGCATATTATGTAATTGTTGGGTGTACTATTCTGTAGATGTCCATTAGGTCCAATTGATCTAGCATCAAATTTGAGTCCAGAATTTCTTTGTTAGTTTTCTGCCTTCATGATCTTTCTAATACTGTCAGTGGGGTATTTAAGTTTTCCACTATTATTGTGTGTCTATATAAGGCTTTTCCTGGTCTTAATTGTATTATGTATCTGGTTGTTCCGATATTGAATGAGTATATTTAGGATAGTTAAATCTTCTTGGTGAATTGAATCATTTATCTTTATTTAATCCTCTTTTTGGCTACTTAAAAAACTATTATTGGTTTAAAGTATGTTTTATCTGATGCAAGAATAGTGATCCTGCTCCCTTCTTTTCCCATTCGAGCTATACATCTTTCTTTGTTTTTTTTATCTTGCACCTATGAGAGTCACTACATATGAGATGGGTCTCTCAAAGAGAGCAGAAGGATGGGTCATTTTTTTCTCAATCCCATTTGCCACTGTATGTTATTTTAGTGGAGAATTTAGACAATTTACTTTCAAAATTAATATTGATATGTGAGGTTTTAGTCCTGTCTTAATGTTTTTTGCTAATTGCTTTCTAGTCTTGATTGTACATTAGCTTTATAGAGTCTGTGGGCTGCGTGCTCTACATGTGCTTTTGTGTCGACAAATATTCTTTCATTTCCATGTTGAGAATGCCCTTAAGCAACTCTTCAATGGGCTGTTCGGTGGTAATGAATTCCCTTACTGATAGTTTGTCTGGGAAAGACTTTATTTCTTTTTTGCTTAAGGTTAGTTTGGTGGGATAGGACATTCTTGGCTTTTATTTATTTTCTTCAGTAATGCCAAAAATGGGCCTCCAATCTATTCTGACTTGTAAAGTTTCTGCTGTGAAGCCCGTTGTTAGTCTGATGAATTTTCCTTTATAGGTAATATGGTCTTTCTCTCTAGCTGCATTTAAGATTTGTTTCTTTCATACTGACCTTGGATAGTCTGATGACTATGTTTCTTGGGGATGGTTGTCTTATATACTATCCCATAATAGTTCTCTGTATTTCTGTATTTTTCTGTTAACCTCTCTACTAAGAGAAGGGAAATTTTCCTGAATTTTATCCTCATGTATGTTTTTCAATTTGATTACTTTCTCTTCTCTCTCAGGAATTCCAATAAATCATAGATTTGATTGATTTACCCAATCCCATATTTCTCTTAGGCTTTATTTTTTAATCATGTTTTTTTTTTTTTTTTTTTTTTATCTAACTGTTTAAGAACCATTTTTGGAGCTTTTAAATTTTTTTCATCTGTTTTGTCTAGTCTGTTGTTGGTAACTTTTTTATTATTGATTCAATTTTGGAACTTACAGGTTTCTTTTGAATTTCAATTGTATTTTGAAATTCTTGTAATAAATTTTTCCAGAAGTTCTGTAAAGTTCTGTCTTCATATAGTTGTGTCATCTTTCAAATCCTGGATCTTTTTTCCATTTCCTTTGTGTTGTATTACAATTTTCTCTCGGATTTCATTTATTTATTTATTTATTGCCATCCTTATTCTGTTTTATGTATGCCATTTAGATATTTTATTCTGGTTAGGATTTGTTGCTAGGGAGCTATTGGGATCCTTTAGAGGTAATGAAACACTGACTTTTTGTATTGTTGGAGTTCTTGCACTGGTTCTTTCTCAATCAAGGGAACTGGTGCTTACTTTTTTTGAATTTGCTATTCCTTTAATTTTTTCATTATTATCTCTTTTCTCAAGGGCATTGCTGCGGCGTATTTTGTAAATGATCAATTGGCATCATTTATGAGTGCTTTCATAGGTATAGGGCTCTGTACAGGTTCCTCGGTTTCAGATGGCTTTCTCAGTAGTTGCTTGGTGTAGCGGTGGTGTAATTCAGTATGACTTCCAGTAGATGACGCATCAGAGTAAGAGCCGGCAGGTAGGCTCTTACTCTTTTCGCCTTCTGCAGGGGTGGAGTAATCGGAGAAGCAGGAAAAATATTCTTCCCCAGCTACATTGGTTTTCTTCAGGGGTGGAATAGCTGGATAAGCCTGAGAAGCACCTCTTTCAACCCATGCTCCCTGGGCCCCCATGGGAGAGCTGCTGCTGTCTTCAGCAGTTATTGGAGATGGGGGGCAGGGGGCAAGAGACCCCTCACTACAAGTCGTTATTGTGGCTTTGTTGTTTTCTCTGTCCATGACTGGCACCACATTCACATTTCCTTTGACAACCTTTGGCGCTGTCAGGCTGTGCTACCCTCTTCGTCAGTCCACACCAAAGATTAGACACCTAAGAGAGTAGAGTTCACCTTCTACCCACTTCTTAGAGCTAACGGGACAGTCTCCCCAAACTGACCAATGACACACACAGACTGGATCGAGGTTGCTAAGCTGTCACTAGTTACAAGCCATTCCACTCAGAAGAAACCTACGTTTCAGCAAATTTACTCCTGCTCAAGTTTGGCAATGGGAGAGAGCTTAATTCCAACATCTGCTGTTGTGGTGCTCTCCACATTCATTGAACAATTCTGACTGTGGGGGCTCTTACCCTACTCCAGAGAAACCACTCCAATCTCTGGTCTTATACTGGCCAGGCCAACATCTGCAGTGGCTGTGGTTGTCAGGTTGTCAAACAATGACTGACTTTTTTGAGCTCTGATTAAAAATTGCATTCTCCTCTCAGTTTTGGGTCTGAGAAAATGCCTGTAGACTTTTCCAGTGTCTTTCCTTCTCTGTGTCTCTTTGTCTCTCCTCGAGCTATCTCCTGGGCTTAGAGAAACAGATGCTTTCCCTTGGCCTGGGTTGCAAAGATCGCTACTGAAAAGGTGATATACAGAGGGAGACTAGCTGTCCCTCTCACACATTGAGGCTTCACCCACATAATCAGCCAGACGTCATCGTGAGGGCTACTTGCACATCTTCTCCTCCCCAGCATCTGATGTGACCTTGAGTCTTCCAGTGAATTCCCATTTTTTTTTTTAATTTAAAGCTCACAGAGCTGAACTTCATGCACTGATTAGCTATTTCTAAGTGGCTGAGGCATGCTGACGGTCTCTAATCCACCATCTTGGAAAAAAAAACGAAACCCAAAACTCTGTAGTGTATTTTAATAGTGATTTATCTGCAACATCCAGTAACATAAGTTTAACTTATTGGAAATAATTTACATGAAATAGTTAATCACTTATTTGCAGAAATTAGGAGCACTTCAGGAGTTGAAACATAATGCCTACTGATATTTTGTATGCCAAGGTTTCTGAGAAATTTTTGTCTGCAATGTTCTTTTTTCTTTGGCAAAACATAAGTTCCCATAAGTTAGGAAGTACCTATTTGTTCTTTCTTTAATCATATATATATATTAATTGATAAATATATGATTTGTTAATATAATAGAATGACATGTATTTAAAATAATATAAACATTTAAAATATAGTTAACAGAAAATCATATTGTTACATGGGTCATTTGACTCTTTTTTTACTACATCAGGAATATAATCTAATTAAAATTGAACATCAAAAAACAGGAACATGAAACATTCCTAGAGATATAGACATAATCCATTTATATTGATATCATTTTCATGTAAATAGCTCTTATTATAGCATTATAATATAATTTAATTATATAGATTTCAAAACTGAATGTTTCTTAAGTTAGCCTATATAGTATAAAGTGAAGAATAAAGAAACCAAAGAGAAAAAGCAAATAAATCAGCAAATTTGAATGAATTAGACTCAATTGAGCCATCAGTTGATCCACTTCTCTTAGAGAATTTCATTTCTTTCCCTTATTCTATAGCACTATTACTGGCTTATTGGATGTTAGTAGAAAAAAATCTATACCTTATACATTATAAAATAAATATATATTTTCAACTACATAAAATACATACTTTTAAATTACATATTTTACAGCTAGAACAAAATTTCATAGGCTGTGGAAAACCAGACATGCACAAATTAAACAATAGTGCTTTCTTCAAATAAAATAAAATGTAAAACTATTTTTCATTAATAGTAGAGAAAATCAAACCTCCCTACCTCATCCCCATACAGTTAACAATATTTTTGTGTATGAGATTATTTTCTATAATGTTAATCACATTTTGATTAAAATAAAAATGATAGGATTTAGACAGATAGAAAACAGGACCTTTATATAAATTTGTCTCTAGGATTGTTTCATGTTCATGTTTTTTAGTGTCCATTTTTAATTCTAATCAAAATAATTCTATAACTTTATGTGAGACCAATAATACGCTATGACAAAAAATAATGGAGTGTAATATTTTTTAAATGTTAATATTTATTTTCATGGTCTGGGTAAATAGAGAATTTAATTTATATTTAGGTTGTCCAGCTTTTTTCTGGTCAAAAAAAGTCATGAAGAGCAATAATTTTGTCATGAAAATATCACATGCATGTGGGATGGTTTTACGTTTTAGAAACTTCTAACTTATTTGCAGACACTCATTTACAAGCTGATTTGTATTTATATGTACACTCTCTTTTTGTGCAAAAGTTTTAAGGCTGCTGGTTTCTCATAAAGTTATAGAAAGTGAGACAGTAAAACAAAAATAGAAAATCATAGTCAAATAAGAAAATAGCACACTCACACAACATACATCTCAATGCCTTTTTTATGGATGAGCTTCAAATATGTCTCTAAGTTCCACAGGGAAAAAAAAAGGCACAAAAGGATAACTTAAGCTGTTATCTAGTTTTCATTTTTTGTAGAGATGATGAATACCAGTTCATTAGGAAGAAAACTATCATTGAAATTTTGAACAATATTTTTCATCTGCAGCATTATGTAAAGGAAGAGTAATGTAAGGATAGTATATATCCTTAATACTTCCAGAAAATTTAAAATCATCGTCATCTAGTATTTTTTTATTTTCTTCTAACAATATTAGATAAATGTTGAGAAAATGACATTGATATGTAAATATGTAAAGAACATGACTTCTGTTACTCCTTACTGATCTGTTGCAGGAACACAGAAAACCTTAAGGCCTTGAAAACTTTTATTTTCATAAATACTGGTTAATTTGTATGTATGTGGAGGAGCCAGAATGCTGAGCTATTTATTTTAACATAGGGAAAAGTCAGTGTTAGACCAGACTGACTATTAGAAAGAAATGTCAAATTTATTTATCTGGTTCCTCTGAGACATGTACCCTTTTAACAATTACAGGGCTGCAGGTTATTTACTTGATTCCCTTGGAACATTTTGTAATTTGTTTTTAAATTACAGATATATGAAAGAAGGTAAAGGTTCACATGAAGAGGCAGGTAAATTGTGAGAATGGAAGGAACAAGTGGTAAGAAAAGAGAAGAGAAGAAAAATAGACAAACGAATGCAGGGGTAAAATGAGCAAGGACTAAGGAAAAATAAATAGGTTTCGATAGCAAGTGAAGAGAGATACAGTAAAAAACAAATGAACAATATGATTCATGTTTCACTTCCTACTGTATTTACAATGTACTAAGCAGATTCAGAGTAAATCTTATACCGAAACATTCTAAGATAACTATTTCCCTGAAAGAGTAGAAATAGATCCAACAGACTTTAGATATTGCAATCATCAGACATAAATATAAAATAAACATGTTTAGTATAGCTGAAGTATTAGTATATAAAGTTAAAGTTCTGAGCATAGAACCAGAAGATTTTTTTCAATGAAATGTTTAAAAAACATAATGGTGCAAAGTTTAAAAATCAATGATAGATTAGCTAGCAGATTAGACACAAAGGAAAAAATAATACATTTTATCATAGATAAAATAAATTATATAGAATGCAGTTCAGAAAAACAGAAAATGTGGAAGAAGTTTATATGAAGGATCCTGTGATATATTTCAACAAGTCTCAAATCAGCTTTAAACAGGGATGTTGAAAGAAAGGGAAAGTAGCAATGCTCAAAAAGATAATGGTTAAATTTGTTTCATTTTTGTTAAAAAAGGTATTAATATTAAAATCCAGAGGCATTCAAAAGATCCAAGTTATACAAAGCTGGAATCTAGGGACAAAGGAAAACATATATATCCTCACTAGTCATTTGTACTATCCTTTGTTTCCTGTTTACTCTTTTGTGAGGTCACTCCACATTCCTGGCCTCTAGACAATGCTTTCTATCATTGCTGCTTCCAATAAAACTGTTTACAGCTATTGTAATTTGTGGCCTTTTATCTGGATGTAGTCAGGGCACACTAATCTTCCAATCTGTCCCCTCTGCTTCTCCCTGGTTCTGCAAATACCATTTTCCTAGGTAAGTCTTCTATTAATATATAGTTCCTAGTTAAGTTGTACCCTCCACAGATTCTGACTCCAAGTCGTCTCATTTCTAACCTCACTGTCATATGAAGATCAACTCTCTCTGTCCCATATCCTAGCTATGTCTTACCTTTCTCCCAAGAAACTGGATTCCTTATGTTTCACAAAAGACTTGAGAAAGAGGAGGAGCCAGAATCTCTTAATTAATCTCTGCCTAAATGTGCCCTTCTTGCCTTTTTATAATGCCACAGTTACACTGTGTTGATGTAGGTTCCCAGGATTTCACCAGGATATACTCTCAAGTCTCCTCGCATTGGCTTTCTTCTCATTTTATTTGGCTTATAATATCTCACACCCCTTGTTTCTAGGAAGTACAAGCAAGGTCTAGAAAGGGAGAGCCTACATATGTGAGGTAATTAACTAAAGCTCCATGATTCAGTCTCATTGTTAGAGAAGTTGTAAAGAGAAAAGCTGATTTCTAAGATAGAAATGAAAGGAGGAATCTCACAAATATTTTCCATATGACAGAAACATTAGTGAGTTTATTGTTTTTTCGTTTCTTATTTAAGTGTACATTTTACACAGCCTTCTTTTATCTAGAAGCTAACACAAATGAATTTCAAAGCATCAGAATTTCATAAAAGATATGTATAATAATTGTTCCCATATGAATTGAAGTCAGTCACTAATATGATAAAAATTAAGGCAAATATTATAGGGAAAACATATTTTAATTGATTCATATATTTTTATTGTGTAATCCTTATACTCACTTGGGTTCTTAATAAGTTACTAAGTGTTCTTCATAATTGTTTGATGTTTTTAGGAATTCATGAAATTCATTCTTGTTTACTTGATATAAAATTTAATTATAATCTCTTATTGATCTCAAAAAGCAAGAAAATAATACTTTATGCTATCTAGAGCCTACAGTATTGTTACATAAAATGATTTTTATTCATGATGAGAAATTATACAAAATTTATGAATTATTTAATAAGAAAACTAAGATATTATTAATGGAGAAAACTTGGTAAAGTAATAACTCAAGGATAAGGGAAACTAACCTCTTAGAAAAGCTATGAAATCTATAATTATTTAAAATACTATTTATTAACACTCATAACCAGCAACTATTTTATGTATATCAAAATATTCTTATTTTTCAAGCATATTAACATAATTATTGAGATAAGATGTTCCAATCTCAGGAAAATATTTAAATTTTCATAAAAACTACATTTTTGTTATAAAAACTGATATCCCTGAATCCTAAAGTGGCTTTGGGGTAAATATTCATCGTTTTCCATTTAACATTTTATCTTAATGAAAAATTTATGTGATGTCTGATATATTACTTAATAAATTCTAAGCAGTGTTATTTTATTAAAAATAATAAGTATTTAGAACTTAAAATAACTAATAGATTCTTATCAGCTTCAAGAAAACTTAAAACAAAACTGAATTCCTATAATTTCAGATATAACCACCCTTTCTAGCAACAACAATGAA
Organism: Ateles fusciceps; assembly: GCA_036589455.1. Lineage (NCBI taxonomy): Eukaryota > Metazoa > Chordata > Mammalia > Primates > Atelidae > Ateles > Ateles fusciceps. Next base: position 2,106,850 of record JAZHEH010002703.1, on the reverse strand, counting down.
AATGTCATTAAAGTTTTACCACTGGTTTATTCTCTACATAATAAATGAATACTTTACATAAAACATTTTGCCAACTACAAATTGTGACTTCATCAGAAGTAAGGCATTATAAGGGAGAAGGATATGAAAAGGTGATGGGGGAGTTGGGAAAGAATGAATACAATGGGTAAGGAAGATAATACAATATAATTTTGTAAGTGATATTTTATTATGAATATTCCCACAATTCAATGGTTCTTGACATATTTTTCTTTGCAGTAATAAAACCACAGACTCTTATTTTTACACAGTTTTGTGATTCTTTCACTTCTCCAGCTGAGGAGATTCCTGCTTGTATGGTACAATGAATGTTTGTAGTCTGAATAACTACATAGGGTGACTGTATTGAGACTAACATCTACTTACAATAGCTTCTGTCTCAAGAATGCCAAAAATATTATATTTTAAAATAATCAAAAGATAACTTTTTAGCATGCAAAACTAGAAATCCATATCAATCTTATATATTTGCAAGTTAAGAAATGCAAAGAAATGATTATTGTCATCAAATTTCATGAAGATATTTACGATGACAGTGGGGGATGAGATACCTATTTTCTCCTATAGAATTATATTCTCTCTCTGTCTCTCTCTCTCTCGCCCCACTGTGTGTGTGTGTGTGTGTGTGTGTGTGTGTGTGTGTGTGTGTATGTATTTCTTCCCTAAGCTATGATTTTCATTTAGATATGAAGTTCTGGGGTTCCAATTTAGGTGGAAGTGTGTTTCAAACGAATGGACTGTAGGACTTCAAATACATCTAGTTTAGTCTCTAATTTTATAGTTAAAACTTTATGAATTAATTGTATATACGACCTCAAAATGAATCATATTTAGCAAAGAAATTTCTTGTATTCATCTGCATTTGATTTGCAGATTATCTGAATGATAGGTAATATATACTTCATAAAAATTGAGCATGTAATGAAATATCATCTAAACTCCTCAAAGAACCTAGAATGTTTAATAGAATAATGTAATATTTTCTCTATTTTAAGCAATTTCCATCAAATTTCTTAACTCTCTATAAGCCATGAATCATATTTTGCCTCCTTATTAAATTCCTTATGGTTTCTTAAATCTTAAATTGTGGGAATTATAATGTTAACTAATATAAGATCTCAAGTCAATTGTTTAATCCCAAATTTAGTAGAGAATATTGGCACATAGCAAACATAAATTTTATTTTCTATGTTCAAACACATTCTTTTTGAACTCAGAAATATTTTATCTGAAAAAGTGTAACAACCTTTGCACAATAAATTTTAAGTGGATGAGGAAAATATTTAAATATATCAGATAATGTAGATGCAGTAAAATTTCATTTTTTAATATTAAACTTTTGTCCTTAATTAACATATAAGTATTCCTTTTGTTTATTAAATAAATATCTCAAAGCTAAGAATCTTTTTAAATGTGCTTACAGTTGGATTAAGGCCTGGCAAAATTACTATTTCGTGTCTAGAAGTAAAGGTAGCTATTTGGTGTTATGACCTTACCTAAGAATAGAGAAAATAGAGGCAGAGTTGACTATGGATATAATCATTTTTGGAGTGGTGGATGAAGTTGTGATATTTATTTTTCTCATATGTTGACTAAATGGGTTACAATAGAGAAAGATTTTTTTAAAAAGCAACATTTATTGAACACATTATGTGAGGCTCGTATGTGCCATTTGGTTTGACTGATATTACACCCTTATTATTTCATTTCATTCTCATAGAAATCCACTTACAGTGAATAAACTGAAGTTTCAAAACCTCAAATAAATTGTAAATGGAGGGCTGGAGTGGAGTTACATCACAGAAGTTGGTTTGGTGCATGGCATGATTTCATCACTTCATATTGCCTCATCTACTTATTAAAGATGTAGGGCTAAAAAGTGTTTTTGTAAATGTGTAAATATAAGCATCTGTTATTACCCACACTGCCAAGGGAAAAAAACTCAGTGTACAGAAATAAATTGTTTAAAATGCTGGTTGTTTTTATCTGGATAAATAATTAAGTATTGACAATTTTATTCCCATCTTGAAAGAGTTCACATACCCTTAACCAGGTAAAATTATGTTTTAAATCTACTTTCAAAATTTTATATTAGAATTCAACATGTATTTTATACTAAAATATTTTGGTGGATGAAATAGGAAAAACAATCTATACTCTTTTCCAGTTGCTAATGCATAGATGACTTATTTTTTAAATATATTTGCCTTAATATAAAAGATGAAGAGTCTTATTCAGTATTTTCCCTTTTATTGTTAATCCATAAATGAATTAAAATGGCTTTGACGTCTAAAGCTGGAAGTTTCAACATATTTTTAACTTTATCTATTATTTATTTATTTATTGTTTTATTTTGTTTTTCTTGCATATTCAAATGGCTCATTTTCCCAGAGGGTTAGTGTAAACATAAAGTTAGGCATTACTTAAACTAAATAAAATATGAATTTGAATGTTGCTTTAGTTTTTTCAATATCTGCATGAACAAAGAACTGACTTGATCCTAAGTAATACAGATTAATCCAGCCAGTGGAAATCTTGGCTAAGTTACTCATTAATTGTTTTGTCTGCATGATTCAGTTGTCTTAAGTTTTATGTAATGATCCTTAAAAAACCAACAAAGGCATTGTATGATTAAAGGAACTTTAAATCTGTGTCAAGTGAACAGTGAAAAAATATCTCTGGCTACTATTTGTTTTATTTAACCCTAATTAGGAAATTAATAATTAGACAAAAGTACAAAAGAACTACAGTATCTAGTCTCTGAAAGACAATCTAAAAAACAACATTAAAAATTGCTACTTACTGAAGTTTAGCATTCCATTCTGGTCTTTCTTGATTGTTGACTTCGAGGAACTTACACAGAACATAAAAGAATCAAAAGTAAAAACAAATTAGAAAACAAGGCTTTTGAGAAATGTATTTAGTGTTAATTAATTTTAATACTTTTCTTTCTTTGAGATGAAGTTTTGCTCTTGTAGCACAGGCTAGAGTGCAATGGCGTGATCTCAGCTCACTGCAACCTTCACCTCCCAGGTTCAAGCAATTTTCCTGCCTCAGCCTCCCAAGTAGCTGGGATTACAGGTGCCCACCACAACACCTGGCTAATTTTGTATTTTTTTAGTAGGTACAGCATTTCATGAAGTTGTCCAGGCTGGTTTGAACTCCTGACCTCATGTGATCCCCTGCCTTGGCTTCCCAAAGTGCTGGGATTATACGCATGAGCCACCGTAACCAGCCTAATTTTAGTAATATTTTACATGGAAAAGTTATATTCAGTGTAAAATATGCATATCTTTTCTTTTTTGTAGATAATTAAATAAATTTCTCACAAGTAAAAAATTGTAAATCTAAATAGCAATAATCTCAGATCTGTATCATTCTGTAAATCTTGTTATCTAACCCATTCTCTATGTCGTAAGTTAGCCTATAAATGTAATTAGGCTATTTCTTGTAAACCCTGTTAATGATTCCTTTCTTTATCAAGACATGGATTGGTTCTTTTAATTAAAATATTTATAAAAATATCAGATATCAGTTAAGAAAGATAGAACTCATAATATAGAATAAACAAATATAGTTTGATAAGTATTTCATATAAGCATTTATGCGTAACTTTATGCTTTCTATTAGACCAGAAATAGCTCTACTTTGAACTTTGAATGCATATGTAAAGCCACATACACACACACACCTAAAAGTGACAAGCAGAAACTTATGACCTGGCATTCTTTGCTAGTTCCTATAGAATTGCCCCACATGTGAGATCAATAATGATATAAAGGCTGGTCTCTGTAGATTGAGGCTCAAGTGCCCAGAGATTTGGTACAACCAATATGTCTCCTGATGTAGTCAAGGTTTCCAATTTATATATTCCAATAACTGAAATATATCAGTTATTGTAGTTTCCAAAGTTAGAAAGCTAAATCTCATTTCTCAAAATTCCTCAAAATACTCCCATGCTATTCTACACAGAAGATGACTTTGAGGGATGTAATAGTGTCCTAAAAGATTGACCAAAAGTAAACTGCCTATCATTTTTAATTATAGCTATTATTATGTCTTCATATAACTCTAATTTGGGGTAGGAGTATGCACTCACAATGAGGAGCTAGGATGTTTGTAGAATGGAATTCTCCACCTCCACTTTTGCTCATTCTGGTCTTGTTCAGAACTATGAATTTAATAATTTGTTGATTACTTTTGTATGTGTACATCTCAACTCACATTCTTCTGTAGAGAATTCTTTGTATTTTTGTTTTTTATTGTCCAGAATTTTCTTGTTTGAAATATGGAAATATTCTACCTAAAATACCTTGGATTTCTTCTTCAGTGATTTTATTATTACAACCATTACATAAGTCATGACAAAACATAAAACGGTAAAAGACTTTGAGCATTAACATTGCTTGATTATGGACATGTTAAATATTCTGTCTCTGCAAAATGCTCTATGAAGGTGTTCTGAAAAATTTTCTTTGCAGTGTCAGTGAGCTGATTTTACTGAAATCCTTTGATTTAGGTAGGGAAAATATGTCTTCTGGGATTTATAATTTAATATTCACATTTAAACATTTCTCTGCACACATTAAAAGACTTGCATGGTTGCTTTAAAAGACTTGCACGGTTATTGAATTCAAGTCAGTAATTTTGATTCTTAGGATAGTTCTTATGAAAATTACTTTGAAATTTTTAAATATTTAAACTAAAAGGATGTTCACTATGCTGTTGATTATAAGAGTGAGGAATGATAGACAATTAAAATGTGCAACACTGGAAACAAAGAGATAGTTCCTAAATATACATTAATCAAATACTAGAGAATCATTAAATGTTAAATATTTGGAAAATATTTCCTCTATTATTAAGCAACCTACTTCTTAGACTATTTTATTAATATAAAATATACATGCACAGAAATGGTGGAAAGTCTATGAAATACATGTTTTAGATGGCTATGCCAAATTAAAGATGGCCCCAAACCCTCTGACCTTTCTCCCATTGAGTGATGGCATCTATTTCCTTCCCCCGAATCAGGGAACACTTTGGCCCTACTTTCATTATAGAATATTAGTTGATTATATATCTGTTTTCCATTCCAGACTTTAAGATACTGGCAGCTTTTTTCATTTCTTTTTTTGGAAAGCTTGCCTTAAGGGTGGTCACCGGTTACCTGCTATGGATGTAGCCCAACCTACTCTGATCACCCTGTTATGAGGAAGCTCAAATAGCCATGGGGATACACTACATGAAAAGACACACACATAGACACACAGAAACACACACACACACACACACACACACACACACACACACAATAGCAACAGTGAGAGCCAGAAGATGATCAATTAGCCCTCAATACTTCCAGACATCCCAATAGAAACAAGACATGTGAGTTAAGTAGGCTTTAGGTGATTGCAGACCTAACTACCATGCAACTGCAGCGCATGAAGGACTCCAAGATAGAATCAGCTTACTGAGCCTGGTAAACCACAGAAGTATGAGACATAATGATAAAGTACTGCTTCTAATATCTAAGTTTGGATGTGTCTTTTTATGCAAAGATAAATAAATGTATGAATTTTTCCTTTTAAAAATCAGTTCTTTCTAAATTCTCACAGTTTTGTTAATAGTAAATATATTATTTAAAACATCACAAAGTATTTTTTAATAGTAAATATATTAATTATTTAAAACATCTCTTTAGTTATTAGAGAAGTTGATAGTTACAATATAATGTTTCCTCATACTGGTTTTTAATTTTAACTGGGTCGGGCTTACTTTATATCAGTTTTATGTATTGAAAACTGGACTCATTATAGACGTAATTGAATTGACGTGATATTTCCTCTAGGGCACAAGCTATTCTAAAGGACTAGATAAGGTAGTTGACATACCTTTGATTTTTTTAAAAAAGTTCATATATTATTTTACTGTTTACTATTAATGAATACATGAGAGATACTGACTTAAAAGGAAGTAATATAAATCTTTATTAAAACAGCTAATTCTGTTCCAGATAATTTTCTAAGCACATTAAACATATTTAATTATTATGGACATCTGTTAACTTACGTACTATTACTTCATTAATTTTACGAATCATAAAATAGGCCTCAGAGTAATAAAGTAACTTGGAAAAGATCACACACTAATAGACAGTGATTTCAACGCATATGAGGATGCACATTCTGTGGTTCATTAGCCTAACTTTGAATGCTGCTTTAATCTCTATGTTTTACTCATCTCTAAATGGGAAAAGTGACAATAATCTACCTCACAGGACTGATGTGAGGTATGAGAGCTTTGTAGAAATCTAACTTTAAGTAGCAGTTTTCATTTGTGTGCTACTGCAGGAAGGATTAAATTAGTTAGAATTTCTTAAGTAATTGCAAGATTACTTAAGAAAAAATAGGAAAAAATATACTGAACTAGTTACAGTGATAACTGAGCCCTAGATCAACCAGTTTCTAGCCTTAGAAAATTCACTTTCCTTTTATATTATTTTTTCACTTATAAACAAGACACAACACCTACCTTCCTTACTTCATAGGTTGACAATACAGAATACGTATGTGTATATATGTACATGTACACACACATCACATAATGTATATTACATACAATTATATAATAGTATATAATAGAGCAAATGAGAATATAAATATTCAAATATAAATGTTTATGATAAATACATAATATAGTATTTTAAATATAACTTAACCAGAATAGAAATATATTTCTATTATATATAAATACAATAAAATATATAGTAGTCATATATGTCATATTAGAATTCATTTAATATATGGAATATTCTGAAGGTAAATATTTTATATTAATTATTTATTTTTGTTATATTTATATATTGAATATTCTTAAAGCATAAACAACTATAAAAATATAAAGAATTATTATAAGTTTTTACTGTAAATTTTAAGGTGTTAATCAGATTTACCTAGGGAAATACATGAGACATTTCAAAAAAAAGTCTGAAATATAAATTTTGAGAAAGACTAAACTTAAATATACCTGTCTTTCAAATTACTCACTATTAGATTCTTCTATGCTTATAATTAGCAGTGTAGAAAACTGTCAGGGTATATAAACCACTTTATTTTCATAGATAACTATTAATACTTCTTTAGAGAGAGTGCAATATCCAGAATATTATGCAAGAGTGAAAGGAATGTTCTCAGGATGAAATTGAGACACATAGATTAGCCAAATAATAATACACTTATTCTGTACAATTTTTCCTGATCATTTTTTTTCTGCTGAGACTTGTTAATTTATCACCTAGTTTTCTAATGTACATTGTAATCCTAAAAATAAGACTCAGTAGTCATTGATGAGAGTTGCAGCACACGTCAACAATATCCGTAATATGAAATGCAACTTTTTACACATATTCTTTACAAACTCGTCAACTTAGTTTTATTGGAAGTAAGGATTGTTATAAAAGATTTAATAAGAAGAGTAATCTAAATATGCACAGGCTGTTAGAAAATACATACAAGATGAAGATAATATAAGATGGCTTAAAGGGCTGATTGCCAGGCAAATTGAAGTTTATATCTATCAGTTCATCATAGAAATGTGATTTTACATTGTTTACTTAAAGATCCTACCTCCAATTTTTACAGTTACATGAAAATGGAATTTACATTATTTTTCCAACAGCATGTATGAATGTCAATCTTTGCAAGTTTTAAAACTGAATTATAGAGATTGTAGCAGCACAGTAAAAGCACACACTTCCTACCAGAGAAGGCAGGATGTGTTACATTGGAGGTAAGCACAATGCTTCAGATGAATGGTAGAGGAAGAGCCTCATTCCCACAGGAGAAAGCGCCACGTGGATGTGTCCTTAGCTGGCCTGGAGGGGAAAGCTGTGATTTATTTTTAGGTTTTGATGATGTCTTAGTATTCTAGGTGTAGGCCAGAACATGAGCTGAAGCCCAGTGGAGAGAAAATTATTGTCTGTTCAGGGAACAAAAGAAAGTCTGGTAAGGCCAGAGCAGAGAGTAAGAATGCTCTGAACAGTTTGTGGGGTGGGTGGAAATAGCGTGTAGAGAATAGGCTGTGTTGATGACTATGACAAAATGACACAGACTTTCACAGTAAACAATGTGTTAAAGCTCCTGTTCTATATGTGAAACTTTCACTAAGAATTAGTTAATTAAAGCTACCAAACAGTTTATTTATCCTGATACAGAGTCCTGGGTGGCATCCTCCCCCCAAGTGGGAAAGCAGTCACACTAAGTAATTTTGTTCAGAACTCAAAGCAATTGAGCATTCTAATAGCTATCAATAAATACATTAATTTATGTTTTAAGCAACAATCTTCCTTTGTAATGTTGTCTTTAAAGGAAGAAAACTTCACGTGTTTATTTTGGAGGGGACATATAAATAATAATTTTTTTATATAGAAAGTATATGTTCTGCAAAAATGAAAGTTAAAGTCACATATTGGTTTTTTCGTTGCTCTATGAGAAGTGATTCAGAAAATAATACTTTTTTCTCTAATTAGAATATTTTATTAACTAATATTTATCAGAGAAGATTGCTTTTCAGAAATAGTACAATACTTTAAAATGTATAAGTAATGCTCATATATATCTAAATTCATCACAAATGAATTGGGATTGTGAACGACAAAACAGTGCAAAATATAAAATCGTTGCATGTGTTTAGAGCTAAGTGGATGTATGACAATGATTATACAGTGAAATCTATATATACATACAAATGTATATGATTCCTATTTACTTTTTGTCATACATAAGTTTCTTTACTTTTTAAATTTCAATTTTCAGATTCAGGGGGTACATGTACATGTTCATCATATGGATATATTGCATGATGCTGAGGTTTGGGATACAGATGATCCCATCATCCAGGTAGTGAGCATAGTAACCTATCGGTAGTTTCAGCCCACATATCCTTTTCTACCCCTTCTGATAGTCCTCAGTGTCTATTGTTCCTATCTCCATGTCTATCTGTATTTGGTGTTTTACCTTCCTTTATAAAGAGAGAGATGCCGTATTTTATTTTCTGTTCCTGAATTAATTTTCTTATGATAATGGCCTCCAGCTCCATCCATGTTACTTCAAAGGACATGATTTCATTCTTTCTTATGGCTGCATAATATTTCATGGCATACATGTGCCACATTTTCATTATCCATTCTGCCACTGATGGGCACCTAGGTTGATTCCATGTCTTTCCTATGGTTGTGAATAGTGCTGTGATTAACATACAAGTGAGTGCATGTGTCTTTTCGTTAGAATGATCTATTTTCCTTTGGGTATAGACAGAGTAATTGGAGTTCTTGGTCAAATGGAAGCTCTGTTTTAAGTTCTAGATCTCCAAACTGCTTCTCACAGTGGTTAAACTAATTTACATTCCCACCAGCAGTGCATAAGTGTTCCCTTTTCTCCACAGCTATGTCAGCATGTGTTACTTTTTAACTTTTTAATAATAGTCATCCTGACTTGTGTGAATGTTATCTCATTGTGGTGTAGATTTGCATTTCTCTGATGATTGGTGATGATGAACATTTTTTCATGGTTTTGGCTACTGTTATGTCTTCTCTTGAGATGTGTCTGTTCATATCCTTTGTCCATTTTTTGATAGAGTTGGGTTTGTTTTGTTTTCTTTTCTTTTTTGTTTGTTTGCTTGTTGATTTAAATTCCTTACAGATTCTGGGTCTCAGACCTTTATCAGATGCATAATTTGTGAGTATTTTCTCCCATTGTGTAGATTATCTCTTTACTTTGTTGACAGGTGTCTTTTGCTGTGCAGAAGTTCTTTAATTAGGTACTACTTACTTGCTAATTTTTGTTTTTATTTCAATTGCTTTGAGGGAATTTACCAAGAGTTCTTTGCCAAGGACAATGTCAAAAAGAGTATTTCCCAGATTTTACTCTATGATTTTTATAGTTAGAGATCTTTAATCCATCTTGAGTTAATTATTGTACATGGTAAAAGGTGAGTATCCAGTTTCTTTCTTCTCCCTATGGCTAGCGAATTATCTCAGCATCATTTATTAAATAGAGAGTCCTTTCTCTATTGGTTGGATCAGGTGGTTGTAGGTGTGTGGCTTTATTTCTGGATACTCTATTTGGTCCCTTTGGTCTACATGTTTGTTTTCGTCACCACCATGCTGTTTGGGTTACTCTAGCCTTGTAGTATACATTGAAGTGGGGTAGTGCGATGCCTCCAGCTTTGTTCTTTTAGTTTAGGATTCTTTTGTCTATTCTGTCTCTTTTCTGCTTCCATATGAGTTTTAGAATATTTTTTATAATTTGGTGAGAAATTATGTTGGTAGGTTAATAAGAAATAACATTGAATCTGTAGAGTGTATTGTAGTTCTCTTGAAGAGCTCTTTCACCTCCTTAGCCACATTCCTAGGTATTACATTTTATTTGTGACTGCTGTATATGTGACTGCTGTATTTTTTATTTGACTCTCAGCTTGCATGTTATTGGTGTATAGAAATGCTACTAATTTCTATTCATTGAATTTGTATCTTGAAATATTAAAATCATTTGTCATTTCGAGGAACCTTTTGGCAGAGTCTTCAGAATTTTATAGATATAGAATTCTATCGCAGTGAAGAGAGATAGTTTGACTTCCATTCTTCCTGTTTGGATGCCTTCTGTTTATTTATCTTGCCTGATTGCTCTGGCCAGGACATTCAGTACTATGCTGAATAGGAGTGGTGAGTGGGCACTCTTGCATTGTTTCAGGCCTCAAGGGAAACAGCTCATTGTTTGCCTGTTCTGTATGATGCTGCCTGTGGGTTTGTCATAGGTGGCTCTTACTGTTTTGAGGTATGGCCATTTGATACCACGTCTGTTAAGGATTTTATCAGGAAGGAATGTTAGATTTTATCAAAAGTTTTTCTGTGTCTATTGAGATTGTCATATGGTTTTGCTTTTAATTCTGTTTATGCAGTGAATGACATTTATTGATTTGCATATGTCAACCAGCCTTACATCCTGGGAATAAAGCCCACCTGATCATGACAAATTAGCGTTTTAACGCATTGCTGCCTTTAGTTTTCTCATATTTCCTTGAGAGTTTTTGCCTCTATGTTTGTCAGGGATATTGGCCTGAAGATTTCCTATTTTGTTTTATCTCTACCAGATTTTGGTATCAGGTAGATGCTGGCTTCTTAGAATAAGTTAGAGAGGAGCCCCCTGTTTCTCATTTTTTTTTTCCTTTGGAATAGTTTCAATATGATTGATACCAGTTATTCTTTGAACATCCAGTAGAATCCAGCTGTGAATCCATCTAGTCCAGGACTTTTTTAGTTGGTAGTTTTTCTATTACTGATTCAATTTTAAAACTTGTTACTGTTTTTTTCAAGTTTTCATTTTCTTCCTGGTTCAGTGTTGGGATGTTGTTTCTCCATTTTCTCTAGATTTTTTTTTTAAATTTGTCTGCATAGCGGTGTTCATAATAGTCCCTGAGGATCTTTTTTTATTTCTGTGAGATCGGTGGCATTGTCATCATTGTCATTTCTCATTGTACCTATTGGTTCTTCTCTCACTCTTTTTTTTTAAACTAATCTAGTTAAAGCTACCTATTCCTGATGTGTTGTTATAGTTGCAAGAAGAAAGGAAATACTGTATATTAACTTCTAAGTTGATTAGCTTATAGGAGAATGTAAGGATTTATGACATTATATTATTACTATTATTGTATCTAATTATGTTCCATCCTGAGAGTCGTGGTGAGAAACCTTTAGAGTAATAATATTTTGGCTTTTTCTGGTGTTCTGTTTTGTCTTCTTATTTCTTACATTGCTTTGTGCTGGCAGAGAGAGAGTGCCAATGAAACTATGGGAGCTGATGCCATCCATAACTACAAGACATGGTTCATTACAGATTGGTTATTATAAAAGCAGAAAACAAATGCCTTCTAAGAATCTAAGTATAGTTAATTAAATTTTAAATCTGCTTACAGCATGTCACTGCAATGGAACTGAGAAGCCAAATGGTAGTTAGAAATGGTTGCTTGGGCTCCAGGCACAGAAACATTTTTAAAATTCCATAATATAAGAAGTATTCTTATTCAAAGTATGATACATATATCTTTGTTCACTTGTAACCTTAGCGCTTGGTGTGAAATCTTTGTTCAAACATTTAGACTGTTCTGTGGACTAAAGGGGAAAAGGTTATAGGTGTAGATCGAATTAGTGAAGACGTCAATTTGTGAAGCTGAGAACTAGTAATAGAAGACTGCCGATTCTGGGCACATCATCAACTGTTAGCATTTGTTCTAAAACTTTTGTATATAAATAGCAATCTAAACTCAACATTACCTATAAGGGAGTCATGCATAAGAATTCTGCAGTTCAGATCTATTATCAGCTATTAGAAAACAGAGGTTTCTGCCTGAACAACTTAATGTAAGAAAATAATTCATTATTATTATTTTCTCATATCTCTTATAACTCCTGCTTCATAGTGGTTCCTTAATAAATGATAATGATAAAGATAATGATTAATGATAAAATTGATCACAATAGCTACTTTTTATTGGTCACATATTGAGTGCCAGGAACTCCAAAAACCTTACCTTATTTAATTTTAAAACACACTCTACAATGGTATTATTTATCCTTTTCTTATATGTGAGAATAGTAAGATATAAAGAATTTGAGTAGCATACCAAAAGTCAAATAATTATCATGCTAAAATTGCAAGATTTAAAAAGAAACATGTCTCTAAACCCAAGTTTCTTTTTCTCCCAAAAAATGTAAACTGATTCTTTTGGGTGACAGAGTAGATGGAGGGATGGATGTATGAGTTCTGAATGTTTATCTAGACTAATGCATGAGTTCTAATGTTTACAGATACACAACACACACACAGTGTTACTACATAATACTTAAGAAGTGTTCAGGGTGGGCGTGATGGCTCATGCCTGTAATCCCAGCACACTGGGAGGCCGAGGCGGGTGGATTATTTGAGATCAGGAATTCAAGACCAACCTGACCAACATGGTGAAACCCAGTCTCTACTAAAAATACAAAAAAAATTAGCTGGATGTGGTAGTGCATGACTGTAGCCCCAGCTACTTGGGAAGCAGTGGCAGGAGAAACGCTTGAACCTGAAAGGCAGAGGCAGTGAGCCAAGATCACATCCCTGCACTCCAGCCTGGGTGACAGAGCAAGACTCTGTCTCAAACAAACAAACAAACAAAAAACAGTGTCTATGAGCAGCACAGCAATCTAAGATATCTAAGACAGAAGAAATAGTCATTGTCATTTTCCAGATATTTTCACACTGTAATACTTTTATGTGTTATTTGTGACTTCTCTGCTCAACGTCTACCAACACAATAGTCCACTCCTCACAGGCTCTTTTCCTCTGAGTAGCAGTGCCCTCCAGGTGGCTCTCAGGAAAAGTTTCTTTTAAGAAGTCACTACACAAACACTTGTCCATGCTGTCTCTTGTGGTCTGTGCCTGGTCAATTAGAAATAGGCATGTATTTCTTCTTGCCTCCTCTTAAACCTATAGTAATTCATATTTCTGTTTGCTTATCATTTATTACAAAAATTTGAAAACACTGCTTGTTTTAGTTTCAATAAAATTTTCTTTAAATTTCATTTGGCCTAAAAGAGAATATCACAGTTCAGCTTTTGTCAGCCCCAACTATTCCACACATTTATCCCTGTCATCACCCAAATCATTTTAGAAATGATTCTTTCCATTACTTCTACCCAAGGCCATGGTTAAAGAGAGATTACTGCTGCTTAAATTAAAGGTTCTCAGGTTGTGTGACAGTTGATTGCTTCAGGATCAAATTTTTATCCAAACTGGACTAAGTGAAATTCCTTCTAGAGATTCTGGAATGGGGTTACAGGATTTTAGTTTCTTTGTGGCGAGTTTTACATAACAGAGGTGAGAGGCTTGGTCATGTGAATTCATCTGTTGTATAACGAGATTTGGAGGAATGTAAACATCTTACACAGAGTACATGTGATTTATTGAGAGGAACAGAGAAGACTGGGACAAGAAGAATGAAAGGAAGAGAGAAAAGCCCAACACTAAAGTCACTGGTTCCAGTTCAATCTTGAGGTCTTTCTATTCCAAGCTATTTCTTTCTATTTTTCCCTTGTAACAAGGCTTTTAACTAAGCTAATCCAAATGTGTTCCTATATTTCCAACCAAAGAATCCATACTGAATATGAGAGAAAATACTTGGAATGTGAAACAGAGAACTACTTTTAGAGAGATACATGTTAAATAATGCAAAATATAAATATATTGTGTCAAAACTTTAAAAATAATGTAAATGTTTCAACTTGCATCCTCAAAGATAATTTTAAAAATTCTACATTTAAATATGTACCTAATATTTTACCTAAGGGTCAATTGTTACCTATGCAAATTCAGTGGAATACAAACTAGCATAATGGTAATATAATTAGCATTTGGTGGATAGGATAGAAAAAGAAGCATAAAATTTCCAAGTAGTATTTAACATAACCAGTGTGCAGTAAGAAGACTTTTTAAAAAACGTTTACAAATTTAGAAGAACCCAAAGAGAAAATATGCCTTAAGTGATAATTTGCTGAACTAAAGACTAGTGAGAAGATGACTCTAGTTTATAAATCATTTCTCCATTTAAATTTAATTATTTTACATTTCTTCATCCATAGAATAATGTTATGATGAAACTTATCCTTTCAGGAGAAAAACTTTTAATTTTTTAACTAAATTCTAATAATTTCTATTTTCAAATCTCCCCTTCATGCTCCCACATATTGATCTTATTATTCCTGGTAATTCCATTTATGTTTAGCATTTCCTTGAGGGTAGTTTCTATTTTAGTAATCATTTTCTAATTTTCTTGCCATTTTATGGCCTCATATTGCCATTCTCTTTCTGCCAAGCTTAGTTCCTCTCATCTTTCCCTAATAAAAAATCGTTGCTCCTTATTTTGTTGCTCAGATTAAAACTTTGGTGTCATCTTTCACCAGTATCTATCAATCTTTTTTTTTCTCTCTCTCTCGCTCTCATCTTTTTCTCTCCTTTTCACCTGCTAATCTTTTTAGCCTTTCTTTGAAATATAGCTAGAATATATTCTGGTGCTTCTCACACTTTTTTCACTTTCACTTTGGCCAAAACACCATTATCTGTGATTAGCTCAGATGATCAGTGCAGCATCCTCCTCTCACCCTTGCTTTCATACCAGCCTCCTTATAATCTGTTTTCTACAAAGCAGTTCTTTAAATAAAATTCAAGTTTATTTTTAGTTCGAAATGTAACAAACTTGGAAGTCATCACTTCTTTAAGTTGAACACTTAGAAATAATTTACATTGGACCAATCAGAAAACAGGTCTTAAATAAACCACCACTGCAAAATCTTGAAAGACAGGTGAATCAGAGAGTCAAGCTAAAATTTATTTAACTGGAACAAAAGTCAATTAAATAATAATATTAATGATGAGTTTTGGGACAAACTTAAGAACAAAAAACTCCTGAAATCCACAGTCTTAAAAGAGGGCCCCCCACATATTTGTGGGCTTTATTTCCAGAAACTTCATTAAGTTCTGAAAATAAGAGTTGAAAAGATCCCATTCTGTGTGACTTAGCAGGAGCTGAATACCCTGTGAAATATTCCCAGAATATTCTCAAGACAAAGGCTGGCTCCCTGGGGGAAAGGCTTTGCTAAAGCCCTGTCTCACTGGGGACAAGGGCATTTCTACCACTGCACCCTAATAAAGCTTTCCTGTCTCATGTAAGGGGGGAAATAAAGCCAAGAAACATAACTAAACATAAGCGAACGTAATTCAGGCACATAGGCCCATCTAATAAGATTATATAAACCATTACCACATGGAACATTTGCCTTTCTCCCTTTTCTTAGCACAGGTCAGTAAAGTTACCAATAAGCAAAGAGAGAAGGCCAAATGATTCATGTGATAACGGTTTAGATTTGAAAACACCAGTATGATGTTGTGTTGTTTTAAAGTAGCTATACATAAATCCATATGTAAATATTTATACCTCTGTACATGTATTACCTTACTCTGGTAGTTAACAGGGCCTAGAAGAAATGGCACTCCAGTAACAAGGAACATACCTAGCTTCTAGATCTTGGCTTCTAATACTATACTTCACATAAAGGAACTAGGGCTTTTTGGAGAAATGGCTGATGCTAGGTTTGGCTGAGAAATTATAAAATGTGAGCTTGGAGTATATTTATTCTTAGAGTGACAGAAATCTGGCACACATTAATAGCAAACAAATGATAACAAAATTACCATCAACAACAAACTCACATTCACACATATATACCTGGTAATACATCAAAGGAATGCAGAAGCCTACTTAAAGAGTTTCCAATAGCCAAAGCTAGAAAATTTTGAGTAAAATAAAGTAATATTGGATTTTAATTTAAAGTATAAAATAGATATTTATGAGTCCATAAAGATATAAATGATTGAATAAATAAGTAGGGGAGAAGAAACAAATTATTCCTGCAGAAAAAAATTCAAACAATTCTTGCAGATTATTTGTGTGCAAGAAGGTTTACATCTCAAGCATGGGCATCTCGTGACTTTTCTCTAAAAGTTCAATAGACAAAGCAGGGAAAACGACTCCCTTTACATGGAGAAACCTGACAAACAGCACTTCAGCCCAATGATCAAGGTTAATATATACTGGGATTAGTCTCATTGATAGTATGTATCTTTTATATAAAAATATCACTTGACCTCTGAATTTTCTTTGAAAACCCATAATCTGGTCTAATCATGAGAAAAAATCAGACAATCCTCATTAAGGAGCATTCTATAAAATATCTGACCAGGACCTCTCAGAATTGTCAAGGTCATCAAAGTAAGGAATATCTTACAAACAGTCAAACCAACAGGAACCTGAGGAAACAGGATGATTAAATGTGATGTGGAATCCTGGATGAGATCTTAGGACAGAAAAGGGACATCAGGTTAAGATTAAAAAATTTTTTTAAAAAGTATTAAAGGTAGCGATGTTATTAATGGGATTATTGTATGTATCAATACTAGTTCACTAATTGTAACAAATGTATCATACTGAAGTAAGATGTAAATAATGGGGGAACTGCATGTGAGGTACATGGTAATTCTCTGTACCCTCAGCACTATTTTTCATAAAGTATTAAACTATTCTAAATAAAAAGTATGGGCCGGGTGCAGTGACTCACGCCTGTAATCCCAGCACTTTGAGAGGCCGAGGAGGGCAAATCACGAGGTCAAGAGATCAAGACCATCCTGGCCAACATGGTGAAACCTTGTCTCTACCAAAAATACAAAAATTAGCTGGGCGTGGTGGCATGAACCTGTAGTCCTAGCTACTCAGGAGGCTGAGGCAGAAGAATCTCTTGAACCCAAGAGGCGGAAGTTCAGTGAGCAAGATCACGCCACTGCACTCCAGCCTGGTGAGAGAGCAAGACTCTGTCTCAAAAAAAAAAAAAAGAAAAAAAGAAAAGAAAAGAAAAAGAAAAAAGTATGTATGTGTGTATGTGTATATAAAATATATATTGTGTAGTTATGTATATATAATCATATTGTTTGTCCATTCAAAACCTTCCATAAGTCTTATCTCTACTGACAAAGCTTCCATGTGATCAGACCCTACACTGTCTGGGAAATCAGTATATTAACTCCACAGAGGTCTGGAGTTAATATTCTGTTTTTTGAATATGCTCAGAATAGTCCTACTTCTACATCTTTCTATGTGCTATTCCTTCTTATTGAAAAACTACCCAGAAATTTCTAAATATCACCCTATCACAGAGATACTCTATGATCATCTGAGGCAAAACAGACCTCCCCACCATTCCCCATCATTTTCCCTGCTTTATTTCTTGTCATAATACTTATGCCACCTGGTTTATATGTATATGCATAAGTGCATGTGAGTGTGTGTGTGTGTATGTGTTGGTGTGTGTGTGTGTTCATATCCATCTGTCCCAAAAATTACTATGTAAGTTTTATAAAAGAATTTTTTGACTATTGTGAGCACTGCTTTGATTCTAGTTTGTGGAACAGTGCTGGCATATTATAATGTTCACAAATATTTCTTGAATAATGCATGAATAAGTGAATTGAATTGAATTATTTGTGTTAAATAGCACAACTTTCCCTAGGAACTATGATGAAAAAGCTAGTATCTATAGCTTGAAATATATTGATCAACATGGGTGTTAAAAGTAAAACAAGTAAAGATCTAACCCAAATAGTGGTACTTTTAAGAAACAAATTGTGTATATTGTATATATTGGCATAAAATTATAGAGGATTAATAATCCCAGTCAACAATATGCATATTGAAAATAATAAATAATAACTAAACTTAATCTCATCTCTTATCTCATACTAGTCTATTACTAAGCATTTTGAACTTTGTCATGGCAGTTAGCTTATTGATACGTAAAGCATTCAGCATTCAAAAAAAAAAAAAGGATTATAAATTTTCTTCTGCAGTACACACAGCATCCTCAAAATAGATTTTTCTGATATTTAAAGAGATTTCTGACAGAAACGCTAGCACTGACATACATAGTATATTATCATTTTCAGACTCCGCTGTGATTTATGTTGCCTTGAATCCAGCCTTATTTTGATCTATGTTAAAGTGTTAGAAATGAAATTCAGGCCGGGCGCGGTGGCTCACGCCTGTAATCCCAGCACTTTGGGAGGCCGAGGCGGGCGGATCACGAGCTCAAGAGATCGAGACCGTCCTGGTCAACATGGTGAAACCCCGTCTCTACTAAAAAATACAAAAAAATTAGCTGGGCGTGGTGGCGCGCGCCTGTAGTCCCAGCTACTCGGGAGGCTGAGGCAGGAGAATGCTTGAACCCGGGCAGCGGAGGTTGCAGTGAGCCAAGGTCGCGCCACTGCACTCCAGCCTGGCGCCTGGTGACTGAGTGAGACTCCGTCTCAAAAAAAAAAAAAAAGAAATGAAATTCAATGATTTTCCCAGATATAAAATTTATTAACCACCTTCAAATTCAGGACAAGTTATTTGTTGGACTTAAATGCTGCTAGCCACAATCTTTTTGAATTGTTATGATACGTGACTAAGAACTACTTCAGGGAATCATGCACCCAAAGAAGTAGAAACTTACATTGAATTAGAAGTAAAAGTAGGAGAAAAAAGCAAAGTTAATTCTATATATTTACATTTTCTGTTAAATAAGAATCTTTAATACTCTAGCTAACAGATTCAATTATCGTCAATAGTTAGTTATACATATGGTTCACTTTATGATGTGACTTAAACCCCACTGGTAGGCTGTTGCTAAAATCTAAGTCCTATTCGGGAGATTATTTGTATTGTAAAGACTCTTTAATTTTCTGCATACTACAATGTTTTGGCATTTAAAAATGCCTTTATGTCTGGGAAAAGACTGCCCTTCCCAGGGATAGATAATTCTTAAAAGTAGCAGAAGTCTAACTGGGAGTATATCTCTGGTATGTAAACTAAGCAATCTAGAGCTATGTCTCCTCTCTCTGGACCATATTTATTTGCCTCTATCAACCTCAGTACATTTGTTGTAATTAATAAACAACATTGACACATCATCACCCTAAATCCATAGTTTACCTTAAGGTTCACTCTTGGTGTTGTATATTCAATGGGTTTTGACAAAGACATGACATATATCCATCATTACAATATAGTACAGAAGAGTTTCACTACACTAAATATTCTCTGTGCTCCTATTTTCCTCTCCTCCCAACAAACCTTTGACAACCACTGATACTTTTACTGTCTCCGTAGTTTTACCTGTTTCAGAATGTCATATAGATGTAATCACACAGTATGTAGCATGTTCAGATTGGTTTTTCTCATTTAGTATAACGCCTTTAAGGTTCTTCCGTATCTTTTCATGGCTTACAAGATCACTGTAACTAACACTGAATAAATATTTTATTGTATGGATATACCATAGTTTATCCAGTTACCTGTTGAAGGATATCTTGGTTGCTTCCAAGTTTTGGCAATTATGGTTAAAGCTTCTGTAAACAGCACATGTAGGTTTTTGTGTGGACATACCTTTTTACCTTATGTAGGTAAATACCAAGGAGTGTGTCTGCTGGATCTTTTGGTAAGCATATGCTTAGTTTTGAAAGAAATTGCCAAAGTATATTTTAAAGTGGGTATAATCATCAATAAATGAAAACTACT
The DNA here is from genome assembly GCA_036589455.1 of Ateles fusciceps. Lineage (NCBI taxonomy): Eukaryota > Metazoa > Chordata > Mammalia > Primates > Atelidae > Ateles > Ateles fusciceps. Next base: position 2,086,612 of record JAZHEH010002703.1, on the reverse strand, counting down.
ATTATTCTACATTCTCAGAAGCATTTTATGTTCAGTGTTTGGTGTGTAAAGTATCTTGTTTTAATTTGAAATTCCATAATGATGTATTATGTTGAATATTTTGATATGCTACTTGCCATCTGTATGTCTTAAATTGTAAGGTATTCCAATCCTTGGCCCATTTTTAAACTTTTAAAAATTAATTTGCCCATAATTTAATTTTATTGTTCAATTTTAATGGCTTTTTTTCTATTTTGAATAACAGTCCTTTTCAGATGCAATTTGGAAATATTTCTCCCAGTTTGTTGCTTGTTTTCTCATTGTCTTAACAGTGTATGTACAGAGCAAAAGTTTTTAATTTTAGAGTAGTTCATATTATCAATTATTTATTTTATGGCTAATTATTTTGGAATTGTATCAAACCATAGTAATCTACATTTTCTCCTATGTTATCTTCTAGAAGTTTCAGTTTTCCATATCACATTTAGGTCTATAATCCATTTTAAGATTTGTTTGACAAAAGTTATAAGGTCTCTGTCTGGATTCATATTTTTATATTTTCACTTTTGCTGTTGTTGTTGTTCTGCATGTAGATATCCAGTTGTTCCAGCACCATTTGTTGAAGAGTCTATCCTTTTGGCATTGATTGAATTGCCTTTTCACCGTTGTCAGTGATCAGTTGACCAAATTCATGCGGGCATATTTATGACCTGTGTATTCTATTCCATTGATTTATTTGCTTATTCATTCACCAATATCTCACTGATTTGATTGCTGTATCTTTATAGTAAATCCTGAAGTTGCATACTGCCAGTATTTTGACTTTGGTTTTCTCCTTCAGTATTGTAGTATTTACTATTCTTGGTCTTTGGCATCTCCATTATAAACTTAAGTTTAGTTTGTTGATATCCACAAAATAACTTGCTAGGATTTTTACTGGGATTGCATTGAATCTATACATCATGTTTAGCAAACTGACATCTTGACAATATTGAGTATTTGTCTTCCTATTTATAAGCATGGATATCTCTCTATTTATTTTGTTCTTTGTTAATTTCCATTGTATAAAACAGTAATCGACTTTTTCATATTAACTCTGTATCTTGTAATCTTGCTACCATCACTTATTAGTTCAACAAGTTCTATTGTAGATTAGATTTTATACATAAATTATCCTATAATTTGGGAACAAAGAGAGTTTTATTTTTTCTCTCTGAGTCTGTATATCTTATATTTCTTTCCCTTGTCTTATCACATTAGCTAAGACTTCCAGTATAATGTTGAAAAGGTGGGTGAGTGGTGACATTCTTGCCTTGTTCCTGATCTTAGTAGAAAAATTTCTAGCTTCTCATTATGAAGTATGCTGTTATCTGTAAGGTTTCTGTATATGTTCTTCAATTGGATGAAGTTTCCCTTTATTCCTAGTTTGCTGATAGTTTTTATCATGAGTGAGTGTTGAACATTGTCAAAGGTGTTTTTATGTATTTATTATGTAGTTTTTCTTCTTTAGCCTATTGATGTGATGAATTACATTAATAGATTTTTGACTGTTTTCCTGGTTTGCACACCTAGAGAATTCTACTTGGTCATGATGTATAATTGTTTTTATAAGGTTTTGGACTTGACTTGTTAATATTATATTGAGGATTAATACATCGATATTGATGAGGGATTGTAGTCTCCAGCAGATTCTGTTTTGAAGCAACAATATGATGAGTTTTACACAATGGTACATAGTTGGTCTAAATTAAAAGTAACTACCATATGCCTTATTTTACTGTCTTCTTTTGTGAATAGACATTATCAATTGATTTATTACCTATTATTAAGACAAAAAATATTGAGGAAGTTTCTTTTAGAGATTTTCTTTTGGTTATCAATAGAAAATACGTGACCCTCCCCTCAGACCTTGGTCCTGCCTGCTTCTACATTCTTCTTCATTGAATGCAGGTATTAAAGTAAGGTAGCTATTTGGGGTCATGAGGAAAAGGCCTAGCAAACAACAGTTATTAGCTCTGTCATTTTTAATACACGATAAAATGTAAAAATTTGATTAACTCCAGATTTCATTATGCCAACAAAATAAAAGTGCATTTAAGCTACTGTTAATTTACCTGTTTACTTTCAGATAATGCATTTCTAATGATTCAGCTTCCTACAAATATCAGTTCCTTTATTTTGAGGGAACTAATGATTTTGAGTTATATCTGAGAGTGTGTGTCTGTGTGTTTTATAAAAGAAGACCAGGAAATAATAAATTTCTAGCATGCGTTATTTTAAACAATACTTTATGTTATTCAGCAAGTATTTACTTAGTGTTTACTCTATACAGCATTAGCACATTGTCTTGAACCTGGAGTGAGAAATCAGACTGTTTTTAGTATTAATATTAATATTTTTAGTATTTTTATAGTGGCACTTTCAGGTGTTCTTTTTTATTTACTAATATTTAAAGCCAATTTACAGTTATGCTTTAAAATCAAAATAATTTCCATTTAAGTAACTAGATTAGGATAAGTCTAGAAGAGCCATTAAACCACCAAAGCTATTCATCTGTAGAAAAATACACGTTAAGTGCCAATTATATTCACTATTTTCAGTTCTGGGTTTACTGCAACAAACAGAGCAGACAAGACACATGCATTTTACAAAATTTACAATATACTAAATGGAAAGAGGCAATAAAAATAAAACAATCAGCAATTTCAAATAACGTTGAGTGATCAGAAAAACATTAAGAAAAAGTTTTAGAACCGACAAATTGGAGTTACTTTAGTTAATATAAAGAAATATGAAATTATGTTGTAGGAGTAAATTAGAACTGTCTTTCATGTCACAAAAAGGTACTCAAATTTCAAAAAGATGAAGGTATTCTCAGCTAGTTTCATCTTAATGAGCCTTGTCAAACTGGTTGCTCACAGATGAAATATCTTGCATTCTTACATTAAATCATCTGATTTGGAGTGGAAATTTTATGAAATATTTTGGAAAAACTTTTCTAAGTTATAGGATTATTTATAGCTCAGGGTAGGGAACCAGGAGGTATGAGCTCTACTCACAGCCTGGCAATAATGAGATATCTATCCTTAGGAAATCATTCTGCTCAGTTTTACAAAGTTTTGGAGCTTTATATTGATATCTGCAAAACTAAAGAATTGGGCCAATGATCTTTAATATCCTTTATGTTCAAATTTTGAAGCTTCTTTTAGCTCATGATTTGAAAATAAGGATTCCACTGAGAAATTCAGCATGTGAACAACAAAATGTGCTCTATAAAATTTCTGATATAAGGATTGAATAATTTACCATCTGTAATACATGAAGGATGTATTTATACCTAATACATATTCAGAAAACTATATAACATTTCATTTATTTCCTTAAAAATATTTAGACATTTTAATTATTTCTATGTCTTTTTCTATCAAAAAGAAAACATATTTAGAACAGAATTTTGTATTTTGCTTAATTATTTCTGGTAGTCACCACTCACATATAAACCTGGCCACTTGTAGGAGAAAAAACTGGATTCTTGTAGAAATAATTAAACTGGCTCCCATATTTGCAATTATAAAAATGAAGATGTCATTTTAAATTTGGGCCAAAGTGTATAAGGATTGTTGCTGGTTTTTGACAAGCTGTATAAGAATGCCTTAACAATTGTATAAAGTTAACTTTAAACAGTAGCCAAAGATTTTAGTCTGCACACAGAAACTAACCCCAGGGTAGAAAACTTAATTACTCCAAATTATCTCAACTGCCTTCTTTTTTCATAACTAAATAATCAAAACCTTCTGTTAATTGTACCTCAGCAGAGTATATTTCAAATACGCTTGTCCTTAAAATGCTTGTTGTCTGTAACTTGATTCAGGCCTTCAATTTCTCTTAGAAGACTGAGGGTGGTAGCCTCCAATTCTATGCCTACCACCCTCTTTACAAAGTCCTCCTCATTGATGTGGTTTAGGCTCCTTTATGTTTCTAGATCATACTTCTTATGATATAGGAAGTTGTATAAGAACAGAGAGAGTTCATTTGTATCATCACATTATGAGAAAATATACATAGCAGTCTACTCATAGCAGAAACCACGTAACACCTGTTGAAATGTCTTACAATTTCAGTGTAGCTGGGGAGGAGGGGCAAATTATTTGTCAAAAATTTCTTAACACTAACTAATCAAGTTAGCTTTTTAAAACTATATATACAGCAAATGACCTCCCTTTAGAAGTGATACTTTAACTGAACCTTAAGATGTATAGAATATATATGGGAAGAGCACATTTCAGGCAGATGAAAATGTGTGTCTGAAAGTAGAGGTCGTCTAACACTGCTGTAATGTAAGTTGTGAGAGAAAATAATGAGGTAAAGATTGCAAAGGTAAAGGAGTCAAATCATAAGGAATTTTTTATTCCATTTCTAGGAGTTTAAGATTTATTTTGTAGTTAAAAGAGGCTGCTGAATGATTTTAAGCATGGAAATAAAATAACTCTATTTGCAATTTAGTCAGCTATCAAGTTTGGAGTTAGGAGAATCAATTGTTAAAGCACCCCTGGCCATGTGAACTTACATAAGAATGCTAGATACTATATTATTACATACAAATATCCAAGATTTTATGAGATCAAAAACTGCAGAGGTGGAAATAGTAATTATATTATGTTGAATATATAGAAATTAATGGCATATAGATCTGAAAAAGAGATAAAAGTATAAGAGTAGTCTAAGTTGCTTTTTTAATTTCTAGATTGGGCAAGTAGACAGTTTATGGCATCATAAATCAATATATGATAAAATGAAAATAAGTATGTTTCATTTTTGGTATGTTTAGTTTCACATAGTTATGGGAAAGCTAAGAAAAAATGTACAGTATTTAGTTATATATTTGTCTGGATCTCAAGAAAGTGACCTGGACTGGAGCTATAGATTTAGGAGCCTTCAGAGTAAAACTAGTAAACCAGAGACTAAACGAAACAATCAAGGGAGTCAATTTAGAATGAGGAAAGAAACAGGGAGAGGGAGACAGACAGAAACAAAGACAGAGGCAGAGACAGGGACAGAGGAAAGGAGATAGAGAATAAAAACAAAGAAGAGAAAAATCAGATATGAATACTGAGAAGAAATTTCCATATGCAAATGAGAAATACTACACAAAACATATTTTGCATAAGCCAAATAGGAGAAAGTTTCAAGAAGAATCTTGTGAAAATAAGTTTCAAATGTTCAAAGAGCAAGTGAAACAAAGATTAAAATAATTTACTATATTAGGTCAAATTTCAATAGTGAAAGATGTCAGACTAAAATAGGCTGGGTCAGAAATTATACCTTTATATAGCAACTTAATTTTTCATAAGCATTAGATATTTATTTGGTAAGGGCAATTTACCTTCACTGGGTACATAAATCAATCTAACTCTATTTTTCATTCTATTTAGCAGGAATTACCTAAATGGAATTTTGGTTAGTTTATACGGTTTCAGGATCAGAAGGTCTCTGTTCAGGGAGGTGATAAAGAACAACAAACCACCAGGAAAAACTAAATTAGAAATAAATAAATTGGTTCAAAATAAATCACAGAAAAAAAATTCATACTACTATTTTTATTGAAAGGATAACTAAAAACGTCCAAACCTATTGTAACATTCTTGCCTTTCTTCTTTATCTACTCTATAATATACTTCCAGGTGCACAAAAATATATCATAAAAAAGGGAAGATAACTATATATGAAGCTCCTAACATTTACAAACTTATTATATAACTTACAATAATTTATTGCTTTATATGTCAACAATTTTTACATCTTTTAAAGATGTTTCCTATACAGGACCCCATTTGATCTGAATGACAACAAAATAATTAAAATACCTCCTTTTCTTATGTTTTAGGTGAAGCAAATGAGGTTTCTTCCATGGGTCCAGGGAATTGATTAAGTTCATTATTCTAGAGTGCAAGCCTGAAGACTACAAAAGACCAATAAAGCCACAGACATGACTAATATAGCCTCTCAATTTATTCAAGTTTAAGAGAAAAAGGAAAGTAAGCAGAAGCTGTATTAGCATTTAGCTTATTATGAGTTTTCCCAGCACACACTCCTATTAGTTTAATGACTTTTAAAATGGGCATTTAAAGCAGGACAAAAATGAATATGCAGCAAAGTAGACTATGTGGGAGTTATTTATCAGGGTGGGCATGGATGATGAATCATGCTCACCACATATAAAATTGCTGCTAAGCCTTTGCAATACTCCATGCAGTTCAGTTAGTTTATTGGAAACTTGAGAAATGTGTGCATTTCTGCTCAGACTCCCCCAAGATATGATTTAATATTAAAATAAATATATTTTCATAAATATTTTAACCTTATAAAAAGGAAACGGTCATAAGAATTTGAGTAAGTTTTGAGTTACACCTCATACATCTTCAAATATATTCTGTCCTGGTAATTTTTGATGATGTAGTTGAAAGAAGCCTGGAATTATACTTCAGGTTTTCCTTTCTGAATGCCATTTACACCTCTTCCTTAATATATAACCTTGGGGATAACACTTGGCTGTCTCTGAGCTAGATTATTTTTATTCTTAATCTAGAGAGTATAATTGTTGTGCTGGCTACTTCACTGGTGATAGCAACAGGAGACAGGCAAATGCCTAGGCAGACAGGTGCGGGTCCCCAGTGAAACACCACCTCCAAGCCAAACATAGTTTAAAGCCTGAAAACCAAGCTACAAGTTAAATCCTTGAACTAGATTGAGAACTTGTCTTCCCGATTGGCATGCTTTCCTCTGATTGACCCTCCCCACCCCCTGTATTAGTCCGTTCTCATGCTGCTAATAAAGACATACCCAAGACTGGGTTATTTATAAAGAAAAATAAGTTTAATGAACTCACAGTTCCACATGGCTGAGGAGGCCTCACAATCATGGTGGAAAGTGAAAGAGGAGCAAAGGCATGTCTTACATACTGGCAGGCAAGACAGCTCATGTAGGGGAACTGCCCTTTACAAAACCATCAGATCTTGTGAGACTTATTCACTATCACAAGAACAGCACAGGAAAACTCACCCCCCGTGATTCAATTACATCCCACCACGTCCCTCCCAGGACATCTGGAGATTATGGGAGCTACAATTCAAATTGACATTTGGGTAAGGAAACAGCCAAACCATATCATTCGGCCCCAGGCCCCAGGCCCCTTGCAAATCCCATGTCTTCACATTTTAAAATACAATCATGCCTTTCCAATAGCCCCACAGTCCCACAAAATCTTAACTCATGGCAGCAGGCAAGACAGCATGTGTAGGAGAACTGCCTTTATAAAATGGTCAGATCTCATGACACTTGTTTACTATCATGAGAAAAGCATAGGAAAAACCCACCCCCATAATTCAATTATTCCCACTAGGTCTCATGACACGTGGAGTTTATGGAATCTACAATTCAAGATGAGATTTGGGTGGGGACACAGCCAAACCATATTATTCCAGCCCTGCCTCCTCCCAAATCTCATGTCCTCACATTGCAAAACACAATCATGCCTTCCCAACAGCTCCCCAAAATCTTAACTCATTCCGGCATTAACCCAAAAGTACAAGTTCAAAGTCTCATCCAAGACAAGGCAAGTCCCTTTTGATCACATGATCTCTCTCTTCAAGACTTTAACTCCTTATGAGGCAACGGGATTCCTGTGCAAAGGTCTAGGATCTGCCTCAAACCAAATTTATGAAGTCTCGTCTATAAAAGAAACACAGTGAATGACGTGTTTTCTATCATCTGTTACAGATCTGAAAGGTAGTGCTCTAGTGATTCTTCAATCTATAATTCTGCAATTAGGAACATAACATTTTTGACTAAGGATATGTTCAAACAAGGCAACAAGTGGCTATGAATTAAAATTTTAACGTTTGAACTACTGAAAAATTGATATATTTTTTAAACTACTCATGGAGCAAAACAGAAAAAAGAAGCTCAGTTAGACTAATTATTTGGGACTGCAGAGAACTCTAGTTTATTCACTATGAGTGGGTTAACCTTATATCCTGGTTTGGTGAAATATTCTCACATTATTCCTGTTGTCTTGTCATATTTATCGTTAGTGACTCTTTCACCCTGAAAGTGTTTTAGTTTGCATGTAAAATATACAGACATCTAATTTATCATTTGAATGTAACTGCTGAGTCAATACAAATTAAGTCAAACCAAATATATTTTTCTTGATGTACATTTTTGGAGTAAATATGGATTTTAGTGAAACTGAATCTAGCAAAAGGCAGTTTATTTTATAAAATAGAAATGAATAAAATTTTGAGGATATTGATGCTATAAGATAAAAACTGAATAAATAAAATCCTTGCTAATTGTTGTAATTAGATACTGACAGGCTAATCATAATTCAGCAAAATTCTGTATCTCTAAGTAATAATAAGGATCTTTAAGTATTTGTTTAATCTTGGCTCCTGTTTGAGACATTAGTTTGCATTTCTTACTCTCATAGCTTGGGAAAATTAACTAGCCCTTTGACCTCAATTTTTTAATCTATAAAACACATGATAACAAAAGCCACCTCAAAGGATTATTGTGAAGATGAAATGGCATAGTGCAAATGTTTAGCAGACCTACTGATACCAGTGTTCAGAAATTATGAGCCACTGTTGCTACTAATTCTGTGATCTTCACAACTATTACTTTGCAAAATACTAGTTTCACTACAATCATTTATATTTATTATAAAAATAGGATAGCCAAAGGAGGTACCACATAAAAACATTATTTAAAAATCAAAGTGAACATTCATTTCTTTTTAAATAATTTTTCTGGAAGAAGTAACAGGTTTTGTAAAACATAAATTCAAAAATTAAAATCTAGGAATGATCTCTACATACAAATTCCAAGAGGTAAGCCATATCTCAAGGATCATTTATTGAATTTTATATATATTAAAAATTAAAAAGAATACAAGCTATGACAATATTTATTATACGGAATTCCAGAATAGAGAAATACTGTGTGAATTATGATGTTATAAAGTTTTACAAGGGCTGGGTGTGGTGGCTTATGCCTGTAATCTCAACATTTTGGGAGGCACAGGTGGTAGGAATGCGTCTAGTCAGAAGTTTGAGACCAGCCTGTGAAACAAATTGAGACCTTGTCTCTTGTCTCTAAAAAAGTGTTGCATAAAAATTAGGTAGGTGGGGTGGCATGCACCTGTAGTTCCAACTACTCAGGAGGTGGAGGCAGGAGGATCACTTGAGCCCAGGAGCTGGAGGCTGCAATAAGCAATGATGCTGCCACTGAATTCCAGCCTGGATGACAGAGTGAGACCCTATCTCATTAAAAAATAAATACCTAAATAAAAATAAAATGAAAAAGTTAACCATCTCTGCCTGTGTGTATGTAGGATTTTCACGCTGATTTATCAGAAATTTTTTAGATATTATATTTTGTAAAAATACTGCCACCACCATAACAATTTCAAAGCTCTGTAGTGTCCCAATGGCATGTGTTTCCACAGTTCACAGAACATTTCCATAAACATTTCCTTGGAGCTTCACAAGAATCCTGTGATTTAAGCAAGTCAGCTCTCTCAGTCTTTAGGCTAAAATTCCTTCCCATATTCCTACACCTTCTTTAAAAAGATAATGTCACATTTTGCATTACTCCAACATCATAAAAATAATCACATGGAGACTACCTTTTTTAAGCATACAGAGTGGCTTAATTATAATGCTATAGGCAAATGATTGAAGATTTCCTTTGTCTGCAGAAAACAGTAGTGGCTCTACCAAATATTTATACTGTAAAACTCAATTTCAACATTTGTAGAATCTGAATAAAAAATTACCTCTCAGGACTGTCATAAAAATTCAATAATATGCTTAAAATTTTTCACATAATCTGCACAAATTAAATGCTTTCACAGACTTGTATAAAACACAACACCAACATATTTCAGGTGTTCATTAAGAATCACTTCATGATCAATAATTTTAAATTACCATCCTGTAAAAAATTGTTAGGAGAGGTTGTTTAGTTTTCATTGCAATTAAAATTCTAATGATACTACCTTCTGTATTGTTAATACTAGTTAGTAATAGTAGATATAGTATTTTCATGAGAAAATAGTAATGATAATAACCATATTTAGATTTTATAAAATACTTTTTCAGATAGTAATCATTTTTATTTTCACAATAATCTGATAAGGTAAGCACTACTATTTTCCTATTTTAATGTTGAAGAAGCTAAGGGATCTTGATTTGCCCAAGATCAAACTTCTGCTTATAGGGGCCTAGATTTGAATCCAGAAATTTCACCTCCAAGATGTGTGCTCTTCACAATTATTCTATTAATAATTGATGGAGGATCTATAATAGAATTACACTGGTGTGTTTAGAAAAACTATTATTTTATTGTTTATACAGATTATATAAATTACCTGTTTAATCATTTTTCAGTTAAGTATAATGTGAAGTAAATACATACATTAACTGACACAAATCTGAGCTCCTTTTTTCTTAATGTGTTTTCCATTTTCACTGTAAAATGTAAGAATCTTATTTCTTAAATGACAACCATGTTAACATTAATAATCTAGAATTATTAATAATGTGCCTTTTGAGTGCCTTAACTGCATAAACAGCATTTGTTGTTTGTGAATATTCTACTTGATTTTATCATTTAATATAATTCAAAAAACAAGAATAAATTAAAAATTGTGAGATTTTTGCAATTTTGTAGAGGACATTAAAATTGAAATGATCAATAAAATAATTCAAAATTTTGTGAAGTATTATGCTTTCCAAATTCTTCATTTTCTTTAACAGAACTCTTTTCTATGTGTTTCAGAATACACAGACTGAATTTTTCTTTAGATCAGTGTTTCTTTGATTAGGTCACTGTAAAGAGAAATTCAACAGACCTTAAGGTCTTGCTCTCCCTAGTAATTCTTGGACTGTTTGTAGCTGGCAGCGGAAGGTAATAATATATTTTGAATTATTAAAGTAAAGGTTCATTTTTAACATTAATGAGAAATTCAAAGACAGGTTTTGCTACAAGAATCATGAGAAAAAATGAGACGTTATTTTAGTGTGTACTATTTTTTTGTATTATAATAAACATAACATCAACATTAATAAATATAGCACTACAGACACTGAAAAATTTGTTTGTAACCTTGGCAATTTTGCACATTTTGGTTACAAAAATATGCTTTTTGGGGAAAAATAGAACAAAGACACAAATGATTATTTAAAAATATGCTAAAGGTGGTTACTATCTCATGATACATAACAAAATAACCAAATTTAATTTTTGCTTCTATTTGCATTATCTAATATTTTCTAAATCATTAAACTTTTATATTTATAAACGTCAACATTTGTGTCTTGATTTGTAGACATATGTTTGTTATAAAATTAGACTTTATAAAGTTTGCTTCAACTTGCATTTTTACCCTGCTTTAAAATTCATTTATGGAACACATCATTTGCTTGTCCAGAGAGTTTTACCCCATTTGTTATTGCTGATTGCATCCCTGTGGTGCTATATGACATGCCCCTCTGCTCTCTTTAGTCCTGTAAAATTCTGTTAGATCTAAAGTTTTATTTATTTATTTATTTATTTAGTCAGTTAGTTAGTTCTATTATGTACTAAGCACTGCTGTTTTTCCAATGGAAAAGTTCATAATGTGCTGTTATCTTTTGTTTATTTTAATAGCCATTGCTGATCAATTAATTTATTACATGCTTGATTTGTGATATCATTTGAATTCTGAAAATCAAATTTGCAAATGCTTGTTTAATTACATTTTGTTCATATCAGAATGGTGTGTTACACTTTTACTTTGTTTCTTAGCTTTGTTTTGAGAATGTTTTTGTTTAAAAATACATATTTATCATGCTTTCTTTTATTCTTGTAGTAACTTTGATGAGTTCAATGTTCACAATTTTTTCTTTTATTTTTGTGTTGAATTTTGTAGGACTAACAGTAGAAAAGAATCTAGGGTGGTAAAGTTTGATGGCTTTCCTCATTTCTAAGTTCAAGCATAATAGTTCCTGTCTCTATAGGGGTTTCTTCAACAAATAGAAATAAATGGAACTTTCTCTGGTTTAACATTCCCTAAAGATTTCTTTTTCCTCATCATTTTCTACTTTTAGTAAGGCTTTGGTTCTTAGCCATTTCTGCATTCCGTATTGCTACCAAGCCTCCAAGGAGCCTCTCTCCAAGGACCCTTCATTGCCTCCAGAACCCATGTTTGCATGATGCTGCCATACTTAGCAGGACACATTTTTAAATTTATTTTCATTTGACTCCCTATCAAGTGTTCTACGTGCTTTCTTACCCTCGTTAGGACTTTTTATTTCTGAGGACAAATTAGTAGGTTTTTTTTTTTTGTCTGTGGGCTTCCTAGATTAGACTCCTAAGGGCTCTTTCAGGTTCATCACAATTGTCTGTGATACCTTTGTGCCACAACTTCTCTGCAAATTGCAAGACCTCACATTATGCCAGGCAATGTAATATACACTATATCCACGAATAAACATATATTATTAAAATATTTCAGTTATAAGGAGCATTATTTTAAATTTGAAGAAAGGAAAAATAATGCACATTAGCTGTAAACACACAACAAGCAGGCTCACCTCGTTACCTCCTATTCTTTCATAAGAGAATCTTTACTTTGTGCAAGAATCCATCTACAATTTGGTTTGTCAATAAATGACGAAATTTCATTTTTTAAATGTTACCAATGTTAATTTCAAACCCAATGTTTAAATGCAGAACAATGTAGTACAACAGGGATTCTAGACATAACTTTTCTCCATAGTGAATGTAAGCAATTCTGAATCCGTATGGACAGGGGCAGCTGTGTCCTCCTGTGCTGAAGATTGGCTAAAGTAACTGGAAATTCTCTCAATTAACTTCTAGGTAAAATCAATGTTTATCAAAGAATAAGTAATAAAAATGTGTTAATTTGAAACTTACCTATAGGTTATTAAAAGTCAACAGTAAGGGAAGCAGCTGTCGTTTTTCTTTTTTTAGGATGTGAAATTAGGTTGTTATTTTGATGATAGTGATTATATCAACTGTTCCTCCTTACAATCACAAGATACTTTTAGATCATGGAGACTAAAATTATCAACCAGTAATTTGGAGCTCAAATTAAGAGCAACATTTCTTAAAATTACTATTGTCGTAACTATGTGCACATGCCCAAGGTAGTATATTTAAACCCAAAAAAGAAGTAATTATAGTTTCCTATTAAAAAGAGATCTCTCAATCTCCTGTTGCAAATGAACAAGGAAACATTCATCCACAAATCCACAAGAAGACACCTTGACCTCAAGGGAACATGTTTAGAGATTAAGTTTAAGGCTAAGAATTGTGGAATTAAGAGGCAGAAAAAAACACATAGCAATCCTTAAATAAGGTAATTATAACTGTTATGCCTGCAATCTCTCATATCTAAATGTCTATTTATATGAGGCATTATGTTAATTTAGTAAGTGAAAAAAGTTCACAGGTATTTTCAGTGAAAACTATTTCAACTCAAACAAGTGGTGTTTGTATTTATTTTTAATTGTAAAGTTTTTGCTGAAGAAATATTGCCCAGTCAAAGAATAATAAGTAACAGTGATAGAATCCAAGATATATAATGACTTAGAAAATATATCACTCTTTGTGAAGACAAAATGAAGATAGACCTTAATATATGAGACATAATGACTTAGAAAATATATCACTCTTTGTGAAGACAAAATGAAGATAGACCTTAATATATGAGACATAAAGTAAAAAAAAAAATAAGAGCTCAAAAATGAGATACAGTTTCTCTTGATGAGCATAGAATTAACTTTCCTTAGTCAAATATATTCAGGATTTCCATTTATTCTTGCATTAATTTTGGTAATTTATATCTTTCAATAAATGTGTACCTTGTCTCTAAGTGGTTCACGGTATTGTCATAATATATTTCATAACGGCTGTTTATTCTTATTTTAATACTTGTAGCAGGAATATTAATTATGGCTTATTTTATGTCTAGCCTTACTAATTTATCTTAACTTTTAAATATTTGTTTTTATCAATTTAGGTAAAATAATTCTATCACAATTTTTAAAGAAACAGTTATTGGTTTTGTTGATATTTTATGTTGTTTTTCTGTTATCTTTTTCACTGATTTCTACTCTTACCTCTCTTTTATTGCATCTTTTTACATGGGCTTATTTTACAATTCCTTTTCCAGGATTTTTCCTCCTGACTTAAAGCAAGCAAACAAAAATACCTACAATTACCTTAATTTGGGGGAGAATGTGGTTATGTTGCTCATATACTCATATGTGTATACACATCTCACACATGCACACACAGGCACACACACACACTCCTCACGCCCTGACTTTCTTAAGAAATGGTTCATTCTTACCCAGTGTTTCCCTTCCCAAAGAATACATCAATTGTACTATTTTTCTATTTATTCCTGACATTTTAAATTCAATTCAATTTTAAAATGAGAGTTTTGGCCTGATTAATGTGTAAAGCATATAGTTAAAATAATTGTGTTTTATTAATATTTATTTAATGTGAATATTTGCATCTTCTACTCATGAGAAGGATAATTTGCTACTTTATTCTATTAAGCTGTCTTCATTATTCTGGTATCAGAAACAATGAATAATGATAATAAAATTATTACCATTGCTGCAAACCAATATCTCTATAATGCCACTCAAGAGCTTTATTAATGTAGTTGCTTTCTTTAGTTTTCTACAAACCTATGAGTATAATTTTGATCTTTTCCATACTGTTTCATTTCCAGTTAAGCCACATTGCTGAGAATTGTATACCCAGAATAAGCTACTGACCTGATAAAAACTATGTAAAAAAAATTTTCTGAAATCAGATCTGTGGGACTACCTGTAAAATTCATTTTTGCATTTTATTTCCATGTGTTTGTGTGATAAATAAATCAGAAAAAATAAAATTTTATATCATACTTCAAGAGGAAGAAATGAGGAAAGTCAAAAGCCAACAAAATTAACACACTGCCTTCTATGTCACATTCTTCTGTAGTTCAATGATATGTAGAGACAAACAATCTAGGCAACTACTCAGCTCCTAAGATTAAGAAGTCTGTATTTTTTTGAAGAATTAATTATTTTGGATACATAATAGTTTTATACATTTATGGGATATATGTAATGTTTTCATACAAGCATACAATGTGTAATAATCAAATCAAGATAATTGGGGTATCCATCACTTCAAGCATTTACCCATTATTTGTTTTAGAAACATTTCAATTTCACTCTTTTAGTTATTTGTAAATGTACATATTGTTGATTATAGTTGCTCTGTTGTGCTATCCTTTTTGCCTCAGTCTGGTATGAAGTAGAATATTCAAAGCTCCTTCTGATCGCTTGTATCTATTATGATTCACTATATTCTATAATAATCTTTATTCCTATTAATGTTTTTGTTAACTC
Organism: Ateles fusciceps; assembly: GCA_036589455.1. Lineage (NCBI taxonomy): Eukaryota > Metazoa > Chordata > Mammalia > Primates > Atelidae > Ateles > Ateles fusciceps. The sequence continues at coordinate 2,071,154 of JAZHEH010002703.1, read as the reverse complement.
TATAGTCTTTTTCTGAATTAACAGTGTTTACCATCTATTTCCAAAAAAAAATATGTAATCTAATGTGGACAGAGTGGTCCATTAGTAGTCGCTAAAATATGAAATCTTTTATATTCAAAGTATGTTTTAAAATCCCATTTTGCTTAACTTTTGTCTTGATGTTACAGGAAAGTAGAATACTTATATTAAAATAATAATGGATCTTGACACCTCTAAGATTTTAAAAATGGCCATTAGTGATTATTTAAATTTGAAAGACATTTAGGATATTTAATCTTTAATTAGAATTGTAGAAAATTATGAACATCCACTTAACTAAGCAAAAATAATCATTTTTGCCTCAAAATTATAATTTTAGGACCACATAATTTGTATAAAAGATTAGTGAAGACCAACTCTAAATTTTCTAATCTAATTTGGTTATAAGTTGCAATTTATTTAATTGCCTTTTAAGTACTGTGTTGCTTGTGCAACCACATGATATAGTTTCTGACACAGCTATTTGAGAACAAAAGTAATACTAACGCAACAGGATGTTGGAAAAATGAAAATAAGCCTCAATTGTTCCAGGCAAAGTCAGGTTTATGAGTATATTACTGCTATAGACTGAAAGGTTGTGTCCCCTCCCAAAATTCATATGTTGAAATCCTAGATCCTAGTGTGACTGTATTAGGAAGGAGATAATTAGCTCATGATGCTGGAGCTTTCATGAATGGGATTCATGCTCTTAGAATAATAGACAGGAGACAGCTTGCTTCCTTTCTTTGCTCGCTCTCCATCATGTGAGGATACAATGAGACAGCCAAACAGAAGGTTCCTTACCAGACACCAGCTCTATTTACCAGAGCCAGATTTTTGATATCTCAAACTGAAGAACTGGGAGATACAAAATTTTGTTGTTTAAGCTACCATCTATGGCATTCTTCTAGAGTAAAATAAACTTAAAGAGACAGTTATTTTTAACTCACCAATATTGATCTACTAATTCCTAGCACTTTTTCTTTCTTAGGTTTGCTGATTGGAATTCAAAATGTGTTATCTCTCTATTAATATTCATTTCCTTCCCTCCCCATCTCTCTTCTTGTCTTCTTAGCTTCCTTTTCCCCTTCTTTCTCTCCCTTCCTCTTTCTTTCTCTCCTTTTTTTCTTTCTGATATTTTTCTTACTTAACCTAATTCGATATTCAGCAATGGTAGACTTCTATAAAGTATTAGAATATATTAAATAATTATTCCAATTTCCTTAGGAATATAAATCATGCCTCAAATTGCCTATTAATTTTAACATATTTATTATTTATGTTAATATTTATTATTTACATCTTGAAAATAAGCATATTTTAGATGAGTAGAATATATCACTAAGCTTTTAATTTTTCCCACTGGATAAATTCTCAATAAAGACAGAGTATGAATCTTAAAAGATTAATTTAATGTACAATGAAAGGCAAAATGTACTTCCTTAAATTTTTTGCTGAACTGACTTGGATTACTAATTTTCATATATCTTGCTTCTAGATCTGATTAATTTGCTCTTATATAGAAAGTCAATAACTTAGTAAACAAAATTAACTAAAAGAAGCCAAAGTCAATTAGTGAAGTTATGAACTTCAGTCACAGAGTATTTTGATTTCTTCATCACATTGAATTTCCCACACCACTACCACCTTACTACACACAATTTTCTTAAAATTTTCAGAGTAGTTTCCACTTCCAAGATGAGAAACAAGATATTTATATGATAACACATCTACCAAAGTAAGAATTAATCACTTTTTAGTCAAAGAGAATGGAAAAGTTTGCAAAAGCTTTGGAGCATGTGGATGGCATGGCTATTCATACCTCAAAAAATTTTTGTAATTGTCATTGGAACATTAATAGAAATAGAGTGAGATAGATACAGGGAGCCAGATATCTGACAGTTGTAGTTACTCAGAAAAATAAAGATCAAGGTAATCCACATTAGGGTGATGATGCTGGGGATGAAGAAGAAGGGTATATAATATGAACAGTGGTAATATTGTTAAAACTTGCTGATTCTTTTTTCATGTGGAAATACGATGGAAACAAAAACATAAATTAAACTTGCTTCTAGATTTCTGGCTTGGGAAATTGAGTAACAACTGGATAAATTTCTAAAATAAATAATTCAGGAAGTGAATCTATTTTTAGAATATCTGCATTTACTTTCTTTTCCTGTTATCATTAATTCACAATTGTTTATTAAGCACTTCTTGGAAGCAGGTTTAGGTCCATAAAGGGAAAATAAAATATGTTGTCCTTTGATTCAAGTTGTTTTCTATTTAATTATAGTGATAAAGTAAATAATAAAAGAGCATGTTTTATAAAGTAAATTGTAGTAAATGTTATTTTAAAAGGTCAGATAAATCCTTATAAGAGTTCAGAGGGGAGAAGTGGTACTTTAGGGGGAGACTTTGTAAACTTATTCTGTTAATGGCCAGGTACTAAGTGTTTCAGCTTTGTAAGCCAAGATGAAAAATTAAGACTGTTATGTAGGTATGTATATATCAACTGAAGAAAACAAATTTCTACAAATAACTTATTGTTAAAATCCAAAAGCATCATTGTATTAGTCATCTTAGGCTGCCATAACAAAATATCACAGACTGGGTTGCTTACATAATAGAAATTCATTTTCTCACAGTTTGGAGTCTGAGTACTGGCAGATTTGGTTTCTCCTTAGTGTTCTCTCCTAGGCTTGCAGATGGCTGTCTTCTGCCTGTGTCTCCTCATGGCCTTTCACTGTATGTTCACACCCTTGGTGTATCTTCCTTTTCTTAGAAGGACACAAATTCTATGATATTAGAGCTCTATCTTTGTTTACTTATTTAACCATATTACCTGCTTAAAGACCCTACCCTATCTCCAAATACAGTCACATTGGGGGTTATGGTTTCAATATTAGAATTCTAAGGAAACACAATTCAGTACACAACAACAGCAATGACAACAATAATGACTGAGCAAAAATTCTGTAATACAAGTCTGCCAAAGAGAAGAATAGAGTATTGGGGGGAGGGATAACATTTTTTCTCAATTACAGGTCAAAGTTAGTGTTTCCTATATTGAAAACTGATTGCAAAACTTAATCTGTTAATGCTCATCTGTAATGAGATTGTTTTTAATCTTTACAAATATCTTTTCACAAATAAGTTACACATGTAATACTTGAAATGTGAAATTATTCTTCTCATTGAGATTTGTCATGTAGAAGGAAGGAAGGAAGAAAGACAGGCAAAGAAGCGGGAAGGCACAGAAACAGAAGAACATGGTATTTTTATCAAGTAATTTTTCTCCTGCCTCACTGGAAGCACCACTGAGTCTGCATTGTTAGAACTACTAGCAGAATAATGAAAAGTGAATACATTATCTAATATAATTAAATTACTAAGAGTTAAATGGATGCCCTGACTCCAAATGTACTATAAGTATAAATTAAGAGAGGTAATATGTAATAAAATTGATTAGAGTTAGAATGTGAATTAATATAAAGATATAGTTCTCATCTGATCCTAAATGTATATCTACACAATGTTTCTGTCAGGTGATCTTCTCAATGAATATATCTGATTAAATGAATTTTTAAATGTCCTCTACTCTTTTCTTTTTATTCCAATTCCTTTTATTCTCATGCTCATAAAAATGACCTTTTTTATTCTTAGTCCATTTTTACTTAGGTAAAGCTTTTTTGTTTTTTTTTTCCACATTGCACTAGGTACATTAAGTAAAGTTACATTAGGTAAAGGTTTTTTAAAATTTAATTTAGCAATTTAGTTTTTATTTCCACTTTGCAACCCCCAAGGAAATTCAAAAGTTATGTAATCTATAACATTTATCATAAGCACAATTGAAGTTGGAGTAATGAGTAAATGAGAGAAATAATGTGGATAAATACTCCATGAAGTGATCATTTAGGCTTGATTTTTACTGACAGAAAATGCGCCAAGGAAAAAAAAGCACACAAAATGTGTGCCACAGGGGCTATATCTAACATAATTTTTCCTTTTAGTAAAAAAAAAAAAAAAAAAAAAAAAAAATTATACTCCTAATGTTTTACTGACTACTAAAAACAATATTTTTAAAAAGTAAAAAGAATAACATATTCCACTTAAATTTTTCATACTGCAATGTATTTTTCAATATTGTAGCCCTATTTTTAACAACGAAATACTTTTTATTGAAATTTGCAGTTGCCCACTATCATAGTCAATAAAACTCTTGTTAGTTTACTGTGAAATGTATTATACTGATGGCAGCTGCAAGCCACCTGGAGCAGCCACTGCCAGTATGCCTGCTACAGAGGGAGGTATGGCTGGGGTTGCATGCTCCGTGGAGTTGGCAGGAGCCAGGGAAAAGCGGGAGTCCTGTCCCTTCTGAGTTGGGATGGGAGTTCCCTGGGTGTTACAGCAGCTGCCCAAGCCATGGCTGTGGACCTGGGCATCCCTGTGCTCTTGGACCCCAGGAGCAGGTTGAAGCCCAGCCTTCCCATGCACAGTTGCAGCTGCTCATGTCAGGGTTGCACACCTGGAACTCCAGTCCATGGAGCAGGCAGGAATCCTGCCCTCCTGAACACAGCTGCAGACACCTAAGTTGTGGCTGTGGACCTAGGCATCTCTGCACTTTTGGAAGCCTGGGAAGGTCCCCTTTGCCCTTGGAGGCTCAAAAGCGCCTGCTCAGACTACCTGGCTTCTCCCTGCTCTCAGAACCCATTCTAATCTCTGAGAAAAGTTAGGGCTGAGTCCAGGCGCTGTAGCAGCCTGGCAGAGTGTGCACATGCCCAAGGCAGTGCTGACATGCCAGCCACCTGTTGCCTCAGCTTCCACTGCCTCAGCTCCCTCTGGACTCCTATGCTGAGGAGCATAGGAGTGAAGTTGAGGTGGTGCTCTGGGCAACTTAGTGCTGGCCTGCAAGTGCTCCTTGCCCTGAGCTAGGGCTATGGCTTCCTCTTTGGGGCACTGTGGTTCCTGGTATCGCCAAGTTCCTAGACGCCACCATGTTCCCTGGTGCCAGTCATTGAAGCTACTTGCACTGCACTTGGTTTGCTGTAGTTTCACAGATAGCTGTCGCCCATTCTGACACCTGGAGCTGACCACCCTGTCGCAGCAACTGGCGTGTCTGACTGTGCAATGGCCAGATCCCATACTTGCTCACACACCCTTCACTGCTCCATGCCTGACTCACCTTTGGCAGGCATGGAATCTTTTATGGTTTATAATAAAATTGTGAATCTCTTTACTGATAGGGTTGGAAGAAACAACTGTATGTCATACTATTTCATTTCAACTAGGGACATATAAAACTTTCCACCATTGCCAACATTTATTATATTATGACATATCATGGAGAACTTCCAATCATTAGAGATAAAACTAAATAATCACTGAAAATTATATTGTTGAAATGTTTAAGTGTAGACATTAGTTGCCTTATGAAAATGTGATGCAAGTTTTTACACAAGAGCACAGTCCTTTGAAACTTAAAACATTGTAATTCCATTTGCATTTATAACTTATAAATTTAAATTTATAATAAGAAAATACAAAAGTTCAACAGAACTTTAGAATTCTGAAATATAAAACATATTGACTTAATAAATAACTATACTTAGAGTGCATCTTTTGAGGCACATTAAAAGTCATTTAGTCCAGATGTGACATGATGATTATATCTTCTATACATAGCTTTTGTCAAATGATCATCCCAATGATTACATAGAGTAATAAAAACTCAACTTCTATTCAAGACATCACATTCTACCTTTGAGAAACATTATTTTAAGCTTACTGTCAATTAAAAAAGAAAATATTACACAGAAAATCTCAGAAAGAATGCAAGTTTTCTATAACAATTTGAAATCATAAATGCTTTTGTAATGTTATTCAGTCTTTTTTAGAATCAATAAAGGATATATAAATGGAAATAATACTTTCTATTATAGAGTTTTAGCATATTTGTTTATTGCCTAACAATATTATTTCCATATTTCTATACTTAGTTTTATAAATTAAAAAAACTTATTTTTGAAATTATGTCACATTATTAAATACATAGTCTTGATATTTTATACTATAATTAAATATTTCTATCTTTCAAAGCTTATAATGCAGTATTCCATTATGTTATTTTCATACTACAATAGTATGTGATATAAATTAGGTCAGATATAAATAATTGGTCAGTAGATAAATGCCAAACTTACATGATTTCAATTATATTCATGTTACCCTCATTTTAAACGTTTTATTAATTTTTAAAAGCTTAATATTGTAGAAATTACTTAAGTTTCTCAATGACATCTACAAGTATTTTCTTCTAATTAAAAAAGTAACATGTTATTTAAAAAAAAATTATACCTCATAAAAAATCTACACGAAAATTAATCTCTCCCTAAATACAACTGTTACTAGTACTTTTTACCTTTAACGTTTTAATTAAATTATGTGGGCTTTTGTCATTTTATATGTATCTGTATCACTTTTCTTTTCTAATAATAAGTTACAAGAAAGAATATGACAGGTTCTAATTTTTTCTACATAATGCTCTATAGTGAGTGTTACACGATGCACTCCCAGTTACATCTCAACATTTACTTGCAATCTTATTTCCCAGTATTCTTTTCATGTATTTAGTACTCCATGTTAATTAGAACTTATTCTTCAATCAACTTTAGATATTCTCCACCCTGTATTTCTAAACCATGACCCATGGCACACTGTTTTGTTTCTAAGATGTCTGTTGCAAAGAGTTACAATTATCATTATAATGTGAAATTTTACATAATCCCACAACATAAAATAAAGGGCACTTGTTCATTCAGGAGATTGCACATGCTGTGTGCTGTAGTGTAATGACAGCTGAGAATCATTGTTTCATAGTGTCATTCTTCTATTATCCTAAATAACCTTAATATTCAAAATAAAACATTTTTTTTAACATTTACTCAAGGTGTGGTAATATGCTAAGCATTTTACAGAACAAAGTTTTCTGATTTATAAATATAAAAACTACAGGATGTGTTATTTATTTATAGAAAGAGTTACTTATTTTGTCAATGATAATCTGTTTTTGCCATATTTGCACATATAATAATAAGATGGATAGTCTTGAATTACTAAGGTCTAAATAAAGGTGACACAAAGCAGCACACACTCAATATGTTCACCCCCAGTATGCCTTGTACCTCCAAGTATAAAGAAAGCCTTTGGGAGCAATAAAAACTCCATTTGTTTGCAGGTTTCCTGGCTTTGGGTAGGGCAATTTTTAAGGCATTCATTTAAAATATGTTTAATTGGTTTGAGAAGAAGGGCTTCTATATGAAAGTGTGACAAATTATTATAAACATGATGGCTTAAGACAACATGAATTTATTATCCTCTACTTCTGGAGGTCAGAATCTAACTTTGACTCTCTTGCCTCCCTTTTATGCATGTAAGAATCTCTGTGATTACATAATCCAGGATAATCTACCTATCTTAACATCTTTAATCACATTCTTAAAGTCACCTTTTCTTATAACCTGACTATTCACAGGTTCTGGAGATTAAATTATGCACATATTTGGGGGGAGTTATTATTCCTACCAAACCAAACTGAAGTATGTAATTATTCATTAGACAATGTGGGACTCTGAAAATTACTGCTAAGCAACATCATCTGAATGTTGGGTGTGCATTATTTGCTTTAACAAAAAGAAGGCAAAAGAAAAAATACAACATGGCTTCAGATTTAACTTAGAATATTTTATGAATAAATTCTAGGTAACACATTATTCTTGGTGAAAACGAACATAACACATTATTTAGAGTATTCCGTTTGTCTACTTTATTTGTATTTTGTGGGTCAGTTATATTAAATACCTGCATCCTTAAATAAAATATAAAACTTAGATTTGAGCTTGTTGTGAATTTTAGTATATCATTTAGTGACAAATATGAGAGTTCTTTGATGAAATGGCATTAAATTATAAGTAAGGGATTGTATTGGTCATATAAATTATGATTGGGGCCAGTTTAATTTTCTGGGGTTACATATGAATGAGAAAATGGGTGTTAGCATTTTTATGAGGTCACAAAGTGTCTGTTGTTGAATAATGACTAAGAATAAATATCCTATCAACAGAATTTTAATCGTCCTCCTGTTCTACTTTGAAGGAATCACTTCAGTAATGGATAGGTACTTACTGCTTATCATTTCATTGCAGGACCCGCTTTAAAACACAGTTGACCATTTAACAGCCAGCTTATATTTTAATTCATTTTATATTAAAAAGTAGATTATCTCTTTGTTACCTTGTTGTCATGAATCCCCGGGTATGACTGACACAACTGTGTAATAAGTAAAATACAATGTGATGAACACACATCAGACAGAACAATAATTAATAAACTAGGATTACTATATCATATGTTTTTGCATGTGAAATATTATATTATGAACTGTAAATCCTACTTTGTCTGATGTTGTGCTGGAAGACAATGTCCAAGAGATCAGTTAAAGAAAAACAGAAAGTGAGTTCTATGGCTATAGAACTTAGAGAGGATAGGTTTTCTCTACGAGAGCTGCCTCAGATGCAGAGTCAGTTACTAAAGTACTTGTTTAGAAAGACCTTCACTACCTAATACAACTCAGACTGAATTGGCTGATAATTACATTTAAACTTGGAGAACAAGGATATAGAATATACTCTTATTTTGGAGCAAGATATAGTTAAATACTTTTTAATATTAAAACTGTAAGTTAATGATACTCTTTATTGAAGCTGTGCAAATGTTGTTACAAACACAGAAGCTAATTAATTTTATATGTTACAATTGTGAAGAAATCCAATGTCAGTGTTTACATATCAATGGTTAATATATGCAAATAGTAGATGCTTTAGGGAAGATGTGGTTATAGATGCTTATGATAGCTTAAAATTTTACCTTGATTTAAAACAAAAAAGATTAATGTATTAGACTGAAGTGATTTAGCTCTAAAGTATGCATTTTATGGTACATAAGGTTCACAAAGTCTTCTTTAGAATGTTACAGACTTAAAAGCATTCACCTTTATTTTGCTATAAATTATTATAGAATAATATTGATATGATTTATTTTATTTTAGCAGACAATCAAGCCTTCTATATATAAAACATCTTTTAAGTAAAATGGGTTAAAATGAGTACTTTTCAAATTTTGTATGCCTTTTTATCCTTATTAACAATCATATCCTCTATTTTTTCCTTCATTTTCAAAATAATAGAAAGGTCTGCCTTAATTGTCTTACAATTATCTTATTCTTTATCCTTTTAAGATATAGACCTTTCCTATTTGAGGTTGACAAAAATATTGAGATTTAACTAGTCCAGGAAAAAATAATAGTATGCTAGCCTTTGGTCCCTGGGTATTTTCATTATTGCTTTTGCTTCTTCTAATGCCCACTGACACTGTGCAGTCTTCCCCAGGTCTTCTGGTCACTTCAAGTTTCTGGTCTATCAAGTCACAAGTGGGCTCACAGACTGGCCTCTAGCTCTTTGCTTATGTTTTCATCTATCAAGGATCTATTTACTTACTTTCTCTGCATCTCTACAAAGGAATCCATGGTCCCAGAGTTTGGCAATGTTCCCATTGCCAAATGGGATCGGCAGATTATAGTGGTAGTTTTATCATGGTCCTAATGTTCCTACTTCTGTCTGGTAATCATTATTTTGTTACTTTTTTTAGACTCATTTTCTCCCTCTTCCCCTGTCGAACTTATGTATTGCCAGGGCAAGTAGGTACAGGTAACTATAATTAGTTGCAACATTAGTTTCTCTGATATATCAACCCTTTCCAAAATTCAGTTTGCAAGACTAAAATTTTGAAAAATACCGTAGGGATTTTTAAAAAAATATCTGCTAGAAATACTTATTCTAAAAATTATTCCATCTAATGGGAGGGGATGGTAACCTGGTTTTTTTCTCAGTTGTGTCTTATGAATTGTTCCATCCTCCCCAGCTGAGCAATGTCCACCTAATTTTCATTATGAGTCTCAACACCCTCCCACCTTCACACATTTTCAGTAGATGCCTTATCATTCCAAAGACAGATTAAGATGAGATATTGGGTTACTCTTGCCTCTGCAGTTCTCTTTTAGGAGTCCTGAGGATGAGTATACTATCAAACATCCTGGAAGTCTGTAAATAGAAGCCAGGGAATTAAATACTTTTATATGTATTATTTTGCCCTATATTTCAAGGATATTATCCCTTTAACATTATGTTTTCCTTATTTTTGGAAGTGAGTAGCTATTTAATCTTGTATTTTTTCCCAATTTAATAACTGGAAGACTATGGCAATGGAGTAAGGAGAGTATTTAGTTCTTCTAGGGCAAGATTGGAGTCAATATTGCCCTTAAATCAGTAACTGCCCATGCTTACTCTGAATGACACATCAACTGAAATTAGTGATTTCCCTTTTGTGTACTCATTATCATTATTTATATCTTATATATGCTTTAACACACTTTCAGTTGTTCTCAGGTGACTGTTCAGAATGCTGACTCTCCCAAATAGCTGGAATTACAGGCAGGTGCCACGACATCTGGACAATTTTTGTATTTTTAGTGGAGATGGAGTTTAAGGGTTTAACCATATTGGCCAGGCTGGTTTCAAACTCCTGACCTCAGGTGATCTGCCTATACCAGCCTCACAAGGTGGTGGGATTACAGGCCTGAGTCACCATGGAGGCTGAGGCAAGAGAATCACTTGAACCTGGGAAGCAGAGGTTGCAGTGAGCTGAGATCATGCCACTGCATTCCAGCCTGGGCAACAGAGCAAGACTCCATCTCAAAAAAACAACAACAACAACAAAAAGAATGCTGACTCTCACATCTCTGGTGCTCTTCCTTTGCCAAATCCCTGGTCTAAAGTGCTTAAGTATTCCTACAAACACATTAGTCATCAAATAAATATGGAAAACATTCCATATATAATATCCCTTTATGGAGGTTTATAAAATACATTAGAATTGGAAATCCTCTAAACCAACCTGTGGTAAAGAAATCTGCTTAACTTTGTTTTGCACTCTATCTCTATCAAAGTTATTTTATCCTAGCATCTTTTGTTTTCTAAATAATATCTCATAAATCTAGGATTCTATAGAACAAATTCTAAGAAATAGTGCTTACGCTAGTAAATTGGGATGCTTAATGTAGGGGGAAGAAAAACTTAGAACAGACAATGGAATAATGAAGATTATAGGAGAGTAGCATGACCAGCTGAAAAAAACACATTCAACTCTTCTATCCTTGTCATTTCTTTGCAGGTTTTGCCCTCCTGCTCCCCAGCAAATGTCAAAATGAGCAGTAAAACCACATTGGTATACATGGGTTCCTTAATGACAAGTTCTTGCTTCCTAAGACTGGAGCAATAAAATCAAAATAGAAGTTTAAAATATTTTTTTTTTTTTTGCTTTTTAATACAAAGCAACAGTTTATTTAAGATTCCTTGCTATTCATCCGCAAACCATACAGTATAATAACTTACCCTGAAAACCTGTATTAATTCGTGCATTTTTTTACAGCAAATTAAAGCAAGGAAAAATTCACTTGATTGTATCTGTTTACCTTATGCTGTACTGTCATAGTTGCTCATAAATAAAAACATGATATGTTATTAATCAAACTACTCTAGGAGAATTAAAAATGCATGCAATAGAAATAAAAATTTTCAAAACAGAAGGACATGTAATTTATTAATCAAATACAATAATTTAAACACTTTCTAAACTTTCTTATTTCAAAGAGTAAAGTTACACTTGTTGAGCTTCTGAGCAATTGATCTGTGGCCTTCAAATTTTATCCTATTATGTCATCTTAAACATGTACGTTTGGTGATGCCTATTAGTTTCATCTCTTTGCAGAACGATCCATTATAATGAACTCATGCTATCATTTCATCTTCAACCCCCAAGGACTGTCTGCTTTATGAACTCTGCTTTGAAGCTAACACCTTCATTTCCTTCTTTTTTTTTTCCCAATGAAATTCGAAACTTAATTTAAAGTAGCAAAGACAGATTAAGCTATTTGCATTTTAATTTAGATTCTCATTAATATTTTCATTTTTAAAATTAGTTACTTATTCAAAGTAACTAAAATTTTGGACAATGGTAATCTTTCAAGGGGAGAGCAGAGTGATTCTTTTTCATTCATTTTTATTTTTCATTCCTGTCTCTTCAGAATTATGTCACAACTTTTTGTAGTCTGGTGAGCAATACTGTAGCTAACGTGATTTAAGGTGTGCATTCTGACTTACTAATGAAAGAGTAACCTTTAAAATTACTGTTATATAACATTTAACATACAAAAGTATACTTTGCAAGTTACTCTTCAATATACCACCATGAATTTTGCATTCTGAGATAACTTCCCTTCTTTCCACACATTTCAATTCAATTTAATCCATCAGAGACGAAATAGATTTACCCTGACTATTGTCACACATTTCTCTAGGTGCAGGGATATCGAAGTAATTAAATCTCCTGGTGCCTCTAAGACTCTCCAGGTTATAAAAAATAGATTGATGGGTAAATGAATAATTGCAATTTTATGTAATGAGTTCTAAATCAGATATATAAATTTAATATGGGATCACAGAATTGGAAAACCCAATACCACTTTCCCTCAGGAATAGTTATCAAGAAGATGGCAGAGTAGAACTAAGACTTGAAGAAAATTCCATGTTATTTACAATCTTCTGACTCACTTCAAATATTCTGCAGAATCTAGACCCACCATAACATGTGTTAGTAGACATGGATGACATTCACTAGAGAGCTTATGTATCAGAACACCTACAGATAATGAAAGAGGACACGTTAGGAGTCTAAGAGCAAACAACTTATAAAATTAGTAATGAAAAAAATGCTTTTTCCCCATAAATCTTTAAAATAAAATCTGTTTTATATTTCACAATTTAAAATGATATCTGATTTTTGACAAACCTGACAAAAACAAGCAATGGGGAAAGGATTACCTATTTAATAAATGGTGTTGGGCAAACTGGCTAGCCATATGCAGAAAGCTCAAACTGGATCCCTTCCTTATACCTTATACAAAAATTAACTCCAGATGGATTAAAAATTTAGACATAAGACCTAACACCATAACAACCGTAGAAGAAAACCTAGGCAATACCATTCAGGACATAGGCATGGTCAAGGACTTCATAACTAAAACACCAAAAGCAATGGCAACGAAAGCCATAATAGACAAATGGGATCTGATTAAATTAAAGAGCTTCTGCACAGCAAAAGAAACTATCATTAGAATGAACTAGCAACCAACAGAATGATAAAAATTTTTGCAATCTAGCTATCTGACAGAGTTAATATCCAGAATCTGCAATAAACTTAAACAAATTTACAAGAAAAAACAAATAACCCCGTCAAAAAGTGGGTAAAGGATATGAACAGATACTTCTCAAAAGAAGACATTTATGCAGTCAACAAACATAGGAAAAAAAGCTCATCATCACTGGTCATTAGAGAAATGCAAATCAAAACCGCGTTGAGATGCAATCAAAACCACGCCAGTTAGAATGGTGATCATTAAAAAATCAGGAGACAACAGATGCTGGAGAGGACATGAAGAAACAGGAACACTTTTACACTGTTGGTGGAAGTGTAAATTTGTTCAACCATTGTGGAAGACAGTGTGGCAATCCCTCAAGGATCTAGAATTAGACATACCATTTGACCCAGCAATCCCATTACTGGGTATATACCCAAAGGATTATAAATCACTCTATTATAAAGACACAGGCAAACGTATGTTTATTGTGGCACTGTTCACAATAGCAAAGACTTGAAACCAAATAAAGGATGGAAGTACTTAACAATAGAAGTATTTAATTTGATATTATAATGATAATCACAGTGATGATTCAGAAAATTAACCTTTCTTCTCTAAGTTGGAAGTGATCTAAGACTTTGGCATAATGTTTGAAAGTGATGAAGATGTATAGTTGTCATTTTATTTTATTTTTAATTATTATTATACCATATTATTATTAATTATTATTGTACTTTAAGTTTGGGGTACATGTGCAGAACATGCAAGTTTGTTACATAGGTATGTGTGTAACAATACAATGCCCATCAATGATAGACTGGATTAAGAAAATGTGGCACATACACACCATGGAATACTATGCAGCCATAAAAAAGAATGAGTTCATGTCCTTTGCCGGGACATGAATGAAGCTGGAAACCATCATTTGCAGCAAACTGACACAAGAACAGAAAACCAAACACTGCATGTTCTCACTCATAAATGGGTGTTGAACAATGAGAACACATGGACCCAGGGACAGGAACATCACACACCAGGGCCTGTTGGGGAGTTGAGAAATAGGAGAGGGTGAGGGTATAGAGGAGGGAAAACATTAGGAGAAATACCTAATGTAGATGACCAGGTGATGGATGCAGAAAACCACCATGTCACATGTATACTTATGTAACAGACTTGCCCATTCTGCACATGTAACCCAGAACTTAAAGTATCAGAATAATTAAAAAATACAATGAAATCAAATGACAACTGTATATCTTCATCACTTTCAAACATTATGCCAATGTCTTAGATCACTTCCAACTTAGAGAAAAAAGGTTAATTTTTTGAATCATCACTATGATTACTATTATAATATCAAATTCAGTACTTCTATCATTTAGTTATATTTGATTGGATGATGATATAATTTTTATATTATGAGAGATTTATAAATTTGTATAAACCTTTTAAATCTTTTTTTATTCTAAATGACTATGACTGTTTTAATGATAAAATACAAAATATATATTACAAAATTTAAATGAACTAAAACAAAGTATTTCTCTCTTAATACTGGACTTAAGAAATAATATCTTTGGGACAAATTCACAAAACGATGTTTAGTACTCAATTATGTATTGTTCCTGAACACATCATGCTGATTTATTTATCCTTAGTATCTTTAGATATATTCTTTCTTCTTGTATAAATTTCTCACCATCAAGTATCTTTAGATATATTCTTTCTTTCTTGTGTAAAGTTCTCACCATCAATCCATCAGCTAAAGCCCTGTCTGTTTTTCAAATTCTTATTAAATATAACTACATTTGGAAAGCCAGGAGGTTGAGCATCTACTCCTTCCATTGTTAATCACTACCTATATAACACTGTTTTTGAAACTTGTTCATATTTCATATTTCTCTTTGTACTTCCTCACTTTTCACTGAGATTTGCTTACAGACTTATCTTGTTTTGTTTTTGTTGCTATTCTTGTCAACTAGCACAATACTGATATATGATAGGTACTAATATTTCAACATAAGAGTATAGGACAAAGTACAGAACATAGAAATTAAAGGTAAATTATTAGAAGTAACACTCTAACGGCTGTTTAGATTAGAGGCTTTGATAATTCAATTCAGACTTTACAAATACTAGTCACTTGTATATGTCTATATGATTATATATCATTTTATCCTAGCTTTATGTTCTTCATTCATTAAATCATAAAATTTATATTCCTTGCTCCAATGATATGCTTACAAAGCATCTTATTGTTCTAATTTGGCTTCTAGTGCATTTTTCATAAAATGAATAATATATACTAGCATGGCAAGCTAAGTGCAGTTCCATTAACAGGGATTTAATAGTAAATTAATCTGTCTATATTCTGTTTTATTACAAATGAAACTCATACACAATTCTTGCTCATGTGACATGTGCATATTAGAAACATTCAGTTTCTCTGTTACACTTTAAGGTAGTGATGCTTGTTTATAGGTGCTATAGTAAAAAGCAATATAATTGAATGTATCAAGAATTTCAGTTCTCCATTGCTTAGGGACATTTTGTCTTATGTTTTCTTCATTTCTACTCTTACCTAATGTCAACGCCAAATTGCTAGCAAAGCAGGACCCAAAAGCAAAACTTTTCAAGGGTAATCCCATTGAGCTATTTCCTAGTGTTGCCATATTAGTATTGTTCACTCACTCACATATTCATTCATTCAGAAAATTAAGGTACCATCACAATCTTAATGTGGTTATAATCTAGCAGACTAGGGAACGAAATATGTTGGATGCCACGTTAGTAATATGTATGTGATACACTGAATTAGTTTGTTCTTGCACTGCTTTTAAAGACATATCTGAGACTGGATAACTTATAAAGGAAAAATGGTAATTTATAAAAGAAATGTAAGTTTAATAAACTTACATTTCCACATAGCTGGGGAGGCCTCACAATCATGGCAGAAGATGAAAGAGAAGCAAAGGCAAATCTTACATGGCTGGAGGCAAGACAGCATGTGCAGGGAAACTACTCTTTATAAAACCATCAGATCTCATGAGATTTATTCACTATCATGAGAATAGCATGGGAAAAACTCACTCCCATGATTCAATTACCTCCCCCTGGGTTTCTCCCATAACACAAGGAGATTATGGGCAATACCATTCAAGATGACATTTGGGTGAGGACACTGCCAGAACATATCGTTCCACCCCTGACCCCTCCCAAATCTCATGTCCTCACATTTCAAAACCCATCATACCTTCCCAACAATCCCCCAAAGTCTTAACTCATTTAGGCATCAACCCAAAAGTCCACAGTCAAAAGTCTAATCTGAGACAAGGCAAGTCCCTCCCACCTATGAGCCTATAAAATCAAAAGCAAGTTAGTTACTTCCTAGAAACAATGGGGGGGCACAGGCATTGGGTAAATATCCCCATTCCAAATGGTAGAAACTGGCCAAAATGAAGGGGCTACAGGCTTCATGCAAGTCCAAAATCCAGTATGGCAGTCTTTAAACCTTAAAGTTCAAAAGTGATCTCCTTTAGACTCCATGTCTCATATTCAGGTAACACTGATGCAAGAAGTGGGCTGCCACAGCCTTGGACAGCTCTGTCTCTGTGGCTTTGTATGGTACAGTCCTCCTCCTGACTGCTTTCACAGGCTAGCATTGAGTATCTGGCTTTTCCAGGCACACAATGCAAGCTGTCAGTGAATCTACTATTGTGGGGTCTGGAGGACAGTGGCCCTTTTCTTATAGCTCCACCAGGTAGTACCCCAGTGGGGACTCTGTGTGGGGAGATCCAACCTCACATTTCCCTTTTGCACTGCGCTAGCAGAGGTTCTCCATGAGGGCTCCACCCCTGCAGCAAATTTCTGCAATGACATCCAGGCATTTCCATACATCCTCTGAAATCTAGGAAGAGGTTTCCAAACCTCAGTACTTTACTTTTTTTGTGTACCTGAAAACCTAACACCACATGTAAGCCACCAAGGCCTGGGACTTGCACTCTCTGAAGCAAGAGCCTGAGGTGTTTCTTGGCCCCTTTTTGCCACACTGGAGCTGAAGCAGCTGGGATACAGGACAGTATGTCCCAACACTGCACAGACAGGGGTGCTCTGGACCCAGCCCAATAAACTATTTTTCCCTCCTAGGCCTCTGAGCCTGAGATGGGAGGGGCTGTGCTGAAAGTCTGACATGCCCTGAAGAAATTTTCCCATTGTCTTGTTGATTAACATTCTGCTCCTTATTATGTATGAAAATTTCTGCAGCAGGCTTGAATTTCTCCCCCAAAAAGTGTTTTTTCTTTTGCATTATCAAGCTGCAAAATTTCCAAACTTTTATGCTCTGCTTCCTCTTAAACACTTTGTCACTTAGAAATTCTTTTCTGCCAGATACCCTAAATCATCTCTCTTAAGTTCAAAGTTCCACAGATCTCTAGGGCCAGGGTAAAATACTACCAATCACTTTACTAAAACATAACAAAAGTCACCTTTGCTCCAGTTCCCAAGTTTCTTATCTCCATCTCAGATCACCTCACCCCTCACCCTGGACTTTATTGTCTATATCACTATCAGCATTTTGGTCAAAGCCATTCATCAAGTCTCTAGGAAATTCCAAACTTTCCTGCATCTTCCTTTCTTCTGAGCCCTCCAAGTCTCCAGGAAGTTCCAAACTTTCCCACAGTTTTCTGTCTTCTTCTGAGCCCTCCAAACTTTTACAACCTCTGCCTGCTACACAGTTTCAGGTCACTTCCACATTTTTAAGTATCTTTACAGCAGCACTCCACTCTTCCGGTACCAATTTACTGTATTAGTCTGTTCTCACACTGCTAATAAAGACATACCAGAGACTGGGTAATTTATAAAGAAAAAGGATTTTAATGGATTCACAGTTACACATGGCTGTGGAGGCCTCACGGTCATGGAGGAAGGGGAAGGAGGAGCAAAGGCACATCTTACAAGGTGGCTGACAAAGACTATGTGAGGGTAACTGCCTTTTATAAAACCACCACATGTCCTGAGACTTATTCATTATCACAAGAACAGCAGAGGAAATTCACCCTCTCATGATTACATTACTTCCCACTGAGTCTCTCCCATGACACATGGGGATTATGGAGGCTACAGTTCAAGGTAAAATTTGGGGTGGGGACACAGCCAAACTATATGAAACAGTGAGGTTACAAGGGAGATTTACTATTTGTATTTGTAGAAGATGGGGTAACTGTTAGTAAATATTAATAGCAATGACAGTTCAATAATTGTTTAGAAAAAAAAAAGTAATTGAGAAAATTCCAGCTCTATAATAAGATATAATCTGTAATCATGATGCAATAACTATATGACTTCAGGGAACTCATTGTACATGATATCAGGTTTTCACCACCATATTTCAAGATAATGTTGCTTAAGCTGTAATTACTGCTCTCCAGAGGGGTTGTAACAGTCTTAGCTCTGCAGATGTAAGTGTGCAGAAAAAAGAAACTTTCTTTTAATTGTCTTTTTTATTCCATTCTCTTATGAAATGATGAAATATAATTTTCAAAACAAACTTTACTTAGAAACTAAAGAATAATAAAACAAAAATAATACACATATACATGTAAGTAAATGACTCTATTGTTACTTCATATCAGTATATGTAACTACTTAACAATTCCACTTGATTGTCTAATCATAACTTTAAACCAAAATATTCCCAAACCAGAAATCTTAATTTCCAACGCCAACCTACCATTTCTTAAGTCACAAATCTAGGAATCATTCTTGATTCTCCCATTTCTAGAGTCTGTATATAATTCATTAACAAGTTCACAAGCTCTTTCTCTGAAATCACAAATTCCTTCCACTTCTCTTTATCTCCATGGCCCTACCCTTAACCAGATATCATCTGGGTAACTACATTATCCTCATAATTGGTTTCAATTAAATAATCTTCTGATCAGCATTCCCTAAAATTCATTAACACAGAAGTTAGAGAACTTATTTTTAAAATATAAAATTAAATCAGGTTCCTTTAAAAAGTCCTTAGATGTTTCTCCATTGCTTGTCAAATTAAATCTAAACTGATTACCAGGACCTATAAGATTCTTGCACATTTGGTTCCTGCTGATGCCTTCAGCTATAGTTATAGCAGTAGCCACTCACTGACTGTATTCTAACTACACTGACTTTCTCCAGGTTCCTCCGGTAGCTTTTATATCTTACGATTTTGCACTAGCTTTGGTCTTCTTTGGATATTCTTTCTCACTTTTGCCTTTGGTTGGTTTATTCCCACGGTCACTATTAACTCATCGTATTTACTCTGTTTACAAAACATAGCACATTTTAGAACCATCTTATTTATATACTTGTTCCATTTTGTCCCTCACTGTACTATAAGCTACCCAAGGAAAAGGCTGAATATTTTTGTTTACTACCAGGCCCCCAGCATTCTCCATGATACCTGATAAGGATATCATTAAGGATATCCTTATCTAGTAAAGATAATATAAATGTTTGTTTAGTGAAATTATGTATTTATGATGCTAAGATATTTTAGTTTGAGCTGTCTACTATCTGCCTTGTCTTACTAAATATAGTTTCATATTTCTTTCTGCCACAAATTCCTCTGTTTTATAAGGAAGATTAACTTATCTATACAGCTAATATAGGATGGTTTCAGGTAGAAAATGTGGATTCTACTGGTAAAAGTCTCAATTTCTTGGAGATCTTTTTTTTTCATATTTGTTTCCTAGAAGTAGACACCAGACTGCATCCTCTTGTATCAAGCTTCCCTTAACTACTGTTCTAACTTGATTTCTGAAGGGTTTCTCACTTTTTGGCCAATTCAGAGAAAGGAGCGTCTCTCACTTGGAGCCAGGATTTCTCTCCAAGCAGTTCAGCTAAATCCCTGTGCATAGTTTTGCCTCCTTCCATTTCGGGACTCTTGCTTACAGAGAATTTCTAGATATTTATTAGGTCTGTGCAAAAGTAATTGTACTTTTGCCATTACTTTTAATGCAATTACTGCAATTACTTTTGCTCCAATCTAATAAGCTTTACCCCTCATTTCTTTAAGGTCAAACAAAGAGTAAAATTTCTTTTTATGTTCTACTTTCCAGAAAAAAGTCATTTACCTATGTGATGGTTGATATGTTTTAAAATCTAATTTTCAACCGCACCTAATTCTCAAGCATCCTAAATAACTTTTCCTCAAATTAATAATTTGTTGATGTCAAAATCAAATGATAGAATGAATCTCTAAACTTAACATTTTATTCAGGAGTTAAAGAATTACAATTCAGGGCACACACACAGACTCAGTGGTCTTTTGTATGTCTTAAGAACAAAGAAAAGTTTGGTGTAAGAGAAATGTTACATATTGTTTGAAAACAAAGATTATTTTCACTAGACAAGCTCTTGGGTGCTGGCAAGCTCTGATTGTCTAGTGATAGGGGTAGGTAAAACCAATCTTAGAGTCATGGCAGGTCATGTTAGCAGTCACGAAGTCAAACTGGCCTTAGGGTTACAGCAGGTAGTTTTAGATGCTGGACTTGCAGAGAATTCAATTCCTGAGGCTGTGCTTTATGTCCTGAGCGCTTTTTCCCTGGCCTTTCAACTCTGATTTAGTTGAGTATGGCAAGAGTGACCCAATTCACATACACTCAACTTTCACAAATTTAAAACTGAATTAAAAATAAAACAAACACATTCTCACTGTAGGTAAACACATGCTAAAAAGTCATCTTTCATAATATCCTGGCTGCTGAATATGACTAGCTTTTAAGCATAGCACACATTTGGAAAGAGTTGGCTTGTTAGAAATGCTGTCAATGAAAAGATTGTCAGTAAAGGTTGGCTGCCACAGAAACAAATTCTCAGACATGCTGGCTCCTTTAAGAGTCACCAAATCACCTAGAATGAAAATTATTTCTCCTCCTCCATCCCTCATAGGCTGCATTTGAAATACACAACAAAAAATATTTTCTATAGAAATAATTGATTTACTAATTAGGAATTGTTGTTTTAAAGTGTATTTTAGGAATTTGATTATTACTAACATTCATACTATTTTTGAGCTTGTATGTACCTTAATAATTTAATTAAAAAATCTTAAATGATCTACACATTATTTAAAACCTAGAAATGATTTTAGATCAGGGAATTCAAGTGTACACAGAGTGCTTTTAAAAATAATAATGGTTGTAACATCTTCACGCATAGCCTTAAGAAAACTTATCATAAAATGGACATATGGACATTCTATAATAGGGTTTTTGGAATTTTGTGAAATTTTTGATGAAGAAAAGGTAGAGAACTGACTGAAGAGAATCAATCTTTGTTTTAGTTAAGGAAAGAAATAAATTATTTTTCAAAAACTTAAAATCACTCAGATTGCTATGAATTGATCCTTTTATATTTTGAACAAAAATTTCAGTTTTCTTTTTCATATTAACTGTTGAAATGTTTTTAAAAACTGGGGCATATACAAATTTGTATATTTAAATACAAATACATATACTTACTGAATATAAAAATGTAGAGAAATGCAGAAAAGTATTTCAAAATAAAGATTTTTAAAGTTTGTAATTTACCTCTTTTTCTAAAATTAAAAAAAAAGGCATTTTATCTATATCTGCAACAACAGATGGAAGTATTAATAAAGATCCTCCCAGCCTCACTTCAGCTAATGCATTTAGGCATTTATGTGAGAAAAAGCATACATCAGCATGAGGAGAATGTGGTTTTTCACTCATTTTGTTTAAATCTCTATCGTCTGTCATTTAGCTCTTGAATCAGTATGTAAATATAATGAACAGATTTACATGCTCAAGTGTACCAGAGGCAATAAGCATATTTCAAAGTAAAAAAAATACAATAAACTGACTATGAAATTAGCTCTTTACCCTCCCAGTTCTCACTTAATCTTTAAATAGAGACAGTCATTTGATATATCTTTTTTCCTGCTGAGCAAAAGCATATTGCTATGTATTGGCAAATACAGAGAATAAACACTGAGACACTGATATTTTTCTTAAGTAGAAATTACAATTTATTTACAACAATTTCACAAATAACCTTATTAAATAGTTAAATTTTCTTAAGTGCTTATTAAATCAACACTAGAAAGCTTGGATGCGTTTAGATGCAATCACACATTTATTTATATCAAGAAATATATGAGGTGCATATCATCACTAATTACATTTTATAAAATAAATTAAAGAAATAGAATCTTGGTGATATTAAGTAACTTAACTTTTTTTAGTTTACTCAATTACAAACTTCCAGTAACCCATCATTTTAATCATCAATTGAATATTGTCACTTTTTTTGATAATTTTTTGTAAACTTATTTTTTTTGTAATTTTACATAATTTTATTCCATATAGTTCCCTCTTGGTGATACATTTTGTATGTTTATATTAATCAATATGTATTTTAACATGTATTTACTAAGTACCTGTTGTATGTCAGGCATATTTTAGATGCTGATGATACAGCTGATACAGCTATAAAAAAGGATGCTGACTTTACCACCTTCAGTCTCTTCCTCCAGAAAACTACTCTTCTTCTAAATAAAAAGTATACCCTCCTGTTGATAAATTACCTCTATTATATATATACATATATATATTCCCATTATGGCATCATATTCTGCTCTCCATCCCTCAAATTCTGAGTTATTGCAAACAAGAACTACAGTTCCATCCCTATGTCTCTACTCCAGATCACCTTCCTTTAATTTTACACACTCTCCTTCTAGGCCTTGATGAGCCAGCCAAAACATTTGCCACTGCTTATGATTCAATGCATATTCTTTTTTTTTTCTTTTAAGTTCAGGGGTACAAGCGTAGGTTTGTTACACAGGTAAAATTGTGTCACAGGGCTTTGCTATACAGATTATTTCATCACTCAGTTATTTTTCTTGATCCTGTCCTCCTCCCCATCCTCCATCTTCTCAAAGGCCCCAGTATATGTTTTTCCCCCTCTATGTGTCCATGTGGTCTCATCATTTAGCTCCCACTTATAAGTGATAACATGTGGTATTCGGTTTTCATTTCCTGCATTAGTTTGCTAAGGGTAATGGCTTCCAGCTCCATCCATGTCTCTGCAAAGAAAATGATCTCTTTTTTTTATGGTTGCATAGTATTTTATGGTGCATACGCAGAATATTTTTTTAAATACAGTCTATCATTGATGGGCATTTAGGCTGACTCCATGTTTTAGTTATTGTGAATAGTGAAGCAATGAACATACACGTGCATGTGTCTTTATAACAGAATGAGTTACATTCCTTTGGTTATATACCCAGTAATGGGATTGCTGGGTCAAATGATATTTTTGTTTTTAGGTCATTGAGAAATTGGCACACTGTCTTCCACAATGGCTAAACTAGTTTTCAGTGCCACCAACTGAGTAAAAGGGTTCCTTTACCTCCACAACTTAACCAGCATCTGTTGTCTTTTGATTTTTAAATAATAGCTATTCTGACTGGAGTGAGATGATATCTCTCTTTTTTTTTTTGAGATGGAGTCTTGCTCTGTCCCTCAGGCTAGAGTGCAGTGCCATGATCTTGGCTCACTGCAACCTCTGCCTCACGGGTTCAAGTGATTCTCCTGCCTCAGCCTCCCTAGTAGCTAGACTACAGGCATGCACCACCATGCCCAGCTAACTTTT
Organism: Ateles fusciceps; assembly: GCA_036589455.1. Classification (NCBI taxonomy): domain Eukaryota; kingdom Metazoa; phylum Chordata; class Mammalia; order Primates; family Atelidae; genus Ateles; species Ateles fusciceps. The sequence continues at coordinate 2,047,171 of JAZHEH010002703.1, read as the reverse complement.
GTATTTTTAGTGGAGATGGGCTTTCACTATGTTGGCCAGGCTGATCTCGAACCTCTGACCTCAGGTAACTCACCTACCTTGGCCTCTCAAACTGCTGGGACTATAGCATGAGCCATGGCGCCTTGCTTCATTGTGGTTTTGATTTGTCTTTTCTCTAATGATCAGTGATGTTCAGCTTTTTTCATATGTTTGTTGGCAACATATATGTCTGTTTTTAGAAAGTGTCTGTTCATGTGTTTTGCCCACTTTTTATGGAGTTCTTTGTTATTTAAATTTGTTTAAGTTCCTTATAGATGCTCAATATTAGACCTTTGTCAGATGAATAGATTGAAAAAATTTCTGTCATTCTGTAGGTTATCTGTTTATTTTGTTGATAGTTTCTTCTGTTGTGTAGAAGCTCTTTAGTTTAACTGAATCCCATTTGTCAACTTTTGCTTTTGTTGCAGTTGCTTTTGGCATCTTTGTCATGAAATCTTTGCCCATGTCTACATCCTGAATGATATTTCCTAGGGTGTCTTCCAGAGTTTTTATAGTTTTTGGTTTTACATTTAAGTCTTCAATTCATCTTGAGTTAATTTTTACATATACTAAAAATTAGGGGTCCACTTTTAATCTTCTACAAATGGCTAGCCAGTTCTTCCAACACCATTTATTGAATAGGAAATCATTTCCCCATTGCTTGTTTTCATCAGGTTTGTTGAAGATCAGATAGTTGTAGGTGTGTGGTCTTATTTCTGGGTTCTCAATTCTGTTCCATTGGTCTATGTGTCTGTTTTTGTACCAGTTCTATGCTATTTTGGTTACTGCAGTTCTGTAGTATAGTTTGAAGTCAGGTAGTGTGATGCCTCCAGCTTTGTCCTTTTTGCTTAGGATTGCCTTGGCTATTTGGGCTCTTTTTTGGTTCCATATGAATTTCAAAATACTTTTTTCTACTTATGTGAAGAATGTCTATGGTAGTTTAATAGGAATAGCATTGTGATTCAATGAATATTCTAAATTCAGGTTTTCTTTCTATTCAAAGTGAATTACCTAATCAATGTACAAAGTTTTTTCCTTTGGGAAAATTTCTTCTTGCCATAGTATTTCAAAGCCACTCCCTGTACCAAACCAACACATTTATGAACCAAGTTATGAATTCTTCCTCTTTTATTAGGTGATCATAGGGAGCTCCCTATGGCATAAATGCAAGTATTCTCAGAGATTAACTACAGAGGTGATTGACATGATTGTTCTGTGCCACCTGCACATATAGCTTTCTTATCCGTCTAGTACAGCTCAGGTGATATCCAAGATATACCACTGCTATCTTAAAATGGACTGTTGAACTGTTGCTGGGCCTGTATGACCTGTGGCTTAGTGGATCTGACATTAACCAGCTGATTATGGGCATCTCTGGCCACCTGGTCATTTGTTATACCATGGTTAGGCTCTCTGTCTTTACCAAGGTCCAGGAGAATGCCAGTAGTTTTCTGAAAGTTGTATAATTCTCTGATACACATAACACAGTTCCATTACAGAACTCTAGGGAGCTTAATTGCAATTTCTTTATTGATGGCCTAATACCATAGGGTCATATTGTATCTTATTGCCCAAAGTAGCAGGGTATTTTGTACCATAACCTGCTCATGCTATACAACCTCTTGATGCTATTCAAAGCTGGCAGTCATCTTGTCTATTAATCAGAACAGTAATCCAAGTGTAGAGTATGCTGACTCCAGAATGAAGATAGGCCTACAATGCATTGTGCAGCTCTCTTATGCTCTGTAGTATAAGGCAAGCACATGCTTTGAAGGGCATGTTTCCACAAAGGCCACTAATGTATTAGCCATTTCTTTCTCATCTGGCATTATTAGATTAATGCAATTGATACAATGGCACAGGGTAATATTCTGCAAAACACCCAGTAGTTCTAGGTCTCTTTAGATTATAATAAAGGAAAGAAGAGTTATCATAGTCCTGTGTGAAGGCTATAAATGTATACCAGTGACCTTTTCATGTGAATGCAAACTGTTTTTAATCCAGATCAAAGCAAACTGTTTTTCTGTTTTTGGACAAAGATAATAAAAACATATTTACCAGGTCAGTGGCTCATATCCTGTATGTTAGCCTATGTTAATAGGCTCTACAGATTATCTATCATCTGGCAGAACAGCTGCAGCTAAGTTTATTACTTGCTTGAGATTGAAGGAGTACACTGTCATCCTTGAATTCAGCTGGTCTTTGAACAGGCAAGGCTGGTGAATTAACAGGTGGTAAAATGAGGACACTTCACTTATATTCTTTAGTTTAGGCCTTTAGAAATAGCATTTAGTTCTGCCACCTATTTTAGGATGTGATATTTTTATATTTACTATCTTATATAATAAAAGAACAGTTTTAAAAACTTTCAGTTGGCCTTCCACACTAAGACAGTTCTCACCCCACCCAGGTCAAATAGCAAATGAAGGAATTGTGGAAGTACCAAGTATGTTAGTTAAACTGTACATTTAGCAACCAGGGAAATGACCATTGGATTGTGGCCTTAGAAGCTTTGGACCCACTGTGAGGACCTAGGCCAGACTCTATTTATTGCCTCACCCACATTTGTCTACACTCTCACTGAGAGGTCACAATGACAGCTTGAATCACTGGCTATCAACATTAGCTCAAGTCCTTGTCTAATGGTTTTGAAAACATTTTATATTGTCCATTTTTTCACTGTGTAACTATGCAAGTAAAAGGACCACTGATCTCTTCCAGGAAGGACTGAGGAACCATCACTGTGCACACTGGCTGTGGTATGGTCAGTCCTTCCTCCTGGGGTTCTGACTGATCCCTCAGTTAATGTTTTGGGTCCCAAAACTGTCTGTCTGTGTTCTGGAGTCTGTATGATGAAATCGTAGCTATCTTTTGAAATTTCTACCTTTTTCATTCAGAAGTTCTTCTTTCCTTCTTGATTATAGAGTATGAACAGTAGTAGCCTCACTGGCTGCTCATCTTTCTTGTCATTAGGAAAATTGTGTTCTATTAAAAAAATTATAACTCTATGCAAATTAGACTCCTATGGCTGCCCCTGTGATGTTACTTCTTATAACAATAATGAGTCAGCCTGACTTCTGATGTTTGAATACCACCATGTGACTTCTTTTTTTTTTGTCAAGTGAAGACATTTAATCTTTGCTTTCAGATAGCCAAGTTATTTCCTGCTGTTGATTTTTAACATCAGGAAAACCCTTTAAAAAAAAAAAAGGCAAGCAGTGAACTTGTTAGTAAGGTTGCTATTTTCTTACTAACATATAGGCAGACCTTGTCTGTGCTTCACAAACACTACATTTTTTTTTACAAACTGAAGGTTTGTGGCAATCTTGCATCAAGCGTGTCTATCAGCACCATTTTTTTCAACAGCCTAGGTTCATTTGTGTCTCTGTGTCACATTTTGGTAATTTTGTAATATACCAAAATTTTTATTACTATTATCTGTTAAGATGATCTGTGGTCAGTGATTTTTGATACTACTATTGTAATTGTTTTGATATACCATGAACTATACCTATGTAAGATAGCAAACATAATCAACAAATGTATATGTTCTGACTGCTCCACAGACTAGCGATAGCCCAGTCTCTTTCCCTTTCCTTGGACCCCCCTACTCCCTAAGACACAATAATATTGAAATTAGGCCAATTAGTGATTCCACAATAGTCTCTAAGTGTTCAAGTAAAAGGAAGAGTCACATGTCTCTCACAGTAAATCAAAGACTATAAATGATTAAGCTTAGTGAGGAAGGCATGTTGAAAGCTGAAATAGGCTGTAGGCCTCTTTGCCAGCTAGCGAAGTTGTGACTACAAAGGAAACATTCTTGAAGGAAATTAAATGTGCTACTCCAGTGAACACATGCATGATAAGAAAGAAAAACAACCTTATTGCTGATATGGAAAAAGGTGCAGTGGTATGAATGGAAGATCAAATGAGCTACAACATTCACTTAAGTTAAAACTTAATCCAGAGCAAGGCCCTAACTCTCTTAAATTCTGTGAAGGCAGAGAAATGTAAAAAAGCTGCCAAAACATTTAAAAAATAAATAAATAACCTTTGAAGCAAACAGAGGTTGGCTCATAAGGTAGAAGTGAAGAAGCAATCTCCATCACATAAAAATTCAAGGTAAAGCAGCAAGTCCTGATATGGAAGCTGCAACAAGTTATCCAGAAGATCTAGCTAAGATAATTAATAAAGGTGGTTACATAAGGCAACGGGTTTTAATGCAAATAAAATAGCCTTTTATTGGAAGAAGTTGCCTTCTTGGACTTTCATAGCTAAGAAGAAGTCAATACCTATCTTCAAATAATCAAAGAGAGAGGCTAACTCTTGCTTCAGGGTAATGCAGCTGGTGACTTAGAGTTCAAACCAATGTTCATTGAAACATTTCTGAAAAGTCTAGGGCACTTGAGAATTCTGATAAATCTACTCTGCCTCTGCTCTATAAATGGAACAGCAAAGCCTGGATGATGTTTAATTTATTTACAGCATGGTTTACTGAATATTTTAACCCTGCTGTTGAGTCCTATTGCTCCTTTAAATTAGATTCCTTTCAAAAGAGTACTTATTATTGACAATGTGACTCATCAACCAAGAGCTCTAATGGAGATGCACAAGAGATTAATATTGTTTCATCCCTGTTAATGTAATATCCATTGTACAGCACATGAATTGAGGAGTAATTTAACATTTAAATCTTATTATTTAAGAAATAATTCATTCAATGAATATGGACAAAGGAAACTGAAAACCTTCTGGAAAAATTCACCTTTCTAGTGCCATTAATAACTTCAGTGATTCATGGGAGGAGTTTGGAAGAAGTTGATTCCAATCCTCATGGATGACTTTGAGCAGCTCAAGTGGAGGAAATATCTGCAGATAAGGTGAAAATAGCAAGAGAACTAGGACTAAGAGCAGAGCCTGAATATATGGCTAATTTTTTTTCTATTTCATGAAAAAAGTTGAACTCATGAGATAAGTTATTTCTCACAGATAAGCAAAGAATGTGGTTTCTTGAGATGGAATATACTCCTGGTGAAAATGCTGTAAACATTATTGAAATAATAACAAAGAATTTAAAATATTATTACATCAAATTAGTTTATAAAGCAGCAGCAGGGTTTGAGAAGATTGACTCTAATTTTGAAAAATTCTACTGTAGGTAAAATGATGTCAAATACTATGATGTGTTATAAAGAAATCTTTCATGAATGGAGGAGTAAATCAATTTTTCAAATGTCATTGTTGTTTTATTTTTAAAATTGCCACAACCACCTCAACTTTCAGCACCATCACCCTGATCAATCAGCACCAATAATATTAGGACACGACGAAGACTCAGATTATTGTTAGCATCTTTTAGCAATGAAATATGTTTAATTAAGATATGTATACATTTTAGACATAATGTCATTGTGCACTTAGACTACAGTGTAGTATAAACCTAACATTTTCTTTTCCTTTTTTAAATTTTAGTGTTAGAGAATACATATGCTGGTTTGTTACATGAATATACTGGTTTCTATTATAAGTGGTAAATGAACCAGGTGATGTGATAAATAATAACTTGGGGAGATATTTTAACTAAGAATTATTTAATATTAGTCAGGTTATCAATAATTATTGTTCAAGTTTTAATAAATTAAAAGATGCATGAGGTCCACTGTCCAGTTTGATCTTTATTCCTTCACATTTCCTTCATTCCATTTACAATCCCTTGGTATAACCCATACCAGTTTCTCATCATAGTTACTAAGACAGTAATAATATAGCATATGATTTACTTTAACTGTTAATTTTTAGAATATTTTTACCTAAATTAACAGCTTTATTTACCTTTTCTTAGGATATAAATATCTAGTAGAGGCACTAAGTTATTGCCATATTTCTAAAGTTCATTTTGACTCCATTTTCAATATTAATGGAAATTACTGACATATTATTATTTAAAGAATTATAAACAATGGTAATTATTAACTGAAGGAAATAATGATGAGCAATTTTTAAATATAAAAAGTTATTTTGTGCTTTCTTTGTGTGTTTAAAGAGGTTAAATCATTTTTAAAAGCATAGTACTGTAAAACTGTAAGTTTAAAGTATTATCAATTAATTTATTTGAAACTAATTGCTTAGAAGATGAGGATCTTTGCATATACATTCATGTGTGTGTGTCTTCAGCCATCTCTTATTTTCTTACACATTATAATTTATTATTAAACAACAGTATTTACCATGTATGCCTGTATTATGGTTAAGCATAATTTCAATCTGAAATTTAAAATCACATGAAGTTCAAGTTATTTCTTTACATTTGTGGGTAAGAGTCAGAATTTCTTTAAATCAGAGACTTTTATCTGTTGAACACAAACCCACAAATAAAAATTGCCTTGGAGATTTAGGGTATAATAGAAGCATGATACTGAAGTTATTTTTTAAAATTATTCATATAGGTATGTCTGTTTATAATACACATGAAAAATTCCAATTTCATTATATACTTGAACAATTCCAGAGAAAAACCTTAGAAGAAGATGGATGGACTATAACATAGCCCTGCTTGGCACACTGTTGTATATTTTTTTTTTTTCTTTTTTTTTGAGACGGGTTCTCTGTCACCCAGTTTGAGTGAGATTATAAATTCATTATACAGTGGTGAGATTTCAGCTCACTACAACCTCCAGCTCCCAGGCTCAGGTGATCCTTCGACCTAAACCCCTCAAGTAGCTTTGGACCTACAGGCATGCACCACCATACCCATCTAATTTTTTTGTATTTTTGGTAGAGATGGGGTTTTGGCTTGTTTTCTAGGCTTGTCTCGAAATCCTGAGCTCAGGCAATCTGTCCACCTTGGCTTCCCTAAGTGCTCAAATTTCAAACATGAGCCACTGTGCCCAGCCTTGTATAAATTTTACCACAGAAACCCTAAATTTTTAACATAGAAGAGAATGTACACACTCCTCAATATAAGCCCTTTTAAATAAATTTTTTAAAAATCCCTCACCTAATCCCCTCAAGAAAAACATTATGGTTTAACAAGTTCCTCTAATTTAAGAATTCTTCTATCTAATAAAATAGTTGCACATGGGGCTTTGCTTTACACTTTTTCAATAATTAAGCAGCTGGGCTTGATGACATAGGAAGGTGGTGGCAAACTAACAGGTACATATGCTCTCAGAGGAAATTTGTAGAAAGAGAAAAAGTCACCTCATATTTTTTGTTGCCTTTGTTCTAAAAAAGAATGCAGGTTTTCTGGATGTCTGCACCCCAGCATTCAGTTCCAGGTGAGGCAATTGTTTTAGGTAAATAAATTTCCAGTGGAAGTTCTTAGTGTTTCAGCGCAAACAGAAATCTTGCACTGTATCCGCAAAGCTTTGACTTCGGCTGTATCAGCTAAGAGGATTCTGATTCTGAATATGAAACTCTGATTCATCACAAGTTTGACATAGGCTGCTTCAAAAAACTGAAGGAGCTTCCAAGTCTCATTCAGAGCTGCAGCCTGGCAACAATTTCATTTTTGTCTTCTAAGTTGTTTTCCTTTCACCCTTTTGCTGAGCAGAAACCAGAAAATGATTCTGAGAGGAGCTGCATACTGCAACAGATGTATTACACATAAATATACAGAAACATACAGAGAGCCCTGGAGAATATAAGCTAGTGTTAGTCACAAAATCTGTGAATTTCCTAAAACTTAATGCATAAAACAGAAATAAATACTACATTGATCTTGCTAATCATAATGGGATAAAGAGTTACTTCCCAAATAATAACTAATAAAATCTGTGATACAAAGAGAAAAATCAAATCCACGAGGAAACTGTGTGATAACAAAATAATCAGCAGAAAATGTAGTTGATAATTTTTATTTTTCCATCCTCTTAACAGAGGCATATGATTTCTTCTTAATTTACAAGTTACTTAAATGATTGATGTAATATGTATTGTTATCTTAAACTCATCCTGGTTTTCTGTACAATTCATTTCCCTTAGATCCATTCACCCCTTCAGCACCACTGTGTCAGGACTAGGGATAGGGCAAATGGGTTCGTTATGCATTCTTGTTTATCCAAAGTCTTTTTTTAAAGGGCCTTTCCAGTTTCTGCATTTATGCCTTTAAAAACTTGCATAAATACCTTGTGATCACAAGAATAGATGTGTTAATTATTTATACTTTTTCATAAATAAAGGTCAACATTTTTCTCAAGAATGTTTGCACTTTGAGCCTTGAGCAATGTTGCCTAGTAAGGATGCTGACTCAGTTAAAAAACTGTAAAGCTCTCATAGGTAGAGCTACGAAGAGATTTTTCATGATGTAGACATTTCTTTTTATAAAAACATAACATCTACTCTGACTATAAAGTGTATTCTGCCCCAGTTTTTGGACTTCTAGTAGGCTGTTTCTTAAACCATAGATGCAATTAAAATTATTAATCTTACATTCTTAATAAATAAAATTTGGCCTTCAACAAAGGTTAATATCAGTAAAAAATAGATCAACCCCTAATTTTTTATTTTTTACTGAATACAGATAAATGTGTATATATATTATATATAAATATAATATATACAATATAATATATATGTGTATATATACAATACAGATTAATATATATATCTATATATACATATTTATCTGTATTCAGTAAGAAATACGTACTTATATATACATATGTAAAACTATAATTGGGTCCTTTAAAAACAATCTTAATAAAATGTGGCCATATAAAATAAAAATCAATTTAAAATTATTGAACACTGGTACTTGTCATAACCCGTGTGTCTATCATCATGCAAAGACTATATTTAAATTAATAGACTATATTTAAATTAACCATGAATGAAAAATTTTAAAAAAATCATCAACCTCGTGTCTTTGTGTACCTGTGAAAGAGTATTGCTATGACAATTAAATGCACAATTATATATTTAATAGACTTCACTTTAATAAAATTATAATTGTTATGAAATTATAATTTTGCTAATATTTAACATCAAGAAAAACATCACTAGGGCAAGCAAATAGTACTTTAAAAATGATAATTTGCCCATATCAATCCAAACTGAATAGGAAAACAGTCCTCCTGAATTTACCTTATTTTTCATATAGCAAGTCAAAACTATATATTATGGGTGAAATGCCTGAAAGTCTCTATGCAATGCAAGAAGAATATTGATATAACAGAGTCCCAGCATAAAAAATATAGAGCTATGTATTAATCAGAATGAATTATAGCTTTAACTTGCATTGTGCTCTATACAAGAGCAGTGGAGTTGTGCAGGTGAGAAAGAAGGGGTTAATATTAATAATCTATACTAAAACCAGTAAAGCAATAGTATAAAACTTAGTAATTACCCAATTCTGAGACCAGCACACCATTTACATTTTACTTGTATTAGATGCAAATTTTTGAAAAACTGTGTTGAATACTCTTGAATGTCTTACACAGTCATATATTTTGCTCATGACTGCATTTTTAAAATTTATATTTTCTATTTCTCAGTATTTCACATATTTTGGTCTTATTTCTTCTTATTCTATTAATAAGAGATTGTAATCCATGCCATGATTTACAGACGGATTGTGTATTTTGTGATGCAAAACTCTTATGTAACTGGATTTTGGCAGTCAACTTCCACGAAAAAAAATCAACCAAGGATCTGCCAATGCATTAGGAAAAAATGTTGTCCACCCAAGCATTTTTGGGGATAGAAAGAAGGGAGGACAACTATAGGGCAGAGAGTATTTATTAATATTGGGAAGTAGTAGCTGAGGATTAAAATATGATTCTTTGCTATTTGATGTTCAATGTTCTGAACGATTCCTTGTTGTTACAGTAATGTAGTTACCACAGAACTAACACTGTGATTAAGGGGACCTCTTCTCTTTTCTTTCCTCTATGTTAATTACAAGGAGGGATTACACAGGTGAAAGGCAGAGCCTCTATGTGAATTTAATGATATGTCACCATCATAATAGTAATATCACCAAAGAAAGAAGTTTCTCTTAAGGAAATATATGATAGAAACATGGATAACTACGATCACTTAAATCTTGTTTTTTTTTTTTTTTTTTTTCATTAGCCCTTGTTTACAGCAAGAATAACGTAAAATACTCTGCATTTAAATCTTAGATGGTAAAAGTTTACTTTTAGAAAAAAGCTACTTTATGTATCATACTAAGTACCATTAAGTTATGTGGACAGGAGCTAAAATGTAACTGATATTTATCAGAATTAATGCTTTATCTACCTAACAGACACTTCAATTACCTCTTTTTTCTTTTAGCAGTTCCTTAATCCATCGTTATTAAATATATTCTGGCTGACCAAGAGTGTCACAGCATCTTTAACCTGGGTTTTTCAACTGTATTGTGATAAAGGATGCAATAAAAAGTGTAGCTACTTTGAGACAAGGTATTTTCTTCAGGAAAAATGTCCATTACTCTGAGAGCTGCTTTAGCTCCCCCACTCCAGTCCAAATATGAAGTTAGCTATATGCATGCACCTCAGGGAGTGTTCAAAATGATCCATTGAGATAAATAGATAAGATTTATATTTCTATTTTTTAATACAGAATTTTAAAATTTAAAAAAATAAACCTTTATTAATAATATATAGGTTGTCCTTGAGGCTTTCATTTGGTCTGTGCCTGGTATCTCACATGTCGTGTGGGTTGTGTGAACTATCAAGAAGTAGGAGTGGAAGTTCTGGGGCACTGGAGACTTGACAGCAGCAGCCTCTCTATTTCTCTGCCTTGACTTGTATTATAACGTATTGAGGGTTTCCCATGCCTGGTTAAGTAGATTTGGAAAGTACACTATCAAATATAACTAAATCTCACAAAATAGGCAGACAAGTAAGAAAAAATTTCCTCAAAGAAACTACAAATTGAATGCATCTGGAAAAACAAACAGAAGTGAATGAAAAGATTAAGGTGATCTGACACTAGGTACAACACTTGTACAAGTGCCTCAGACATACAATGAGGTGTTATTATGTATTTATGTTTAAATACATAATAATAATGTATTTAGATTCGGTAAATCAGTCATCAATTTGGAAATTCCCATGGAAACTGTTTTAAATATGTACTTGTAACCACTGTCTTAACAATGAATTTGACATTACATGTGTATTGTGCCTTGAAAATCTAGAAATATTTTAATCTCTGCTCCACTAGCTATTGAAAAAATGATTCATTTTAATCTAATACTTTAAAAATATGTCTAGTCACTAAGTATATGGATTATAATAAATAAATACATATATACATATTTATATTTTTAAACAAATAGATCTAATTGAAAGAGCACTATGGCAGAATTAAGTATACACAAGTTTTTTCGTTGATTACTACTAATTGCTTCGGTCTTAGTAAAACACGTAAAATCAAAGGGGTTTTCCTTGATGCCATTATGTTAAAGAACATCCTAGTAAAGTTAGTCTGTCTCACAGTATCACTTTTTTTTCTTTATCAGAACTTAATGGTTATCTGAAATTCTTTATTTGTTTATAAGAATGTATATTTCATGCTGGTTTCTTTTGTTGTCAGTGTGCTTTCTCAATTTCTTTTACTCAGTGAACAATCTTTTATTCATTTTATTTAAAACATAGTTTCCTTTTTGGTCTATGGAAACTATGTTTTAAATAAATGAATAAAATACTTTTAAAAGCATGATGTTTTAAACATTTGTTGTTATGTCTGCCAACTTGATAAACTGGCAGAAGTTCTAAGAAGTATCAACACAGTTTTTGTGCCATGATTTACTACTCAACAGTTATAAACATGTGTGCATGTGCGCGCGCACACACACACACACACACCCCAATTTGAAAACACACAGTTGTCTTGTAATATGGCTACCTACATATTTGCGGGGGGCATTTAGAATTTACAATAATACAATATGATGGCTATTTTCAATCACATAATTCCTTTCTTCACTTTCTATTTGCTTCTTGCCCACATTCCAGACACAGAAGATCTCGTTAGCTAAGTGAATTTCAGAAGAGATTACATATCTGTATAATACAAAAGTGTACATCTTGCACTTCCCACATCATCAACATATTCATCTACATTTGTTTTCCTCTATGTGAGAAATTATAAGATCCTTCATAAAGGAAAAGTGGTAATTCATTACATCTTTGTGAAACAAAACTTTAATAAATGAAATGAACATCAGATAAGCTCCTTGTCTATATCCTTGCAGAAGAATCCTCTTTGATTTTCCCCCTTCATTGTTTCCTGTGAGCTAGCTTTTCCCACAATTACCAGTTTTAACGGTTCCCTAATATTGCACAGAATATTCAGTCTATTGAGAAGCGATTGAAGAATAAAAGGGAATTATTTTACTAAGCTCAAATGAATTTACTAGCAAATTCTATTTTTATATTTTAAATCAACCTTTAGACTATAGAGGGTCAATATTATGAGGATCTACCAATTTCAATAATCAACTGTAAAGGTTAAAATGAGATGACAAATATAGTGTTGCTTCCAAGCTTCTGCCTCGAATGTGTCCTTTGAAAAGTTTTGCAGGCTTTTGTGGCCAGTTGCATCTGGATAATGTAATACATGTTACAGCCTGTGAATTCCATAATCATGAGGTCATTCCCACATTTTCATCCTCTGGTCAGATATTATACCATCTAGACATTCTTTGAACACATTCCCACAGATACGACACACACTTACCATGTCTAGATGGCATAACATCTGACCAGAGGATGAGTGATGCATTCCCATAGATTCAACACATGCTTATCACGGGCAATTAATTTTTCATGTTTGAATGAAAAATTATCTTTTTTGAATTTTAAAAATCTTACCAGAATATTTAACAACTTGATTGCTAGATTTAAAAATTTTAAGGAATAAAAATTAACCTTCAACCTTACAAATTAAATGTTTTCCTTCACCCAATAAAATGTATTCTACCCTAACTTTAAACTTTTTCATCATCATTTATAGTGTTCTTTTCCTTTGATATATATTATATTTATTTACTTTAAAGTATTTGGATTTTTTCCTCTGAATTCTATAAAATAATATCCATTTATACAGATAATATATCTAATCATATGGAGATATATACATAGAATATCTATATAGATATATAGATTCAGATACACATACACACACATATATAAATTTTGTTAGCATTTTGATATCTTATACCATTAGAATTTGGATTGTTTTCCTAAATTAGGTTATGCCTTTGATCCTTTGTGCTTGAAAGAAAAACAAATAAAAATTATTCTCCACAATTTACCCAAATCTTTACAACTTTTGCCACTAACTTTCCTTGTAGAAATAGAAAGTAAAAAGGAGGCATAACTTTCAAATGTTGAATGGTACAAGTTTTTAGCAAAGTATGAGAACTTAAATTTGAATATCTAATGAGTGGCTCTCCTCATTAGGCTATTAGTCATCAGCAAGCTCAGTGAAACATACATCTGGGTTGTTTTTTTTTAATTGCCTTATTTGCCTTTTTATTAAGATTTTGTGATTGTTGAAAATGCTCCTTGGTAATCATGACAGAATATTTTTGGTACCTTAAGACTTCTTCTAATATTAATAGAAAATACAAAACCCTGGCATATTGCCCCTTCTCTGGTGACTATACTCCAGAAGATCCTGCAACTTTTCTTGGGAGGGCGTGTATAATATATGGAGCACTTAAAACATGTAAATATTAATGAGGTTTACATAGTTGTTGCTTCTTTTCCTGTCTATATCTGGGTAAGAGCTACACATGGATTCCTACAATCTTTTATTGTCTTTTTCCATTGTGAATTATTTTTAAATAAAGTGATTATGGTTTGAAGAATATTCTTTCTTTGAAGTAAGAATGGCCATTATTTGCCTTTCTTGTTTTAATTATTTTGTTCATTTATCGTGGTGTGGGGTGAGAGGAGAACATTGTAGTATAGGTAAGTATTTCATTATAAACTGGAAGTCTTTTAAGAGTGTTAAGTGTCATAAAGTAAAGAGAACTTGATTTCATGTTGAGGAGCTTACTTGACATGCTAGCAGTTTTCTTGAAGTAATTAGTTTTACTTAACAAAGCAATTATTTCACGACAATCACTAAAATTGCAATACCTTTAGATTCAGGTAGATGCAAGTGAATAGATTATTGAATGAGAACAGTTAGATTTAGTCTGCTTATGAGTTTGAAAGTAAAACATTTTGTAGAACTATTTTTTTCTTGAATTATATATTATTAGGTATATGTATTAAGAATAGTAATATAATGTTACCTACATGCTACTTTGGAAAATGACTTGGTAAAACTTTACCTTGAAAATCATACTAGATCAAATTATGTGCAATTTGCATAACTTTTTTTTCCATATTATATAATTTTCTTTTTTTTCATTATACTTTACGTTATGGGGTACATGTGCAGATCTTGCAGGATTGTTACATAGGTATACACATGCCATTATGGTTTGCTGCCTTCATCCCCCCTTCACCTACATTAGGTATTTATCCTAATGTTATCCCTCCCCAAACTCCCCCATCCCCTGCTATGCCTCCTCTAGCCCCCCACCCAGCAAAAGACACCAATGTGTGATGTTCTCCTCCGTGTCCATGTGTTCTCATTGTTCAACACCCACTTATGAGTGAGAACATGCAGTATTTGGTTTAAGAATTATATAATAATATGGTAACACAATACATTAAAATATGTTTTTTTCTATAATGATTCTTTCCTGTTGAAACTTGCATGAATCCAGCATTTCTAGTGCTGACATAAATATTTGAAAATCTATAATATGAATTCTCATCTTCTGAAAATGAAATATCTTTGGAGTTTTTAATTTTTTTTTTACTATGTTTTAGTGTTTTGCTTGAGGATATTGCAAAACTTCAGTCTTCAAATTTAGTAATATGCCCCAAATTTTTATAGGCTCATTCCTTTGTGCTTTATAAGTAAAAATACTCAAATAAATATTTTTAAGAAATTGTTACAAACTGACATACACTTGAAGGTAAATACAAGTGAATTTGACTTATATTAAACTAATTTATTTGTATTCTCCTGTTTAGCAATCATAGAATTCAACAATAAAAATACCTTTCAAAAGTAAAAACAAAGTCCAGACATGATGGCTCATTCCTCTAATCCCATTGTTTTTACTTTTGAAGGGTATTTTTATTGTTGAATTCTATGATGGCTAAACAGGAGAATAAAAATAATATACACATACATACATATATATATCTTCTAATTCTCAATATACTATGTAGTTGTCTGAGAAAGTAATATAAAAAGGGAAATAAAATCAAAAAATAAGAATGAGAAAGCTTAAAATGTCCAATTTTTTTTGTGTGTGTAAGCATGTTACCTAAAACCTAAAAATGAAAGAAGTGTAGTCTTCCTTAACCTTGCCTAGAGTTACAGATGGAGGACAGTACAGCAATATAGTAGCATTTTAGAGGCACATGTGGCTAAAATTTATTGCTAAATAAAATCAGAGTATCACCCAAATTCCATAAAAAGTTATTACTAAGTAATAATTTAAGTGGTTTCTTGTGTATCTCACTTAAGTTTTGCAACACACTTGTGAAGTAGAGAATATTATCCTAATGTCACATATAGAGGAACTAAGCCACAGAGAGCTTCAAAAACTAAAAATTTAACACATTTGAATTTTAACCAGATAATTTTACAAGCAGTGATATACAGCAGAAAAGAGGAACATGTGAAATTTTAGATAAAAAGATCTAATTACTGTATATAAAATTCTAGGTCTGAAGACATTATACTAAGACACATTAGTCTAAAAATTCTAAAATAGCAAGACAGAACTCAAATTGTTGTTGAGACTGACTTAAAAAAACAAACCTTGAAGGAAAATGAACTTTGGGCAAAAAGAGCCCAGTGTGTATGCCTGCTGATCCAAGGGTTCCCTATAAAGCTGCCAAGCAAAGGTCTTCAAAATGATCTTGGTACAACCTTCAAAACTGTCAAAGAGTGAAATCCTATTTGATATCTCAGATAACAACATAAACTTTAACGTACTATGCAATCAATTAGGGAGAGTTTTGCTGGTCAAGCACAGTCTCTCCTAATAGAGCAGTGTTAATTTTCTGTAGAATTTTTTAAAAGCAGTGAATCCAAGGATTGGTGGAAATTTACAGGTGAGTGATTTGACATCATCTATATAGAGTGAGACTGCTGTTGAGTGGCTGGCATTCATAAGATAGTTGGTTTTTAATTGCTTGACTTTTAGAAGCGAGGAGGCCTCATTGATTGGCTGGAATGCAAAAGCGTGTTCATTGAGGTGAGTTATTGTTACTTATTGATTAAACTGCATTAAAAGTCATTTCAGTGGCAACTTATCATAAAAATAAAACTTCTACTTACTGATTAGGCATGTTATAAAACTAATCTGAGAGTTGTCATGATACAGAACAATTCGTCTTTTCCTAGGAATATGGTGATATTTTATTACATATTTGTATTTACTGCTATAACTAATCTAGGCATTCCATGAGATAGGTATACTATTACCCACATGTTTTAAAATGCAAAATATGTACTCTTCTGAGAAGGATGCCAACTGGTTTGACAGATTTTACTTAAATCAAAACTTTTATCTACTTCAGGTTGACTTTTGAGAATACAATGTATCTTCAACCTGTGTCATGAGTGAGTTTATTACATTGCTTTATTATTCTCAAGAATACTGTATAACTCTAATTAAGAAGATTTCTAAGCTGCTACAGATATCATCAATTCATGTCATGGAATGTGATGGCTAGAACAGTAAAATTTCCCTAGATAGAAATATTTGTTCAGCTTCATAGTAGAAAAAAATGTTGTTTTTTCCAAGGTATCTAAAGAATAAAAACTCTTTTTTGAATGGCTCATTAAATTTGAAAATATTGATAATATGAGCTAAAGCCATGAAAACCTTTTCAGTTTATTAATAATTAGCAATAAAAACAAGATTAAGTAACACTTATTTAGTTGATATCAAAGACCTTTCAAAGATGTATTTTCAAGTAAGTCATTAATTTAGCACTTATAAGATTTACTTTTGGCAATTAAATCTACATTGCAGACTTCATTAACCTGGTTAGAGTTATTATTCATGATAATAAATTACATCAACAATAAAGAACAGCCTTTTAAAAATGCAAATAGATTTTCCTCCAACAATTCTAAATTAGCAGTATTAATGAGCATGCTCTAAAGAATAATAGAGAAAAAAATCCTAGAATTAGGTATCAAAAGACCTCAGAACTAATCTCAGTACTAAGACTAACTAGCTGCTTAATTTTTTATATGCCAGTTGATCTTTCTGGACCCTTAAGATTTGTTCAGTACTATAATTTTGACTATAGTAAGTTGATCTTATAACACACACACACTACACACACACACACATACACATACACACTAGTTATTTAAACATATATAATAGTGTATTAGTCTGTTCTCATGCTTCTAATAAAGACATACCCAAGACTTATAATTTATAAAGGAAAGCAGTTTCATTGAATCACAGCTCCATATGGCTGGAGAGGCCTCACAATCATGATGAGAGGTGAATGAAGAGCAAAGTCACATCTTACAGGGCAGCAGGCAAGAGAGCTTGTGCAGGGGGAACTCCCATTTATAAAACATCAGATCTCATGAGATTTACTCACTACCATGAGAATAGAATGGGGGAAACTGTCCCATTAGTCAATTATCTCCATCTGGCCCTGCCCTTGATTTGTGGGGATTATTACAATTCAAGGTGAGATTTGGGTAGGTACACAGAACCAAACCCTATCAAATAGGTATATAAAATGTGTATGTATTTTACACACACACACACAACACACACACACACACACACACACATATGTATACCTATATCTCAAATTATTTTTTATATATAGCAAAAATATGTATTGAATAATTTTGATTATGCAATAAAATTAGAATGTTTCAATGATTCACAATGAGAAATAGATGTATAATTATTTTCAAAAATATTCTTACTCTCTATTTACTCTGAGAGAAAAAGAAAAGGATTAATTATAAAGTCCTAGATTAATAGGCAGATGACTTCTGATATTTGAGGACATTATTTCATACACAGAATGTGCTTATCACAAAGGCAGACCCCATAGGTGCTCAATTAGTGGTAATGTTGATCTCAAGTATCAAATACAAGTTCCTTAGAAAGTTATTCTGACTTCACCTGTATTTCCTGTATAATTTCTCACTCTTTTTTTTGCCACTGTGTTTCAGGTAGATAAATAACCAATGATTGCTCATTTGTAACTGTTCACCTGCGTGCTTTTGTCACACAGTTTTTTTTTTCTATAAAATAATCTTTATCCCCTTCTGCACTTGTCAAGTCAAAACTATACTTTTCATGAGGCTGCCTTCTTTACTTAAATCGAAGTAACAGTACTTTTCTTCTACTGACTGCTATTGAAATTATTTATAGCTATCTCATATAATTTTGATAGAGGAGATATTAATAAATAGCATCATTTGTATATGACTTACTACCTCTATTATATCTAAGCTTTCTGATTATATATAAATAGTTATAGTCATCAACTTACAATAAAGACAGAAGTATTTTCACATAATCAAATTTCAGAGAATTAATCTATGAATATACGTTATTTATCCACTTCTATTTCTCCATAAGAAATATTCTTAATATAAAATATAGCTCAGGATAATCCATTGGGAGTAAGTAGGTATAAAAATAATTATATACAGGATTTGCTAATAGCAGAGTCAAATAAGTGATGCCGGAGAGGGAGATATGAGTTACTAATTATTAATCAGAATGGTATTTTGTAGAGAAAAGTCAAAAGATGATCATTAATTTAAATTTTAAATAACATAGATTTATTGATCAAGAACATGGGCAAGTTTCTACAGCTGAGATAATGAAAAAAGTTTAATGAATTCTTATGTGAATATATCACATTTGCTAAAGGTGCATTTTTTTCTCAGATAAAAACCACCTTTAATCATTCCACACTAGGCTTGCAAAAGTTCTAAAAGCTGATTAAATAGTAATGGTGTAATACATCTCAAAGTACTGTAACACCAAAAAGAGCTGGAGTAATGGCAAAATTTTAGTTTGTGGTCTCCTTCAAGATTTTCTGGTAATGGTTTTGTTTGTTTCAACCTTAAAATATTAGTTCTCGATAGTGAAATCTGTAGTGGCTTTTAGTAACATTTTAGTAATCATTTAAAAAATAAGTAGGATCTTCTTTTGGAAAATATAAAAGCTTCATAAATTTTAATTTCTCTCATCCATTTTTCACCTCAAAGTATCTGTTAAAGAACAACATGCAATGTTAAAAACTTACCTACAAATAATTCCCTTATGTGTGAATAAAATGGAAATCCACAAGCTTTCTGGCCACCTAATCTGATTCAATAAGCCTGATTTGGGATGCAGGAATCTCTTCCATGTTTGATTTCAATATTGTATAAGAGAAACAAGGATAGATTTTACCTGAGAAGAATGTGGATCAAGGTTGGTCCCTAGCCACTTATGAAGTTGCTCTGTAATACAAATAATGCCTAGCATGATTATGGAAATATAGATTTGAAATTACTTCATAGGTTAGCAAGACTAATGTTGCTGAGTTAGCTTCTTCATTGGTAAAACAAGATAAAAGTACTTGCCTTTCATAGTAGGTGAAAAGTTTATAATAAGGACTTGTAAGATAGAAATAATTCAATAAATGTTTATTCACATTTTCTGTTTCTTATGTAATAATACGTGTGTAGACTACTGTCAGTTATAATAATGCACAATATCTCTAAAGATTAAACACCAAGTCTGCTAATATGACCGTGTTTTCATGATGTTAAGTAGAGAACCAGAACCAGGAAGTCACAGAACAGGGAGAATATATTATATTGTGAGAACATATTATTAGTTCAAAGTGATTTAACCAAGCAGCTTTGGGCATTCCATCATCAGGCGGAACAAACTTCCCTGCATATGTGGCCAATCACATCAGCTGAGTAGTTGAGATGAAAAGGATAAAGACACTATTTATTGGTGATTATAAGTAAGCATCTCTAAACACAGACCAAGGTTAACAACAATTCAACTTATTTAAACGTTCTATCACTAAATTTCATTAATCTCTTGAGCTTAATGAAGACAGAATTCTATCAGGACAAAAGTAAACTATGACAAATTGGTAATTTTTGTATAAATGCAAAGTTAAACTCTGTCATGTATAGGTTTTGCCCGTTCATTTCTTTTCTCTGGAATAGATTCAGTTGTATGTCATTATGTACTAAAAAGAGAAGCATAATCCTTCATTTTTCTCACCGTAAACTTCTCACGGGGGTGGACAGTCCTTCAGGTTAATCTCTGACCATCTGACCTCCTTGTACTGCTGATATCAGTGGAGATGGCTTCAGGTTCCTACTTTCATGTGCAGTTAGGCAAACTGCCCTCTGGTACGCAGCATCTCCTCATCCTAACCACCAGGCTGTCTGAAGGCACATGACATCTCTCTGTAAGCCAATATCTAAACTCTTCCACAAGGCTCAAAACCTTGTTTACCCCACTTGATGCTGAACCTGTAGGTTTAAGTGAGACTGCTTTCTGGTTCATTCACTAGATGCCTCACATATCCATTGTTCTGGGAGACCAGGGAGCCATACTGAACCTGAGCTTAGCTGTGGTGATTTCTTCTCTTCCAATTCAGGGGAATGTGCATAGACTTATAAAAAGCAACACAAACTGTCTTAGCCTTTCTTAGACACCACCATCAGAACCATCTCTGTGATAATAGGAAGAGGATCTTCACCAGGTCTTTAAGACACAACTGATTTCTATTTTGATTAACAGTAGCAATAAGATACCAGCATGACACCAGGCCCTGAAAGAATTAGAGATATTTTACCCCCAAATGTAGTTCTTTGATATATTTTGAAATAGCCTAACAAAGCTATCTTTTGTGGAGAAAATCTACATTCTATAGAGAACCCCTTTTCTTTACAGGTCTTTCTCCTAATCCAGGAGTGACTTAACTATGAGTTTGGCATCTTTTTAACTCTGATAAAAAAAACATTTACAATCTATTCTCTCTGAAGCTTGCTGTTTGGAGGCTTCATTAGCATAATAAAAATCTTAGTCTCCACAACCCCTTATCTTAACCCAGATACTCCCTTCTATTTTTTCCAGGTCTTTAGAGACTCTTTCAACTCATTGCCAGTCAGAAAGTCTTTGAATTCGCCTATGCCCTGGGAACACTGCCCTATACAAACACACGTTTTGAGTTGTCCCACCTTTCTGGACTGAATCAATGCATATCTTACATGTACTAATTGATGTCTTATGTATCCCTAATATCTACAAGCCAAGCTATAGCCTGACCACCTCAGACACATGTTCTCAAGATCTGGTGCTGTGTCATGGACCATGGTCATTCATATTTGCCTCAGAATAAAACAACTTAAATAGCTTACAGAATTTTTTGTAAACTTTCTGTAAACTTTTTTCCAACTATGATAATGAAGAGTCTCACCTTGACCAAACTGTAGTCTGGCTCCTCTGAGCCATTCTCTCAATTAGGCCTTAGCTCTGTCCTATAAAACTGCAGATTTTCAGCAGAAGTTATTTTGTTTCATTTCTTCCTCTGTGTATGGAATCTGATACCCTGAAGGTGTAGGCAGATTAAGGCCACCAGCTTAAAAAGTAAACAGTTGAAGTGGCAATAGCCTACTGGTAAAATATACATGTCATAGACTCAGAAATCTTGTGAAAGGTTATTTTCAAAAGCAGCATTTTCAATAATCCTCATTATTCTTTTTTCATTTAATTTTGGTTCACTTTTAGTGAACTTCTCTGAATTTGCTCCTTTAAAAAATGTTTATTTTTAAAAATACCTGTTTGAAGATTAGCTCTTACTAACATAAATACAATACTGAGGATACATATCTACTGACAAAACAAAGTATAGATGCTAAAGTAAAGGTTTTAAATTTTTAGGAATTTCTCCAAAGGCAGGGTTTCTATAATATTTTATCTTGGTTTATCACTAAGAAAAAAATTCTTCTAGCTATTGTTTGGAAAGTAGAGAGGGCACAAGAAATATTTTAAGGATTCACTGAAGCACAGCTTCGAACAACATGACTACTTGGGACCTGCTGAGAAACAAGGTCTCAAACAAACCAGCCTAGCAGGTAGCATTGAGGAGCCAAATAGTTGTTTCCAAGTGTTACCTTCAGGAAGACTACAAGGACAGAAGGTTGAGTGTCAGACAGACTTTGGCAACAAACTAATGAACACTTTCATAAACACACAGAGAGTACAGAATTGTTGCTTCCACATTAAATTTTTTTCAGTAATGTTTTACCCTAACACACACTGATACTTACATCTGCTTATAAATATCAAAAACATGTAGCTAGAATATACAACATACATTCACCCACATGGAAAAAAATGGTGGAAGAGTGGAAGGCATTCCCTAGGAATTAGACCAGAAAATATAGTCCCACTCGTATGGCTAGAATTTCACATCTTGGAACATTCCTAAGTATTTTCTTTAAAATTTCTATTTATTTTTCTTTTATTATTTTTTAATTATTAGTTTTTAAGACCCTGTTTTGCTCTGTCACCCAGTCTGGAGTGCAGTGGGTTGATCATGTCTCACTACAGTCTTGACCTGCTGTGTTCAACTAATCCTCCGACATCAGCTACCCTAGTAGCTGGGCCTACAGGCGTGAACCATCATGCCTGGCTATTTTTTTGTACAGATGGGGTTATGCCATGTCACCCAAGCTGGTCTTGAACTCCTGGGTTCAAGCAATCTACCTGACTTGACCTACCAAAGTGCTGATATTACAGGCATGAGCCACCATGCTGTGCCCCTTTTTTAGATATTTATCATGAGATAACTGGACTTTCACTTACCATTCTGATTTTGCAGGAGCCCAGCGTTTAAACTTAATTAGTTCATTATAGTTGAGCATCTTCTGTCTGTAACCCGAGTGTTGCAGATGTCAAATAAAAAATCAAACAACTGTGTTATATATTCCCATGCATCATTCATTCTTTTTCTTTCTCTCTCCCCCCATTTTTCTCACCTTGTTAATGCACAAACTTTGAGACTTTGGCCAGATCTTAGGAATCAGTAAGGTCTCAATCACCAATAAAAACAGAACATTTTGCCGGGCGCGGTGGCTCACGCCTGTAATCCCAGCACTTTGGGAGGCCGAGGCGGGTGAATCACAAGGTCAAGAGATCAAGACCATCCTGGCCAACATGGTGAAACCCCGTCTCTACTTAAAAATACAAAAAAAATTAGCCGGGCGTGGCGGCACGCACCTGTGGTCCCAGCTACTCGGGAAGTTGAGGCGGAAGAATCGCTTGAACCCAGGAGACGGAGGTTGCAGTGAGCCGAGATTGCGCCACTGCACTCCAGCCTGGCGACAGAGCAAGACTCCGTCTCAAAAAAAAAAAAAAAAAAAAAAATTTTAACGACGTGTCCAACTTGCTTTCTCTCTTCCACCACTCTCATTTAATTCGTTGTTAAAAAAAAATAAATAAAATAATAAAATGTAGTAACTTTCACACCATTATCAAATTCCTCACTTCTAGGTCTCTTTCCTTTTATGTCTCCCCTGAACTAACCAATCAAGTGACTTACTCTTCTCTAACAGTTTGCTACATTTTTCTCCTCTCTGATTTTGTGTGCATTATTAATCTAATATAGAGAATTCACCCCAATGTTCTACTTACCATAGACAAACATTGCAAGTACTATCTTAAAGGCCTTCTTCTCTAGTAAAATGTTCCTGATTCCCTTTTCTATATATTATCTCACCCTTTTACATTTACAGAGCAAGCACTGTATTGGTGGCACTCTTATGTGTAACCTCTCTCTTGAATGTCCTATATAGTATCCTAACCATAGAATGGGCAAAAGCACTTTTTTAAATTAACAATTAATTTTTAGAATAAATTATGAAGTATCATTAGAAGCTGTCCTGACTCTGTCATGATGAAAGCCATGCTGTGGCAATAGGAACAACTCAAATCCTGCTATGGAATAATTTCCAATGCTGGCCAGTTGAGGTAGTTAGAAAATAAATTATTAAACATTATCAAATACTTGAATAAAATTGTGACAACTATCCTAAAATATCTAGAATTTCCATGTTAGACATGTCTAGCCCTTTACCATGCAAATTGATTTCTCTTAAACATACTCTACTTTGTCTATATCTAGGATGACCCTGTATTCATCATTTAAAGAAGAATACTATTGAAAATAAAAAGGGCCACTGTTAATAATTACTTCCTAAACAGATATAAATATAAAGTTGGACTTTCCCAGGCAAATAAGTCTCTATCTCTCTCTCAAAATGATATGCCTAGAACTTAACATGGTATTCCATTGTGATCTATTAAAGAGTAAAATATATCTTCTTCACTCCAATATCACATTATATTAACTTAACTATTTGGCCTTCACAGTACACCATTCCATAAGCAATTCTCAGTTCATTCATTCACAATATTAGTGAACTTTTCCTGGATAATTATTAATGAATTTCTAGTTACCTCATCCTCTACTTACAAGTGTGTTTTTTTAGACCCAACTGATCTTTCAAAACATGTATTTGCTTAAAGTCTGAAACAACAAAATCAAAGACTTTTATTCTTCATTGTAAAATTTATTCCAAGAGGCCAATAATTAAATGGAGAATTTAATGTGTGAGCAGATATATAAATTGTACTAAGTCACATTGACATAACTGAGATAACACAAAGGACATCACATTCTCATATTTTTAATTCCCTCTTTCTTTTTTTTTAGATCTTATACTTCAATGTTCTGAAAAACAATCTTTTTGGCAATACCCTGAGCAAAGACACATGATTGGATTGTCAAATGAGACTCACACAAGTTGTAAAATTTATTTTATATTAAGCTTTACTAATAATCTCAAATGTGCATGCAACTGAATAAGATATATATCTGCGATCATTTACCCAGCAGCTTTCTAGGTCCTTTCTTGCCATATTAGGAAAGACTCTGATCAAGATTTAACAATGAATAACTGTAAGAAATGTATGAAGCCATTATTTGAACACATGTAAGCTGTTTGGTAAACAAAAAAAAAACTTCATTGTATACTCTAACAGTTACAGGTTACATGGTATTTCTTATAAAGTCATGTCCCACGAATCAATGGATTTCAGGTTTCTTCACCATAAGCAATTCTCAAGAGACCAGATTATTCTTGCTAAAGCATTCTATATACAGATTCTTCCATGAAAACATACCAACAATGTATTTGGCAATGAAATTTCATTGGGTCACTTCTCTTTGCTGAGAATCTCCCCATAAATGGAGAGAGTATATTACAGGCCAGCTGCTAATTCCTTTCTACCAGACACTGGGTGAGGTCATAAAAAAGTGATTTTTGCCTTAGTTGTTTAGCAGGGAATCTTCTCAAGAGTAGCTGTGAGTTTCTTGGTTAGATTCCTGCTTAGTAAATGATCATGCAGTTTAGCCATAGAAGCCTTTGATGAGTAACTCCTTAATTTGCATTTAGGATCTGGGATATAAGCAAAAATTGCCATAAGGTTTTCATGTTTTTCAATTAGACAGACACACTAAAAATCAGTAAAACTTGTTCCCTCACTAAATTTATTAATACTTTAAATTATTCTGTATTGTCTCTACCTTCATTAATGAATACATCTTTATATTGTTTTCCCCCAAAAGATTGTATTTGAAAGAAAGTCATTTTCTCTCTCCCAATGTATATTTATTTCACCTTTTTGTTTTGAGGATGGCAATCAGCGAATTAGCTTTTTCACTCAGAAGTGTGTTTAAAGGTTTAGCAGACTGGGATCCAAATAAACATAACTTCTAAGAGCATTTTTAAATTTCACAGGAAAGGCAAATCTAGTGAAGTTTCTAGAAAGTTAATTGAAATTAATTTTGTAACTGACTGGACACATGTATTCACAATGAATAAAATGGTTACAGATATTTATACTTTTACATTTGTTAGTATTTTGCTTGGAGTAATTTCAAGACATTTGAAGATGAAAATCAATGAACCATCTACCAATTATATTATTCAATTGTTCTAACCAGTACTCTATTTCGTAATATGTAATAACAAAGAATCCAGCCTCCAGAAATATTATTTTTTTCTTCATATCATCTTAAAGGAATGATTATGGAAGATTTTACTTTTTCACTACAGACCACTAACTATAATGCCAAAATATTGAGTATCTAATGTAAAGAAGTAAAATTTGCTTGAAATCTCGATACACAATTTTTACTTCCCTGCATTTAGAATTACTGTAAAAACCACTCCCATTATGACTATGTGTTTGAAATTTGAAAAAAAAAATCATTTTATGATGATACAGAGATAATGAGGAAAACAAGGACAAATTGAAAGTCAACTCCAACTCTGCCATTTACTATCCTCTTTTTCTTCCTTCTTACATTTAAACCAAAAATTTACATGTCCTTTGTAACAATTCAAACATATACAACTCTGCTCTGAGATGTTTAGGTACGGGTTTGATGATATAAGCCTATATGATGCTAGATATATTCCATGCTACCATCTAACTGAAGAATTGCTTTACAGGATGTTTATGTTCATTTTTATTAGGATATGAGTAATAGAAAATAATGAATGATTTAGCATGAATGATATTCATTATCAAATTAATATTTTTTCTCTGTGTGATCTGTACCATATTGATGCCTCTATAAGTAAATATATGAAACTAAATGAATCCACCTGAAGCAAGAGGATGTGATACTTACTAAAACAGTTCCTCATAAAATATAATTATGACTATCATAATCACTGTTTTGGCAACAAAATTAAGAATAGTAATACAATTTTCTAAAAACCTCTAGCAACAAAGCAACTGGACCACAAATCAATTCATAAAAATGTATATTTGTTGAGAATATATCATTTCTTACTCTGTTTTTTCATGAATTTTAAATTGTGTCATTATCTAGATGAGATGACTTGCAAGAGAAAAGATTTTTCTAAGCTATAACATAAAGTTACAGCTAGTAGCCTTATGAAAGCAAATATTGAATTAGTGATTACACTGACTTATCAAGAAATGGTTCATATATTTTCTGTGTAATGTGTTCAAATGCCAATATACATCTACTTTATATAATATATACTAAATATATTACATTATAAACACAACTTATTCCAATGGATCACTGTTTTAACACTAGAATAGAGTGATTAATGCATAGTCTCTATCAGTCTGTTATAATTCTAGCTCTAACACTTAGTCTCTAATATTAAGCATATTGTTTAATTTCAGTATGCTTCCTTTTCTCATATACCAAACGTGGTTTGAAAGTAACTCATTATAGATTTGTTAAGAGCTGTAAAACAGCCAATACATCTAAAGCTTTTAGGCTTATGTCTGGCACAAAGTAATTATAAGTAAATGTTTTTCTTTCATCATCATTTATATAAATAACATCATTTAATTATCACCATAACTCCATGAAGTAAGTAAAAATGTAATAGTTTTACAAATAATGAAATGAAACCCATAAAAGATCAGTTATATTTGCAAAGTTACATACAGTTGAAGTAAAGATTTTAACATGAACTCTGTTTGGCCTGATTCCAAAACCTGTAAGCTTACCTGGTACAAAATATTGCTTCTCGATTTATATAAGTTATTGAATATGTAAGCAAACAAATTCATAAACACAAACATAAATAGATTTTAAAATATTAGTTGATTTTTATATATGGTAAAAAAGTATAAATGAATTTTTTTTGTACATAAACATCTAATTCATTCAGCAACACTAATTTAAAGGTATTTCTTCCTTTATCTTGAATTTTCTTTGCAACTTTGTCAAAAATAAATAACTATATACATGGGAAAATTTCTGAACTCTCCTATACTCTTTTGTGTATTTATATATCTTTAATTTAAGAAATTTGACACTGCCTTGATTACTTAATTTGATAGTGTTAAAATTAGGTAGTAGATTCCTCCAACTCTCTTTTGTCAAAATTAGTTTGGCCTATCTAATTTGTTTGCTCTTTTTCCATGAATATTTTAGACATAGTTTATTGACTTCAATCTAACACCTTACTAGAATATTAATTGGGTTAGCATTAAATCCATATGTCAATTTGGTGAGAACTGATAGCAATTATGAGTTTTCCAATTCATGAACACAGTATATTTCTCTATTTATATCTTCCTTGACTTACTTAATCAATGTTTTAGAATATTCTGCATACAAATCTTGCATGCATTTAGGTATAACTGTCTCTATGTATCTGTTGGTTCATGGATAGATAGGCGGGTAGATAGATAGATAATAGATAAAAATTAAAATTCCATTTATTATTGCTTCTATGTAGAAATACAACACATTTTTGGTATATAGATCTTATCTCCTGCCAACTTGTTCAACTGAGTTATGAGTTCTAGAAGCTTTCTGTGTAAAATCTTTTGGATTTTCAGTATGGTTATATATAGTTTCAATGAGTACATGTCATTTTGCCTAGTAAGTAGGAAACTCTCATTTAGTGACCCACGGTCTTAGTCTATTTGGACTGCAACAATAAAATACCATAACCTGAGTGGTTTATAAACAAAAGATATTTATCTCTCATAATTCTAGAGGCTGGGAAGTTTACAACCAAGGTGCAAGCTGATTTTGTGTCTGGTGAGATCCTGCTTTCTTTTCATAGATGGTGCTTTCTCACTGCAGAGACTCAGCAAGAAAAGAAAACTTCAGGCCAATATCCATGATGAACATAGATGCAAAAATCTTCAATAAAATACTAGCAAACCGATTGCAACAGCACATCAAAAAGCTTATCCACCATGATCAAGTAGGCTTCATCCCGGGGATGCAAGGCTGGTTCAACATACGCAAATCTATAAACATAATCCACCACATAAACAGAACCAAAGACAAAAACCACATGATAATCTCAATTGATGCAGAGAAGGCCTTTGACAAAATTCAACTGCCATTTATGCTAAAAACTCTCAATAAACTAGGTATTGATGGAACGTATCTCAAAATGATAAAAGCTATTTACGACAAACCAACAGCCAATATCATACTGAATGGGCAAAAACTAGAAGCATTCCCTTTGAAATCTGGCACTAGACAAGGATGTCCTCTCTCACCACTCCTATTCAATATAGTACTGGAAGTTCTAGCCAGAGCAATCAGGCAAGAAAAAGAAATAAAGGGTATTCAAATAGGAAAGGAGGAAGTCAAATTGTCTCTATTTGCAGACGATATGCTTGTATATCTAGAAGACCCCATCGTCTCAGCCCAAAATCTCCTGAAACTGATAAGCAACTTCAGCAAAGTCTCAGGATATAAAATCAATGTGCAAAAATCACAAGCATTCCTATACACCAATAACAAACTTAAAGACAGCCAAATCAAGAACCAACTGCCATTCACAATCGCTACAAATAGAATAAAATACCTAGGAATACAACTAACAAGGAACGTAAAGGACCTCTTCAAGGAGAACTACAAACCACTGCTCAATGAAATAAGAGAGGACACAAACAGATGGAGAAATATTCCATGTTCATGGCTAGGAAGAATCAATATTGTCAAAATGGCCATACTGCCCAAAGTAATTTACAGATTCAATGCTATCCCTATCAAGCTACCAATGACCTTCTTTGAAGAACTGGAAAAAACCACCTTAAACTTCATATGGAACCAAAAGAGAGCCCGCATAGCCAAGTCAATTCTAAGCAAAAAGAACAAAGCTGGAGGCATCACACTCCCGGACTTCAAATTATACTACAAAGCTACAGTAATCAAAACAGCATGGTACTGGTACCAAAACAGAGATATAGACCAATGGAACAGGACAGAGACCTCCGACGCAACACAACACATCTACAACCACCTGATCTTTGACAAACCTGACAAAAACAAACAATGTGGAAGCGATTCCCTGTTTAATAAATGGTGTTGGGAAAACTGGCTAGTCATGTGCAGAAAGCAGAAGCTGGATCCCTTCCTGACACCTTACACTAAAATTAACTCCAGATGGATTAAAGACTTAAACATAAGACCTAACACCATAAAAACCCTAGAAGAAAATCTAGGCAAAACCATTCAGGACATAGGTGTAGGCAAGGACTTCATGACCAAAACACCAAAAGCAGTGGCAACAAAAGCCAAAATAGACAAATGGGACCTAATCAAACTCCATAGCTTCTGCACAGCAAAAGAAACAGTCATTAGAGTGAATCGGCAACCAACAGAATGGGAAAAAAATTTTGCAGTCTACCCATCTGACAAAGGGCTGATAACCAGAATCTACAAAGAACTGAAACACATTTACAAGAAAAAAACAAACAAGTCCATTCAAAAGTGGGCAAAGGATATGAACAGACACTTTACAAAAGAAGACATCCATGAAGCCAACAAACATATGAAAAAATGCTCATCATCACTGGTCATTAGAGAAATGCAAATCAAAACTACATTGAGATACCATCTCACGCCAGTTAGAATGGCGATCATTAGAAAATCTGGAGACAACAGATGCTGGAGAGGATGTGGAGAAATAGGAACACTTTTACACTGTTGGTGGGAGTGTAAATTAGTTCAACCATTGTGGAAGACGGTGTGGCGATTCCTCAAGGACCTAGAAATAGAAATTCCATTTGATCCAGCAATCCCATTACTGGGTATATATCCAAAAGACTATAAATCGTTCTACTATAAGGACACATGCACACGAATGTTCATTGCAGCACAGTTTACAATAGCAAAGACCTGGAACCAACCCAAATGCCCATCGATGATAGACTGGACAGGGAAAATGTGGCACATATACACCATGGAATATTATGCAGCCATCAAAAACGATGAGTTCGTGTCCTTTGTAGGGACATGGATGAACCTGGAAATCATCATTCTCAGCAAACTGACACAAGAACAGAAAATCAAACACCGCATGTTCTCACTCATAGGTGGGTGTTGAACAATGGGAACACATGGACCCAGGGAGGGGGAGTATCACACACTGGGGTCTGTCGAGGGGAAAAAGGGGAGGGATAGTGGAGGGTGGGGAGTTGGGGAGGGATAGCATGGGGAGAAATGCCAGATATAGGTGATGGGGAGGAAGGCAGCAAATCACACTGCCATGTGTGTACCTATGCAACAATCTTCCATGTTCTTCACATGTACCCCCAAACCTAAAATGCAATAAAAAAAAATAAAAAAAAAAATAAAAAGAAGAGACAAGCAGCTCTCTGAGGTCTCTTTTAAAGTGGCACACACCTCATTCATGAGGCCTATTTTCTTATAACCTGGTCACCTCCCAAAGCCTGCACCTATTAATACCATCACATTGGAGATTAGGTTTCAACATATACATTTTCAGGGAACACTAACATTCAGATTGTAGCACATACCTACCCTTCTTCTGGAGAGATCAATTTTATTTTTACTCTGAAAGTTAACTAGTTTTCTCTGAAAACGTTAAGTAGAAGACTACACAATGGAATGTCTCTGGGGAGATATCCTTAATCTTTGCCATTATAAAATGTCTCATAAAAATGTTGGCCATAAACATAGATAATTAAATTAGAAAAGTCTTTTTTTCTAATTATCTACATCATTTTTGGAAACTGTTTATATTTTATAAAACATAAATAAGTTTAATCCCTAAAGATTTGTAGTAAGGATAAAATTAAAGAACATAGTTTGAGAAATGATCTCTTAAGTTATAACTCTGTATAATATTTCACAGAATTTTATTGAATACTTGAATGACCTTTTGAAACATGTAATTTATTTAGACTTTTCTAGTTCTTTACCTTCTAAATCCTATTTAATCTTAAGGTAAAGGGTCATTTTCACCCAACTAGGTAGAGAAAGCTGTGAAAATATTAGGTATAGAATTTTTCAGGGATAGAAATCTGGATGTTACTAAAGTGGTACATTAGAAGCAAGCTTTCTTCACTCACCCTCTTCCACAGAAAATCAAAAACAAAGTGCCAAGATTTTCATCAACAACATCCCTGAATTTAAATATAAGAATGATGTAGTCCCCAGGGCTGCCATGAAGTAAAAAATACATCATTCAGAAAATAGGAGAATCTAACTTTTATATCCATGATGTTCTTTCCCTAATCTACCAGTCACCAAGCATGTGAAATTTTTCCTCAACTCATGGTTACTACACTGGAAAGAGCGATATCAAGCTTTATCAACTCAGGATGGTGACATCCTGAGTTTTCTGGCAGGAGACCTGTCCCTACTTCAACACAAGGGAAGCATCACAAGTGCCTGAAAGGAGAAAAATTCCTAAGGGCAGAAGAGACAGAAAGTGGAAGTGGTACTAGCATCCTGAGACCAGAAAACTCTGCTCAGTGTATCACCCAAATTAGATATAAAATAAGAGTGGTTGTTAATCAACATCACAAGGTAGGCAATACATTCCACAGGTCTCCTAGGCATGAACATCTAGCCATCCCTCCTGCACTGCTAGACTTTCCCTTTTGTTACCTTCCTCATTTGGGAATAGCAGCATTCCATGTTTGCTAAAGCTGAGGAGAACCTGGGCCTAAGGCTTCAGCTAGTGCTGAAAGTGTAGACAGTGACTCAGCAGTAAAAGGGAATTCAACAGGTATACTGCACAGAAATCTCTATGCAAACATAACAAATATAAATGAAAGCAAGCCAAACCAAAAAGACTGAAATAAATAACTAATGTTACAATCCAAAAAATAGATATATGTCCATAAGAAAAAGTAGCAAACAAAGAAATCACGACTTCCGCAAATGGACAAAACAAGACGCCACTGACCAAGCCTAATGAGACAGTGATAGGTAAGCTACCTGATAAAGAATTTAAATCAGCAATTTTTTTAGAAAACAGAGACTTCCAAAATCACACAGAACACATTTTAGAAATTTACCACAGTAATTTAACAAAGAGACAGAATTAGCAATAATAAAACAACAAACAGAAATCCTGGAACTGAGAAATACAGTTGCTGAACTGATAAATTCATCAGCTGCTCTCAATAGCAGAATGGATTGAGCAGAGGAAAGACAGTGAGCTTAAAGACAGGCTACAGAAGAATAAACAGTCATAAGAGGGGGAAAACATGAAAATAAGTGAAGAACAACTAGAAGATTAGAAAATTACCACAAAGAAGCATGTCCAACAATTACTAATGTTCAAAGTTAATTTATCAAGAGTAAGGCATAGAAAGTGTATTTGAAATAACAATAACATAAAATTTTTCAAAATTTGCAAAAGATATAAGTATCCAGGTACAGGAAAGTCAGAGAATGCCAAAAAGATTAAACCTAAATAAAAATATCCCAAGGCACATAATAAGCAAACTTTCAAAAGTTAAGAACAAAGAAAATATTAAAAAATCAGCAAGAGAAAAGAAAGAAATTACACAAAAGAAGCTCAAATTCATTTGACAATTGACTTCTTAATGGAAATGATCCTGGCCAGGAGAAAGTGGGATGGCATATTCAAAGTACAGAGTGAAAAAGACCGCAAACCAATAATTTTGTATCTAAGAAAGCTTTTCTTTAAAGATAAAGAATAAATAGTCTTTCCCAGACAAACAATAGATGAGGGAATTCACTCACTTCTTGTCTTACAAAAAATGCTAAAGGAAGTTCTTCAATATGAAAAAAAATGCTAACATGCAAAAAAAAAAAACATTTGAAAGTATAAAACTTGTGTACTTAAAAAAAATAAGTACACAAACTTAGAATACTCTATCCTTGTAATTGCACTATGTATTCTACACATAACTCTACCCTGAAGACTAAGACAAATCTACCAAAAGCAGTAAGAGCTACAGACACATACTAAGGGATAAGAAATATAAACACATGTAAACTGGGACAACAGAAAGTCAAAATATGGTGGCATGGAGTTAAAGTGTAGAGTTTTAAAGCTTTTCCTCTGATTGTTTCTGTTTTTTTTTTTCCTTTGCAGTCAAAGATAAAATAACTTACTGTAACTATAAGTGTTGGTCTCACTAGTGGTAAATTGGGCACTCAGCAGTGACTGTAACGAGGTCAGCCTTGGTAAGTGGAAGTCCATGTTGCTGAGCCCATGCAAAATCTATATTCATGCCACCATGGCCACTTTTTTGTGGGCTCATTGAACAATGACAGGAGTGACTTGTGAAAGAGGCTGAGTGGTGCCTCACTTGATTATTAAAATCCCCCCTGTTGAGGTCACCCTTTGGTGAGCAATGACATGGAATACAAATATCTTCACAGGTTTTTTTCCTCCATTCAGAGAGGTCCATCCACATACCTCTTCCCCAAATTCCTTTGTCACCTATTTTTTCAATCGTGCTTCTTCCAATTCCCCTGACCATCCAGCCAAACCATGGGCTATAGCCCATGAATCAGTATATAATCACACATCTAACCATTTGTCCTTCCAAGCAAAGTGCACAACCATGTGTACAGCTCAAAGTCATGCCCATGGCGAAAATTTCTCTTTGCCACTGTTCTTCAGGGATGTCCTAAAAAGGAGCTGAGGTGCTGCAGCTGTCTACTTTCAGGTGGTGCCTGCATATTGTGCAGAAACATCTGTAAACCAGGCCCTGGTCTTCTTTTCCTCTGTCAACCGATAATAGGAAATTTCCCATAAGGCCATTAGTGCAGGCTGTGGGAGAGAAGGCAGAGTGGCAAAAGCAGGAACCAAGGGCATTTGAGCCTCTTGCTCATGTAACTTACTTGTGCCTTCAGGACCTGCTCGACTCTGATCACATACATACCACTTTCATTTGATGATGGAATGCTGCTGTGCACATACCACTTCATGGATAGATGGGTCAGAAAGCACCCAGTTCATGATAAGCAGTTCAGCCCACATGGTGACTTGATGACCCACTGTCAAAAGATCAGTTTCTACCAAAACCCAGTATCAGGCCAAGAGCTGTTTTTCAAAAGGAGTGTAGTTTGCTGCAGAAAATAGCAGGGCATTGCTCCAAAATCTTAGAGGCCACCATTGTGAATCACTGATGGGGGCGGGCCTGCCAAAGGCTCCAAACAGCATCACTGTCTGCCACTGACACCTCCAGCACCATTGGATCTTCTGGGTCATATAGCTTAAATAGCAGAGGAGATTGCACAGCCACCTGGACCTGTTGCAGAGCCTTCTCCTGTTATGGACCCCACTAAAAACTGGCAGCCTTTTGGGTCACTCAGTAAAGGGGTCAGAATAACACACCAGGCTACCACTCTGGAGGGTGCAAGTAGTATGTCTTGGTGTGGCATTAATTCAGCAGGCACAAAGAATAAAATAGTAATTGAATATATGGTGACTTCCCCCTAGATTTCAGAGGATATATTGAAAAGTCTGGGAGTACAGAACGGGCACAAGTGTGGAGCCACTGCAGGCAACCTCTATTAGGGAAGTGCCTAGTAGAGCTGTGGGAACAGGGTCACCAACTTCCAGAGTCCAGAATTATAGAGCCACCAGCAGTGTGCAAACTCAGCCTGAAAAAACTGCAGGCATTCAATGCAAACCCATGAGAGTAGCCATGTGGACTGTGCCCAATAAAGCCATGGGGGTTAATATGATTTGGCTGTGTCCCACCCAAATATCATCTTGAATTGTAGTTTCCATGATGTGCGTGTCATGGGAAGAACATGGTGGAAGGTAATTGAAACATTTGGCTCCTGATACTTTTGCAAATTTCTGCAGCCAGCTTGAGTTTTTCTCCAGAACATGTTTGTTTGTTTGTTTGTTTTTGTCTTTTTTGTTACATCATCAGGCGATGAATTTTCCAAACTTTTATTCTCTGTTTCCTCTTGAACACTTTACTGCTTATAATTTTTTTTTCTGCCAAATACCCTAAACAATCTCCCTCAAGTTCAAAGATCCAGAGATCTCTAGGGCAGGAGCAAAATGTCATCAGTAACACTTGCTCCAGTTCCCAACAAGTTTCTCATCTCTGTCTGAGGTCACCTCAGCCTGGACTTCACTGTCCACATCACTATCAGTATCTTAATCAAAACCATTCAACAAGTCTCTATGAAGCTCCAAACTTTCCCACATCTTTCTGTCTTCTGAGCTTTCCAATTCTCTAGGAAGTTTCAAACTTTCCCACATTTTTCTATTCAATTGATTCATTTTACTCTTAGAAATCTGGACAAATAAAAATAATTTAAATTTGAAAGATAATGAATTGAAATATGCTCACTTTAGCATTTTAATATTTCTAAATGATGTTAAAATTGAAATTTTAGTCAAGACACAAAAATAAAATAGAAGCCACATATGGTATACCTATAATCCCAGCAGTTTGGGAGACTGAGGCAGGAGAATTGCTTGAGCTCAGGAGTTTAAGACCAGACTAGGCAACATAGTAGGACCCTATGACTACAATTTTTTGTTTTTTTAATTAGCTGGTCATGGTGGCATGCATCTGTAGTCCCAGCTACTTGAGATTTTGTAGTGGGAAGATCAGTTGAGTTGGGATATCAAGGCTGAAGTGAGCCATCCATGACTGTACCACTACATTCCAGCCTGGGCAACATAAATTAAATATACCTATGTGTGTGTGTGTATGTGTGTGTGTGTGTTTGTGTGTATATGTATGTCTGTGTATATGATTGATCTAAGATTACAAATACAGATTAGTGCAGTCCCATTTTACAAAGGACATTTCCAAAAATCAATTCCGTGTCTCCTGAACCTTTTGGCCATATCACATATTTAAAAGGAATCAATAAATTGAAAACAATTATGTATATTATGTAGATGACTTTTTTTTTAAAGAGAATTGCACCACTCTGAGAATGTCCTGCCTCATCCCTCCCTTACCCTTACTGAATCCCAAGGAGGTAGAAAAGGTACAAATTACACCTATTTCATCAGAAGAGTTGTTTTGTTTTGTTTTCACACAGTCATTCAGAGAGATGGCAATGTTCCTGCATTGGGGGGAATAGATGGCCTATTGCATGACTTTTCCCCCAAATTTGCAAATGTGGCGGAATAAAAATAGGTCTGTCAGGAGAAGGGGGTACTTTCAAAGATAAGCAGCGTAGGGAAGTTGAGTTTTCTTTGAGCCAGCAGTGAACCAGTGAAAGAAAAAGTGGTCCAAAGCTGCTCAGTACATTTATAGTTCCTGCCAGAAGGCAATGAGATTCCTTCAGCTAATGTTTACATGTGGTAAAAGACAAACTTATGCCAAGGAGTGACCCTGAAAGATTACCTAAAGCACAACGTAGGTTGCTCATTCACAGAAATTAGAATTAAAGGGTTGCAGTTGTTATCTCATAAGCACCTTCAAATCCTCATGCATTTTCACCATCTCCAGACCCAGTAAGCCTGAAGCCAACAGTCAGACCAGAAAGATTCCTCTCACCCAGTCTGCCTACCATGCAATATCCTCCACTTGCATCTCGCACACTTACAGCTAGCCAGTGGGGTGAAAAGAGAAGACAATCTGCATGAGTAAAGGTGAAATACATCTTACCCCTGAATGCTGATTAATTTTGGACTTGAGCCTTCTATTTATAAATTTGAGACCAAGTTTGTGACATTCACTAATCTGAATAGTGCTGTTATCTGAATGTGTGTATATCTTAAGATCCTTCTTAAATTTTTATAAACAGGGGAACATGTAAATTCATTGAAAAAATAAGCATTTAATATTTTCCGTATATTATCATGATAATGAAGTGTTGGTTTATTACATTTAATTGTTTAAATGATTATCATATGCTATAATATTTATCAAAGACCGTTGCCCCAGTTTTGACTTCCCTTTTTAAATTTAGACTTAGTACATTATATAAAAATAATACTGGTCTAGGACTTTCAAAACCATGACAATAATAACTGATAGATATTATCCATGGGTTAGTCATTCTGGCATAGTTTTATCTTTTCTAAAGTAGATTGAACTGTATAACTCCTCTAACTATTATATCACATAATTTTTACTAATGAATAAATTTCCCAAATATAACAGCAATTTATTGTGTTCCTTTCTCTTGTGACTTAAACCAGATAATCCCTTTCTAATCCATCAAATGTTCTTAAAACTTTAACATCCTATTATTTATCTCCACATCAAGAAAATGATAATTATTTTTTCATTAATTTTTTAAAATGCTATTATCCCATATGAAAAATAAAAAATGGGGGGGAACTAAAGTTAATACGTACAGAATTCCTGTCAGTTGTCATTTTTTAAAAGAATAAATGTGCATTGATGCTTTCCAAGAGATTATTTTAATAGGACATATCACTTAGAGTGTATGCCATTAAAATTATTTTTAAAGAAAGCAAAATACCTTGATAGATTAGATTATTTCAGCTCAGGAAAACAGACATGGCAGATGAAACTGCAATTTAACTCACTATGTAATAATTTTTCTTTACCTTATAAACAGGAAAAGTAACTCATGGTAATACTTGTTTTCAATGAATAATACAAAACTATTGTTATAAAAATAAAGACTCTATGCTGGCACATTCATGGCAGAAGAATGCAGAAATCAAATTTAGTTTTCTACAATTCTTTCTAGGCTGTAACCTTTTGTAACACTACAATTCTTTCTATGCTGTAACTACTAGAGTAATTACAACCTAAGCCCAGAAAATAATTTTCTCAATTCAGTTTTTACAGATTTGATACTGTGGCCAAACTAAAATTATTTTAAGGTGAATCTCTCAAAAAATGTTGATATATTAACATAACAATTATAAATTATTGGAATAGTCATTGTTAAATAAGACAGCTGTACTAATAAAAGTGTTTATCTTCTTTCACTTTTAGAAATTTTCTTCTAGTATAAAGAACAGTATTATCTAAATTCCTCAAATGGCGATATGTAAATTTTTATTTCCGGAAAAGAAGCAGCAGTATTTTTCTTGTTTTGTTACATTTTTGTTAACTAAAATGCTTGTTGTGTCTCTGAAATAACTTGGCATGATAGGTAAGAATGAGATAGCTCAAAATGATTCCTACAAATGTTAGACCACTGAGATATCACTTCTTTTTTTTTTCTTTCAGCCTTTCATTTATGCCATTTAAACATTAGGTGGCCTCCATTGTCTCTAGTGAGAAGTTAGGTTTTAATCATACCTTTGTTCACTTGTTATGCAATAAATCAGTTTTCTTTTGCTCCTGTCAAAAGAAACCTGGACTCTGAACAATTTGTATATGAAGTTGCTAGACAGTGTGTTCTTGTAATATATACAATTTAGGATTCATTTGGTTTACTGGCTCTAAAATTCAATAGTTTTATTTAGATTTGTGAAATTTCTGGCCATTATTTTTTCAAATATTTTGTCTATTCATTTTTTTCTTTGTTTTAGAGACACTATGTCTCTTTTGAACCACTCGATGCATCTTTAAGACCCAGTTTTTAATCATTTCAGTTGTATTATTTTTGCTATCTGTTCTTTGGTGTTGATAACATCTATTAATTTGTGATAGAATTTACTTATAATTTTATCATCTTTAATCTGTTGTGTCTGTTGTGTTCATCATATGAATATTTGTTTGACTTATTGTAATTTTCAGATTTTTACTTATTTTTTTGATTTAATTCTCTTTTTGCTCATTAAATCTCACATTTTTTTAATGTGTTTCTCTCTAGTTATTTGAACTGGCTGATTGGAAATATTAAAAACAGCAATATCTCAGAATCCTTTTCTATTAACTGCATTTTTTTCTGCTGTGAGTAGGTCACATTTTTCTTTTAATTTTCATATCTACTAATTTTTGGCTAAAGACTTCATGTAGTAGAAAATACATTGTATTCACTTTAAATTATGTTGTCTTGACTCACACTGAAAACTATGTTTCTCTGGAATGTGATATCTCTTCTCAATTTTTTCAAGTTCCTGCTGCTGCCTTTTTTTATTTGTTTGTTTTTTTAGCCTGGCTCTCATGGATGTCTTCTTTGTCTACACAGATAATTTGAGCTGTTTATCTTCAAAAGTTTAGCCTCACCCTATCTGTGGTTGTTTTACTTCTGGGGCTTTCTTTCTCAATTTCCACTTTCTCTGCCATTTGTGTTTTATCCTTCGATACAACAAAGTGCTAGTGTTTCAGCTTTCAGCTCCCAAAGCTGCTCATAGATTCACAAAGGCACAATCCACAAAGTAGCAAACTTGCAGAGGTTATACTGTGAGTTTTTTTCATTCAAGTGTAGATCACTTTCTGGTTTCTTTCTGCTTTGGGGAGAAGGAAAACCTTGGGGTGTCCCCTACACATTTATATGTTAGAGATCAATGAAGGATTTGGGAGATGTATATATAAATTTTTACTCCCATTCTTTTAGTTGTTCTATGTACTTTAAGCCTAGGGCTTCCTGTTTTACTTCCGTGCTATTTTTATACATTCCTGAACTTTGTTCTCTGCCACAGTGAGCATGTAAGGCTATGACAATATGCTGCTATAACTGTTGTATTGGGATGTGCCCTAAGTCAAGACAGCCACAAAGACAATCTACAGCTCTAAATTTTACCCTTTCTTTTTGCAGTATTTCAAAGGATAACTACCTTCAGGCTTCTATCTGCTGTTGGATGCTTTCCAATGACTTCAAATAGTTCTTCTTTCTTATATTTTGTGATTCCCAAATCATGTTTTATCATCATTACTCATACACCTTTTAAATATATATATATACACACATGTATGTGTGTGTGTATATATATATGTATATATATGTGTATAATGTATATATATGTGTATATATGTGTATATATGTATATATATGTATATATATGTGTATATATATGTGTATATATATATATTTAAGAGTTTTAGGTTCACAGAAAAATTAGAGGAAGGTACAGAGATATGTCATATATTCTCTGCTCCAACATATGTATAGTTTCCCTCTTTATCAATATTCCTAATCAGAGTGGTACCTTTGTTGCAACTGATGTATAATTTTCACCTAAAGTCCATGTTTACAAACGTGTTTCATTTTAAGAGTAAGAAATGTTATAAAATTAAATTGTGATGATGCTTAAATAATCCTGTTGATATAATTTAAAAAATTATATTTCACATTTTAAATGGGTGAATTTTATACTAATTATATCTCAATACATCTGTTTAAAAATATATTCTATAAGATTATATTTCCACAGTCTATCTATGATATGTATTTATATTAAATATTTTACTCATTGGTTTTTATCCTATTATGTTTAAAATTTTAAAATTTTAATGTAAATAAAATTTTCCTCATTTATAAAATCAATCTTGTTACAATCTCATAAAAAATAAAAATCTAACATTTATAAAGTTCTTTGTTGTCAATATTCTGTTTTATTATTCTATATATTCTGTGTATTCATTTTTGAAAGAAAATATGTGAAGTTCTGTGATTTTTGGTGATGTTGCCTTTTATTTCCCCACAACACGTACCATTTAACTATAAAACTACAAAAATATAAAATAACTATGGGTAATACATTATATGCACATATCTCATTGATTACTTACTACTTTTCCTAAAACCTCCTTTTCAAAATTCTATGTCTATATCTCATCTCTTTTGAAAATTACCAGTCCATATTTTGTCCCATATATAGTTTTTGTTTTCACTAGTCTTTACTTCTTCACCTTTAACTTCTTTAATCACATATACCTCATAGACATTATTGGCAGATAGTAAGAATTATACATGATTTTAAAGTAAACCTGTGCCTTCTATTTTCAAGTGTTTCATGAATATAATCTCCCACAAATATCATTTTAACTTTTGCCCTTGTAATACACTGACTTCCTTTTTGTTGTTCCCTGCTGACTGCATTTAAACTTCAATTCCCCTTCTCGTCTGTCTATCTGGCAATCCAATGGCA
Organism: Ateles fusciceps; assembly: GCA_036589455.1. NCBI lineage: Eukaryota > Metazoa > Chordata > Mammalia > Primates > Atelidae > Ateles > Ateles fusciceps. The sequence goes on along the minus strand of JAZHEH010002703.1, from coordinate 2,005,273 downwards.
GCAACCTTACCAAAGTTTCCCCTTTTGGGTAAAGAACTGTAGAAATATCTTACCTATCATAAATATTTAAAGTAGGTCACACATGTCTCTACATCTACAGTATAAGCCACGTGACAAGGCCTCATCAAGATACCTCTTATTCATTTTAGAGCTCCAGATATCAGGGATAGTGAATGAGGCAGTCATACCAATTCTCACAACACACAATGCTTAACTCTTGAGAAGGCATTCAATGGAAGTTCTACCTCCCTCACCAATCTAGGGTAATAGACTCCATAGGGATCCATAATAGCTCACTTGAAAAAGTTCCAATTCAATTGAATGAAACATACCATGTCTCAATCATCAGGTAAACATCAGCCTTTAATTGTAATAAAGGCTTTCACATCATTTTTTAATTTTAATTTTAATTTTTTTTGAGACAGAATCTAGTTCTGTCACCCAGGCTAGAGTGCAGTGGCTGGATGTTGGCTCACTGCAACCTCTGCCTCCCAGATTCAAGCAATTCTCCTACCTCATCCTCCCGAGTAGATGGGATTACAGATGCCTGCCACCACACCCAGCTGATTTTTGAATTTTTAGTAGAGACGGGATTTCACTACGTTGGCCAGGCTGGTCTCAAACTCCTGACCACAGGCAATCCGCCTGCCTTGTCCTCCCAAAGTGCTTGGATTACAGGCATGAGCCACCATGCACAGCCTCACATCATTTTTGATGTCTGATTTCTGACTACTTTTACAACTCATACCTCCCTCTTGCCCTTTCATCCTATATCTGCACAAGTTAATAGGAGAGCCTGAGTGATCATTCCTTTGGCACCAGAGGGGAGTACAAACCGCATAAGGGAATTCTCACCCAGCTGCATCCCCCAACCACCTTAAAAAACTAACCTCTTTCCTGGCTTTCTCAGGCTATTTTTGTAACTGCTTGTTAGTTGTCCTGGATTTCCCCAAAAGTCTCCTTCTGCGAGTGACAAACCTTCTTATATCCTCTTGATATATGTGTGGCATCTAAACCAGATATGAAGTCACAGGTACATCTTGCCTCTGCAGGTGGCCATGTTTCAGCTTTTATGTTGAGGTCTTATTGAGAACGAGTATTGCATCTCAACTGAATAAAATGAAGGTGATTCTTACACTTATAGCACTTCAGCAAACATTTCAATGCACTTAAATTTAAATTAATTGTACTCTCCATTTTGCAATTAAGTACTTTCATGCAACCTAATAGAAAAGTGGTTAAGTATACTTTAGCAAGGATAGAGGGAGAGTAAGCATAAGATCATATTGCAGCATCACAATTCATCTTTAGTAATATAGTGTTGTATGTGTTGTGTATTGCTTCTCTAATGCTGTGAAACAAACCACATATAAATCCAATGACATAGGACAATACATATTTATTCATCTTTGAAATTTAGTTTGAGTCAGACTTCTGCATAAATCTAGAGATAGGCTGGGGGCTGAATGATGTCTAATAGTGTCAATTGAAGTGAACTGACCCCACTATATATATGGTCTCTCATCCTTCAGCAGGTTTCCTTGGGCTTATTTTCACAGTGATCTCAAGAGACAGAGTTAGCACACACAATTCCTCTTGAGGTCTAGGTTCAGAACTAGCACACCACAAATGCCTATGCATTTGTTTTTGTTAAAACAAGGCATACAGTCACTCTGCAACCTAAGAGTGGAGAAGTAAAATCTACTTTTTGATGAATGCCTGGAACATGTATTGCAAAATTGTAGCTATCTTGGAAAAGTGGTGAATTCTAAAATCTGAAATATAAAATTGACATGTAGAAGATAAACACATACCCATTAAGAGTCTTCGGGAAGACTCTTACACGTATATGAAAATAAAGATTTTGCCTTTAGAGGAAAGTATAGTGAGGAAAAAAGACACAAATGAAAGAGACTCAATTAACAGAACATTCTGAGAAGACATAACACTGATCCAGTAATTTGAATCTATTGCTTGTGGGAGACATGGTCATTAATTTTTGAGTACCATCATTTACATTGCTTGCCAAATTTTTGTCTTGGTCTGACATCATAGCTCAGAAGTATTGCCAGATGGCCAAGCAAATATGGCACAGCATTACTCTCAGCATGTTTCTGGGTGAGTTTTCAGCCAATATCTACTTTCCCAGTTGCCACAATGTTATTCTGTTGAGGTGTTCTGAGCTTTTTCTCTGGAACTCATCTATTTCCCCAGTGTTTTTTAAACTACTGTGGTGTACTAACAGCTGAAAATTAACAGTTAACATGCTGCTTCCCATCTTAATACATTCCCACATGCTGTCACCTTTGCTTGGAACACCTTACTTTCTCCTTTTTCCCCTGAGTAATGCTTATTTGTATTTTAAAATTTAGCCCAAGAATCATTCCCAGTGAGAAAACTCCTATACCTACATTTACATAATTTCAATCATGTCTGAGACCCCCAATTCCATATGGCTATAGAGCCCTATATTTACTTCTAGTACACTGATCATAATTGCTTACTCAAGGTCTCCTGTACTATAATGTAAACTTCTTGAAGAAAAAATCATGTGGTAGAGACAGTTCCTGACATATATTTACTTAATAGGTATGCAATTATTTAATAAACTACTTGACTTAATTACTTTTGTATTTATTTATTTATTCATACACATTATTGTTAATGACTGCAGATATTTAAGGCTTCACTCAGAAGTCAGAAAGTGTACTTACCACTAAAGAAATCTCTGCCGGGCTTTCCCTTTCCCTGTCTTGGCAAAGAAGGGTATCTTTTCACTTTTATTTTGTATTTACTTCTCTTTTCTTTTTTTTCTTTTTCTTTTTTTCTTTTGAGACTGAGTCTTGCTCTGTCACCCAAGCTGGAGTGCAATGGCACAATCTTGGCTCACTGCAACCACCACCTCCTGGGTTAAAGCAATTCTCCTGCCTTGGCCTCCCAAGTAGCTGAGACTACAGGCACATCCCACCACGCTCAGCTAATTTTTATAATTTTATTAGAGATGGGGTTTCGCCATATTGGCCAGGCTGGTCCTGAACTCCTGACCTAGTGATCTGCCTGCCTCAGCCACCCAAATTGCTGGGATTACCGACATGAGCCACTGTGCTACTCACCCCTCAGCCCTCTTCTTTCTTGTTTATTTTTTGAGATGGCGTTTTGCTCTTGTCGCCCAGGCTGGAGTGTAACGGCGTGATCTCAGCCTACTGCAACCTCTACCTCCCATGTTCAAGCCATCCTCCTGCCTCAGCCTCCTGAGTAGCTGTGATTACAGGCATGCACCACCACACACAGCTAATTTTTTTTTTTTTTTTTGTATTTTTAGTAGAGATGGTTTTTCACCATGTTGGCTAGGCTGGTCTCAAACTCCTGACCTCAGGTGATCCACCCGCCTCTGCCTCTCAAAGTGTCAGGATTACAGGTGTGAGCCACCACACTTGACTTCATTGACTTTTTCTATACCAACTTGCTCTGAGTTACAAGCATCTTTACCCACAGTTGGGGGATTAATAAAATGAAAATACAAACAATTCATTCTGGCATCTGTCTTCAAATTCTAATGTCCTAGAAAGTCCAATTTCTTTTCAAATTTCAGAACTATGTAATAGCCAGCTGTTGAATTATTTCCAGGGATTTTAGTTTTATTTAGAGAAGAATAGCAAGAAAAATTGAATGTACGACATCATATCCTGGAACTGGAAATTTATTCTCTAATTTTGAAACATATTTCACAGAATATCAAATTATATATTTGTTGATTTATTTTTATATTTGTTGCAATTTGAAAATGTTGCAACACATTTTTCTATATTGCACTTTTTTCTGATGAGAAATATGCTATTAGTTTTATTTTTTTCCTTTGCAGAAAATAAGTTTTTTCCTCTCTGATTTTATAATTTTATATATTTACTTATTTTTATAACTTTTATTTTAGGTTCAGGGGTACATATGCAGATTTGTTATGTAGGCAAACTAGTGTCATAGGGGTTTGTTATATAGATTATTAGATCAGGCAGGTATTAATCCTAGCACCCAACAGTTACTTTTTGCTGCTCCTCTCCCTCCTCCCAACCTTCACCCTCAAGTATATCCCAGTGTCTGTTGTTCCCTTCTTTGTGTTCATGAGTTCTCATCATTTAGCTCCCACTTATAAATGAGAACCTGTGGCATTTGGTTTTCTGTTTCTATGTTAGTGTGCTAAAATTAATAGTCCCCAGTCTTATTCATGTTCCTGCAAATGGCATGATCTTTTTCTTTTTATGACTACCTAACTGCATAGTATTTTATTATGAATATATACCACATTTGCTTTATCCAATTTGTCACTGATGGACATTTGGGTTGATTTCATGTGTTTGCTATTGTGACTAGTGATGGAATGAACATTCACATGCATGTGTCTTTACGGTAGAATGATTTTTATTTCTCTGGGTACATACCAGTTATGGATTTGCTGGGTCAAATGGTAATTCAGCTGTTAGTTCTTTGAGGAATCACCATACTGCTTTCCACAATCGTTGAACTACTTTACACTCCAACCAACAGTGTATAAGCATTGTTTTTCTCCACAACCTTGTCAGTGTGAGATGGTATCTCATTGTAGTTTTGATTCACATTCCTCTAATGATCAGTGATGTTGAGCTTTTTTTCATATTCTTTTTGGCTACATGCATATTTTCTTTTGAAAAATATCTATTCATGTCTTTTGCATTTTTTAATGAGGCTGTTTGTTCTCCTCTTATAAACTTCTTTAAGTTACTTATAGATGCTGGGTATTAAACCTTTGTCAGATGCATAGTTTACAAAATTTTTCTCTCATTCTGTAGGTTGTCTGTTTACTCTGTTGATAGTTTCTTTACTGTGCAGAAGCTCTTAAGTTTAACTACATCCCATATGTCAATTTCATCTTTATCATTGGTTTTAAAACACAATTTAATTATTACCTGCCTTGGTATTTTGTATGTGATTCTTGTGCTTGGGCTTGTTTAACTTTTTAGGTCTTTGGGTATATGTGTTTTTTTAACAACTTGGAAATTTTTTTAGTCATTATTTCTTCAAATATTTTTGGTTACAGTCTCTCTCTCATATATCTAAGGGACTCAAATTACACCTATATTAGGCCAGGTAAAGTTGTCCAACAGCTCAGTGGTGAACTCTTCATTTGTACTAATGATTTTTATTGGTGTGTTTCATTTTAGATAGGTCTTGTGGATATAGCTTCAAATTTACTACTCTTCTTATCTGCAATATCTAATCTGTCTCTAATCCCATTCAGTGTCTTTTTTTTTTTCCATCTCAGACAATATTGATTTCATCTTTAGAAGCTTGAGTTAGGTCTTATTTATGTCTTAGATAACTATTTATAACTTTTTAAACATATGAACTTCAGTTATAACTTTCTAGTATGATGATGTCTACTATTTCTAATATCTGAGTAGTATGAGTCAATTTTGATTGATTTTTTCCTCCATAGTAGGTATTAATTTCTTCCTTTTTTATATGCCTGATAATTTTTATTAAATACCAGACATTGAGATGTTACCTTCTTATCTGTTAAACTGTTAAATTACTTGGAAACATTTTATCCTTTGGGTCTTAACTTTAAGGATTATTGTGTTAGATCAGAGCAGTCTTTAGTCTAGAACTAATTATCTTCCATTACACAAGAAAAAATCTTCTCTGTATCCTCTCCAATGCCCTGCAAAATATGTGGTTTTCCAATTGGCCAATATAAAAGCTATTCCCAGCCTTGTTTAAGTAGTAGGAAAAGTTTCCTGTAATACTTTCAAATGTTTCTTGTCTAGCCTTGAGTAGTTTTCCTACCTAATCTCCAATAAATATTCTCCTGAGTTCTGAAACAGAATACTCTGCAGATCTCAGGAATTCTCTTACAGCTGTCTTCCCTACCCTTGTCTCCCCCACACACTCATCTAAACTTCCTCAGTTCAAGGAATCTTCCAGGACCTATCTAGATTTCCCTTTCTGTGCCTCAGCCCACATACTAAATGCTATAAACTGGGTAAATAAACAAAAAACACATTTGCTGCTTGTATCTCAGAGATTGCTGTTTTTTTTTGAAACCTCATGTACAGTGCCTTCAAAACTTTTATTCCACCATATGATTTGTCCACTATTTTTTGTAGGTGAGGATTGTTTTAGATGAGAGTGTAAATCCAGTTTCTTTCTGTGTACAGGGATGAAGAATTCAGAAAAGAGAAAAACTAACATTAAGAAAAATTGAAGAATAATGTTTACGACTACTTAACATTATTAAGTTTAAAATGTTTAAAATTTAAAATAAGACTCCTTTATTTTTCTTCGATATTATTCTCCAAATTTAGTTGCACAACCAGTTATAAAATGGGCAACATAGATACAGTAAAGTTGTAATTTTGTTGAGAATAGAAAGAATAAAAGACATGTCCAATGCTGAAGGCTACATTGAAGGAATGACTAAATAAACACTAACTGCCAAAATTTACACAGTTAATGACAGAAGTTAAAAAATTCAGGCACTTGAGAAACAGTAAAAATGTGGTTTAATTAATGCATTTTATGTCTTAGGGTAGCCTCAGAGTATTAAAGTTGAGGCATTAAGGGGAGTGGTCTGGAAAGATAGGAAGCAGTAATCCAAGAGTGAAGTGAAGTTGATGTTTAAGGTAGTACAGAGGACAAAATGAGTGGAGAATTATGACAGAAGTGTGTTTGGCAAGATTAACTGTGACTAGAAGGTAATATTGTAAAGAAATGAGGGGGAGATGACCTGGGGCTTGGAAAATAACTGCAACAATGAGGGTCAGGGGCCATCTGATACTACAAAAGTTAATTTTGGGAGTGGGTTGGGAGGAGAGGCAGAAATGTCTAAAGTTAACAAGAAGAGCTATCAGTATGTTCACTACCTCTATTTTCTTCCAAACGTGTGTGTGTGTGCGTGCGCGTGTGTGCGCGTGCGCATTTATAAGGAAAACACTTTGGAATGTCACAGGGTAAACAATGTACTTAGAGAGAGCCAAGTATCCATTGGAGGAAGAAAGTAAAATAAGTGTTTGAAGAATCAATTGAGAATATGTTTTACTAATAATGAAATAATGAACAGGGAATCCCAAAGGCACAATGGACAGATTTCAGGAGTTGGAAAGAACGGAATGAAGACAGAATAGTACATGTGAAGAGTGTCTGTGAGTGATCAAGATACTTTATTGATCTTGTGGCAATGTTTCAAACCCCAACAAGAGAATCACAATCACAGCAGAGAGGCCATGTGGTTTTGGAGCACAGCCATTCTCGCTCCAGGAAGTAAACATACTCCTTTTGAGAAAGAGCTGCTGACCTGCCAACAGGCCCAGGTGAAAGCTATGTACCTGACCACTAGATACCAAGTGACTATGTTACTTGAGCAACTCAGTACTAGTTTTTATTTTGGTGCTAGTTTCACCTAGGTATACATGTAGGCATTCTCGGAAGCATGCAGCTCAAATGAGGAGACTGCTAACTCCCTCCATAATTACAACTTCTAAAAAATTTACAGTAGGAGACAATATCTAATATCAGCAAGATTGCCTATTTTGTGGAAGTCAGCCTTTCCCCTGCCACCTTAGCACTTACTTAATGGGCATATAAGCAAAAAGGTCATGAAAGAAAAGATGGAGGTTATGCGTCCTTGGTCTCTGTAATCATGCTACTGACCATCCTGAGTGCCCAAATTTTAATCAGCAATGCTAAATTAGGTGTCCTCCATTTTGTACTATAATCCAAGAGGGCAATGTGCTGGTTTGAGAGATCACTTCTTATTTCCATTATGGAGGTTATCATAAAATTTTCATACCAAAATAGTTGAATATTTAGGTTTTCTTTTCCTGCCTGTCATATTTTATTTAGGCTACTATTTTTTAACTTAGTGATTGCTTTGTGCATTATCATGATATAGGCATTAGTCAGAGTAGGCCAGACTCTTCTTCCATGACAAATAAATGTAAAATATCTCTTGACTTACCATAGTTTTGTGTTGTTTTCTTGCTTATGTCATATTTCAATACAGGATGCTTGACTCTCTTGGAGGCTATCTTCCAAGCAATATCTCAGGAATCCTTAATTATTCCATCTTTGTGTCACTGTAATCTTAAGCATGTGGCACCAAAACTTGCTGCAGATGGTAAAAATAGAGTAAGCCTTATTGTTGGAGGGTTTTGTAGACAGGCCCAGAAGAGACATTTAAAAATTTCTATTACATCCTTTTGGCCAGAAAATAAACCAAGCGTCCAAATATTACAAAGGAGCTTGAGAAAATAGCCTTCCTATATGACAAGAAGAAGAATAATTTTAAAAATTAAAAACCAATATGTGAACCACAGCATTCTCGATGCTACAGTGTATCCATCCCTCCACAAAATAGAGTATAATCTACACATATTTTTTAATCTTGCTTTTTCTTTCTGTTCCCTTTATTTCATCAATTATAGTACTATTGTTAAGAGTAAATTTAAAATATACTTCATGGGTAGCAGAATATAAGACAAAATTTTAACACACCTATAGAAAAAGAGGATATTAGTTAGAGTCACATCTCACTCTGAATCTTCAATAACCCATGAAGCCTTGAGATGTCTCCAAAGGAGATGTGTGAATACATTTTCAGGTTTTTGCAGTAAAATTACATCATCTTTTTATCCAAAGTTAAGTTTAATATTTGTAAATAAAAGTATTTGGAGAACAGTATGTAGATACTGGTGGATTAAATTTTATTATTATTTTGGATTGACCACTATCTCAAACTCTTTGTTTTATGTGAGAGTTTCCTTACAAGATGAGCTTTGATGAGATACGGGTTCTACCTTCCATTACAGAATCACCCAAGACTAAATTTCATTTTTTTCCACTCTCTAATGCAGTACTGATCTATCATTTCAGAATTTTTAATCTGAGGGTGAGAATGATGAAAAATTCATCAGATCGTACATCTAATTTACTCTGATATGTCAAGCAAGAAATAATGATGCTTGATTTCAAATATATCCAAGGCAAACTGAGAATGTTATTTAATAAACAATTATCAATTTTTAAGACTTAGAAATCTTCCAGCATCTAATATATGTACACTGGAATCTAAGATACATACACTAAAATATTATTCACCAATAAAAACAAAAGAAGTGACATTTGATTTCTAACACTACATGTAAACAGCTTGGAAGTCATCATTGTGATTCTCATAACACCACCAAAAAACTGAATAAACTGAATAAATCAGCAACTCTCTGAGATTTACCAAAGAGGTCAGGTAACAGAAAACTACTGCCCCAGAAACTGTAACGGCAAAGAGGAAGATACAGAGAATCACAGCGTACTGAAGCAGAAAACCAGGAATAGAGACCTCTGTGGAAACCAGTACCAGGGTAGGGAAAGAGAAATTGCAGTTAAAAAATTGTTCAATGCTCAATGTAGGTAAGTTTAAGAGTTAAAAATGCCAGGAGTGCCCAGTTTTAGGAGGGTTTCATATGTCTTTGAAGTTTATCTATAGAAACCTATGATTATTCTCACAGTGAAGATCAGAGTAAAATTCCTTCTTGCTGTCATTATGGGGAGCTCATTTTGAAATATGCTCATAGCATTCTGTTCCTTTTAACAGTGCCTGCCTTCAAAAGAAAGTGTTTTACTCGAGCCTAATCAGCTGGCATTCTACCAAAGCCTAACCAACGTGGGGAAGAAAAATACCTGACCTCAGCACCCTGTATGCTTCCTGTCATATATAAGGAAAACAAAACGAAAAATTAAAAAAAAAACCCAAACAACTGAGCAGCATTTAAGAAGGTCACAGCCTTTTAGTGATGGAACTAAAAGACTGTGACCTTCTTAAATGCTGCTAAGTTTTTTGTTTCTTTTAATTTTTTTAATCATGGGAATTTGAACATTTCCCCTTCCTTCAAACCTCACTGCTACACTAAAGACACAACTGAGAACAGTATCACTGAGTTTGAAGAAATGAGAAATGCCAATAAAGAATTCTAAAATAGAAATTAAAAGAGAAAAAAAAATTAAAAAGGAAGAACAGAATATCAAAGAACTGTGAAATAATCATAAAAAGTAATATATTTTTAATAATATTATGAAAAGAAGAAGAAAAGAGACAGAAACATAAACATATTTGAAGCAATAGTGACTGCAAACTTCCCAAATTAAATGATAGGCATCAAACTACAGATCCACGAAGCTCAGAGAACAAAAATCTGACAAAATATTGAAACAACCATATCCAGACATATTATATTCAAACTGCAGGAAATCAAAGACAATGGGATAATCTTGAAAGAAGCCAGAGGAAGGAAAAAATAAACACCTTACCAACAGAGGTGCAAAATAAGAGTTTTAGGACTTTTATTTTCAGAAATAATGCAAGCAAGAAAAGAGTAGACATTTGAAGTAGTGAAAGGAAATATCTACCAATTTAGAATGCTACGTTCAGCAAAATCATTCTTCAAATCTGAAGTAAATACTTTCACAAACTAATATTGAGAGAACACTTTGTCAGTAGACCTGACTTAAGATAAATATTGAAAGAAATTCTTGAAAAAAGAAAAGTAAAATAGTTGGAAATGTGGATCTACATAAAGAAATGAAGAGGATAAGAGAATAAATAAATGAAAATAAAATATTTTATTACTCCTAACATTAATTTATCTAAGAGATGTTTATAGCTTATGAATAAGGGAAATAAATAACAATAATGTTATAAGAAATGGGAGGTCATATCCAACCTTCTGCTATGAAATACACCTTGGCAAATTTAAAGTGTAGAAATCCTATAAAAGATGCTTTCTGACCAGAATATGATTAAACCAGAAATTATTAACTAAAAAATAGCTGAATAAGCCCAAAATCTTGCAGATTTAAGTACTCACTTCTAAATAGCACATAAATAGAAAATAAACTAAATAATTATAAAAATGCAACTTCTCAAAATTTATGGGATGCAGGAAAAGCAGTTATTATAGGGAAATTGGTAGCACTGAGGGCATATGTTGAGAAATAAAAAATACCTAAAGTCAATAATTTAAGATCTCACCATAGCTAACTAGAAAAGAGGAGCAAATAAAATTCAAAGTAATCAGAAGAAAAATTAATTTTAAAAATTACAGTAGAAATCAATAAAGCTAAAAACATGAAATCAATAGAGAACAATACACAAACCAAAAGTTTATTCTTTAAAAAGATCAATAAAACTGAAAACATGATATCAATGGAGAAAAACACAGAAAACTAAATGTTTATTCCTTGAAAAGTTCAATAAATTGATAAAACTCCCGAGAGGCAATCTAATTAAAAAGGAGATAAGACTCAGGTTACTAATACTGGAAATAAAAGAGGGTCTATTTTTCCTGATTCCATGAATACCAAAATCTCAAAATATCAATATTAGGATAGCAATATTCTTCTTAAACAAATTGCAATAGATCAGTTGAATAGACAAATATCTATTTACAAAATTAGATCAATATGTGAGAACCTCTAAAACAGGAACGACCAGGTTCCAATAACTTTACTGGTTAGTTCTAGAAAACATTTTTTAAACTTATGCCAGTTTTCTACAATATATTCTAGAAAATAGAAGCAGTGGATAGGAATACCACCTATCTGAATCTATGAACCCAACATAACCCTAACACCAAAACCAGGCACAGACATGAGAGAAAAAAAAAAAAAAAAAACTATAGAAGATCAATCTTTCTCATGAACATATATGTAAAATTTTTCAACACACTATTAGAAAATTAAATTCAACATTATATAAAAAGATTATATATCATCACCATATGGGATTTACTCCACATTTGCAAGGCTCAGCATTCAAAAATCATATGACCATATAAATAGAGGCAGGAAAAGTATCTGATGAAACATTTATGATAAAAATTCTTAGCAAACTAGGAGTAAAGGAGGAACTTTCTTAATTTCAAAAAGAAAAATCTTAAAAAAAGAACTACAGCTAGCATTATATGAAATATGTTAATAATACGGGAAATGGCAAACTACAGAGAGAAGTATTGATGGTATATGAAAACTTTGTACTTGGAGTGTACTTACAATAAATTTTTCTGTAAACCTAAAAAAGTACATCTTTATAAATAGTCTTCAATTTAAAAATAACACACTTCAAAAGATAAAAACATGAAGTACAGATATGTGCTATAATATGAATGGGCCTTGAAAAATTATGTTAAGTGTAGGAAATCAGCCATATATTATATAATTTCATTAAATGAAATGTATACAGTAGGCCAATCCATAGAGAATGAAGGTAGAGTAATGTTTATCAAGAGCTGTGGTCAGAGCACTGAAAAGTGACTGCTAATGTTTTTTTGGGGAATGTTGATGAAAATATTCTAAGATTAGGTATAAGTGATGGTTGCACAACTCTCTTAATCCACTGAAAATCATTGAATTGTCCTCTTTAAAAGATGGACTTAATTGCACATGAATTATATCTCAATATAGCTGTTATTAAGAAAGAGATAGACAGAAAAACAGAAAATGTTCCATACACATATAGCAGTTTTTCTCACATACTAACAAGGATTCAATGACTTTCATAAAAATATGCCACCTTTACTTCATATATTACTATACCCAAAACTTAAAGTCAACAACTTTTAAATAATTACTTTTAGACATTTGAATATATGTGCTACCTGTGTTGAGCTGTTACCACAAAATATAATTTATCTACATAAACTTGATAATCTATCTATATCTATAAAAATCTGCTAAGAAGTACATTTAAAAGGTTTTCTTCAAATCTATTAGTGCAATAGTGCATTAATACAAAAACAACTAAATTGACAATGTTTTCACATAACATGCAATAATTTTATGAATCTATGTGTAACTGGCAGAATAAGGGCCCCTAAAGATGTTCATTTCTTTCTTTTATTTTATTTATTTATTTATTTTTTGAGACAAATTCTCGCTCTGCCGCCCAGGCTGAAGTCAGTGGCCGATCGGCTCCTACAACTTCTGGTCCTAGGTTCAAGTGATTCTCCTGCCTCAGTTTCCCGAGTAGCTGGGACTACTGGTGCACGCTGCCATGCCCAGCTAATTTTTTCTATTTTAGTAGAAATGGTGTTTCACCGTGTTGCCCAGGCTGGTCTCGAACTCCTGAGCTCAGGTGCTCCGCCCACCTCGGCCTCCCAAAATGCTAGGATTACACGTGTTAGTCACCAGGACCCGCAGATGTTCAGTTCTTAATCTCCAGAACTGGTGAATATCTTACATGGCAAAGGGAAGTTTATTATTAAGTAAAAATTTTACATGGGAAGTTTATCCAGGAATATTTCTTATTCCATTGAGTTTAATATAATAACAAAAATCCTCATAAGTGAGAAATTGAGCCAGAGGAGTCAGAGTGAGAGAAGGAAATGTGATAAAGTAAGCAAAAGTCAGAATGCTGCAACTGTGGGCATTAAAGATGGAGGAGAGGTCACAAGTCATCATTCTGGAGATGACCTAAGGAAGCTAGAATGATCAAGGAAGTTGATAGTCCTCTAGAACTGCCAGGAGAAATGTTCCCATGCTAACACCTTGATTTTAACCCAGTGAGACCCATGTAGGATTTCTAACCTCAAGAACTACTCAGTAATAAATTTGTGTTGTGTTAAGCCAGTAAATCTGTGGTAATTTTTCTATTAGCAATAGATAACTTATACATTTGAATAAAGACATATATCTGAGGTGAATTCATTTTAGTTCTATGTACTATAAAAGACGTTATCTAGCTTTATAAACTATTATATTTTTAGATTAATAACTTTTTATATCTCCATATTTGCATATTTCAATTCAGGATCAAGGAAGCCACACACAAACATGCATTTATCTTTTTTTTTTTTTTTTTTTTTTTGAGACTGAGTCTCATTCTGTCTTCCAGGTGGTAGTTCAGGGGTGCAGTCTCGGCTCACTGCAACCTCTGCCTCTTGGGTTCAAATGATCTTCTGCCTCAGCTTCCCAAATATCTAGGATTACAGATCTGCACCACCACACGCCCCCTAATTTTTTGCATTTTTAGTAAAGATGGAGTTTCACAATGTTGATCAGGCTGGTCTCGAACTCCTGGCATCAAGTGATTCACCCACCTCAATGCTGGAATTACACCTGTGAGCAACTACACCTGGCCAAAAAAAAAAAAAGTGCATTTATCTTGAACTTTGATTTCTAGTATGTAGTAGTTTGTCCTAAAACTGCTATGAAGAAATATCTGAAACTGGGTAATTTATAAAGGAAAGAGTTTTAATTCACTTACAATTCTGCATTGCTGGGGGAGGCCTCAGGAAACTTAAAATCTTGGCAGAAGGCAAAAAAGAACAGGCACCTTTTTCACAGAGCAGCAGGAAGGAGAAGAGCTAAGCAAAGGGTGAAGAGCCCCTTATAAAACCATCAGATCTCATGATAATTCATTCACTATCACGAGAACAACATGGGGGGAAACCATCCCATGAACCAATGACCTCCACCTGGTCCCACCCTTGAAACATGGGATTACTACAATTGAAAGTGAGACACAGAGCCAAACCATATCACAGCATAATTTTCCCAATACTGCTTCATTATTTCATGGGATTTTTTTAGAGTATCATCTGTAGTATCTACAACTTTAATACCTAAATCAAATTATTTTGTAGAAATAGGTAGTTATAAATATTAAAAAATAAAGATTAAAAAGTTTCAAATGGGCAATAATATGTATTTAATTTAATACTGTGTATTTAGGTAAGAGTGAAGGAGTAAAATTTGTCAGGGTTTTGTTATAGAAAATATCTTAGATGTTTTAAAATTTAAGTTACACTTTGGTATGCAAAATCATAGCTTTATTTCTCCATAACAAAATTCAACTTAGTTCACAATTTTTCATTTACACTAAAGTCAGAAAACAATAACAACAACAGAAAAAAAAAAACAAAAAAAAAAACCTCAAACCTGGTAGGTGAAGGTAACTTTCAGTCAATTCAAGACTTATGCTGAGACAAAATCATGGTTCTTCCTTGTTACTTATTTAATCATTTCTCTGGGTATCTGCAGTAAGGGAAGAGAACTACTAATCATCTTGTCATCAGGGGTGTGGTTTCTGTGCTTGAAAGTAAATATAGTTTCTCATGACTAGTCTGAAAGACATAACTCATCTCCACTATTTCTACTGTAATTTACCAGGCAGTGTGACTTGTAGTAATTTCTCAATGGTCACTCAGGGGAACTCAGAGTCAATTCACCTGATCACTTGGCTCCATCATTTTTTTTTCCATCTAGATTCTGGCTTTGGTTATTTATCTCACAGCCTTTCCTGTCCTCCCTTCAACCAAAGCCATCGTTTCCCTCAGACAAGCATATTGTTTTATATTCCTCAATTCTTAACTGCTTTTCTGGTACTAACAGAGAATGGTTGGTGATAAGAATGAATTTTTCACACCCTCAAGGAAGTGGTGGTGGGTGCATGTCACTAGAATTATAGGTACATGTGCAAAAGGAAAAGACATTTCTGTTTTTGTGTGTCTGCCCCAGGACAATGTGGAGACCTCTGGCTCGTCAGAAGTAAACTATTTCATTATTCTCTTGCATTGTCCATTAATTAGATTTTTGTTTTTGTTTTGTTTTAAATCTTTATGGTCTAAATTAGCCACATTCTATTTTAAACGATTTTTTTTTGAAATTAAAAATAGAAAACAAAACAAACACAAACTCTTTTTTCCCTCAGTCAAATGTTTTTAAGAATAATTGCTTCAATGAAGTCCTTAGCAAAGGTGAATTTGAAACAGGAAACTGTTCTTGCAGCTTGAAATTGATTCAATTGATGGAGTTAAGGAACAATTTAAAGAAATAAAAATAGTATGAACTAAAACACAGCAATTAATATTTCAAGACCAATATCTTAATAGAGGCAGAAATAATAAAGCTAAGGGATATATTTCTTTGGGAAAGGACACAAGTAGCTTGTTTTGACAAAAGCTTACAATATTGGATAACTCGCTCTGTACAGCATTTTGTTTAAGTCATATTACTGCACTATAGCATGAAGGTGTAAAGTCTTAGTTCTAGAGACAGTATTTTTAAATCTGGGCTTGTTCGTCTGTTAGCTACATGACTCTGTGCAAGATAATTATCCTAAGTCTCAGTTTTTTTATCCAAGTAAAAGGATGACATTAGTGCTTGTAGGATTATTGTATGAAACTAAGAAATTTATAAAAATATACTTGTAAGATTATCACACCTGATGAGCTATTGTTATTATTAATATTACTATTGGTATATTTGAAGTCATAGGATCACTGTACAATTCCAAATATGAGGATTATGTTTATGCATGGATACCTGTAAAAAACAGTGTCAAAAAAGCTTTCCATTTATTTTGTATAAATGTTTCCAATCATTCTACTACTTATAGGTTCTGTAGCAATCTTAATGCAAAAAAAGAAGTTATTTGAACAGAACTGAACACAATACACCAAGTCCTGTACAGAGGAATAGAAGAACATAATTTCTGACCTTTGTGAGTTTTACATTCAAAAGCAACATATTATCATTTATTAACATTTCTCTTATGGTTCAAATAAGTAGCCTGTTTAACCATGCATAAAATTAATCTTCCATTTAAAATGGCAATTTATTTCTAAACTTTTCAAGCTATTTGACAACCACCTTCAAAAAGTTAAGGATATAATAAACTTTGAAACATTTTTAAAAGAAGGGTGCTTTCTTGAAAATATTAGCAATGAGTAAAATAAACCAAAGTAGGTGATATAATTTTTCAAAAGTGGCCGGTGACATAACTTATGGTAAATAATGAAATATTTCATAATTCATCTTTTTGTTTTTTCAGTGTTACATACTTTATTTCATTTATTTTTCTCTACTAAGAAAAAAAAATAATGCAGTAAATTATATAAGGAAGATTACATTTTAGGTAAAAAATGAAATACATATAATTTTCATAAAATTTGAGAAGTTATTTGTGCAAGGTAGATTTTGAACAGGAAGTCAGGAAGACAAAATAATTAGAACAGATACACTATCTACTCTTTAAGATTTGCAGTTTTGTTCTTAATAGAAGACATACAGCATTTGAATTTTATTACCATTTATTTTATTATGTTTTTGAAAAGGTGTAGTAATCACTTGCTTTTTTGGAGTAGTAGTGTCTATTCTGAACTTGAAATTTATTCACTAATATAATATTTTATACTTTATTTCTAATTCCAGCTTTATAGTTTGTTCACAACAAAGCCTATACCGATATTCCTTTGGTCATAAATACAACTCTGTCATAAAGTTTCTATAAATAAGTTCAAGTTCAATAAGTTCTGTTGGCTAGTTAGTAATTACTTAGATAATCTATATTTTTCTCTCTTTTTGGTACAAGTGCAGTTTTGTTACATGTGTATATTGCGTAGTGGTGAAGTCTGAGCTTTTTGTGTAATCATCGCTCAAATAGTGTATACTGTATTCATTAGGTAATTTCTCATCTCTCACTCTCCTCCCACCTTTCCCTTGTGTTCAGTTACTGTTATTCCACTCTGTATGTCTATGTATATATTTCATTTAGTTCTTACAGATAAGTAAGAACATTTGGCTTTTTGATTCTGAGTTGTTACACTTCAGATAATGGACTCCAGTTACATCAATGTTGCTGCCAAAAACATGATTCTATTCTTTTTATGGCTGAACACATTTCATTGCGTATATACATGTCACAATTTATTTATCTACTTATTTGCTGACAGACTTTTAAACTGATTCCACATCTATGCTATTATTGTGAATACTGGTGTTATAAACATACAAATGAGGGTGTATTTTTATATACATATTTTACTATATTTTATCCCTATTTTTAATGCATATTCTCAGCTTTTTGCTAGAGGCCATTGCAAAGTTTGTCAAATACATCCTTGAGTGACATTAATGTAGCTATAAAATAAACCAAAATCATGGGACATGCTTTCCTGTCTCTGTTTTTGTTTGTTCTACTTTGCCACCTCTCTGTTTCTGTGCCCTTATATCTTTTCTAAGCACTATTACAGTCACTGGGTTTTTGAGTTGAGGGTACTATCTGCTGTTAAGACTTTGTTTTAGTAGACGTAACGCTCTTTCGCTTGGCACTCTTGCAACCAGGAGTAGGTGTATGATTAGCCTTTGACAAAATACATGTAAGAACATTTATAAAGAATGATTCCAGAAAATGCCTTAAAAAGATGCCACACGCCTCTAATGGTTTTCTTTATTCTTTACATTGTCAAGAACACTCTCAGATAGCCCACAAGATAGCAAAATTATATATTTTCTTAAGGGATGATAAAGGAACAGAACAGAGTAAGAGTTTTTGGATGACATAATGGAAAAAAAAATAATTCTTACGCTAGAGTATCTAGCAGGTAGGACATTTATGTGATGTAAATTTATGTTTTCTAAGTTGCAGTTGAATAAATTGTAACAACTTTTTTAGACCGTCTCTACTTTCAGTTTCCCACTTTCCCTGCCATCTCTAAAGAACCACTGTCCAAACACTGTTGCAGGCCTTCGTGGGCACTGTCACTACATCTGCTGAGCACTTGTGAATATCCCTGTACTCGTAGGGACCACTGCCTATTCTGCTAAGCACCGTCCTTTATTGTTAGCTTTGTGCTTAAGAACTTCCCCCACTGGTTGCCACACACGTGGGTAACTGATGCCCTGAAACCTTCAGTTTTCTGAACCACTTCCATAGTAAAATAAAGGTAAGGCCACCTTGTACTTTATAATATTTTTAACATTGTGGTCTATTGATAAATTACCACTTTGCTTCTCAGCATCATATAGGAATTTGCAATTAAATGGTCATTTAAGATTTTATTTTCTCCTCTGCTTTAAAATGTAAATCTTTGGGAGGCAGAGACAAATCAGAAAAAAATCATGAAATAGTCAGAATTATTCCTTTATTCTTATGACTAACATCTCATGATTGAATTTTGCTCTTCATATTCAGTGTATTAGTCTATTCTTGAACCACCCTAAAGAACTGCCTGAGACTGGATAATTTATAAAGGAATGAGGTTTAATTGACTCACACTTAAGCATTGCTGGGGAGGACTCAGGAAATTTACAATTATGGTATAAGACAAAACAGAAGTAGGCACAGGGCATCAGGATGGAGAAGTGGTGAGCAAAGAGGGAAGAGTCTCTTACAAAACCATCAGAGCTCCTGAGAACTCACTCAATATCACGGGGAAAGCATGGGGAAAACCTCCCCCATGATCAAATTACCTCAACCTGGTCTCTCCCTAGACACATGGGGACTGCAGGGATTACAATTTAAGATGAGATTTGGGTGAGGACACAAAGCCTAACAATATCATTCCTCCCCTGGTCCTTCCCAAATCTCATGTCCTTTCACATTTCAAAACCAATCATATCTTCCCAACAGTCTACCAAACTGTTAATTAATTACAGCATTAACTCAAAAGTCCAAGTCCAAAGTCTCATCTAAGTTAAGGCAAGTCCCTTCCACCTACAAAATCAAAAGCAAGCTAGTTACTTCCTAGAAACAATGGAGGTATAGGCATTGGGTAAATACATTCATTCAAAATGCGAGAATTGGCCTAAACAAAGGGGTTACAGGCTGCATGCAAGTACCTGAAATCAAGCCAGGCACTCAGCTCTTGAAGCTCTGAAATGATCTCCTTTGATTCTATGTCTCACATACAGGTCACACTGTTCCCATGGTCCTGGACAGCTCAAACCCTGCGGCTTTGGAGGGCACAGCCAACATCCAAGCTGCTTTCAAGAGGAAATATTTAGTATCTGTGGCTTTTCCAGGTGTATGATACAAGATGTAGGTGGATCTACCATTCTGGGGTCTGGAGAACTGTGGCCTTCTCCTCACGGTTGTACTAGGCAGTGCCCCAGTGGGGACGCTGTGTGGGAGTTGTGACTCCACATTTGTTTTCTGCACTGCCCTAGCAGAAGTTCTCCACTAGGACGCCACCTCTCCCAGCAGACGTACGGCACTTCCATACATCCTCTGAAACCTAGGCAGAGGTTCCCAAACCTCAATTCTTGATTTCTGTGCACCTGCAGGCCAAACACCATGTGGAAGAAACCAAGGCTTGGAGCTCACACCCTCTGAAGCTATGGCTTGAGCTGGATTTTAGCCCCTTTTAGCCAAGGCTGGGATGCAGGGTACTAAGTCCTCAGACTGTATAAAGTAGCAAGGCCCCTGGCCCAGCCCATGAAAACATTTTTTCTTCCTAGGCCTATGGGCGTCTGATGGGAGGGGCTGCCATGAATACCTGTGATATGCCCTGAAGACATTTTTCCCATTGTCTTGGCAATTAACACTTGGCTCCATGTTATTTATGTAAATTTCTGCAGCCAGCTTGAATTTTTCCTCAGAAAATGCTTTTTTTTCTTTTCTATGGCATCTTCATCCTGCAAATTTTCTAAACTTTTATGCTCTGCTTCCCTTTTAAATTTAAATTTCAATTCCAAACCATATTTTTGTGAATATGTAAAACTGAATGATTTTAAAAGCATCTAAGTCACTTCTTAAACACCTTGCTGCTTAGAAATTTCTTCTGACAAGATACCTTAAATCATCTCAAGTGCAATGTTCCACAAATTCCTAGAGCAGCGGCCCAATGTCACCAGTCTCTTTGCTAAAGCATACGAAAAGTCACCTTTGCTCCAGTTCCTAGGCAGTTCCTCATCTCCATCTGAGACCACCTCAGTCTGGACTTTATTGTTTATGTTACTATCAGCATTTTGGGTAAAGCCATTCAACAAGTCTTTAGGAAGTTCCAAACTTCCCCCACATCTCTCTGTCTTCTTCTGAGCCCTCCAAACATGCCAACCTCTCTGCCTATTACCCAGTTCCAAAGTTGCTTTCACATTTTTGGGTATCATAGCAATGTCCCACTACCTTGGTACAAATGTACTGAATAAGTTCATTATGACATTGCTATAAGGAAATACTGAAGACTGGGTAATTTATAAAGCAGAAAGGTTTAATTGACTCATAGGTCTTCATATTTGAAGAGGCCTCAGGAAACTTATGATTATGGCAAAATGCAAAAGGAAAGCAAAGCACCTCCTTCACATGGTGGCAGGAAGGACAAGTGCTGAACAAAGTCAGGAAGATCCCTTTATAAAACCATGAGATTAAATGAGAACTTGCTCACTATCATTAGAACAGCATGGGGGAAATCTCCCCCATGATTCAATTACCTCCACCTGGTATCTCTTCACACGTGGGGAATATGAGTCTTACAATTCAAGATGAGACTTGAGTGGGGACACAAAGCCTAACCATGTCACCATGGAATGAGCTCTGTTTCAGAGAATATATTAATTTCTGCTGGCCTAATGACAACAGACAGTTATGACCATAATAATCTCAACATGAGAACCAGGTTCAACTTTAAAGTAAGGATTCCAGGTGTGCACAGTGGCTCACACCTGTAATCCCGGCACTTGGGAGGCCTAGGCAGGTGGATTACCTGAGCTCAGAAGTTGACAGCAGCCTGGCCAACATGCTGAAACTCCATCTCTACTAAATAATAATAATAATAAAAATTAGTTGGGTATGGGGGCACACACCTGTAATCCCAGCTACTGTGGAGGCTGAGGCAGGAGAATCATTTGAACCTGGTAGGCAGAGGTTGCAGTGAGCCAAGATTGCACCACTGCACTCCAGCCTGGGTGACAGAGTGAGACTATGAACTAAAAAAAAAAAAAAAAAAAAAAAGGTAGGGATTCCTACTAAGTAGTTTTATTACTCAGAATATTTATTCTTTAAACAATGCAGCTTAATGATAGTAAACATTTGAGTATCTACTAAATGGCTCTTACTTCACAAGTAAGGTAACCTATAGAAAGGTTCAGCAAGCTGATAAATAATTTATCCAAATTATGCATGGAGGCATAAGAAAAATAACTATGGTTCACATCTGTGAACCCACTGGATCCACTGTGAGATGGGATTAAGCCAGGGCTATTTTATCCCCTGGCATTCATAAACCCCAACTCGAGTAATGGAAATGATGGCATAACTGAGATCCTTGTCTTAATGGCTACATAGACACTTTATTTTGTAACACTGTTTGTCTGGCTATATCTCTGTCCCCTGTGACTTTTATATTTAGATGTCACATCAAATTCTTTTGTTCAAAAAAGATTCCGGGGTATAATTACTGTATAGACTTGAGGTGACATCATAGAACATTTCCTTAAGGTGGCAGAGTGCTATTTAATTAGTGGGTGCTGGGTCTGTGTATTATATTACATCTAGAACAAAGGTTAAAAAAGTTACGATTTTTTATTTCAGCAGATGTCAGACTTTTGAAATCCAGATGTAAGAAATTTTTTCATGCTATAGAAACAATTCCTGTTACGTTCTATACATCTTGTACCTAAAAACATCACATGTCTCTGTGGATCAAGGCACTTTAAATGGCCTTAAAGTCTTGCTATACGTTAGGGTAATTTTCTCATTTTTTTCTAACAGCTAAGTGCCCCCACATAGTTTCTGTTTTTCTGAGATACTATTTACACTGTAGAAACTGGATATCCTAGTTTGAGGGCAGCATCACTTCTGTCAATTCCAGCTTACAAAAAAGGTCACAGGACACCACTAAATCTTTATTAATACCTTTGTCCACATCACCAGTGAATTTTTTATTGCCATAGTGGTAAAAAACAATTGCAAAATTTAGTAAGATTTGAGAGACCTAAGAGCACTATTTAAAAACTGAGAGCATTTATGTATAACAAAACAAACAAATTTGGGTGGGAGTGCTTTAATAGGGATAGATTTAAAGACACTTACAGTGTTTGTAATATTGGGGATTTCCTCTCTATGAACATGGAATGTATTGCAACCATATATTTTCTTTTTTTTAAATTATACTTTAAGTTATGGGGTACCTGTGCAGATCATGCAGGATTGTTATGTAGGTATACACATGCCATGGTGGTTTGCTGCATCCATTCCCCCCCGTCATCTACATTAGATATTTCTTCTAATGTTATCCCTCCCCAACCCCCCCAACCCTCCCCTAGCTTCCCCACCCCCCAACAGACCCCAGTGTGTGATGGTCTAAATTTTTTTTAATGTCTCCTATTAACCTTTATAATTTTATTCCTAGAGAATTTGCAATTTTTTCTAGCGCCAGAGAATAATTTTTCTTTAATTTTTTTCCTACCTTCCTTTATTTTTCCTACATCCTTTTCAAAATTTATTTGTTTACATGTTTTGAGGCCAGGTACGGTGGCTCATGCCTGTAATCTTAGCACTTTGGAAGGTCAAGGAGGGCGGATCACCTGAGGTTAGGAGTTCGAGACCAGCCTGACAAATATGGTGAAACCCTGTCTCTACTAAAAATACAAAAAATAGTCGGGTGTGCTGGCAGGAGCCTGTCGTCCCAGCTACTCAGGAAACTGAGACAGGAGAATCGCTTGAACCTGGGAAGCAGAGGTTGCACTGAGCTGAGACCGTGCCACCCCTGGGTGACAGAGCAAGAGCGAGACTCCATCTCAGAAAAAGAAAAAAAAAAACTTCTATTTAAATGCATTTACATAGATGCATCTAACAAACATAATATTGACTAAAATCTAAAGAAGGTCAAATACTATGATATTGGATTAAGATGACTTATCAATTTGAATATTGAAATTGACTCTGAAAAGAGTGTACCACAGTTGGTGGAAGATGAAAACTAAAGAGTCAGACCATATGGTGTTATAACAGAAATAAATCAAGGATTGAATTAAAGAGGATTTGAGGTGATTTTGTAAAAATAATCTGGAGATAGTGATGGTGGTACAGGAGAATGCAAACATATCTCACTCTAATGCAAGTAGTGTAACAAAGAATAAAAACCTTCAAATGATGACAAATCACAAGGGAATTCACACTACTTGCATTTTTGTTTGTTCTTAGAAATGTAGTTTTCATTTTTATATTCTTGAGAAGTTCTTCCATTCTTTATATTTCTATTCAATGTTTCTATATTAAAGTTACCAAGTTTTCAGAGGAATGTGATACATGTGACAAGGTATTATTGCTTCTTATGTGTGAGTTGTCTAGTGACCAATAAAAAGATAAAGTAACACCTTGCTTTCAGAAGAAACAAAATAGAAATAGAAATTATTTACTTTGAGAAGTCTAAAATTTTTATTGCTTTGATAAAGTAAATGACTTACTTTATTGTTTCAATATCTAACTAATATCTAGTCTCTATTAAGAATTGCCAAAATAATTATGTGACTTTTAATATTAATTTGCTATACATCTTTTTGTTTCTGTGTTCTTGCTAAACACTCCATATAGTCAATAAGAAAGAACTGGAATGAGAAAGTAGTGTCAGAATAGCAAAGAGAGAAAGAGGTAATTTTTTTTTTTTTTTGAGATGGAGTCTTGTATTGTTGCCCAGACTGGAGTGCAGTGGCACAATCTTGGCTCACTGTACCTTCTGCCTCCCAGGTTCAAACAATTCTCCTGTCTCAGCCTCCTGAGTAGCTGGTATTACAGGTGCACCCTACCATGCCTGGCTATTTTTTGCATTTTTTTGTAGTGACAGGGTTTTACCATGTTGGTCAGGCTGGTCTCAAACTCCAGAACTCATGATCCTCCTGCCTCAGACTCCCAAAGTGCTGAGATTACAAGCATGAGCCACCATGTCCAGACAGACTTGAAATTTTTACATTAACTCAGAAAACGTTAATCAGTTGTCTAATAAGTGCTAGACATTCTAGTATTATTTATTACAAAGCTGAATAAGATTCTGTTCAACCTCCATGAACTTCTAAGAACACCAAAGATTTAAAAATTACAATAAAATGTGGCATATAAAATAACAGGAATTGTTCTGTGTGCCAATTGGAATACATTAAAGCATTAAGGAACATTTACTATAGAAGATCAAAATTTGTTACCTTGTACTTTGTTTATTTCTCAAGTACTTCTTTTATTTTTATCACTAAAATCCATGAGATTTTATAGGCTTTACATAATTAAAGGCATTTCTAAGGGATTTGCTTCCGTCCCAAGTGCTCAAGTTTAGGATAGAAAAGATATGAAGTATTGTAGAAAATTCTAGATAAAGCAGTTTTTAAAGTAATATCTGTATTAGACACAAAATGTTGTCCAAATTCCCCTTCAAGAAAAGACTTGCTGCCTTCTGGCTGTGGAGTGTTCAGGCAGCAGACAGACAGCCTATAGCTGTCAACTCCTTCAGGATTCACCTAAGATCAGCCCACATCTAGTGACTGAGAAAGGCAGGGGTATAAAGGCAAAGTCTCCCTCACCCAATCTGAGACACTGTAACAGACAATAATTTTTCCTAAACCCTCTGCTGGTTTCCCAGAGTTTGTCCTGTCTACATGACAGTAAGACATTTTTCAATACCTGATCCCAGTTCTTCCCCCTTCCTTTTACATGTGTTTACCTCTAAAGACTATCCTGAAACCGTGCTCTATCCCAATATTAGTTTCCAAAGAATCCAAGGTGCAACACTACTATTTGTGCAAACAGGAAGAAGTGTAGTATGGTGAAAAGAATACAGAGTTGAAGACATATATGCTTTTCCTTTCTGTCCAAAATGCATTTTTAAGGTGATTAAAACTTCTTGAAACTGCTGTTTTCAGAGTTACAGTTACAATAGAATAAGATAAATATAAAGTGTAAGACTAAGTGTGTATTAGACTGTTCTTGCATTGCTGTAAAGAAATACCTGACACTCACTTTGGGAGGCCGAGGTGGGCAGATCACGAGGTCAAGAGATCGAGACCATCCTGGCAAACATGGTGAAACCTCGTCTCTACTAAAAATACAAAAAATTAACTGGGTGTGGTGGCCGTGCGCCTGTAGTCTCAGCTACTCAGGAGGCTGAGGCAGGAGAATTGCTTGAACCTGGGAGGGGGAGGTTGCAGTGAGCCGAGATCGGGCCACTGTACTCCAGCCTGGCACCTGGTGATGGAGCGAGACTCTGTCTCAAAAAAAAAAAAAAAAAAAAAGAGAAAGGAGGTGTAATTGGCTCACAGTTCTTCAGGCTTTACAAAAAGCATGTCACTGAC
Organism: Ateles fusciceps; assembly: GCA_036589455.1. Taxonomy (NCBI): domain Eukaryota; kingdom Metazoa; phylum Chordata; class Mammalia; order Primates; family Atelidae; genus Ateles; species Ateles fusciceps. Next base: position 1,979,191 of record JAZHEH010002703.1, on the reverse strand, counting down.
ATCTGTCCAGCTTCTTGGGAGGTCTCAGGAAGCTTACAATTATGTTGGAAGGCAAAGGGGAAATAGGCATGTCACATGGTGAAAGAGGGGGAGAGAGAGACCGAGTGGGGGAGAAAGTGCTGGAAACTTGTAAAGGACCAGATATCCTGTGAATTCAGAGTGAGAGCTAACTTATCACCAAGGAGATGGCCCAAGACATTCATAAGTGATTCACCCACATTGATACAGACAGGAGACAGGGAAATACTGGGTAGAAGAGAGTGGTTCCCCAGAAATGGCCCCATTCTCAAGCTTGGAGAGTCATGGTCCTAAATGGAGACATTCTTGTTTTTTTCACCCCAAAAGTTGCCTTCTGGTCTGCATGACCCCCTATTCTGTACACATATAAACCCCAAACCCGAAGCTCTAGAAGCAGAGACAAGCAGACAAACGGTGGAACAATGTGGAAGAGAAAGAGAGAAGAGGAGGAACATCTAAGTGCCAAGAGGAGTTCTGCTAGGGATGGTTGAAGAGGGTTTTTGCTGCTGGAAGGCCAGACTCCATGGGAAGATCATCTTCCTACTGTATTCCCCAATTCCGGATCCTCATCCATCCTGCTGAGAGCAACCTCCACCTTTCGATAAAACTTCCTCATTCATCTGAGTCCCTGTGTGACCCAATTCTTCCAGGAGGCTGGACAAGAGCTTGGGATACAGAAAATGGTAACACTGGCCCTCTACCCTTACAAAATAAGGCAGAGGGTCCACTGAGCTGCATAACACTCAAGCTGTCTGTGGATGGCAAGGCTCAAAGAGCACACTGTAACACACGCACACTTGGGCTCCTGCACCTGCCTCTCTGTGTGCTACCCCTCCCCTCAGGGGTTTTGTAATATTGGGGTTTAGGGTGCCCTTAGCTCCCCTGAGAGGATGTTGCTCCAGATTCATGGTTTTCTGCCCTCTCAAGAATGAGAGAGGGGACCAGCAGTGCGCAGTAAATGCCGGACTTAAAAGTGTTTGTAGGAAGTGATTTATTTAGATAGAGAGAGAAACAGGAGAAGGAGAAAGAAACAGCTGACTCTCATGCTGAGTGAGAGAATCCAGAAAGATAGAATCCAGGAGAGGAAAGCAGCTTCCACACTGAGAGGAAAGGAATAGAGAGAGATGGAGTTTAGGAGGGTAAGACAGGCTTCCATGAGAGAGTGTGGAAGGGGACCCCAGAGGGGAAATCCAGGAAAGAGAAAGACGGCTTCCATGAGAGTGTTCGTGGAAGGGGACGCAAACATCGAGTCTGAAGGGGTGTGGACAAAGGGGACTTTTAACCTGGGAGGAACTCTTACCTTTTCCAAGACCCCTGGCCAATGAAAGGAGTTCCTTAGAACTTCCGCTGTAGTGATTGACTCTTAGTTTCTTCCCGTGCCTGTGAAATTTAAACATAAACCATTAAATCTTCTGGATGGAGAGAGATGGGAGGGGAGCATGGTGCTGGGAAATTCTTGCTCTAAAACTACGCCCCCTTGTGGACCCTGGAAGAGAACACCTTCCCTCATTCCCTCCCTTTGAACAGGAAAGCCCAACTTACATTGAAACATGGGCGTTGATTTTCTTTAACTACTTTCTGCTGAAATGGGGTGTAGAAGGGGCCCTGCAGTTGATGTGTTTTCCAGAGGGAAGCCTTTTAGGGGTGCAGGTTGAGTTAGAGGTTCATGATAGAGCTCACAAGCCTAGGACATCCAGGATTCCAGCAGCAGGATTATTTATGACCTTATGGTTTAGTTTACAAAATGGCAGCATTTTTTTTAGAAAGAGGCAGGTTTTCTTTTCACTATGAAAAGGATATTTGTAGTTTGAGAGATTATAGTTCTATTAATGCCAGGATATAAATTAGACATGAGTGGTTACTTTCCTGAGGACTTTGTTGGAAAAGCAGATGTAGATTTTTTAATGGCTTGCAGGGATTTGAAGGGTTGTTTTCTGGAACTTCAGGCTGTGGAGTAGAGGGTTTATGACTTTTCTCAGGAGGTATTTAAGGCTTTAGTCGAGTGTGATGAGTTTATGAGTTTATTTTCACTACCTTAACTGCTGTTGGAGTGGACAGAATGACCGAAAATGGTCCTTCCCAGGATAGGCCTAGAGAGGGAGAGTCTGAGGGGAGAGAATTAACAAGACCAAGTCTTCAGGGCAGGAGAGAAATACTGAGAAGGCCATGCAGTGTCCAAGAGACAATTAACTTCCTGGACTTTTATGGTTAGCTTTACCCGAGGCTCTGTGAGGGTGATGACTCATGCTGGTACTTGCTCCAGGAACCCTTAGTCCTGCCATTGGGTTATTTGGTCAGACACCTCAGGCCCTGAGAACCTTCATCACCTGGGACAGTGTGCTTTCCAGTGATTCCCTTGGCACAGTGGGCATGGACGAGATGGTGGTTCATTCCTCTGGAGACAATTTCTTATAAAATGTCCCTTTAAACCACACTGGTAACAAGTTGTGCCAGACTGGCGGCTAACCCAAGCATTTCCCTCATTTGAGCCCCTAGGGTCTGTTTGCCTGAAAGCCATGACTAAGGCTTTCATATTTTTTTTAGCCTGTTTCTCCTGGTCTCTATTATAAAACACCAAGGTTGCCTGGTTTAGTAATGATTCTAGGCTCTGCTCTGGTCCTAAAGCCAGCTTCTGGAGCTTTCTCCTGATATTTGCTGCTGAATAAGTAATAAACTTGTCCTTTAGTATTAACTGACCCTCTATGGAGTCTGCTGACAGGGGGGTGTACTTTCTTAAGTCTCCCGCACTCAAGGAAAACTGTTGGGTTTTCTTCCCTTCCCTTCCCTTTGGGGGTTAGGTTTTCCATTTGGCAGAGGGTAATTTGGCCATGCTGTTTGGGGGAGAAAAATAAGCTGCTTTTTTTTTAAAGACTGTGTGCTAAATTGGTCCCAATTTTTCAGTATACATTTTAATGGAGACTTGAGCTTAGGAATAGAATCATCCATTTGAAATCGAACACAAGGGATGCCTGCACCCTCAGTTAAAGATATTACAGCCACTTTGACCTGAGGCGTCCCCCAGGTAAAATGGGTACTGAAAGTGAAAAGGTTTTCAGTTAGTATCCCAAAATTTCATGTGCCCAAGATATGTGGTTCATCTTAGTAGAGGGCCTCCCATGGACTGGATTCCAATTACGACCTGCCAGTGTCATAGAACCACTTACTGCCTGCATGACCTCCAGTGACTACCATAGAGGAATGGAACGAGAGGAGTTATTGGGTTTGGTACTTATGTACCAACGAGCCCCAACGAGGCCAGTGAGGCCAGTAAGCCTCAGGAGATGGGTACCAATACTTCTCAGCAAAAGTTCAATTTACACAAGCCAGATTATAAAACTACCCAGAAGGGTAAACTTCTAGGGAGGGGCCATTAGAGTACACAGCTCAAAGAAGGGAGGCCGGGCATGACTGAGGCTGGAATAATACCCCCAGGACCAGGGCCTTTTCTCTCCTAACACATTTTTCATTGTAGGAAAATGCTCTTAAGGTTGTGAGACCTGCCATTGACTATTTGGCCCTGGAACCTGTTTAACTGTGATCTTCTAGATGGAAACGTTTTGCCAGAGAGAGAGAGAGAGAGCCAATCCTAAACAAGACAAATTACACACCAAACACAAAGTCCCATAGTCTTCAGCTTCTGAATTTCCCCAAAACATTTCACTAATTTAAGACTTACTCCACCACAGAACTGAAGCTGCAACCTTATAGTTACAGGTCCTACCCCTTAACCAACTGCACAAACAGGCCACTTACCTTAAGGTAAGGCAGAAAGCTTTCTTCAGCCGTTATTTTGAATGAGAATGCTGCACCCTGAGGCGGTGTGGCCTGCCTAAAAGCCGGGTGGGGCTGACAGCCAACAGCTGCTTCAGCCGCTTCATTTACCTCAGAGCCGCACCAGCTGAGGAAAAAGCTGCTTGCCGCATCAGATTAAAAGCTGTGTTTGCAGCTGTTGCTGGGCCGCGATGAGATCCCCCGTCTCCATGGCTTTTCGTAATGTTGACCCCACCAGAACCACTTGCACGCCTGGGCCACTTCCCGAGCTACTGCCCACACAGGGACCCGTGGCCGGCAGGCAAACGCCCTAGGGAGCCTTTTTACCCTGCTGCCTGGGACTGGAGAATGCCAGAGAGACCTGCCAGGGCCATGCGCCAGGCTGCTGCGCTCGCTGGTCCCCCACAGGCTCCGGTTGGACCTCACCAGTCCTGGCCGTTTTCTCCAGCCCCGCGGCTGCGCACTCGGTTCCACCCCGGGGCTGAGCTGTTCCCAGCTGGCAATGAGCCAAAGGCCCGGGGGCCATGCTCACCTGCTCCGCCCCACAGGCTCCCTCAGATTTTGGTCCCAGAGATAACATCGAAGAATAGAGAAGGAGATGGAAAGCAGAGAGAGAGCTTGAAGGTAAAAAAAACCACACTTTTAATTTTGGCTGGGCTGCGCCGCTTAAGAGGGGCCGGGTCGTGCCTCTGAGGCGCCACCGCTCAGGTTCCCGGCAGTCCTGTCAGGCTGTGACTGCTTCAGATGTGCTTAAAGAGACAGGACAGAATGGGGCTGGTTTTACTCATGATTTTGAAGTCATCTTCTCTGGCTGTACCCCTCTTCTGGTGTACCCCTCTCCTGGATGGCTCGCCAAAATGTAATATTGGGGTTCAGGGTGCCCTCAGCTCCCCTGAGAGGATGTTTCTCCAGGTTCTTGGCTTCCTGCCCTCTCAAGAATGAGAGAGGGGACTGGCAGTGCGCAGTAAATGCCGGACTCAAAAGTGTTTGTAGAAAGTGACTTATTTAGAGAGAGAAACAGGAGGAGACAGAAAGAAACAGCTGACTCTCATGAGTGAGAAAATCCGGAAAGATGGAATCCAGGAGAGGAAAGCAGCTTCCACACTGAGTGGAAGGGAATAGAGAGAGATGGAGTTTAGGAGGGTAAGACAGGCTTCCATGAGAGAGTGTGGAAGGGGACCCCAGAGGGGAAATCCAGGAAGGAGAAAGACGGCTTCCATGAGAGTGTTCGTGGAAGGGGACCCAAACATGGAGTCTGAAGGGGTGTGGACGAAGGGGACTTTTAACCTGGGAGGAACCCTCACCTTTTCCAAGACCCCTGGCCAATGAAGAGTTCCTTAGAACTTCCACTGGAATGACTAACTCTTAGTTTCTTCACATGCCCATGAAATTCAAACATAAACCATAAACCATAAACCATTAAATCTCCTCGATGGAGAGAGATGGGGGGGGGGGCATGGAGTTGGGAAATTCTTGCTCTTAAAACTACGCCCCCTTGTGGACCGTGGAAAGAGAACACCTTCCCTCAGTTTGAGCAGCTGTGGAGACAGAACAGGCAAGCCACACCCGTCACACATCCTGTGTGGAAAACCAGGAAAAGCTCCCATTTCACCATGATCCAAACACCTCTCATCAGGACCCACATCCAACATTTAACATTACAATTCAACACGAGATTTGGGTAGGGACAAATATCCAAACAATATCAGGTTCCATCTTTGACTAATATGAATGCTATAACTTAGTGGGAGAGATGGAGTATTTAATTTCTAATGTTTATAATCATATTTTGCATTATTTACTACATTGGACTTTTCAAAAAAAATTTGTATTTTTTGGGAGGAATATATCAGTTCATAAGTAACTTAGTAACTAAAAAAGTAAAAATTATAACTGGAAATATTAAGTTTCTGACGGACTGTTAAATCATAAAACAGAAAAATCATGGGGAAGTGAATATCAGCCCGGCTGAGGACCCTTTATGTCGTTAAAACTAATCTATTGATATGATGTTTGGGGGAGATAACTAGAGAGGTTAGTGTCGCAAATGTAGGATTTCTTTAAAACAAATTTGGTATTCCTAGTCAGTAGTTGAAATGCATGATCCATTGACATTGAAAGGTATGCAAACAGGTTGGCCCTTTTCTTTGAAAACTGCCTTTCCCTAACTTATTTTTTACTTGCTGTTTAAAGTGGGTGGCAGGGGTTAGGTTTCAGATTGACATTGGAAGCAGAATAGATTTCTAGGTTTCCAAATATTAAATAAAGTGCTTCTTACATAGCAATTGCTATAATTGAGTCTTCATATTTCTTAATTCTTTCAACTCAGATTACTAAGGCCTGTAGAGATCACCCATGTAAACTTCATTATATAAACATGACATAGTAGAGAAAAAAAGTTTAAAATTTTTCAAGTATTATGCAAAAATTAAGGATATTTAAAATATTTAAAAATTAAGAAATAACATATAAATAAAAAAGTAAAAATGTTTTCCATGTATGATGCAATTATACAAGTGAGAAAGAGTATCATTTAACATTTTTTTCAGAATATTAAATGTAATAATGCTATATCATAGTTCAGATTTATCTACATGTTCAATTATTAACCCCTGATGTACGTCAGGCATCATTAGACAAATCGGACAAAAATTTATGCTATTGTAGGGCTGACACTTTTGTAGAGGAGATGAACAATAAAATTTATCAATGCTAACTAATTTCTTAAAGATCACTGGCATGATGTGGAAAAAAAGAATATAATAAGCAATGATGAGTATTGGAAACAGTTTATAACTTTATTTTAACTAGAGCTCTCGTGTTTTTTTTTTTTCATTGCACACTAAAACATCCTAAAATTTAATGGTTTCAAACACCTGTATTTATTATTTTCCTGTTTCCTGTGCACTTCCTTTGCTGGTTTTGCCTAAGATCATTTACACAGCCGCATTTAGATAGAGGGATGGTGATCTGGAGCACCCAACATGGTATTTCACAACACAGGCCATAGGTCCTGACAGGAATGACTCAGTTATGCTTTAGGAGAGGAAACTGACTTTCTTATAGAGAAGTCAAAGAACAGTATCACAAAATAGCAAGAAAGGAAGCTGATGATTTTTAATAGTTTAGCCATGGAAATCATGTAAAATCCCTTTCATAATATTCTATTCATCTAAGTAAGCAAGGCCAGTTTAATTGAAAGGGGTGGGAAAATAAACTCCATCTTCTGATGGGAAAAGTAGGAAAGTCACATTGCAAAGGGACATATATAATTGCCCATATTTATTACCATATTTTGCAAATTGCCTTGGCTTGGTCTTCCCTATAGCTTCAATTATTTCTATTTATCTCCATGCAAAATAAAACCATTATCTCCAAACAGCATGAAGTCTCTTTCAATTATAGGATCAGGCTCAAGGTTTAGTATCTTGTGATCTGCATTTAATAATGTCTCTTAGATGTGCCCCTTCAGCTACAACTCCTTTTGACACAGCTCTCTGGCTCCTGTGTTGAAAATAGACTATAAAAAGCCAAGAATAAAAGCCAACAAACCTGTTCAAAAATGATAGCAGTAATCCAGGTAAGAAATGGGAATCTGACAAAAAGTGGTAGCCTTCAAAGCAGAATAAGAGGTCATATTTTAAGTACCATTCAAAATGCATTGGTAATAGATATGTTGATGTGGAATTTGTGATAAAGAGAGAAGTCAAGGACAAATTCATGGTTTTTGATCTAAACACCTAGAAGAATGGAATTATTATAACCTAAGAAGTGGAAGACACTGAATAGAGGAGATTTGAGGTAGATTGAGAACTTCACTTGGGTGTGGAATGTTCGTTAAACATCAAGGTGAAGACATCTATTACAGAGTTGGGTATAAAGTCTGGATTTGAGAAGTTCAATAAGAATTTCTGAAATTATCACCCTAATTTATAATATTTAAATTCATATCTGGATAATATTTCCAAGAGAGTAAGTGCCATTTGAGAAGAAAAGAGAAAGAATGGGCACTGCAGCATTCCTCTGTTAAGAGGTATGGTAGAAAAAGAAGGCATTACAAGAGAAAAAATGAACAGCAATAATTTTGAAGAAAACTATAAATGTGTAATCTAAGAAGTGAGCAAAAAAACAAAAGTAAAAGGAAGTAATTATCTGCATCAAATATTGTGCACTATTTCATTATGATTAATAATAAAATTGACCATTGGACTTAGAAACCTGGAAGTCATCATTTTAAATGCAGGCATTAATTTACATTTGCTGTTTATATGCGGTGTGACAATTATTTTCATATATCATATTTCAATAAGTCCTCATAGCAGCCCCATGATGTTTAGGAAATGTTAGGCTAGTCATCTGTTCATCTATTGATAGACACTCTGATTGATATATTAAAGGAACATTCAAACATTATACCAACTGTCACTTCATTACCTTACAATGCTTTTTCCTAGTGGCAAGAAAATTAGATCAGAAATAAGTGAAGATGACTTTTATTTCTGATCCAACTGCCAAATCAGAATACACATAAACACACAGGCACACAAAGCACACACATATACCTACACATATATATAAATACATATATAATTTACTACATAGATATATATATTAATTCATTTTTCTCTCAAAATATGTTTTCTAAAACCTGTCTTTAAAGAAGTATATTATAAATAGAACTGTTTATCAATATTCATTTTAACCAACTTCCTTTATTGATACTCCTGGAGGCTCAGCACAGTAGCTCATGCCTGTAATCCCAGCAGTTTGGAAGGCCGAGGCTGGCGGATCACCTGAGGTCTGGAGTTTGAGACCAGCCTGGACATCACAGTGAAACTCTGTCTCTATTAAAAATACAAAAATTAGCCAGGCATGATGGTGGGCACCTATAATCCAAGCTACTCGGGAGGCTGAGGTAGGAGAATCACTTGAACCCTGGGAGGGTGAAAGTTGGGGTGAGCTGAGATAGCACCAGTACACTGTAGCCTGGGTGACAGAGTGAGACTCCGTTTAAAAAAGAAAAGAAAAAAGAAAATATGGCTGCAGGATGTAGGTGGAAACATAGCCATTCAACATTAAAGTGCATTTCACATCCTGCAGTGCAGCTAGATGTGACCATGTAATTTAAGTAAGGCCAATGAGAGCTGAAAAGAAGTAGCATGTGTTACCTGAAGGTCATAAACCTAAAAGGAATGTGCTCCCTAGCTGCACTTCCAGATTGTACTAGCTTATTGTATTAGTCTGTTTTCAAGCTGCTTATAAACATATACACAATACTGGGCAGTTTACAAAAGAAAGAGGTTTAATTGGACTTAGAGGTCCACATGGCTGGGGAAACCTCACAATCATGGCAGAAGGCAAGAAGGAGCAAGTCATATATACAGGGATGGTGGCAGGCAAACAGAGGAGTGATGTGCAGGGAAACTCTCCTTTTTATAACCATTAGATCTCTTGAGATTTACTTACTAATACGAGAAAAGCATGGGAAAGACCTGCCCCCATGATTCAACTTTTCCTCTCTTCGTCATATAAGTATCTGTGTAAAACCATATACTTATATGCGGATGTGATAGTTATCAAAAGATACATAATGCAGAGAGGAAAAGTCATGTTAGGAGTTGAAGAATGAAAGAAAATATTAATGAGATATTTCTGTATATTATATAAAATAAAAATTCAATTCTATAATGTTGAATTCAATGGATTTTAGATATGCTTTTATAGCTGTTGCTGTCATTAGTCATATAAATTACATCAGATTTTAGTTAAAAGTGGTATAAAACACTTAATGTGTCAGATCTCTGAAACAGTCCACAACTACTATAACATCAAAACTTTCATAAAAGGTAAAATAACTTGTTAACCTAAAGTTCAGAATTACATAGTGAGTACATGGTGGAAAAGTCTAAATGTTATAAAGGTGATCAGGCTACCTCCTCATTTTAGATGAAGATATAGTGTTAAGTGTACAGAAAGCTATGGGACTGTAGAACAACACAAACTCTGCCCAATGCATAAAAGATAAAAATTTAGACTATTTCAAAAAATCTTTCAATGCAATTTTTTTTTTTTTTAGATAGTCTCACTCTGTCACAAGGCACCAGCCTGGAGTGCAGTGGCGGGATCTCGGCTCACTGCAACCTCCACCTCCTGGGTTCAAGCAATTCTCCTGCCTCAGCCTCCCGAGTAGCTGGGACTACAGGCGGGCACCACCACGGCCAGCTAATTTTTGTATTTTAGTAGAGACAGGGTTTCACTATGTTGGCCAGGATGGTCTCGATCTCTTGACCTTGTGATCTGCCCACCTTGGCCTCCCAAAGTGCTGGGATTACAGGCGTGAGCCACCGTGCCTGGCCTCAATACAATTTTTAAAAATTGCATTTAACAATTATACCATGTTACCAGAAATGTAACCTAAAATACATTCATTTTCATTTCAATCATGTCTAATATCTAAAATACAGTAAAATTTTCAAAGAAATGGAGTTGAAATTGTGGCAGTGAAAATAAACAGTGCATACATCTAGATTTTTTTGAAATGGCTTACTCTTTCATACTATTTAATTAGGCAAGTATCCTGAATAATTAAGCTCCATAATTTTACCCCATGCCTAAGATACTTTGTGAAAATAAAGTGTCCTGATTATTTCTTCCTTTTCTGAGGACATTCTACAATTTTATGAAATTATTTTGATCTTCAATAACAGCTTTTGTTGGTTGTAACTCAAACTTTACAAACAGAGAGTAAAATTTAGGAGATGCTTAATCTTTCCAATTTTGCTTTAACTATTTTTGGTTAAACCTACTGTCCAAAATGGCTAAAAGAAATTAAGGAAGACATACATAAATGGAAAGACATTTCATATTTATAAATGACAAATATTAAAGAAGCCTATATTATCCAAATTGATCCCCAAACTTAATGTGATCCCTATGAAAATCCCAGGGGATTTTGCAAAAATTTACCGATCCTAATGTACTCATATGGAAATTCAAGGTACCCAGAATAAACGAAATGATCTTGCAAGAAAGGACAAATTAGAGGACTTATACTTCCTAATTTCCAAACTTATAGTAAAGCCTGCAGTAATCATGACAGTGTGCTATTGGCACAAGGATCAACATGCAAATCAATGAAATACCATTGAAAGTTAGAAATAAACCTTCACATCTACATTCAATTGATTTTCGATAAAGGTACCTAAACTTCAGTAAAGTAAAATGTTTCAATAAACTGGGTTGGGACAACTGAATATCTATATGCACAATGATGAAGTTCAACCCCTATATCACACCACACACAAAAGTTAACCTAATGAATAAAATTTCTAAATGTAAAAGCTAAAATTTTGAAACTCTTAGAAGAAAAGATATACATAAATTTTGGGGACATTAGATCGGTCAACATTCCTTACATTTGATGTAAAAATCACAAGCAAAAAAAAAACAAACTCACCAAAAACTTTTTCCTCCTCATCTGTTATATAATTTATTCCTGCCAGTAACCTTTACAGAGGTAAATATTGGGAATATTTTATATTTATTGTTAATTATAAAAACATATTTGCATATCAGAATAACTAAAGAAGGAAAAATAAAACATTAAACCATTATATTCATGTTGTCTTTTAATTTTTGTTGTTTTTATTTATTAGGTTCAGGGGGAATATGTGCAAGTTTGTTACATAAGTAAATTGTGTGTCACTGGGATTTGGTGTACAAATGATATCACCCAGGTAGTGAGCATAGTACCCAATGGATAGTTTCTTTGTCCCTCATTCTCTTTCCACCTTCCCCACTCAATAAGGCTCTGGTGTCTAGTGTTTTAATCTTTGTATTTATTTCTACCCAATGTTTAGCTTCCACTTACAAGTGAGAACATATGGTTTTCTATTTCTGAATTTATTCACCTAGGACAATGGACTCCAACTGCATTCATGCTGCTGCAGAGGGCATAATTTCATTTCTTTTTATGGCTGTAGAGTATTTCATGGTGTATATGTACCTCACTTTCTTTATCCAGTTCATTGTTTATGGGCATCTAGGTTGATTTTACCTCTTCACAATTATGAATAGTGCTGCAATGAACATATGCATGCATGCATCTTTTTTGTAGAACAAGGTATATTCCTTTAGTTATATACTGACTAACGGAATTGCTGGGTCGATGTTAATTCCATTTTAAGTTATTTCAAAAATCTCCACATTGCTTCGCACAGTAGCTGATTTAATTTTCATTCCCAACAAAGTGTGTAAGTATTCCCTTTCTCCATAACCTTACCAACATCTGTGATTTTAGAGTTTTTAACAACAGCCATTTGAACTGATGTGATAAAGTATCTCATTGTGATTTTGATTAGCATTTCTCTAATGACTAGTGATGTTGAGCATTTTTTCATATGCTCGTTGGCCTCTTTATGCCTTCTTTAAAGAAGTGTCTGCTCATGTTTTTGCCTGTGTCCAAATGGGAGTATTGTTTGTTTTCTGCTTTTTGACTTAAGTTTCTCATGTATTCTGGATATTAGGCCTTTATTAGATACATAGTTTGCAAATATTTTCTCTCATTCTGTAGGTTGTCCACTTACTCTGTTGATAATTTCTTTTACTGTGCAGAAGCTCTAGTATTATTCGGTCCCATTTGTCTATTTTTTATTTTGCTTGCAATTGTTTTTAAAAACTTAATCATGAAATGTTTTCCAAGGCCTATGTCCGGATGGTATTTCCCATGTTTTCTAGAGTTTTTATAGTTTTATGACTTGCATTTAAATCTTAGATCCATTGTGACTTAATTTTGGTATATGGTGAAAGGATGGAGTCTAGTTTCAGTCTTCTGAGTATGGCTGGTCTGTTATCTTAGCACCATTTATTAAACAGGGGAATAATTTCCCCGTTGCTTCTTATTGTTATATTTGACTAAGATCAGGTAGTTTTAAGTGTGTAGCTTTATTTCTTCATTGTCTATTTTATTCCATTTTTCTGTGTGTCTCTTTTTGTACCTGTACCATGCTGTTTTGATTACTATAGCCTTGTAGTATACTTGGAAGTTGAGTAGTGTCATGCCTCTGGCTTTGTTCTTCTTGCTAAGGATTGCTTTGGCTATTTGGGCTCATTTTTTTTTCCGGTTAATTTTAGAATACTTTTTTCTAATTCCGTGAAACCTGGTATTGGCAGTTTCATAGAAATAATGTTGAATCTGTATTTGATTTAGAGAGTATGACTATTTTAATAATATTAATTCTTCCTATCCATGAGCATGGAACATTTTCCATTTGTTTGTGTTGTCTCTTTCAGCTGCATTTTGAAATTCTAGATGTAGAGGTCTTTCACTTCCCTGATTAGATGTATTCCTTGATATTTTTTGTTCTTTTTGTTGCTACTGTGAATAATACTGTGTTTCTGGTTTGGATGTCAGCTGGAACTTATTGCTGTATAGAAATGCTACTAATTTTCGTACATTGATTTTGTATCTTGAAACTTTACTGAAGTTATTTATCAGTTCTAGAAGCCTGTGAGCTGAGACTATAGAGTTTTCTAAATATGGAATCATATCATCTTCAAAGAGAGATAGTTTAACTTCCTTTCTTCCTATTTGGATTTTTTAAAAATTTATTTCTCTTGCCTCAGTGCTTTTCCTAGGACTTCTGGTACTATGTTGAATAGGAGTGGTGAGAGTGGGCATCTTATCTTGTTCCACTTCTCAAGAGGAATGCTAATAGCACTTCCTTGCTGTAAGCATTCCTCTTGAAAAATGGAAGCATTCCCCTTATAGGGAAAAAGCTGTAAGAATCCTTGCAAGTTTTCTATGTTAAATATGATACTACCTGTGGGTTCTTATTGTTTTAAGGTATGTTCCTTTGCTGCCTAGTTTATTGAGGGTTCTTAATAGGAAGATATATTGAATTTTATCAAAAGCCTTTTTATTTTGCATTGAGATGATTGTGTGAGTTTTGTTTTCAGTTCTGTTTATGTGGAGAAAAAAATTTGTTTATTTGTGTATTTGAACTGATCTTGCATTTTAGGAATAAATCCTACTTGACCATGTTGAATTAAGTTGTAATGTTTTGCTAAATTCAGCTTTCTAGTATTTTGTTTAGGATTTTTAAAATCTATTTTCATCATAAATATTGGTCTGAAGATTTTTGTTGTGTTTGGGTCTTTGCTAGGTTTAGGTATCAGAATAATACTGACCTCACAGAATCTGCTGGGGAGGAATCTCTTGTCTCCATTTTTTAAAAATGATTTCAGTAGGATTGGTACCAGTTCTTATTTTTACATCAGATGGAATTTAGCAGTGACTCTCTGTTCCAGGTCTTTTCTGATATTTTTTTTTTTTTTTTAGCTTTACAAAATGTATTTTTATTTTTTTTATTTTTATTTTTTAATTGATTCAATTACATAACTAATTATCAGTCTCTTGAAGATTTCAGTTTCTTCAAATTCAATATTGTGATGTGGTATGTTTCCAGGAATTTACCTATTTCTTCTAGGTTTTCAAGTTTGTGTGCATAGAGGTGACACAAACAAATGAAGAAACATTCTACGCTCATGGATAGGAAGGATTAATTTTGCTAAAATGGCCATGCTACCCAAGGCAATAACAGATTTGATGCTATTCCTATCAAACTACCAACATCAGTTTTCACAGAATTGGAAACCCTCATAGTAGCCTCTGAGGGTTATTAATATTTCTGTGCGATCAGTGGGAATGTTGCCTTTGTCATTTCTGATTGTGTTTATTTGGATCTTCTTCCTTTTTTTCTTTATTAATCTAGCTAGTGGTCTGTCAATCTTATTTACTATTCCAAATGACCAACTTTTTTGATTTTGTTGATCTTTTGTATGGATTTTTGTTTAATTCCATTCAGTTAAGTTCTTATTTTGGTTATTTCTTTTCTTCTGCTAGCTTTGATAATGGTTTGCTTTTGTTTTTCCTGTGCCTCTAGGTGTGATGGCAGGTTGTTAATTTGAGATCTTTCTAACTTCTTGATGTAGTTAGTTATCACTATACACTTTTCTCTTAACATTGCTTTAGCTGTGTCCAAAATATTCTCTATATTGAATATTTGTTTTTATTTAGATTTTTTTTTATTTCTGCCTTAATTTTAATATGTACCCAGTAATTCAGGGGCTGCTCATTTAATTTCGGTGTAATTGTGTGGTTTTGAGAGCTCTTCTTGGTAGTTATTTCCATTTGTACCGTACTATGTTCCAAGAGTATGGTTTTCATGAGTTATTTTTTTTTAATTTGTTGAGAATTGTTTTATGTACCAGCATGTGCTTGATCGTTGAGTATGTGCTCTGAGAAGATTAAGAGAATGTATATTCTGTGGTTTTGGGTGGAGTATTCTGTAGAAGTTTGTTAGGTTCATTTGGTCAAGAGTTAAGTTTAGGTCCCTAATATATTTGTTAGTTTTCTGCCTCAATGATCTGTTTAACACTGTCAGTGGGGTGTTGAAGTCTCCCACTATTATTGTGTGGTTATTAAAGTCTCTTCACAGATCTCAAAACTTGTTCTATCAATCTGGGTGCTTCAATGCTGGGTGCATATATATTCAGGATAGTTAAAAGTTCTTATTTAATTGAACCCCTTATTGTTATGTAATGTTCTTCATTGTTATCATTTGTTTGTTTGTTTGTTTTGTTTTTTTGAGACAGATTCTCACTCTGTCACCAGGCCGGAGTACAGTGGTGCTATCTCGGCTCACTGCAACCTCCCCCTCCCAGGTTCAAGCGATTCTCCTGCCTCAGCCTCAAGAGTAGCTAGGACTACAGGCAGCCGCCACCTTGCTAGGCTAATTTTTGCATTTTTAGTGGAGACGGTGTTTCAACAGGTTGTCCAGGATGGTCTCAATCTCCTGACTTTGTGTTCCACCTGCCTCAGTCTCCCAAAATGCTGGGATTACAGGCGTGAGCTACCATGCCCAGCACTTACTGTTCTTTTTGATCATTCTTGGTTTAAAATCTGTTTTGTCTGAAGTAAGAATGGCAACCCTTGCTCTTTTTGTTTTCCTCTTACTTGATAGATGTTTCTCCATCCCTTTACTTTGAGCCTATGGGTGTCGTTGTATGTTATATGGGTCTATTGAAGATTGCATCAAGTTGGGTCTTGCTTTTTTATCCACCTTGTCAGTCTCTGCCTTTATGTGGGGGAATTTAGCCCATTTACATTCAAGGTCAATATTGATATGTGAGAATTTGAAACTGTCATTGTGTTGTGATCTGGTTGTTAAGTAGACTTGATTATGTAGTTGTTTTATAGTTTTAGTGGGCTATGTACATATTTGTGTTTTTGTGGTGGCAGATTGATACCTGCTTCCATTTCCATGTCTAGCACTCCCTTAAGGATTTCTTTTAAAACAGATCTTGTGCTAACAGATTCCCTACTGTAAAGTACTTCATTTTTTCTTCATTTATGAAGCTTCAATTTCTTGAAGTTGGAATTTCTTTTCTTTAAGAATGCTGTATATAGGACCCCAACCTACTCTGGCTTGTAGGTTTTCTGTGAAAGGTCTATAATTAACCTGATGGGGTTCCTTTTGTAGGTGACCTGCCCTTTCTCTCTAGCTGCCTTTAAGATTTTTTAAATTTCACATTGACCTTAGAAAATCTGATGACTTTGTGTGTTGAGAATGATAATATTGTATAGAATAACACAGGGGTTCTCTGAATTTCCTAAATTTGCATGTCAACCTCTCTAGCTAGGTAAGGGTAATTTTCATGGACAATAGTCTCAAATATGTTTTCCAGTTTGCTTGCTGTCTCTCCATCTCTTTCAGGAATGCCAATGAGTTACAGATCTGGTCTCTTTACTAATCCCATGTTCCTCAGTGATTTCATGCATATTTTAAAATTATTTTTTCTTTATTTTTGTCTGCCTGTGCTGATAGAAAGGAGTGGTCTTTGAACTCTGGGAGTCATTCATCAGCTTGGTTTGTTCTGCTACTAATGCTTTCAATTGCATTATGAGATTCCTGTAGTGAATTTTCCATTTCCAGAAGTTCAGTTTGATTCTTTCTTAAAATGACTATGTTATTTTTTAAAGTCTTGGATCATTTTGTTGATTTCTTTGGATTGAGTTTCAACTTTCTCTGTGTCTTGTTGATCATCTTTGCCATCCATATGCTAAGTTCTATGTCACTTCTGCCATTGCAATCTGGGAGCCATTTCTGGGAAGCTAGGTGTAGTTGCCTGTAGGTAAGAAGACACTCTGGCTTTTAGAGTTGCCAGAATTCTTGCTCTGGTTCTTTTCCATCTGTGTGGGCTGATGTTTCTTTCATCTTTGAAGTTGCTGCCTTTGGATCGGGCTTTCTGCTTTTGTATTCTTTGATGCCCTTGAGGATTTGCTGTGGTATAAGTTGGGTTTAATCAATTGGCTTCATTTTTGGATGTTTTAAGGGAGTTAACACTCAAAGCAACACTCTTGGGTTGTATGTTCCTCCCTAAGGGACTAAAACCTGGCCTGCAGTTTTACTCTCTGGCCCATGAGGTCAAGCATCTACTGTGCTGGAGGAGCCTCAGTGTTACTGGTCTGCAGGCAACCACATTTCAGTGGGGGGATGCCAACAAAAGCATTGCAGCATGGTGATGGGGGAGCTGAGAAAGAGTATACTGCACCGGGGAGGCTATAGGTGAGTCCACACCAGTAGGGCAGCAGGGAGGCCATGGGTAGTACACACCAGTTGGCCAGTAGAGGTTGCCATGGGTGAGTGTACACTAATGGGGCAGCAGAGGAGTGTACACCAATCAGGAAGGGGGTGTCATGGGTGCATGTGCATCAGTGGGGGGAAATAAGGGTTTCTGCATATGTGCACACTATATGTAGTATAAAAATTGTCAATGAGCAAAAAAATGAATAATCAGTTCTCAAAAGAAGATACACAAGTGACCAAAAAACATTTAAAAAAATGCTTATCATCACTAATCATCAGAGAAATGCAGATCTAAGCTACAATAATATAGTGTCTCATACCAGTCAGAATGGCTAATATTGAAAAGTCCAAAGCAATAGTTGCTGGCGAGGCTCCAGAAAAGAAAAACTGACACAAGAACAGAAATCCAAACACAGCATGTTTTACTCGTAAGTGGGTGTTGAGGCTTCAGAAAAAAGGAAATACTTGCACACTGTTGGTGGGAATGTAAATTAGTTCAACCACTGTGGAAAGCAGTGATTTTCTCAAGGAATTCAAAATAGAACTTTCATTTCACCCTACAATCCCATTACTGGGTATATACCCCAAGGAAAATAAAGTTAAAATTATTAAATAAACAAGTAATATTGCATAATTTTCTTGTTATATAGCTGTAGTAAATTTGAATCTTCTTTCTCTCTCTCTCTCTCTCTCTGTCTCTCTCTCTCTTTATTTTTAAGTGGAAGAGATACAGGTGTATTTTGGTTACATGGGTGAATTGCACATTGGTGAGGTTTGGCATAAGAATGGTCCCATCACCGAGTGAGTTTAATACTGATAGGTAGTTTTTCAATCCATACACACCTCCTATGTTCTACCCTCTAGTCCCCAGTGTCTACTTTTCTCGCTTTTATGTCCATGTTTACCTAATGTTTAGTTTTTCCTTGTAAGTGATAACATATATATTTGATTTTCTATTTCTGCATTAATTTGCTTAATGTAAATATCTAGCTGTAACCATTCTGCTGCAAAGAACATGATTTTGTTCTTTATGGGTGTGTAGTATTCTGTGGTGTGTATGTACCACATACCTTATCCCAGTCTACTGTTGATGGGCAACTAGATTGAT
This sequence comes from Ateles fusciceps, assembly GCA_036589455.1. Taxonomy (NCBI): domain Eukaryota; kingdom Metazoa; phylum Chordata; class Mammalia; order Primates; family Atelidae; genus Ateles; species Ateles fusciceps. The sequence continues at coordinate 1,960,645 of JAZHEH010002703.1, read as the reverse complement.
TCCACATATTTGCTATTGTGAAAAGCTGTGATGAACATATGAGTATATGTGTATTTTTTTAAATAATTTATTTTTCTTTGGGTATATACCCAGGAATGAGATTGCTGGGTCAGACTGTAGTTTTCTTTAGGGTCTTTGAGAAATTTCCACACTGCTTTCTACAGTGGCTGAACTAATTTACATTCCCACATGACTGTCACAATATGTTAATTCATTCATCTTTTAGTGACCCTTTGGATTATTTCTGTTTTTTTAGCTGCTTTATATAAAGCTACTATAAAACAATGTGCACATGTCTTTGTGTTGATGTACATTTTCATTTGCCTTGGAGAAATACCTAGAAAGATTGATTATCTTAGGCACTCAGACTACTGATACACATTTTACTGAATCAAATGGTATGTCTATTTCTAGATCCTTGCAGGGACATGGATGAAGCTGGAAACCATCATTCTTAGCAAACTGACACAAGAACAGAAATCCAAACACAGCATGTTTTTACTCATAAGTGGGTGCTGAAAATGAGAACACATGGACACAGGGAGGGGAACATCACATACTGGGGCCTGTTGGGGTATGGGGGAGCTAGAGAATAACAGGGAGTAGGGGGTTGGGGAGGGATAACATTAAAAGAAACACCTAATATAGATGACAAAGGGATGAATGCAGGAAACCACCATAGCATGCGTATACCTATGTAACAATCCTGCACAATCTGCACATGTACCCCAGAACTTAAAATATAATTTAAAAAAATTAATCCTAAAAAAATCAAAATGGGAAAATATGCATAAAAGAATTTACTGAATCAAATTCTTATGCAGACACATTCCAGTTGGCACAGTTTAGGATCCTAATGCTACTGGATACATAAAGTAAAAACTGTTACCTTACAGTTAGATAATTTCTCATTGTCAGCTAGGATGAGGCTTGTAGACTTCAAAAATCTGTTATAATAAAGGGGCAAGAGAGCCAATTCTAGTTAAATATTGGTAGAGAGATAAAATTTTTATACAGACAAGTGCTGTCATTTTTAAAAAATGTGATTATATTCTTATTTCAAGAAACCTTTTAAGGGTTCCTGTAGGTATATCAAATAAACTTCTCAATTAATGTTCTGACAGTGATAATTAAAAGATCAAAGTTTTGAATACAGACACAGAATATATAAAAGCTGTGGATAAATCTGTGACACAAGCACTGGGAGTAGTAATATGTTTTAGTTAGATTTTCAGGCCATTATAAATTTAATTTTAATATACAATGCATCAACAAACAATCTTGCTTCTTTATACACTTCACCTGCTAATGCTGATTCTATAACATGTGTTTCTATTTGTTCTTAATATCATAGAATTCAACAACAATAATTGTTTTATTTAATGTGTAAGTTTGAATTTATCTAGGTTTCACATGTTTTTAAAATGTCTCCAACTTTTGCACTTAGACTTTTAAAATGAGTGAGCTGATAATTAGACAACTTTGACATTTAGTTTAGATTTATTTTCTGTGTATGGCCAGATACCAACAAAATAGTGGTCGTAATCCTATAGAAGGCAATATGAGGTTAAATATAACCTGTAAATAACTTTCATTTATTTAATATAATTTAATTGTAAGTTTAATATGCTTTTTAGTAATAGATGTTTGTAACAATTGGCTTGCAAAATTCCTAATAATTATTTCTTTTGTATTATTTTTCTTTATATTTATTTATTTATTATACTTTAAGTTCTGGGGTACATGTGCAGATCGTGCAGGTTTGTTACATAGATATACACATGCCATGGTGGTGGTTTGCTGCATCCATTGCCCCATCATCTACATTAGCTATTTCTCCTGATAGGGGACACTATGGAATGTGGCCAGGAGGCAAGAGCATTAATACCTGTCGAACATGGACTGGCAGTGATCAGCAGGGACAACCTGTTGGATGGGAAACCAAGTCCTCTGTCACCCTGCATATGGGTTGCTGGAGGGCATCTAAAATCTCTGTGGTAGCGCCAGTGTTCGGGGAAGCACCCGCTCCTCAGCCGACCTTGGAAGGGAACATCCCTGTCCTTGGGCGAGTGGGAGAACCCTCCACTCCCCCACGCTCTTGTGGGAGGACTGGTATCAGTCAGCCCAACCCGCAGCTACCCTGGGGCTTAATTGTCTCTGTGGTGCTGTGCTGTATTGGTTACATCTGTGTCTGCTTTCACTCCCTACTTCTGCACCTGGTCCCTCTTCGTAGATAGCAAGAAGGAGCATAATTCTTGAAGCCTTTGTTCTTTACTCGAGGGGCATAACAAAGTGCGGACGCATTTCGCTGCCCCCTGCTTCGGCTACTTGCAAACCCTGGGCCCCTTGTTCCTTAGACACGTGATTTGCTTGACCCTCTAAATAACTGTGGAGGATTCACCCTACTTACCCTGCTCCCCTGTTTTGTACCCAATAAAAGTAAGAGTGTTCAGGCACTCGGGGTCACTACTGGTCTCTGCGTACTGGGGATAGTGGGACCCTGGGCCCAACTCCTTTTCTCTTAATTTTGGTGTATCCTGTCTTTATTTCTACAGCCTCTCATCTGTGAACCTGTAGAGAAATACCCTTCTAGACCCAGCAGGGCTGGACCTTGCTTAAAGGTGTAATTGACAAATGAAAATTGTATGTATTTATGGTTCACAACATGTTTTAAAATGTGTACATCATGAAATGATTAAATCAAGCTAATTAACGTATCTATTAACCCACATACTTATTTTTTGTAGTGAGATCACATAAAATACACTCTTTTAGCAATTTTAAATATACATCATTAATTAAAGTCACCATGTTGTACAGTAGATCTCCAGAACTTACTCTTTCTGTCTAACTGAAACTTTGTGCTCTTGACCAACACCTCACCACTTCCTCTACTCCTCACAGCTCCAGCAACCACCATCCTTCTCTCTGCTTTTATAAGTTCAATTCAAAAATAAGCAAGATCATGCAGTATTTGACACACTGTGGCTGGCTGATTTAGCCTAGCCTAATATTCTCCAGGTTCATTATGTTGTCTCAAATGACAGGATTTCCTTATTATTAAAGCTAAATAGTATTACATTGTCCATGTACCACAGTTTAAAAATTCATTCATCCATCAATAGACATGTTAGTTTTGTATCTTGCCTATTGTGAGTGAACAATACTGCAATGAAAACGGGAGAACAGATATCTTCTTGACATATTGATTTCATTTCCTTTGTACTTAGAAGTGGAATTTCTAGATCATAAAGCTATTTAATAAAAAGGAATTAAATTATTATGCTTTAGATTGATGATTCCAAACAAAAGAATACTATTTTTCATGTTTCATTTCTTACAACCTATTTTAATTTTAGGAATTAATGGATGCACATATTAAAAAAATAGCAAAAAATGTGATATGATAAAATGATATTCATCTCTAAATGTGATCCCCCAGGCTTATAATCACAGGTTACCAGTTTCTGTTTTGCTTGATTACAGGAGGTAGCAATCCAAAATACTCATCTCTCCCTTTTTTTTTAGTATATTATGAAAATTGTTCCAAATCAGTACTTGCAGATTGCCTCATTTTTCAAATGTGAAATAGTATTGCATTGTTCAAAAGTAACATAGTTTATATAACTAATTTTCTGGAAAATGAATTTTAAAATTTTTGAACTAAAGAAATATTATATTTTAACATTTTTACTGTAAGTTTTATGGAATGCACATGACCAAACTGAAGAAAATTTTCAAGTTTTTTTTTGTAAAATATGCAGTTCAAACTATTTTTGTTTTCTCTAAAGTAAGAAATCTAATTATTTTGTTGGCAATTACACATTCTGCCTCACAAACCTGAGCAGTTAAATTGAAATCACAGAATTATAGCAGTGTTGAGAGAGATTATTTCTAGTCCAATGATGACTCTAGATGTATCTTACAGAAATTTAGAAAAATGCCAAAATTAGCAAAATAAATACACATTCCAATGTTTGTCTTGACTGATGTTTCTCTTCTAATCAAACATTTAAAAAATGATCAAGAGATTGCTTTTTTCAGTTCTTATAAGGCCGTTATATAATCAGTACCATTCTATGTCCATGGAAAGAAGTTAATTCATTACATATAATAAATGCATTGGTCAGGAAGGTGTAATTCTCATCAATAATCTTGAAAAAGAAGTAACACTATGTGGGATTGACCATAATATACATTATGAATGTATTGAAGGGAGATACTAATGTTGAGCTTTTTTGTTGAGTGGTATCTTTTCTTTCAAGTGGCATAATCAAGTTTCACAAAAATTAATATAAACAGAATGGACAGAATCTGAAAAAAGAGAGATAAAACAAGCCACCAGAATTTACCTAGTATTATTTCTAATATCAGTATCACACTGGATTGATTTTTAATTCTACATGTTACTAATGAGAAAATTGAGAGTCAGAGATATTTCTCCAGTGTCACACTTTTTGATTTTATTTGTTTTTTTAACAGACAAAGTCTGACTCTGTTGCCCAGGTGGTCTCAAACTCCTGGACTCAAGCAGTCCTCCTGCCTCAGTCTCTCAGAGTTCTAGGATTACAGGCATGAATTACTGTGCCTAGCCTCCATCATGACACTTAGTAAGTGTCAAAAAATCAAATTAAAATCTGTCTCTGATATACAAAAGAGTTTTGAGGTCTCTTATAAAGATGAAACAGAAATCAAAAGGTAGACTAGGTAGCTAAAATGAGAGTAGCAAAGATTTCCATAGCCCATGTACATAAGTCAGTTTTCTTCCACTTACCTAAAATATTGAATTATATTTTATGGCAAAGAAAATATTAAATGCATCTCTATTGGAATATAAATATCATCAAACTCAACATATCATCCTGTATTACAATTTATCATAAAATAGCATAATTTGATAGAATTAATCAAAGAGAAACTTCTCTTTGATGAAAATCGTATTTCTTATTCTACTTCGTTAGTGTGTGTACTCTGGAATACACTGTTGCTTATGTATGTAATATCTTTTCTTATTCTTTCTTTCAAGTTCTCTCAGTTCTATAAGCTGCCAGTTATCATTTTACCTAACAAAATCTATTTAAGCTCACCAAAGTGTGCTCCTTCACACGTATAAAGCAGAATTTTGTTTCATCAATATTATTTTCCCCCATAATATCAATTTAAAACTACAAGTAAAATCTAAAAATGTAACATGTGCCCAAGTTCTTGGTATCATGATTTTAACTTTCCCAGGAAAACTGATTGTCTTCTAATCTGCTTTATCTAAGCCTAGTCTAAATTTTGGTTAATATCAGACCTCTCTACTGACCTAGAGTATTTACGTCAATTGAATAACAAACAATTAATGTCTCTTTTTAAAATTTTTATTTTTATGTCAATAGTTTTGTGGTACAGGTGGTTTGGGGTTACATGGGTAGGTTCTTTAGTGGTGATTTCTGAGATTTTAGTGCACCTGTCATCCGAGCAGTGTACACTGTACCCGGGATGTAGTCGTTTATCCTGGCCCCCAAAGTCCATTATGTAATTCTTATGCCTTTGCATATTCATAGCTAAGCTCCCACTTTTAAGTGAGAACATACAATATTTGGTTTTCCAAAACTGAGTTATTTAACTTAGAATAATGGCCTCCTCTCTATGACTGAGTAGTATTCCTTAGTGTATATATACCATATTTTCTCTAACCACTTGTTGATTGATGCATACTTAGGCTGCTTCCATATCTTTTCAATTATGAAGTGTTCTGCTATAAATATGCATGAGCATGTGTCTTTTTCATACAATTCCATTTTGTTTCAGTAGTTACCCAGTAGTGGGATTGCTTCCATTTTCTTAAAAGAAACTGTCAAAGGAATCAGATCACATTGAGCCAGCCTGCCTTTCAGCTAGCAAATCTGTTTTACCTCTTGCTTTTAAACATTGTAATGTATTTGGCATAGACTAAATATTTTTGCATGATATTTCAGTTTTGTTTCATTAAAATGGATGCATAAGAAATGAAAATTACAGAGATTTGTGATACATGTCTGCATATAGGACTTAAAGTGATGCGCATTCACGAATTGCCTATATTATTAAACATAGGCGTATTTTGTTCTTCACTACCCCAAATATTAAAGAGTTTCAAACTATTCATTAATGTTTTAAAATTGAATTTAAATACTTTCTCTTTTAAAATTAAATCTCAATGTAAAAGAGCAGATGGATATTAGCATATGATTTTAATAAAAATGAAATCCAAGTTCCCATGAAAATATATTCAATATAAAGACAGTGAGAAAGGTGCATACTTCATCATAATAAATTAAATTATGTATATAGTGTTTCAAAAAATTACTGTTACATTCCAAAAGCCTCAATATCTTCTATATGGCAGTAGCAAAAGAATCTTGCTTAAAAATGGCATGCCATAGTGTAAGCTATATTAAATTAGCAATCCATATAATTTTTAAATGAATGAGAATAACATTTAAATTGCAATACATTTGTAGCCACTATTTCAAATTTCAAACTATTCAAAAAAATAGACACAAAACCAATTAATTCTTATTTAAAGAAGACATGCTCGAAAAATCACCAAAAGCAAGATGTTACTTGTTAGGAATAAGAAGATAAATATAAGACCAAGAACTAAAACTGCCAGAAGAAAACAGAGAGAAAACATTTCAGGACATTCATCTATGCAAAGATTTTATGGTTAAGATATCAAAAGCACAGACCACAAAGGCAACAATAGACAAATGCAAATGCAACTAGATTAAACTGAAAAGCTTCTGCACAGCAAAGAAAATACTCAGTGAAAAGAAGGACAAACCATAGAATGGGATAAAATATTTGCAAACTATTTATCATCCAATGATAAAATAATATCCAAAATATACAAGGGACTCAACAGCAAAAACAAAACAACAAAATGAAATGAATAATCCCAATAAAATGGGCAAAGAATTTGAGTAGACATTTCTCAAAAGAAGAAATACAAATGGTCTGTAGCTTTATTTAAAAAAATAAATAAAAAAAAAAGACAAACATCAGTAATCATTAGGAAAATGCAAAGCAAAACCACAATGAGTTATCCTTTTATGCAAGTTACAATGGCTATTGTGAAAAAGACAAAAAGTAACAAATAATAGTGAGGATGCAGAGGAAAGGGAACTCTTATACGGTGCTGGAGGGAGTATTGTGGAAAACACTATGGAGTTTTCTCAAAACATTAAAATTAAAACTATCATAAAATGCGGCAATCTAATTGCTGGGTATTTATCCAAAGGACAGGAAATCAGTATCTCAAACGGTTACTCGTATCCCCATATTTCTTGCCGCACTACTCACAATAGCCAAGATAGAGAATCAACTTAAGTTTCTATCAGTGGGTGAATGGATGAAGAAAATGTGGTATAAATACACACATGATAGAAGACTATTCAATTGCAAAAAAAATAAAAATATATGTTTGAGATGATGAATATTCTAAACACCCTGATTTGATCCTTACACTTTGTATGCATATATCAAAATATCACATGTATCCCAGAAATGTATACAATTATTATGTATCAATAAATTTTTTAAAAAGATACAGATAAAGAAGTGGGGAGGAGAATGCATTACCTGATATAATTGTATTAAAAAATGAGAAAAAAATACTATAAAGGATTTAAGCGTCCAAATTTAAAATATAGACATAATGAAAAATAAAACTTTATGAAGATAAGAACAGAAAATAAGCCAGATTATAGAAATAATTTGCAATTTTTCTCTTTCTCAGAAACAGTTAAAAGGACATTAGAATTATCCCTCACTTAAATAAATTGTACTATTATTGTATGAAACTGCTTATTCAAGTGCTTTGTTTCTAAAGGAAATGAAATATTGTATCTTGACAGCTTTAGCTATTTCTCTTATGGTAATTTTCTGCTTAGATTTCCACATTAATAAAATCAATTCTTGGCATGTACATTTATCTTTTTAAAAATCACACATTAAACCCAGGTATTCAGAACATATGCAAAGCATTCCTGATTCTTTGAAATAATTCTCTGACTAGTTATTTCCCCATTGTTATTTCTTTATGAATTTGTATTTTCTTCCCTTTTTTCTTGATATAATACAGTAGACTGATTTATTTTACATTTCTTTTGAAGATCTTGTTTTTATATTTAACAAACCTACTTTCTTCTGTTTTTAAATTTATTGATTTAAATCACTATAAAGTAATAACCTATCTCCTAGTTTATTCAGTAATAAATAGTCAAAACTCCCTGAGTGCCTACTGTTAATCAGTCACTGTTAGGTTACCCTGCTAAGAAGATATTCTTATTTTGTTCATCTTGTAGTATACGAAGCTTAAGGAATTTAAGACTGTTTAAGAAATCAAGAAGCTTAAGAAATTTAAGAAAAATATACTACACTACACAAGAAGAATTTTAGCCTGACTAAAATCAGGAATCCTATTTGAGAAACTTTTTCAAGACTACTGCGCCTATTAGCCTAAAATGAGCTAAATATTACTGAGACAAATAAAGTCAACAATTCTTTGCTGTTTGATTTTAGCTCTCTGAATTAATAAGCCTGATTATATATTAAATTATTCAATAATTCTGACAAAGACAGCCAGCAAACAAATTAGTTGATTATTCATAACCTTACTCTCTAAAGAGTTATTTTTAAATGTATTATCTTACAAATTTTTAAATCATATTTTTCAGAAGGAAGAATAGTATCCTTAGTATATAAATATAGACTCTGAAGATCACAAATGTTATGGCTTTCTTAAAACTGAACTTAAAGCTTCCAAATCAAATCTAGTACTTTCTCTACTTGTGTATATTTCCCTATGGCTGGTCAAAAAAGTTATAAGATAAAGATTATATAGAAAACTGTCTATATTGTGTTACTCTTTCACAGTTTTGAGAGATAGAGAAGAACAGAGAGTGAGAATGACATAAGAAAAGAGACCTTTTTTGTTGTTGTTGTTTGTTTGAGATGGAGTCTCGCTCTGTGGCCAGGCTGGAGTGCAGTGTCTTGATCTCGGCTCACTGCAATCTCCACCTCCCAGGTTCAAGCGATTCTCCTGCCTCAGCCTCCCGAGTAGTTGGAATTACAGGCTCCCGCCACCACACCCAGTAATTGTATGTCTTTTGTAGAGATGGGATTTCACCATGTTGGAAAGGATGATGTCAATCTCCTGACCTTGTGATCCACCTGCCTCAGCCTCCCAAAGTGCTAGGATTACAGGTGTGAGACACCACGCCCAGCTGAGACCATCTTATTTTTACAAATGAGTATTTCTTTCCCTTTACTTACAATTTCACACTTATTTATTTATTATAATTTACTTATTTGTAAGTATATAAAATATTAATCTAGATTTAAATATCAGCACTGTTTAAAAAGTAAGTATTCTGAAAGAAATGTAACCCTCAATTCATGTACCATGTTTCCATGCCTCCATCCTTTGTGTCACATATCCATCCACCCCCATAGATAACATCATTCTTATTTATTTCATGTAATGTAATCTTGCTTCTCCTACTTTCTATTGTGTTAGTTCACAATCTTTCTTACTTTGCTTTTGTCACAGAATAATTAGCAGGATATACTCTGAAAATCACTTTGTATCAGTTCACAGAAGTATTTATCATTATTCTGCCATAGTTGACTGTTCAATAATAGATTATAGTCTAATCACCCTGTCCACATATGAACATATATTGTTTGCCATTTTTGCGATTACAAGTAGTGCTTCAAAAATACACTTGACCATGTGTGTTTTATCTTATTGAAATTTAAATTATTATCAAGATAAATTCCTAGAAAAGGAATTGCTGGATCAATTGGGAATTTTGTTAGATATGCAAATCCCTTTCCGTATTAGTTCTATGAGTGCGCCTCTTCACCACAAGTATATGAGTACCTGTATCATCACAGATATACTGAGAGAATATATTATTATTTTAGGTTTCATGTATTAAGCATTTCACATTATCTGATAAGTAGGCAATAATGGTGTTTTATGTATTTTTAGACTTTAATGGTTTTCATTCCTCTGCTGAGATTCCTAAAGTGTTCATGTATGCTGTCCACCTTTACTTTTAAAAATGTTAACCATATTAATCTTAGTTTTCACAGTCACTATTTGATAGTTCAAAGATCTGGGTCAACTCTGAGTTGTTCTGTTGATTTCTTTGTTTCTATACTGTATGTATGCATATCTATCTATATATGTCTGTATGTATGTTTCTTGCTTTTTTGTTTGCCTTTTTGGGGGGGAAATGTTGAAAGCTAGACATCACGTATAGAACAAAAAAGACTAAGACAAAAAAATATGTATTTATCTAGAAATAAGCATTTATTTGCTAGGATTTATGTGAATATTTGGTAGAGGTTGAACTAGTTCAGGGATTTTGTTTTGCTATGATTATCTTTAGTGCAAAACTGGCTCCAAATTCCTCTAGCACTATTTTGTGCCTAACTAGGGACTAGGGTGCCAATGTAGTGCAGAAGGAGTGGTGAGATGGAGGGCATTTCCTGTTGTCTTGTTTTAGTGTTATAGATAGGCGCTATTTCTCTCAGTCTCAGAGCTAAGGATCTTGTAGTGATCCTGCTCCTCCCAGCAGTGGTAGAAAATTTCCAATGATCTAGGCCCTGGACATTTTCCTGCTCCTCCTTCAAGAAAAGAAGATTTTTATGCATTTTTGGTTTTGTTTCCCTCACGCAGCTTCTGTAAAGGAATAAGATAATCTTGGTGGAGTTTTATGCCTTTTCATAAAAGCAGTTGCAACACACACCATGACCTGCATGTTTTCCAGTCACCTGCCCTGCCTTCAGTCATTTTTAGTGAGGATTTGGGGGAAACCCATCAAGAAGGACCTAAGAGTAAACATGAACTGCCCTTTGTGTCCATGGTTTTCCAGGGCTCTAAAAACTCTTACTAGCCCACATCCAGTCTTTAGCAATTTATTGAAAATTTAAGCAGAAATGTTACTCCATCATGGTGACAAAATTCCTATCTGGGTTTTTACCATGGTAAGTGAGTGTTTTAAGTCCCTTTTCTCTTTCAAGGCACCTTTCTTTAGATTTCAAGCTACTTGATGACCACGGAATCTCAGTTCTGAGCTTTATCATAGGTTTAAGAAAAATTATGATTTTTGTAGACTTTAAAGCTTTTTCCTATCTCTAAGGGGGAAGACTGACACATTTTAAGCAGTTAGTAGAATTTATCCCTACTATTTTTTAATAAGTAAAGAAATTGGACATTTCTTTCTATGTTTAGGTGTAACCTGTCTCTAAGATACTATATATTTATGTAACATGTTTTATTATTTAAATATTACAATATATAATATTTATTGTATGTATACATATATCTTCTAATGTAGTATTGAATTTTGGTCCTTATTGTGTCAATTTTGGAGATTTCTCTAGCTATTAGGGATATTAGTTGTATCTTTTATTTAGTATTCATATTTTGTTTTATTTCACCTTTTTAATTATGCTTCCAATTGATTTATTTTGCCTATTAATTGGCAAAATTATTGGCTAATATCTCTACTGCCTTGTGGAATAGCAGTGAAGATAATGGTTGTTCTTGCATTTAAGGGTAATGCTTCTAGTGTTTTCTCATCCACCATAATCTTGTTTTTTTTTTATTATCAAAAGTAAGTAGCTGTCTGTGGCAGATAGAATTTTTCAATGATTGTACTCACCACAGAATCTCTTAAAAGTGCTTTATTTACAGTATGATATTAAAAATCCCTTCATGAAGTGGTGATATCTATGCCCATCTTACTGAATGTAGGTGGATTTTTGGCTGCTTTGTACAAAAGAGTGTGACTAAAGTAATATGTGACCTTTGAGGCTAAATTTTAAATATCTTACAATTCTTTCTTATTTTCCTAGACTATAAAGTAAAACTTAAACCTATGAATTAAAATAAAGATAGAACAATTATGAATATATCTGCCCCAAATAACAAACTAGCTACTTTTATAAAATGAAAATTGAAGGAGATTCATGAAAAATATCTATAACCATATTAAAAACAGAAAACTGTAACACATCACTCTTGCTATAAGGCAGGCTGAGTAGACATGTAAAGATACAACAACAACAAAAAAATGGTGTAAACTTGTAATCATATATTTTAACTTTATGCCCTTATAAAGAAAAATGCAGCTTCTCATGTGAGTGCCAAATATTCAGAACAGCGAACTTATATTAGGTCACAAAGATAACACTGATGAATAGAAACATTGCAAACAGTATTCTGATAGCATTTTAATAAAATTACTTGTAGATTTACAGAACAATTGAGCAGAAAATATTGAGAGTTACTACATAACTTGTTTCCTCAAGCCCACAGTTTCCATTATTTTTAATATGTTTTATTGTTGTTATATATTTGATACAATTAATGAACTAGTATTTAAATATTATTAACTAAAATCCATAGTTCATATTAGGGCTCTCTTTTTGTGTTTTATACTCCATGGATTTTGACAAGCATTTCCTCCTGTATTCATCATTGAAGTATGATGTAGAATAGATTTACTGCCCTAAAAATCTATCTCCACCTAACCATCCTTCCCTTAGTCCTATCTGGCAATACTAACTTTTTACTGACTCTAAAATTTTGCTTTTTCTAAAATGTCATGTAGCTTATATGACATACTGTGTAATTCCTATAAATGATGTACTGTATAATTCCTATAAATATAATAATATAAATTATAATAAATATATAGGAATTCCTATATATTCATATATATAATATATATAGGAATTATATATCTAATAAGCATATATTATAAATATCAATATAAATAAATATTAGTAATTATGTATAATTTTTTCTTCAATTTTGGCCTCTCCAAATCATCTTGTTTTATGTACATCTCATACACTGCACAGAGTTGTGTTTAACTTTATAATTAAAATTGAAAAGATATATTTATTTATTTTAATAGGTGAATTAAGTCTGTCCATATTTATTGATATAATTTATAGATTTCCACTCAAAATATTTTATAATTATTATGCATATTGCATATTAATTTATGTATTTCTTATCTAAATATATTATTTGTTTTACCTTTTTAATTATATTTGTCTTGTAATAAGGTTCTAGTTTTGTCCCAGATACATACTTACACCTTTTAAAATATATTAATCATTACTTTATTTTAAAAATTTTACAACCTGATGTGTGCAATTTTAATTGAATCCTTTAAAAATGTACTCTTTTCAAATCCCAACAGCTATTATTTACTAGCATTTGGAAATGAGAAATTAGAATTCTAAGAAATTCTCAGGAATTTTAAAATTATGAAGTATTCTTTATTTTTACAACATTTTATTTATATTTTTAATAAAAAATTAGTTGTGTTTGCATGTAATTAAGAACTTGGAAAGAATCAAACACTGATAAATGCTTAGATCATTGCAAATGTTATTAAGTAGTATTTAAGCAACATAATATTTAGATTTCCTAGCAAAATGAGCAACAGTCCACATGGACATGTGACAAAATTGCCTTAACCATTTCACCATCTAAAAGTTTTAAATTTTGAAAGAATACTAATGGGATTTATGTAAAGTATATCCTAGGTACACTTTTGATAATATTTTTACAGGAATGACTCATCATTAGCAGTAGACAGCGTCACTTAAAAAATTACAACCATAAAAGTAATTACTTGGCTGTACCTGGTTAATATTATTAAACTGTCTTTATATATAAAATGCAAGTTTTTAATTTCCCTTTCCTAAATTTATGTTTTGTTTCTGAATCATAATAAACAAAAATATAAAATATATTTGAACAAAAGTCTGAAAAAGGGGGAAAACAGCAGCTTAGTGGCAAAGTACATTTAACTGTCATGAGAAAACATACTGCTTACAAATCCTTTTCAATATTTCCAATTTTTATAATCAATTCAATTTTGTACTTCAAATTGAGTTTCATGAGATATTCTCGTGAAAAGAGTAAGTTAGAAAACAAATTAATTAGTAAAGTAAATTTACTTTCAAGATAACTATATCATTGTGAATTCTACTTCTTAACAAATTCTACATTTTACTTAATGATATTTTAAATAGAATCCTCTATGTATATAGTGTATGTGTAATTATTTTCATGAAATTTTATGTTACAACTTATTTGTAGTCAAAATAAGGAGCCCCAGCTAAAACCTCATACCTTTTACAAAAGTTAAATTAGAATGTTTAAATATAAAATGGAAAGTACAAAACATTTAGGAAAAAATTTTCTAGAAAGTCTTTGAGACCTAAGGATTCCTAAAAAATTCTTAGACAAGACACCAAGAGCACCATTCATACAAGAAAAACAAATGAATAAGTTGCACTTCATAAAAAGTTAAAATGTTTAACTCATAATGAGGACTGGGGAAAGAGTACAAAGAACATCTCTATTCTAGCTCAGCAACTTTTGTAAATTAATAATTATTTTCAAATAAGCACAATCAGAAATGACAATGGTGACATTACTATAGATCCCACCAAAATACACAAGATCCTCACAGATCATTATGAACACTTCTGTACATATAAAATAGAAAATCTAGAGGAAATGAAAAAATTGTGGAAAGATACAACCTTCCAAGATTAAACCAGGAAGATACCAAATTCTTGAGCAGACTAATACCAGATTCTGAACGTAGATTAGTTTAGCTTCCCAGTATATGGAGCACATGGAGAAGGGAAAAAACGGCCCTGGAGGGACAAAGACAGAGTTGAATCAATAAAGAAAATGTGAACAATTTTGTGGCATTAAAACAAGTCTGGTAAAAGAGCCAAGATGGCCAAGTAGATGCAGCCAGGAAGAGCATCTCCCACTGAGAGACCATATCATCAAAAATATTGGCACATTGCAACCGGATCTTCAAAGAGAAGGCATTGAGAGTAGACAGATGGAGGATACAGACCATGGACTGACTGGAGAGCAAGTTGAGAGCCCTGCAAGGTGCCTCCTAGCACCAGTACTGATTCCTGGTCTGCCAGGAGCTCCTGGAGGAGGAGTGAGTTAAATCGAGAGCATTGGCCCACTGTCTCTACAGACCTTTGGAACCCTAGCTGCAGGATACTCCCACAATCACCACAAACATCTGAGCTGGCAGCAAGAGCTGCTTGGAAAGGAGGCAGGGCTAGGCCTCTAGGCTGTGTGAAGCTCACGGGGAACATCTGCAGTGGAGCAAAGCTAGGGACACCTATCACCCGAGGCTTGCCATGTTCCTTTAGATGGCTTTGGTCTTTGGTTGATTGTCAGACCTAGAAAGAGTCTTGCACATGGGATGGGGCCAGTCTATGTAAGCATCCCTGTATCTGGTGTCTTCTGCTGGGATCCCTGCCTGGCCATGGCCACTTGCAGCATAGTTTCAGCTGCCCAACCAGCATGTTTCACAGTGGCTACCACCATAGCTCCTTTGCCAGCAGACAAAACCATCAGATAGCTTCTGTAGATAAGCCCCCCACCATCATGTACCTGCCCACAGCTTCTTGCCATTATTTTGCTAACACACTCAAACAAAAGCCTGTAGCCACTGCTTTGCTGGAATGCACTTGCCCACTACTACCCGCTCTGCTCTGCTGGAATACATGCTTGCGTGGACCTTGCTTCCACTGCCCAACCCCCACTGGCACATTCACACATGATAGTGTACCCCACTTCCACTGTCACAACAAAGTGCTTTTGCTGGCACCTACCATCTGAGTGTTGTTGCTAGTGACCAGGAACACCTCAGACTCTCTAGTGCAGCAGGTGCTTAACCTAGAGGGTCCAGAGAACCAACCTGTGGGCCTGGCTCCACTACCAGGCTGAGAAGACACAGCCCAGGAGTGCTGAGCTGAGTCTTCACTACCTAAAATCATATGATAATGGAACCAATTGACTGTACCCAACTTATACCAGAGTTAAATCCTAAAGGGTATCAAATAATATGAAAAACAAAAAGCCCCATTAATGAATAGAAACTTAAAAGATAAAAGGGACATCAGATCACATGGATAACAAAGAACCAGTGCAATAACTCTGGCAACTCAAAAAGCTAGAGTGTCTTCTTCCCAATGACTGCACTAGCTCACCAGGAATGTTTCTTAATCAGGCTGAAATTATTCCAATGACAAATACATAATTTCAAATTGGGAAGACAACAAAGATAATTGAGATTCAGGAGAAAGTTGAAATCCAATTCAAGAAATCTAAAGAATCCAATAAAGCGGTACAAGAGCTGAAAGACACAAGTGTCATTTTAAGAAAAAACCAAACTGATCTGAGACAGCTGAAAACTGATTACAAGAATTTTATACAGAATCAAGAATTAACACGAGAATAGATCAAGATGAGGAAAGAATCTTAGAGCAAAGAACAGTTCTCCAGATCAACTCAGTCAGACAAAAGCAAAGTAGAAAGGAGTATGAACAAAACTTTTGCGAAATAATGGGATTACAGAAAGAAACAAAATACAACTCACTAGCATTGCTGCAAGAGATGGAGGGAAAGTAAGCAACTTCAAAACATATTTGAGGATATTGTCCAAGAAAATTTCCTCCTCAATGGAGAGGACAACATTCAAACTCAAGAAATTCAGAGAATCACTCTGAGATACCATACAAGATAACCATCACTAGACCCACAGCCATCGTATCTCTAAGATAAATCCAAAGAAGAAATCTTAAAGGCAACGGAGATAGAAGGGGAAGGTCACCTACAAGAGAACACTATCATGACCAAATGAGATTCTTTCCAGGGATGCAAGCATGGTTCAATATATGCAAATTGAACAGTACGATACATCATACCAATAAAATGAAAAAAAAAAAAATAAGGGAATTTTAATTGATGCTGAAAAAGCATTAAAAAATTCAACATCTCTTTATGATAAACACCCTAGAAAATGAGTCTAGAAGAAAAATACTTCAACACAATAAAAGCTACATAACTAGTATGATACAGAATGGGGGAAAACTGAAAGCCTTTCCTCTAAGATCTGGAACCCTGCAAGGATGTCCACTCACAACATTGTTATTACCCAATGTCACATGTTCATGTGGAGTCCTCCTCATTTTGCTAGGATATCTAAATGTTACTTGAATACAATCTAATAACATTTATAACATTATATTATTACTACCTAATAACATTTTCATCACTCATACTGGGCAAATGTTCCAATAAACACTGCCTTATCTGTCTTTAGGGAGATTACAGTAAGAAAGATACATATTAACATAAATGATTATTTTTAAGGTATAATGTGAAGTTCAAATAAAATGTGATTTTCAAAAAAGAAAATAAGATTAAATCCAGCTGCAGAAAAGTCTTCATATTTAAGCTGTTTAAAAATCACTAATAGATGAGATAATTTTTTAATAGAAAATAAATCATAATAAAATACATCAAGCTAAATAATAACATGACAATATTTAGAGAATGGTGAATTATAGAGTGTGGAAAGTTTTGAGAAATGAATCAGGAAATGTGGGTTCAGTTTCATAGTGGATGTCAGAGAGCTATCTGTGGTAGATTTTTGAAACAGAAAAGTGATATAATTTAATATGCATTTTATTTATTTTTGTTTTGAATACTTCATTTTATTATTTTTATGGGTACATAGTACGTGTATATATTTACATGGGGTACATGATAAATATATACATGTGGTACATGAGATGTTTTGATACAGGTGTGCAATGTGAAATAAACACATCATGAAGAATGGGGTATCCATCCTCAAGCATTTATCCTTTGAGGTACAAATAATCCAGTTATATTTCTTAAGTTATTTTAAAAGTATACAGTTATCACTGATGATAGTCACCCTATGGTGCTATGAAAGAACAGGTGTATTATGCATTTTAGATAAAAATGTTTGTGTTAGGATAAAAGATAGATTGAAGGGGCTCAGCAGAGGAGACAGCCATTGTCCAGGGCTTGCGGTTCACGGCTTCAGTGAGGGGCTCCACTGCAACCAACCAGGCTTGTTGCTTTCCTGGGCGCCAGTCCCCAGTGAGCCCCACACCAAGCCAGCAGCATGGCACCGACTCTTCTCTGGCTCTTGGGTGCTGCTCTGAGCAGCGTCACCCTTTCAGCTGCACCAGAAAACTGACAGGCACCCTACGGAAAAACTTAAATAAGAAAAAAAATGTGATAGAGGTGCTGAATGAGGAAGAGGAGTGTGTGGTAGAAGAAGTTATCCACTGTTGCGTGGTAAAGGGTAAAGTGGAATACCCCCTTAAGTGGAAGCGTTTCTCAGATGAGGATGACAAACCCAGGGGAGCCAGATGAGAACCTCATTGAAGAGTTTCTGCAGTCACAGAAAACAGCATGAGACAGATGAGTCAGAGGGAGGCAAGCATAGAGCTGTTTCTGATTCTGAAAGTAAGGGAGAGGAGGGCAAACCTAAAAAGAAGTGAGTCAGAAAAGTGAAGAGGGTTTGCCCTGGGTTTTGAGTCACAGAGGATTATTGGAGCTACCAACTCCAGTGGAAAGAGCACTCATGTTCCTGATGAAGTGGAAAGCCTCTGATGAGGCTGAACTGGCTTCTGCCAAGGAAGCCAATGTCAAGTGCTCACAGGTTGACATATCCTCATAAGATGAAAGGCCGGTGTGGCATTTCTGCCCCTCAGAGGATGATTACGAGAATGATGACAAGAATTAACTCTTCTGAGTACCGGACTCTGACACATCTTACTGTGAGTTTCAAGAGGGAAGGGAAAGAGTTCTATTTGTCTTAACACTATAGAAGTGGCTTGAGAAGCTGTCCTTTGAAGAGTAAGTATAGTGTCTGTGCCCCTGCAGCAGCTCCAGTGCTTTAACAACCTTCCAAGTTATATAGTGTGCACACCCAACCCACTGAAAGGGAAAGGGGATGCATGTTTCAAGGCAAACAGTTTCGCACTTTGCTGAGAAAAGCAAATTTTGATGATGAACAAAATTTGCAGATTTGGGTGTGTGGGAGAGCACAAAAGCTATTGTCGATCTTCAAAGGGCATCTCTACAATCCACAGTCCTCTTCCCAATAGTATTAACTGTGCATTTCTGTAGCACAGCATGTGTATAGTTTTGGGCCATTACCGGTGTGTTATTTGGGGTTGGGAAGGATGTGGAGGGAGAATGGAAGCTGGGTAGGATCTTTGGGTTAAAATTTGGTTCCTGACTGGGGAAATGGTAAAACAATGGAAAGAACAGATAACTATGTTCTTCTATGGTCACGATATTTTATCTTTTCAAAAAATGTCAGTGGCACCATAAATGAGAACTGTGATAGACTGTTTAGATGCTATAAATACCTGAAATCTATAAGCCAAATTGTTCCCTGCCTGAGCTTAATGCTCTTCCCCCACAAAGACCATTTCATAAGTTACCAAAGCTGCCATTTTGAAGAGGATAACTTACTGTGGAGGGAAAGTCTCTGGAGAGTATAAACAGGCATATCCTGTCTTAGAGGTGCTAATTCTTGAAATTAGACAAGAGATCCTTGATTTTTAATTATGAAGTTATACATATCAGCTTGTTCATCAAACGCACTGGCTGAGGTATTTGGGGAGGGGAAGAAGTGGCATAGGAGATGGAAGAGCAGGTAAAGGAAAACCCCACACTCTTAGACCTCTTGAAGCTTCTCTGGTTTTTGAATGTAAAACTCTGAAACCACTGGTAGAAGGATTCAGCCACAGAGAGTACAATTTTCATTAATTCTACTCAAAGATTGAATAATTTCAAAAGTTCTGTCCTCAAGAGAAGTTTAAAATTTCATACTGGGTTACTGGTTCACTTTAAAACACACACACACATACACACACACACACACACACACACACACACACCAGAAAAACATTTTTTTAAATATTCTAAGAATTAACTGATACCCAAAATGCTCTGTCTTGAATCATGAGAACAACTAGCTCATGACATTGTTTAGACCTGAATCTACTACTACGTTGTAAAATCTTTTTAGTCATTTGTTAGGTTTCTGTGAAAACCTTGTTTTATTATAAACTTCATACCATGCTGTCAGTTTTTATCTTAATAAAATCAGTTTTATAATCTCCAAAGAAACAATAAAGATAGACTGAAGGAAAGGTATTGAAGTGAAGAAGACAAATTAAAAGGTGGTTACACCGGTAGGCCAGATTTTAGAAAGCAAAAGCATTGAAGAAAACAGAGGAATGTATCAGACAGATACAGAATTCTTCTGTGACAAGCTTAATATGAGAGAAGATGCAATTGAGAAGACAGGCTAAATACATGGCTGTATACTTTGGAGGTAGCAGCTGTAACTAGGAAAAGAGATGAGCTCTGACAGATATAATAAACATGGATAAGGCTATAAGCTTTCGTACTAAATATTGGGAGGAGAGACAAAGAAATAAGAGGGAAACTATTTACAAGGAAGGAGTAGGAGGAAGAGGATTATAATGAGAGTCAATAAATATTTACTATGTTTACTTGGCTTTATCCATTGCAGTTTTTTACTGAAAACATCAGTGAATGCTTTATTGTTCCTGCCCACAAGAAGCCCATGTTTTCTTTGTGACAGTGACATTAAAATCATAGTAAACATGATGTATGTTAAAATAGAAAAGTTAGTAAAGTTTCCATGGAATAAAGAAGCTATTATACCTGTGCTGAGGTGAAGAAGTTAAAAATTTTTAGGAAGAAGTTGATACTTGATCAACTGTGTTTGAAAGTTTTCTAATTTTATAATAGATTTTGCGCTCATTAAACCCTCAAGTACTTAAACTCTAATTAACCAATTTCCAGCATTCTGAATAATGCAGTGACACACACACACACACACGGACACACACATTTGTATGTAAAAAGTACTAGTTTGGCTTATATTCTATACTAATTGGAAATAATTAGAAGAAAGAAAACAATGTATGTATATTCTAGAGGCAATTATATCTTAGGAATTTATAGGCCAAATTCAGCCTCAGCTTATTTATACACACTCATTAAAGCATTAGTGTATTAAGTGTGGCAAGTAGATGAACTTGAATGAAAACTAATGAACCAGACAAGAACTACTGGCCCAAATGAGATAAAATATTCTTGCTTCCATGTTGCTGACAAGCAAAGGCAAATTGCTTAATGCCTTGGAAATCCCTCTCCATCCAAAAATCAATTTGCCATAGCTTCTGATAACATATTTTCATGAAACCAAACTAAAAATGATTAAATTCCTTTTATAAAATATTTTCTTGACTCTCATATTCAGCATAATATTCAGCTTTACATGCATAGAAAAATAAGTTATCTGAAAATATCTAAATTCTAAGTGGCACTTATATTGAATTCAATTTAGCAAAGAAATTATTTTTCTTCTCAAATCTCCTCATTCTAAGTCAATTTTTTCACTTGTCACAAAAAAATTAAGTAACCGAAAAGTTTCCTTAACAAAAAAATATGCAGTTTTTCCATCTCAGTCCTTAGAAAGTAGGTCTTGATTCAATTCATAAAAATCATGCATAAAAATTTTGCTAGATTATCTGTTTAGTTCTAGGAAATACAAAGCGTCATGAAGTAAAGAAGGAAGGAACTAACTAACTTACAAACCCCTGAGTTTTTTCAATATTTACATTCTTTAAAAGACAAAGAAAGAAAGCATCCAGCTTCAGCTATGGTATTTGGAGCTGTTCAAGCTCACATACAAACTCTGAGTTCCATGTGCTCCCTGTTCTGAAGCAGTGAAATGAGAGAATGCAACAAAGGAAGCAAAGGCTCCAGTACTCCTCATTCTCACCTTCCACCATGCCAGTCTTGAAGTACAGATGACAAGCCTTAGGAATAATCATATTTATTGTATCTGGAGGCATATACAGGTAGTAAAAGTTACCACTTCTACCCACAGGAAAAAAATAATGTTATTTAAGAACAGGTGGATGCTTTCACCACTTGGCAGCTGATCTTTAGTATGGCACACTATGACCTAAAACATTCATTCACATACTAAACACTATTCAGGCCTTGGAGGATATTTCTCCACATCTCCTGCTTTCTGTTTTCAAAATCTATGTGCCAGCATTCAGATGCCCTGAAAGTCTGTGGCTTTTGAATCTGCTGCCATCAATGACTGACTCAGATAATCTGAATTGAATAGTGGATTTGAACATAGTACTTAAGTAGCAGAAAAGTCAAGTTACCTTCACAAATCCCTCCTCTCAGAATGAATACAGTAGATTCTTGTAGAAAATTGTATAGTTTCTTAGTGACACCATATGTCATTTTTTTCCTTTTCCTTTCCTTTTATCTTTATAATCTAATTTGTGACTCGTCCTCAATAATTTGACCAAATAAACTTACATATTTTTGTATTTTATTATTAAGAAGATGTACTTTTAAATCTGGAAATGAAGAGATTATTTAAGAATTGACTGCTTTGATTTATAACTTGTGTATACTTAGGCAGAGTATGTGGGCCTCCATTGTCACTGTAATCAATGCCTTTTATCGGTTCTCAGCTTTCTCTGATATAATATCTGCCACATTAAACACAACTGGTCATTTACTGTTTCTCCAATACTATCCTTATTGGACATCAGGACTGCCTTCCCCTATGTATCCACTCTCTGGCTTCATGAGTTCAGTCTCCTTTACTTGTCAAGACTTAACCTCTAAATCATTTCAACTGTAGTTTCTTGACTGTAAATATCGAATACTCACTGATGGCATCCACATTTATAGCTGGAGCTTTAATGCTTCCCTTGAACTTAGACACTGATCTCTCATCTTTTCTTCTCTATGTAATAGAGACATCACAAGTCTAAAATGTTCAAAACCACACTCTTTTGCTTCATCCTCTAAAACTGCCCTAGCTACAGTTTTCTCCATTTCATTACATGACAACTCCATTCTACTACAATTTCAAGGTCCATAACATTGATATCTCTTTTCTTTTAATGTTGACATTCATAGATATAACTGTGAAAAATATTCAGAATCCAAACACTTCTCACCATATTCACCACTATGTCTACTCCAGCTACAATCATCCCTCATCTGAAAGACTCTCCTAATTATTTTCCTTCCATCAATCTCTGTCTACCTGTGGTCTATTTTTTACATAGCAATCCCACAATACCTTGAAATGAAAGTCTGACCCTATTACTCTGCTCAAAACTATACAGTGCCTTTCATGCATTTTGGCATTAAAGTATTTTTCGGATCCCAAATGTGCATTTTCCTGATCAATTTTTAATATACTGAGGACATGTTTCTAATTTTTATTGTACTAAAATTATTTGCATCAGTTAATATTTTTCTAAAATTTCAAAGCAAATAAGTATATCTTAATTGTCTTACAAAATATTTGATACATAATATGCATAAATGATGAAAAAACACCTTTAAATTACCCTCAGTTTTATAAATTGGAAAATTGTCAATACTTTGCATGTATATATGTATTTTTCACTCATCTCATCACCTTAATTGTTGTGCGTTGTTCACCATTCTGTTTCCTTTTTTTGATTTAGCTTTATTACATATGTAGTTATCAAATAAACTCTTTATTTGTATGGATACTTATAAAAATACTACCATACTCTGTGTAATCTTCTGGAAGTTGCTGATTTTACTCTCCACTGATTATAATATCTATGTATGTTGCTGCATTGACATCTAGCTCATACATTTTCACTTCTGCATAATGATTCATACATCATAATGCATTTCCCTGTCAATGAATATTTTAGGTTTTTTCAGATTTTTTGCCACTGTGAACAGCAATGATAAGAAACAGCGTGTGCATGTATTCTAACATGCATTTGCAAGTTTCTTTGAGGAGTATACCTATTAACAGAATTGGTGGCTTATATAGTATATAAATGTTTGACCTCAAAGTATAGCATTACATTGCCTTCCAAAATGATTGAGCCATTTGCACTCTCAGCAGCACTGGATACGTACCATGTTTATACACATTTTCACTATTCATATTAAATTTGACCACTTCATTATTGCCTATAAAATAAAATGAGGGAAGACAGTGTAAAGATCCTGCCTAGCTACTAACACAGTCACTAACACACCTCCAAGGTCCTAGGTGATCTATTCCCACTCTGTCTCTGGCTTCATCTCCTACTCAACTATCCTTGCTTTCTTTTCTCCAGCATAATACGAACTCAAGGCACTGCATCTGCAGATACCTAGAACACTACCACCATCTCCCTCTCCTTACACTACTACATACTACACTGTCTATTCTTTTCCCTACATGGCTCCAAATGGCTTCTCAAACAGTAAGACTTTTAGACTTTTTTGACTCTACAAATTCAAATAACCCCCAGTACCATTATTGCTTTTTTTTCTCCTCTCTCTTTCTCCTTAGATCTTTATGTAGCTCTTACCAACTGACATATTACGTATTATTATTTTACATATTTCCGATATGTCCTCTTCACATTGTAAGTTATATGATGGTACGGATGTTGACTCCTTCCTTCACCACTGTATTATTAATAACTGGATACCTGCCTGTACATAGTCTTTTCTCAATGTAAAATTATGGAATGAATGAATGATAACAAACTATGACCAAAAGACCCACTTAAAAAAAAAGTTCAAACTATTAAACCTATCGTGCTATGAGACTTGGAACTAAACTGAAAGCTTTATCATGTAAAATGGGTTCATCCTCCAATAAATATAAAATCTCTTCTTTGAAAGGCTACATTTTCTAAATATTTTAATAAGTTACCATAAAACTTATTTAGTAAAATATATTTTAAAGTGACCATGTATATATTCAAAAATATGTACAAATGAACTTGATAAAATGTGAATACTTTTTCCAATAATTTGTATTCAAGGACATGAGATTACTTGCATTGTGACTAATGATAATGCAACATTTATGCATATAAATAATAGTTTACAACACTTAATAGTATGTGAGTTGTATTATACTTAATGTATAACAACTATATTTTTAAAATTATAACATAATTAAGTTCTTACAAGAGATTTTCAAGTACCATGCAAATTACACCCAAATATTAAAACTATTTCTAAATGATATTTTCAGCCACTGTTTTATCTTGAACACATTTTGATTTGAAATAGCACATGTTTTACTGAGGCACCTGGGGCTATTTTAAAAAAAGAATTTGGTACTGTGGCAATGGAACCAAATCTGTTTTGCAACTTTGAATCTTGTACTTTTGCTTAAATTTTTTGAAGTTTAACTCTCTTTTTTTTGAAAGGGATTTAGTAATCAGTGGTCACTCAACTTCGTTCACAGTTCCTTGTAATAAAAATGGGTGGATCATTTATTCAAAAGTGTTTTACAAAAGATAAATAGCTATCAAATACTAGTTTATTTTATTCTTCATCACCTAGAGTATTTATTTAACGTTCTTGTATTTGTTCACTCTCCAAATTTTGAGTACCTACCATATATGATCTACTTTGCACCAAGATGGATATAATATAATTTAACTCAAAGGGCTTCATTTATTTTCTTTTTGTTGGGAATATCTTGATTGCAGAATCTTTTTCTTTCCCCACATATAAACTCCCCATCATAAATGTTTAACTGTCCTCAGTACCCATGGCATTGCATAAAATAAAATGGTGTTAATCACAAACTCATAGTGAGAATAATATTCTGCTTTATCCTAATAAATTTTCTCAAAGCTTTGTCTAAATAGGCTAAAATATCTGGCTCCATAGTTTCCTCCTTTGGTCTCTAACTTTTAGCACTGAGGCCATTGGGGTCCATTTCTTTTCCATTAAAAAATGAGTAAAGTATATTGTGCCACAAAATTTACAGAAAAAAACTATTTTGATTTCTTGTGCTTTTAAAATAAAGAATATGTATTAACTATATAGAACTAAATATGAAACTATAGCAATTGAAATTAATTCTAACGAATATCGAGTCTCCAAAAACATAATGAAACTGTATTTAATTACATACAAAAAATGAATACAATTGTTTCAGATTGGTAACTGAATGCTTAAAAGCACAAACTAAGGAAGTTGAATATTTCAGGTTTTTTTCATGGCTTTATACATGAGTTTAGCATGTTTGGTTCAGAAGAAAATAATGTGAAATGCTATTTATAAGATGATCTCAATGCCAGGCAATAGAAGCAAGAAATTGGCCAGGTGTGGTGGTTTACACCTGTAATCCCAACACTTTGGGAAGCCTAATGGGGAGGATCACTTGAGGGCAGGAGTTAGAGACTAGCCTGGCCAACAAGGTGAAACCCTATCTCTACTAAACCACAAAAATTAGCTGGCGTGGTGGCTCAGCCTGTATTCCCAGCTACTCAGGAGGCTGAGGCAGGAGAATCACTTGAACCAGGGAGGCGAAGTTTGCAGTGCACTCCAGCCTGAACAACAAGAGTGAGACTCCCTCTAAAAAAAACAGCAAAAAAAGGGAAATGTGTTCAGACTGACTAGGAGAAAATTAAATGGAGAATAAGTATGGTTAAAACCACTATGACTATTTTGTTGAAAGGTCCCAGGATCTTTTGTGCTCTGATAGTGCAGTATATTCCATAAGATCTTTAGACCACACTCGCCACCTAAAAGAAAAAGTCCTGGCTATAGAGAATGCTTCTCTTTCAATCAGTATCATAAAAATTAGCAAAGCATCTGGGCCTCTGTAGTTGATCAGTGTGTAGCAGTGTTTGTAAAATCAAAAACATTGTATGCTATTGTAGAGTAAAAGAGATAATGAAGAACCATGTTTGAAGATAAGATGAGGAACTAAAAAGATCTCTCCAGGGTTTCCAAAATTTTGATATAGTTAACTCAATGTAAATTATCAGCACATGCCATTGTATTAGTGTGGAAATAACACTTTATATTACTATGTCGAAACATGTTCTTAGTCTAACTGGGCAAAAACTGGCAGAAAGATACAATTATATGTAAATACTATGACTTGTTTTCCTAAGGCCAAACTGCATGCAATGGACAGAGTTGAGAAAGAAACCCAAGTCTTCTAATTGATGTAGTTTATCAGCAGCTGATTAGCTCTAGTGGAGAATGTACATTTAACTTAAGAATGAACCAGCAATGAGGACAATCAGGTTTAATAATTCCAATGTAATCTGTCATTCCAATAAGACACAACTTAGAATTTAATATTTTCCTTATAACCAATAACCTGAGTGGGAGCTCAGGAAGCCTTTGAAAATGTTTAGTAGAAGAGGTAACTTCAGGAAATTGGAGAACAATAGTCTTACATTGGGTTTCAAAGGGTTAGGCCTATAAAATAGAGCAGAAAAAAATATAGAGTGCATCTAAAATCAAATCTGTAATGAATTAGGATGACACTCAGAAGCATTTGAATAACTACTGCTACTCTCTAGATTTCTTTCTTAGGGAGCCATAAGCACCTTTCCCATAGCAAAAATCTATTTTTTTTTTTTTTGGTAAATTTTTTGGTTAGAAATACATGCAAAGAACATTTTAGTGTCTTTGAAATAGCTATAAAATAAAACATACAGTTAAACATAAAACTTAGTCCAGTTGTGAAAATGCAATGACCTTTATTTTTTTAATGGTTTTGTTTTTCACTTTTAACACTTTCGGTGAAAATCCATCACATAGGCGACAAATACCACAAGTTGACTGTCTTGTAGACAGATTCAACAAAAAGATCAGTTATTAAATAAACTGTGATTTAGCCACCAAAGTCTCAGCAGAAACTGTTTATAATTAATGGTCACTGTGCTTATGTAGATAGAGTGAAAAAATTTGTACGAATGCTGCCTGAAATTCTTCTATTAAAGAACAACTCCAGGCTCAGAGTTTAACGTCTTTTGAGTGAATTTGAATTCTTATCATCAAATATGATTTTGTCTTATAAAGTAATGCATTTCTGTTATTTTATATTTATAACATATTCTATTATAATAATGTGTGTGTGACTTAAAATAGGTAAAAGTAAGACATTTTTATGAAAACTAACAATTTTAACAGAACTAATATATATTGAAAATAATTGCATTTTCTTCTCAAGTACAAAACTTTATTAAAATGGGAAAATCATACAGATAGTGATAGAAGAAAATATCATATAAAAAGTTAACAATATGTATTTTTGTGTTACAATTATGATTGCTTATTTTTTTTTCTTAATTTATTTTCAGATTGTGTGGTAGTTTTTAAATGGCAATTTATTATTTAATCCAAAAATCAGAGATTGTAAATTTTGTTTTTAGATTTTATTGTTTCACAAAAAAAGACAAGGAGTCACACATTTCCTGGGAAAATAACAATTTAAGAAAATGTTGAAAGTCTATCCCAGGGGAATCTTTGCAAGTGATTGTTATTTGAAAGTGGCTCTTTACTGAGAGTCACCTAAAATAAAACACTTTGAAACAGTTTTTCTCCATCCAAGACAAAGCTTAACAAAGTTTGTGAAAAGAAATAAAAAATTGAATTGTCTTAGAAACAAGAAACACTTTTAGAAAGATAATTACATTTTATAATAAATTACATTAACTAATAATCCAAATGGAATCATACTTCTTAAAAATGTTTTGTTAGTAGTAATTATTAAAATCAAAAATCGTTTTGTAAAATTTGGACTTTTGACACAAAACGAAGAGAAAGTATTTAAAAGTTATTTCAAAAAAATTAGCAATAGTTTGTTAAATTCAAATAGTAATAACATATTTGGAGAACAAAAATAACTGAAAATCAGGAGTTGAAATGTAACTTGCATTGAAGTTAAGGGACAAAGACAGTATACAAGGAAATCAAGCTGTTATATTTTATACCTTTGTTTCTATTTTTGTTGATATTAAATAGCGTTTAAATTAAAATAGAAATGATTCTGACATATCATGAATTTGGTGTCTCTGCTGATTATAAAATAGACTTCACAGAATATAAAATGAAACACTAACAATTTATTTTACTACTCTGCTTTTCTGTATTGACACAGTAATATTTTATTAAACAGAACTATTATCTACTGCTGCCCTTTCCTTGACCCCCCAAGTTTATCTTAATTTATTTTAGATTTTGAAATGAAAGGAATGCAAATAAAAAATGTTGAAACATGAGGTTGAGTGCAGTGCATTCCTGTTTGCTTTCAATCTCTCCTCTACAGAGCTCTCCTTGTCCCGCTCAGGCTGAAAATTTGTCATTTCTCTGAACTCCTAAGGTGCCTGATGTATTTGTGTATTATTCACTCAGTAATTTGATATTGTCTTATGATGTTTTAATAATAAACTAATTAGTTCATACTATTCTTTGCACGTGAATTTTCCTCAGTCTTCACAACAGTCCAGGGAGTTCGGAGGGGGCAGGTGTGAGGTAGAGAAAGTGGAAGTTCACATGCTTGCTTAAGGTTAATTGGCTTTTAAAGTGGTGGTGGCAAATCTATAATCCAGAATTCTTTTCCATTGTATTATAAAATTATTATTTAATTCAAAATTAAATATGAACTTTGAAATATCCAACTGCAGTTTTTAAAATCTATCATATTTTAATTACTTATTAATTATTATTGTTTAAACTAATTACCACAAAAGATGTTAAACTAGACTTTTGGAATGTCATTTCTATGTGATAGATGCAGAGGTTGAAGCTTACAGAGCTTCCATAATTAGCTCCAAAGTTATAGGCCAAAGTTACAGAATCATTACTAAAATGTAGGTATCTTGATTTTTTATCCTATACCCTGTGATGCTTTTTAATAGGGAATTAACAAAGTTATTAGTAAATATCTCCATATACTTTACATAATATATTCACATAGTATCATATAAACCATTAGTCATTTTAATTTAATGTGAAAATAATTTTTAATCGCTCTCTATCTACACCTATACAGTGATAAATAAACAGATCCTTGCTATTTTACAAAGATTCCTTTATTATTTCAATAAAAATAAGATTGAAGGCTTAAGTTAATAGTAAGAGAAAGAAACAGCCAGATAAAGAGCATGTGGCCTACGTAAACTTACTAAACTGAATTAAATTGAATTTATCTGAATCACTGAGTATAAAGTACAGTTTACCAAAGTATGCAATACTGCAAAAATAAAGTAGATTGTCAAACAGAAAGTAAAAATATAAATGCTATGTTTTACATATTAAAATACAGAAAATAAAATCATCAGGCTTCAAATGAACATAGTTCATTTTCATTAAAAATTGACATCAGGTATTAAAATAATATTCTAGGTAGAAGTTTAGCTGGCTTTGGTTTGTGTACTGAAAAACCCTTAGTAATTTCACAAATATCTGTGGAGTGCTTATTATTTATAATGTATTATATCATGCTATTCTGACAACAGCTCTGTAAGATAGATATTAACTCTATTAGTGAATAATAAACTGATACTGAGTTTCTTGGTCTAGGCTATCTAATAGGACTAATGTGGTAGCCACTAGCTAAATGTGGCTATATATTTAAATTTGAATTAACTAAATTAAATACAATTTAAAATTCAATTATTCAGTCACATTAGTCATGTTTCAACTGTGCAATTGCCACGTGTCTACTGGCTGTCCTATTAGGCATACAAATGTAATACATACCATCATCACAGAAACATTAATCACACAGCACTGATTTACATCTCCTTGTTCTTCCAGAGCTTAAGAAAGCTAGTGTCCACTAATTTACTAGCCCGCACGCTCACATTATATGACCCCATTAAACATTTCTTTAGCAAAATGTTTCTTCAGTACATTCTGGTGTGGAGAAAAAAGCATCGCCTCAGGGATATGAAAGTTCAAATCTTTTGTCAATTATAATTCTATAGTGGTAATAGATATGGGTGCCTTAAGCTATCATAGGATGAAGTACCAGTTATTGATATATAAGCCAGAAACTCCCTTTGCATTAATGTCATAATCATTAAGAAACTATATTTCCAACATGGAGATAATTTTTCTCAGTTAATATTCTAAGCTGCATAAAAGTATCATACATTATAATGTAATCTAGGTTAAAAAATATCTTGCAAGGCCAAGAAGCCAATGGTACACATAGGCATAAAACAACACATAGGCATAATACAAAAAGTCTACGATATCTGCTAATTCTTTCACAGGGATAACCTGAAGTATTATAGACAGCTTTATACCTGCTTTCTTTCTGGACGTACAGTAATGTAGATAGCTTCTTGTACCTGTAACTGATATGTCTATCCAGTTGGAGAAAAATAGTATTTACACATCTGTAAAGAAACCTGAAGCTAACTGCTTATTCTTTCTTCTTTTTTTTTTCTTACTTTTTGTTTGAAAACGTTATTAAAATAAGGATTAAACCTGAAAAAAGAGCGATGAGAATGCTAGCCCTTTGCATAAAATCAGCAAGAAAAGGAAACAGGGAGAGAATGAGAAGAAAGGAAGGAAGGAAGGGAGGGAGGGAGAGAGGGACGGATGGAGGGAATATTCTTTCTTCTAAAATGTGCATAGATAAGTAAGATTTCCAGCATATGAGGAATGCCAGCCACTTGAAAGAGAAAGATCAAGAAAAACTAAAGGAACATATGATGAGAAATTGGGAAAGAAGCAAAAATTAAAGAATTCTTTAATGCAATCTGTTATATTTGAGAAGATAGAATACCTTTAAAACAAGAAAGTAAGTTATAAAAGTGGAACTGTTACAGGAAGGAGGTCCCAATCCAGACCCCAAGAGAGGGTTCTTGGATCTTGCACAAGAAATAATTCAGAGCAAGACTGCAGTGCAAAGTGAAAGCAAGTTTATTAAGAAAGTAAAGGAATAAAAGAATTGCTACTCTGTAGACAGAGCAGCCCCCGAGGTCTGCTGGTTGCCCATTTTTATGGTTATTTCTTGATGATATGCTAAACAAGGGGGTGGATTGTTAATGCCTCCCCTTTTAGAACATATAGGGTAACTTCCTGACATTGCCATGGTGTTTGTAAACTGTCATGGCGCTGGTGGGGGTGTAGCAGTGAGGATGACCAGAGGTCACTCTCATGGTCCTTTTGGTTTTTTGTAGGTTTTGGCCGGATCATTCACTACGATCTGTTTTATCACAAGGTCTTCATGATCTGTATTTTGTGCTGACATGCTGTCTCACCCTATGACTTAGAATGCCTTAATTGTCTGGGAAAGCAGCCCAGTAGGTTTCAGCCTCATTTTACCCAGCTCCTATTTAAGATAAAGTTGCTGTCATTCACATGCCTCTGACAGAACCACTGAACAAATAGTTTTCAAAGATTAAATATTTTAATATAGCTATTGTATATTTTACATGTATGGTGTATTATTTGTATAGGAAATAAAAAGTTTAAAAAAAAATAACTCAGAACATAGTGTAATTATATGGAAATTATAGGAGCAAGAAATAAATGAAGAATACTTAATGATTCCATATGTCCAACAAGAACCTCTGAAAAATTAGCAGGAAAAAATGAATGAAATAAATTCTTTAAAAAATACTCAACAAATTATTGACAAGTAAACATAGAGATTAAGTCTTCAGTTTGAAAGACTTCTCCAAATGCTGCTGAGTGAATAAAAATCATACTTAAACACACTCCTTTAAAGTTTCAAAGTTTAAAAAATAATGCATTGGATTTCATTTATAAAATGCTTACAAAGACATCATTAAGTAACAAAACAGAAAAAATCAAACTGAAGAATATTTGAAATGCATATCTAGGTCTAAGAAAATATATCCAAAAATTATAAATAACTCTTACAAATCATAAATAAAACAATCTGATGAGAAAATGGGCAAATTACTTGAAAGAGTAGTAATTCCTCAAAAGAATCAGATGAAAAAGTAGTACACAATATAGTAGCTCTCTCTCTTTTTAAAATTTATTTATTATACTTTAAGTTCTGGGGTACATGCGCAGATCATGCAAGTTTGTTACATAGGTATATATGTGCCATGGTGGTGGTTTTCCTGAATTTATTGCCCCATCATCTACATTAGGTATTTCTCTTAATGCAATTCTTCCCTAATCTCCCTACCCCCTGATATTCCTCCCAACCCCCAGACCCCAGTGTGTGATGTTCTGCTCCCTGTGTCTGTGTGTTCTCATTGTTCAACACCCACTTACGAGTGAGAACATATGGTGTTTGGTTTTTTGTTCTTGTGTCAATTTGCTGAGAATGATGGTTTCCAATTTCATCCATGTCCCTGCAAAGGACATGAGCTCATACTTTTTATGACTGCATAGTATTCTATGGTGCATATGTGCCACATTTTCTTTATCCAGTCTATCACTGATGGACATTTGGGTTGATTCCAAGTCTTTGCTATTGTGAAAAGTGCCGCAGTAAACATATGTGTGCATGTGTCTTTATAATAGAATGATTTATAATCCTTTGGGTATATACTCAGTAATGAGATGGCTGGTTCAAATGGTATTTCTAGTTCTAGATCCTTGAGGAATCCCCACAATGTCTACCACAATGGTTGAATTAATTTACACCCCCCACCAACAGTGTAAAAGCATTCCTATTTCTCCACATCCTCTACAGCATGGGTTGCCTCCAGATTTCTTAATGATTGCCATTATAACAGGCTTGAGATCGTATCTCAATGTGGTTTTGATTTGCATTTCTCTAATGACCAGTGATGATGAGCTTTTTTCATGTTTGTTGGCTGCATAAATGTCTTCTTTTGAAAAATGTCTGTTCATATCCTTTGCCCACTTTTTGATAGGGTTATGTGTTTCTTGTCAATTTGTTTAATTTCTCTGTAGATTCTGGATATTAGCCCTTTGTCAGATGGGTAGATTGCAAAAATTTTTTCCCATTCTGTTGATTGCCAGTTCTGTTGATAGTTTCTTTTGCTGTGCAGATGCTCTTAAGTTTAATTAGATCCCATTTGTCTATTTTTTGTTGTTGTTGTTGTCATTGCTTTTGGTGTTTTAGTCATGAAGTCCTTGCCCATGCCTATGTCCTGAATGGTATTGCCTAGGTTTTCTTCTAGAGCTTTTATGGTGTTAGGTCTCATGTTTAAATTCTTAATCCATCTAGAGTTAATTTTTGTATAAGGTGTAAGGAAAGGATCCAGTTTCATCTTTCTGCATATGGCTAGCCAGTTTTCCCAACATCATTTATTAAATATGGAATCCTTTCCCCATTGCTTGTTTTTGTCAGGTTTGTCAAAGATCAGATTGTTGTAGTTGTGTGGTGTTCTTTCTGAGGCTTCTGTTCTGTTCCATTGATCTATATCTCCATTTTAGTACCAGTACCATGCTGTTTTGATTATAGTAGCCTTCTAATACAGTTTGAAGTCAGGTAGTGTGATGCCTCCAGCTTTAGTTTTTTTTTTTTTTTTTTTTTTTGCTTAGGATTGTCTTGGCTATGTGGACTCTTTTATGGTTCCAAATGAATTTTAAGATTTTTTTTCCAATTCTGTGAAGAAAGTCATTGGTAGCTTGATGGGGATAACATTGATTCTACAAATTACTTTGGGCAGTATGGCCATTTTCAGGCTCTCTTTTAAGGAAGTTCCTTCACTAGTATTCAATGACCACCCCATTAGCTTTTTCTTTCACCTTCTTTTACCATGCACTTCACAGGATGTAAAGATGTGTTTTATATTGTGCTAAGACAACTGGCCTGTGAGAATCACATGACAGGTTTGGTGATAATGGTATTGGTGGTAATTATTTCATTTTTATCTTTTCATATTATCATTACTTTGTTTTTAACATCTTTATTATGATATAATTAATATAGAAAGAACTGCACAGGCTGGGCATAGTGGCTCATGCTTGTAATGCCAGCAGTTTGGGAGACCAAGTTGGGTGAATCACCTGAGGATCAGGAGTTTGAGACAAGACTCACCAACATGGTGAGGAGTCTTTACTAAAAAACAAAAATTAGCCAGGCACAGTGATACATGCCTGTAACCCCAGCTCCTCGGGAGGCTGAGGCAGGAGAATCACTTGAACCCAGGAGGCAGATGTTGCAGTGAGCCAAGATGGCACCATGGCACTCCAACCTTGTTGACACACCGAGAATCCGTCTAAAAAATATCCCCAAAAAACTGCACATATCTAATGTGTACAGTCTCATGAACTTGGATGTATGCAAACAATTAGGAAGTGATAATCAAAATCAAGATAATGAATATACACAAAACTACACAAGATTTTTTTTGTGTGTTCATTTGTTTTTATTTTTCGCTTCTGTTGTTTGAATATCTTGGTTGTGGTGCTAGTAGTAAGAACATTTAAAGTGAGATCTATACTCTTTGAAGCGCACAATATACAATACTGCATTAACTGTAGGCATCTGGTTATACAACAGATCTCTAGAACTTTTTCATCCACGATTATCAAAACTTTACACCCTCTGAAAAAAGTCCCTATTTCCTTAAGTTCCAGGCAACCATTTATGTAAGTGGAATCATGACATATTGGTCGTTCTTTTACTAGTTTATTTTATTTAGCATAATATCCTCTGGGTAAATCCATGTTGTCACAAATCATAGGACTTAATTTTTTAAGGGTGAATAATATTCCATTGCATGCATATAGCACATCTTCTTTATCAAATCAACTTCAATGGACACTTAAGTTGTTTATATATCTTAGCTATTATGAATAATAATGCAATGAGTATGAGTATTTCTTTGAAATTTTGAATCTAGTTCTTTTGAATATATGGCCAGAAATAGAATTGCTGGATCATATAGCAGTTAATTTTTTGAGGAACCTTTTTATCTGTGTTCCGTAGCTATTGCACCATTTTTTCCCATAATGTACAAGAGTTCCAATTTCTCCACAACCTCACCAATACTTATTTTATGTGTTTATAATAATAGGCATCTTTAAACAAGTATACGATGATACTTCATTGTGGTTTTGGTTTCTCTTTTCCTAATGACCTGTAGTGTGGAACACCTTAGCATACACTTAATGGTTATTTGTATGTTGTGTCCTTTGTAGAAATGTCTGTTTGAAACTTTGGCTCATTTTTAAATTTCTTTCTTTCTTTCTCCCTTTTTTTTTTTTGTGCTGTTGGATTGTAAGAGTTTGTTATATATTTTGGAAATTATCTTCTTATCCCATACATAGTTTGCACAATATGTTTCCCCATTCTATAGGTTGTCTTTTCATTCTGTTGACTGTTTTATTTGCTGTTCAGAAATTTTTAGTTTGATGTAGACTCACTCCAAGTTCAGTGGGAAAATTGAGCAGTATAAAGACAAAGCAGAGCATTCAGGCATGCTGAAAAGAAAATGAAAAAGTATTTGTGTGAAAATAATGTTTACCCAGTCTTATAAATTAAATAAAAACATTTTCCCTAAATGGTGCAATTTATATTAGCAAAACTTACTTGCTTGACAAACAATTTAAAAAGTAGCAGAGGGTTGAGTTTACTTGATTAGGTTCTTATCAAGGAAGATTCATTGAGAGATAGATAATATTAGAAACTGGGAGTGTTTTGCAGTGGAGTTGAACTTAAACTAGAACCTTCACCCCCCCCCCCCCCCCCCCCCGCCAAAAAAAAAACCATGGATGCACAGGACTTTTACTACCATTAAGAAACTGTTGACAACAGTATGGTAAATACCATATGATATAATTAAACACTTGAGTAGATAACCCCTGTAAATATAAAACTTCTTACCTTCTACCAAATTTCTTATTTATTTTTATTTACTGAAGATTTTAATTTCTGGAAAATGATCCTTAATTCTCACAATGCATAAAGTAAATGCAGGTATCAGAAAAATTGAATGTGTATGCTAGCCAAAAATTGGGAATAATTTGTAATTATTTTAAAATGTTATTTAGGATGTCATCAATTATTTTTTACAATCTAGTAATACATTTAATAGAAAATGAGTAAGACATCTGCATTCAAAGTACATCTATTTCTAAATAATTTAAAACATCTGCTCATCAAAATAAAATTCAAAATTAAGTCACAAAATGAAAGAAAAGGTTTGCAACATAATTATGTGACAGATTTTATTTTGATAATACATAAGGCACATCTACATATCAGTAATAAAAAGACCAAAAAACACAATTTATAAGCTGGTCCTATGACTTGAACAAACATTCACATAAGAAGTAATTTAATCAAATTATATTTGTGTATGTGTATTAAGGTGCTCAGCAATATTAGTTAATGGAGAAATGCAAGTTAAATTTTGTTATTTTGGAAATCTAAAATAGCACAACCACTTTGAGAAACTGAAAGTTTCTATTAAATTAATCTTGCATCTTTTCCACAAGCCAAAAAATTTAATTCTAATATTTATAAAAACTAAAAATGTATATTCACAAGAAGATGATACAAGAATATTCATAGCAGCTTCATTTATAAAAGATAATAATTGGATGCATTCCAAATGTGCATTAAGAGAAAAATGGATAATAAGGCTGTGTTATTAATCACATATGGAAATTTGGCACATAAATAAAAATTGTATTTGCAACAACATAAGTGATTTTCAAAATCACTACGTTGAGTAAAGAAGTCAGACACAAACAAGCATATTTTATGCCATTACATATTATGAATTTTCAAAACAAGCTAAACCGATCTATAGTGAAAGTGACATAATAAGAAATATATATTTGATGTTTGCCCCCCAGTTTCTGACACAGAGTTCCTAAAACTCCTGTAATTTCCAAAGCAATAGAGGTGCCAGGAGAATCGTTGCTTTTAATATTTGGACTTTGATCTTAGTTTCTGACATAGGACTCCTAAATCCCTTGGGATTTATTAGAGGATAAAGAAAAATTTTTTTCTAATGTGGTATCTCTTGGTGGTCTTTTGGATAGCTCCTGGAGGACTGGTCACTAAAAAAAAACCAAGCCATTATTAGAAGCTTGGAACTTGTAGCCCCACGCCTTATCCTCCAAGGACGAGAGAAACTGGACATTGAGTTAGTAATTATCAAGCATACATTAGGAAGCTTCCATAAAAATCCCAAAGTATAAAATTTGGAGAGCTTCTGGGCTGGTGAACATATTCATATGCCAGGAGAGTGGTATATTCCAGCTCCTTGGGGACAGAAACTACTGAGCCTGAGACCCTTCCAGACCTTGCTCTATGTACCTCTCAATCTGGATGCTTCGCTGTATCCTTTATCATTGCCTCTTTATATTATCTCTTTATCTCTAAAGAGATAAACTTCAGGAAGTGTTTCTCTGAGTTCTTTCTGTCATTTTAGCAAATTCTCAAATGTGAGGAGAGTGTAATGGGAATCCATGATTTGTAGCCAAGTTAGACAAAAGTGAGAGTAAACTGGGGACCTACTAGTTGTGACTGATCAGTAGGAGGCAGTCTTATGGAACTGAGCCCTTAATTTGTGGCATCTGGACTACCTTCACACAGGTAGTGTCAGAACTGAGTTATGTTGTAGGGCACCCAGGCAGTGTTCAGAGAGTTGGACAGTTGGTTGGTGTGGTGAAAAAATTCCATGCATTTGGTATCAGAAGTGAGGTATTGCATGAGTAGAGGGAGAATTGTATTTTTTCTTTGTAGTGATAGAAATCAAAATAATGGCAAAGATGTACTGCTTTAAAAAGAACGAAAGGGAGCTTCCTGGTGTAAGGAGAATATTTTATATATTAACCTGGGTGATGGTACATGAGTACAGAAATATGTAAAAATTGATCAGGCTATAAATTGAAAATTTGTGTGTGGCCTACATGTAAATTATCTTTTAATGATAAAAAGTATACCTATAGAAAATCCATTATTAATAGTAACACATTAGAGTTTTCCTTTATTTGACAATCAGTATTAAAAATTCAAAGATATGTTTTTATTTTAACATTGCTTTATTTACAAAAGATTATTTTGCTCTCATATATCTTAGGGTAAGCTATCCAACCCGTGGCCCATGGGCTGCATGCAGCCCAGGACAGGTTTGAATGAGACCCAACACAAATTGGTAAATTTTCTTAAAACATTACGAGAATTTTTTGCCATCAGCTATCATTAGTGTTAGTGTATTTTATTTGTGGCCCAAGGCAATTCTTTTTCTTCCAGTTTGGAAGCCAAAAGATTGGACACACCTCTTTTAAGCTATTCTGTTCCTTTTCTGATTGAATAAATAATATAACGTGAATTACTTGTTGCTATAATGTATTTCAGTTACAAATTTTTAAATACCCAAATAACAGGAGGAGACCAATTGTTATTAAAAGGAAAAGAATACATAGCTTTAAATTATGTCATCAGGAAACATTGACCGAAAATAAGTAAATCACAGATACAAATAAAGAAGCTAAAAAAATAAAGTGTGGGCCAGGCATGGTGACTCACGCCTGTAATCCAAGCACTTTGGAGGCCAAGGCGGGTGGATCACCTGAGGTTGGGAGTTCAAGACCAGCCTGACCAACATGGTGAAACCCCATCTTAAAAAAAATAAAAATAAAATAAAATAAAAATAAAGTGTGGAAAGGGATAAATAAGTATGTAAATCTGAGAATTAATAATAAACCAACTATACTAAACAACGTAAGAGCAAAATCTATGAAAATAATTTTTTAAATGACAAACATCCTAATATACTGATTAAAAGAGAAAAAAAAGCCACAAAAATAACATTAAATAATAAAAAAAATAGTTGAAGTGAATGAGAGGACATTAAAATGCTGTATAAGATTTCTATATGTACTTTATTACACTAAATTATAAAGGTTTTCACAAATTAATTCAATAATTGAAACTCTAGGCTAAGAAGCAGAGAAGAAATTGAACAAATTATATCAGACAAAATAAGCATGGATAACTTTACAGAAAATGTTATAAAAATTTTAAATAGCATCAATATTATTTAAATTGCTTTATTATATTTTTAAAAATTAAATACTCCCAAATAAGTTACAGGAAGCTAGCCTAATTATACTACCAAGATTGCTCAGAAAATAATAAGAAAACCTTATCTGTGGTTGAATATTATTTATGAATGCACATACAAACACTCCAAATAAAAAGATTAGCAAATACAATATGTAAAAACATTGATATATCTTGAGTAAACAGAGTTTAACTCAGCAATGCAAAACTAAGTCAACAGTTGAATAACCAATAATACTATGATGTATTATCTTAAAAGATTAAAAGACAAAAAAACAGATTATCAGCTTCACAGATGATGTAAAAGATAAGGTGCAATTCACCACCAATCTCCAGTTTAATAAAAATTTCAGTAACCTATAAATAGAATGGCACTTGCTTAATTTGATAAAAAGCATCTATTAAAAACTCACATTATACATCAGTTTTAACAGGGAGACCCTAGACAGGTCTATTAAAGGATCCTAATTGCTGGCTTCACTAGAGGTTTATTAAAGAACAGTCTATCCAATATGTAGTGTTAAAGACTTGCTCTGTGAATTAGATATCAGTATCTTACTCTCTTTCACACTTAAATCACTTTTGTATTCTGTTGACAAAAATGTGTATTATGCTACACTTTACACATATCTGTGCAATATATGTAGAGCAATAAAAAGTTTTAAAGATCAGAGCAATGGTCTTGACTTGACCCTAGACAATAAAAACAACTGTACAATGCTTACTTCATCTCTAAATATGTTTTGTCTTCTGTGATTGGTTATACATTATGGTGGATTGGAATTCCATTTCCATTTACATAAACTCTAATTCTTGCCTCTGTGTCTTAGCAATCAACTTCTATGCCTTATCAGTCTCTGAACACAAAGCTTATTCTATATAATTTAGGATATGAATTACAAAACAGAAAATGTACATTGTTATTATCTTATATAAGGAATTATTTTCTTTTTAATTTTCTACCTCAAATTAGATTCATTCATTCATGAATATTTACTAATCTTCTGCTCTGGATCAGGCTTTGATCTGATTGTTATTGGCACAAAAATTAGCACCAAAATAACACAGTTTAATGGTGGAATTATTCAAAAACAAAGTTGAATAAGTAATATGTCAGAGATATTAATATAGTGCTAAGAAAGAAAATGGGCAATTTTAAATATATCATCTCTATACTTTGCAATACCTGTTACACAAATGAGTTTAGTTATTTTAGGTCAGCAACTACCAACTACCTTTACGTACTTATTTCACAATAAGCATTTGATCTTCCATGGGAAGTTTAATAGCTCCCCTTGAAATTAACTTAGAATCATCAGAAGACCTGATCTCTTCCCTCAGTTTACTCGATTTCATGGCATATTGGTTATATTTCTAAACTATACCTGTTCCAATATCTTTTCATCCTCTTCAACTGCCACGTAGTCCAAGCTACCACCAAATACAACCTCACACCTCCAATAGCCAGCAATCATATTTCCTTATTCCCGCTTTTAACCTCCAGCCATGCCACAAACATAAACTCAATGCAGCCTGAGTGGTCTGTTTAAAACACGTTTTGCCTAAAATATTTAAAAGCTAGTCATCATACTCAGGTAATACCATGGTTCTTATCAAGGCCTACAATGGTATTATCTGGCTGAATCTGCCCTCGGGAAATTTGTAATGGATGTTTCTTCTACATTATTATTATTTTTTTCCTTGAGAGCTTCTCCTGCTTGATTTTTCCTTATCATTTAGGTATCAGTCGTATTACTTTCTCAAAGAAAATTTTCTTTCTCCTCGCTTCCATCTAAAACTCTATGACTTTATACTCCATTATCTAATTTTAGCTTTTTATTTTAATTTAATTAATTTAGTTATTTTTGAGGTGGAGTCTCACTCTGTCGCCCAAACTGAAGTGCAGTGGCACAATCTGGGCTCACTGCAACCTCCACCTCCCAGGTTCAAGTGATTCTCCTGCCTCAGCCTCCCTAGTAGCTGGGATTACAGGCGTGTGTCACCATGTCCAGCTAATTTTTTTTTGTATTTTTTAGTGGAGATGGGTTTTCACTGTGTTATCCAGGATGGTCTCGATCTCCTGACCTCATAATCCACCTGCCTCAGCTTCCCAAAGTGCTTAGATTACAGGTGTGAGCCACCATGCCAGGCCAATTTTAGTTTCTTCATAACATATTTCAGAATCTGAAATTATCTTAAAGTATTGAATAATAGATTTTTATGTAATTTTTATGCATTTTCTTAGGACGTTAATGAACATATGATTTCACCTCAAGAGTTTGCTATCTACTGTTGACTCTTGGTGTCATGAACTTAAATCCACTAGGTTAGAAGTATAGGTTTCTCCATCTTATGCCTCAAACAGAACCCATGATCCACTTCCATCACTTCATTCCTCACCAATTATTAGTGCTTATAAAAAAAGAATCTGGCATGGAGAAAATGAGTCACTAAAAAAAATTAATTAAATGAATGAATAAACAACAACCCTCAAGATATAGATTTCACCACTGTATGGGTGATTGTAACTTTGTTAAAGAATCATATATGACTAAGTGTAATCATTAATTTTATTTAATTTCTCTTAACACTAACATCCTACAAACTTATTAAAATAATAATGAGAGTCACTGGAAATATCAGTTGTTTGTATATTCATATTCCTTGTTGGTCCTTATTTTCATGCAACTATAAATTTATAAAATTATAATCACAATCAATTTTGCCAAATGGCTTCATAATTCTAATTTAAACTGATGTACAATATTCTATTAATTAGTTGAACCAGAAGTTTATCTACTATTTATAGATATTTTGGTATCAAAAATATCCAATACAATATATGATACTTAGTATATAGGTTTTTCATTGACGTTTATCACCTATCTTATTTCCTAGTATTATAAAATTGCATAAATCAGCTAAAAATTATAAACACTTTTATAGCTCTTAATATCTATCACAGCAGGTGTAGGAAATAATTAATCCTTAATTAAATATAAATTAATCCTTAATGCAGCAAGCATCTCTCTTGTATTTCTAATGTAATAAAAACATAATGAATATATAATTTATGAAATAGCAAATGTTACTAAATGTTTTCCACAGACTCATGCTAATTAATATTGCATATTAACATCAATTGATGTTTTAGACTTTCAATTGCAAAACGTACCTGTTTGACTGATTTGCTATATTTGGTTAAATATTTTTCAGTATTGAATATTTTCTGGAATTCTGCCTTTCTACATAGACACTTGAGGTGCTTCCCCAAACCCTGCATCTCCATGGGTATCATGCTTTGCAGTGGCTTTTCCAAATTTTTTCCAGTTGACTTTCAGTGTCTGGGACTGAACAATTCCAGCAGTGCCACCCACTCAGGATATTGCAAGGCCAGATTTGGTCCCACATAGATCCTGGTTGCCATAGTTCTCAAAGGTTTTATTCATTCCTTTTCATTCTTTTTTTTTTTCTCCAATCTTGTCTGCCTGTATTATTTCAGCAAGTTCATCTTCAAACTCTGAAATTATTTTCTCTGCTTGGTCTATTCAGCTATCAATACTTGGGGTTGCCTTCTTAAGTTTTCATGTTGTGTTTTTCAGCTTCATCGGGTCATTTATGTTTCGCTCTGAACTGGTTATTCTGGTTAACAACTCCCTATAATATTTTATCATGGTTCTTAGCTTCTTTGCATTGGGTTAGAAAATGCTTCCTTACCTCAGCAAAGTTCGTTATTACCTACCTTCTGTAGCCTACTTCTCTCAGTTTCTTCATCTTGACCTAAACCCAGTTCCGTATCCTTGCTGGAAAGGCGTTGTGATAGTTTGGATGAGAAGAAGCACTCTGCTTTTTTGAATTTTCAGTGTTTTTTTTCATTGATTCTCATCTCCTTAGTTTATCTAGCTTCGATCTTTGAGGCTCCTGACCTTTGGATCCGGTTTCTGTGGAAACTTTTTTCTTGATGCTGTTGCTATTGTTGCTTTCTATTTGTTTTTGTTTGTTTGTTTAACAGTCAGGCCCCTCTTCCATAGGGCTGCTGCAGTTTGCTAGAGGTTCACTCCAGACCGTATTCACCTGGGTATATCCTGCCCCCTGGAGGTGTCACTGGTGGAGGCTGCAGAACAGCAGAGATGGCTGCCTGCTTCTTCCTCTAGGATCTCTGTCTCAGAGGGGCACCAACCTAATCCCAGCAGAAACACTCCTGTATAAGTTGTCTGGCGACTCCTGCTGGGTGGTCTCACCCAGTCAGTTGGTATGGGATCAGAGACTCACTTAACAAAGCTCTCTGGCTGCCCCTTGGTGGAAGAGGTGTGCTGTGCTGGATTGAATCATACTTATCTGCCAAGATTTCTCACATCCAGCAAGGGAAAAGTCTAAGTCCACTGATCTGCAGGGACTGTGGCTACCCCCACCTCCCAGGGGCTACATTCCAGGGAGCTCAGAGTTCTGTCCATAAACTTCTGACTGAAGTTGCTGAAATTCCCACAGGGAGGCCTTGCTTAGTGGGGAGGGATGGGTCTCGGTCTGGCCACCATTTGCCACAGCCACTGTGCTGCACTATGGGGAATTT
This sequence comes from Ateles fusciceps, assembly GCA_036589455.1. NCBI lineage: Eukaryota > Metazoa > Chordata > Mammalia > Primates > Atelidae > Ateles > Ateles fusciceps. The sequence continues at coordinate 1,916,314 of JAZHEH010002703.1, read as the reverse complement.
CTCCTGGGTCTAACCTGCCCAGTCTACCTGGCACCGGCAGGTGAAAACAGCAGACTGAAGCTGCAGGCTGCAGTGATGGCGGCCACCCCCTCCCATGCAGGAACTTAGTAGTCTTGGGTAACTTCCAGCCAAGCATCCACTGAGAATATACACAGCTCTGTGCTTAGGACCCCAAGGCCCTGGTGATAGGGCGCACAAGCAGGTCTTCTGATTCATGGGTTACACAAATCCGTGAAAACACATGGTTTCCTGGGCAGCATAGCGCGATCACTCAAGGCCTCCCTTGACTGGTGAGAGCTCCCCTTGCTCTCTGTGGCTCCCAGGTAGCCCATTACGCCTCCCTGCTTTTCCTCACTGTCCATGGGTTTTCCCAATTGCCAAGTCAGTCCCAGTGAGAGAACCTGGATACCTTAGTTGCTGGGGCAGGATTCACTCACCGTTTCTCTTTTCTCAGTGGGTGTCTCTGTTTAAATAAATATTATTTAATGAGAATTGCAGAAGCAGAAAGTTCTGTATTATTTCTGTACAGTTTCCAAAGAGTCATGGCATTGTGAGTAATAACAGTATCGCTAACCCATTTCTTAAACTGGAAGGTATGACATTAGCCAGGAATGACCCATACAACCGTTCCTGGGTAAAGAATAGGTTCTAGACTTGAAGAGAAAGAGAAGTGCCTGACTGAACAATATACAGGTATGCAGATAATTTTGCCTGAAGTTTTCAAACCCTAAGAAATGATATTCCTCTTTCTTCTAATGCTTTCAAATTTTCTGTTTCACTGTTAATATTCTTTGTCTTTGCAAATGACATTCTTGTCATTGTGAGGAAAATTATAGGTAACCCTATGAATCCAAAGTAAAATCAGATACTGTATTCAATGGAATTAGGTTCAATATAATTATACTCACATTGATTACATACTAAAAGACTACATGTAGTCTTAACGAAGAATTTATTTTAGTATATTTTTTATACTAGTGAATAATAGAAAGCCATCTAAATATCTAAATACACAGGTAAAAAGAAGTCATCCTACAAGCAATTCTAGACTATCAGAATAGCAACAAGATAAATGTTTGTGTTATAATTTTTAAAAACAATGTCACTATAAAATATGTCATATTTATTGAAGAATATATACAGTGTTTAAATATATTGCTTTAATCATCATAAAATTGGTGCTTATTAATTTAAGATACATATATTTTATAAACATTAAAGTCTGTTTATGCTCACATCATATCTCATATCCTCACCTAAGAAATATGTGCTATTTTAAATCTAACATTAATATTTCTTTGATTTTTTATACTTTTAACATCTTTGTATTTCTAAGCAAAATTTATGTATTTTGATCATATGCTCTTTAGCAATGTGTACTTTATATTTGTCTCATTTTGACATTTTTATATAGTACTCCTTTATGATTATTTTCCTCAACCATATATTTTGCTTAGTTGTTGATTCATGTTGATATTTGTAGTTATACTTTGCTTACTTTAGTGTTGTTAGTATTCTTTAGTACTAATACACTAAAACAAATTTATTTTGTTGTTTCCAGCTTTTGGTATTAGAAATAATACTGCTGTAAACATGTACATGCCTCAGTTAATTTCAATAACAATTTTTCCTTGGTTATGTATCCAGGAGTGAATTGCTAAATTTTAGGACATGCATCTCTTTAATTTTACTTGACATGTATCTCTTTAATTTTAGTTGATGATGCCGAATTGTTCACAAACTACTGTGCCAAATTGCATACTCACCAGCAATAACTGACAGTTCCTACTCTTTCACATCTCTTCTGCTCTTGCTTTGTCAGAGTTTTAATTTTTGCTCATTCCAGTAGTTACCTAATGCATGTGACTGCAAATAAGATGAATAATTGCCATAAGCATAATAACTTTTCTAATGAATTTAATATGGCTGGATTTTCTCCTTTTTTACAAATGTCTGCTTCAAAACACCTTGTTACTCTGCTGTCCTCTCATTTTATATACTGCTCAAGCTTAAGATACTTAGACATACATTTTTGAAAGTCATTTGGGTGTGGAATGGCATCTCATTGGGGCTTGAACTTACATTTCCATGTTTGCTAATAAGATTTGTCAATCTTCTGCTTTCTGTTGAGTAGCTTTTCCTTTTTCTTTAATTTATAGATATCTATTGGGGACTTACTAGTTATGTAAATATAGTTTTCCAATTTTTAGCTTCTCTCCACTTACCTTGTGAATCTTTTCGTGAAAAGAATTTTATCATCATAGGAACCATTTCTTTTAGTTTAAGGTTTCAGCTTATTTTATTTTGAAAACATTAAAATATTTTCCTTTAGCCTTTCATATTCAGGTCTTCAATGCAAAGGGAAGAATTTTTACAAATGGTGAGAAAAAATTAAACAATTTTACTTTTGAAATGAATATATAATGTTGTCAGCAACATTTATTATCCTTTCTAAACTGATATGATAAATTATCAAGTGATAATATAAATGTGTTTCTGTTTCTTGGCTGAATATTTGCTATAGGTTTATTTTTCTATTCTTGAACCAATACCACATTGCTTCATTATTATTATAAATTATAAAAAGATTTGAAAACTAGTAAAGTTTTTTTTGGAATTAGATTGCCAATTCCTACAAAATCTTAAGAATTTGCTTTAGCTTGCTTTACAGAGAGAGATGATCTGAAAATTTACGTTTATACATATTATATGTTTATGTCTTTTTAATGTCATTCAAAATATTTATTAATTTCTCCATGATTATTTTTCCCATTCTTTGCTAGATTTATTTTCATATATTTTATATTTTTAAAACATATTTTTGTAATAAAATTAGAAGCAGTTACAATATGCCACCACCACCCAAGTCAGGAAAAAAAGCACTGAGAACCACCCCATCATTTCCTCCATGTATTCTACCCTATTCTTACCTCTTTTAATTTTTTCAAAGCCAGCATTATTCTGACTTTATAATAATTTACTTCCTCAAATTTATTTAAAATGTTTTTGCCTAATGGATTTCCCTATACACAATAATTAACTCTTGCCCACTGAAAAGCAGTAACTTTTAAGTCTCTTTTACTCTCCAGGTTATTCTTTCTTCCCTTTATCTTTCTTAGAATTCATTTATTGAAAACCAGAGGAAATTTAATCTGCAGACTTTTCATAGTGTGGATTTTGCTGAATGATAGGCATAGATAGGGTTTGACATAATCTTCTGTCATTTGTTTTTCCTTAAAATTGACAGCAGGATCCAGGGGCTTTATTAGATTCATGATCAGTTTGTTGGGAGAGACTACAGCTTTTCCTTAACTAGAGGTTTATAATGTCTGCTTGTCTTTGTTTTTGTGATGTTAAATCTATTGATACCCCATAACTATGTTGGTTAATTTGGAAGATATAAGGCAATAATAGGCTAACCCTGTATATTTTTATTTAACAAGGATATTTTTATTTAAAAAACGGCTTTCCTTTAATATTGTTTACTTAGGAAGGACAAGAAGCATGTCTGAACCTTTCCATTTTTTATTCGTAGTCAAGAATTGAGTTAGTCTTTTGCATGTTAATTTGTTTCCATTCCCTATAAATTCTGGATTTTAGGCATTTGCCAGATGCAATGTTTGTGAATATCTTCTCCCATTCTGTAGGTTACCTGTTTGCTCTGCTGATGGTTTATTTTGCTGTACAGTAGCTCTTTAGTTTAATTACGTTCCTCTTTTCTCATTACAGTTGCTATCAGGGACTTACTAAGTATTCTTTGCCAAAGTCAATATAGAGAAGAGTATATCCTAGGTTGTCTTATAGGATTTTTACATTTTGAGATCTTACATTTTTATTTTAATAAATTTTGATATAAGTTTTGTATATGGTGAGAGGTAGGGGTCCAGTACCAGTCTTTTGCATATGGTAAGCCATTTATCCAGCACTATTCATTGAACAGGGAGTCTTTTCCGTATTGCTTATTTTTTGTTTGCTTTTTTGAGAATCAGATGTCTGTACGAGTATGACTTTATTTCTAAGTTTTCTATTCTGTTCCATTGGTCTATAGGTCTGTTTTTGTAACAGTACTGTGCTATTTTGTTTATTGTGGCTTTATAGTATAGTTGGAAGTCAGGTACTGCAAGGCCTCCAGTTTTGTTCTGTTTGCTTAGGATTGCCTTGGCTATTTGGGCTTTTTGTTTGTTTCATGTGAATTGTTGAATAGTGTATTCTAATTCTGTGAAAAAAGTCATTAATAGTTTCATAGGAATAGCAATCAATCTGTAGATTGCTTTGGAAAGTACAGCCATTTTGATGATATTGATTATTCCAATCCATGAGCATGGAATGTTTTTTCCATTCATTTGTGTGACTGCTAATTTCTTATAACCCTATTAAAAAATAGACAAAAGACATAAACAGATACTTCTCAAAAGAAGATATACAAATAGCCAACAAATACATGAAAAAAGTATCAGCATAATCAGTCACCAGGGAAATGCTAATCAAAACCAGAAGATACCATCTCACAACAGTCAGAGGGGCTGTTATTTAAAGAGTCATTTAAGAAAACAGATGCCTGCAAAGCTGCAGAGAAAAGAGAACACTTATACACTGTTGATGGGAATGTAAATTATTTCAGCCACTGTGGATAGCAGTTTGGAGATTTCTCATAGAACTAAAAAAAGAGTTACAATTTGACCCAGCAATCCTGTTACTGGATATATACCCAAAAGTAAATAAGATATTCTACTAAAAAGACCCATGCATTTTCATGTCCATCCCTGCACTATTCACAAAAGCAAAGACAAAGAATCAATCCAGGTGCCCATCAATGGTAAATTGGATTTAAAAAATATGGTACATACATACATGGAATAATTTGCAGCCATTAAAAAATAAAATAAAATCATGTCTTTTGCAACAACATTGATGAAGCTGGAGGCCATGATACTAAACAATATTAACACATGAACAGGAAAACACATACTGCATATTCTTACTTATAAAGTGGGAGTTGAGCAATGAGTGCACATGAACATAAGTATGGGAACAACAAACACTGTAGGCTAATAAAGAGTGCAGGGAAATGGCAGTCAGTTAAAAAAAAAAAACAAAAAAAACTCCTATTGGTCACTATGCTTACTACAGGGTGATGGGATCTGTAATCTAAACCTCAGCATCACACAATATTTCCATGTAACAAATCTGTATGTGTATACCCTGTAACTAAAAGTTGAAATTAAAAAATAAAAAAGAATTGCATTGCTTTTTTAACATCAGCAAAATATTATTTTAGTAACATTATGAAATCATGGATATGTTTGGTAAATTTTAGTCTATTACAATTTTTTTTTTTGAGGCTCAACATGTCTCATCTTTCCAACAGTGACAGACTCTGAAAGTTGGTTTCTGAGCTCTTTTGATAGAATTCCAGTGGTCTTTGATAATATCCTTACTCATACATTCCAGACTCATCTTGTACAATTTCTGTCACAGAACCAAAATCTGCCATTTCTCGAAGGAAGACTTAATATTCTTTGGGGAGAATATTCAAAACAGAGAATCTCTTGTCGTTGGGCTAATCAGTGTTTCTAGGCTACTTCTGTGGACAGTAATTTCTTTCTGTCTCCAGTGTCTGTTTCTAATGTCTCCTTCTATCTCTCTATGATTATCTGTTTCTTTTCCTTTTTGTGTGAAAGCTGTTGATGCTGTATGACTAGATTCGTTAATTTGGGAAATTCAAAATGTTTCTCTCTCTTGTTACAAAGACACAATTCACAATGCTAAAACACATCATGAATGCATATGTGTGTGTGTTTTTAAATAAATATTAAAGAAAAGGTGTATCATGAATTTCTACTGATACTTTTAACTCTAATATAAAACTACAAGTTTTTTACTTACCTTTTTCTCTATTGCATCTTTATGTCTCTTCCTCCACTAGAAAAATCCTAACTCTTAATGATAGATAATGATGAAGTGAGAATATCATATGATTGCTTGTTTACTGTATTCAATATTAAACACATGACAATACTAATATTACCACTCCAGTATAATTACTAACAACGGTTAATTTTGTTCTGCATATGTTTTCCTCATGCTCGCAAGGAGAATAAATACAAAGAAACAACCCAGGCACTTCAGAGTCAAACTGCTAACAGTTGAGAAAGAGAAAATTTTGAAAATATCCATGAGCAAATACAAGAATGATGCCTAACTATTCAAGATAAACTTTGAAAACAGAGCACATAATGACATGTTGAATGTACTGACAGTAAACAAAATGCCAGCATAGAATTCTTGTACAAAGAAAAATATTTTTCAAAATGGGAGTTGAAATAATGATGTTTTCAGACAAATAGAAACTGGTAGAATTAATCATTACCAATCTAGAGTATTTAGTATCTAGTCTTTAATCTTTATTATCTAGAAATACGAAAAAGATTTTTCTGGCAGAAAGAAAATCATTCTAAATAGAAACATGAAAATGTAGGAATAAGTGAAGAATTCCAATTCAATGTATAATAAACATAAATGGATAACAATATATTCAAAAATAAGAATGCCTAAAGAGATCCAAAATAGTTATGGAAATTAAATATATAAGAAATATAGCACAAAATGTGAGAAGAATATAAATGGTACAATATTATTGTATTATCTAGAAAGTGAAAAGGTTTAAATGTAGCCAGATAAAAATAAATCCATGTAATGGCATGCAATCTGTCAGTTAACCACTAGAAAACAAAGTAAAACGAGGTATTATTAATAGGCCAGTAGTGAGAAAATAAAATAACAACAGTCATGCAAATAACTATAGTGAATTAATCTATGTAATTAAGCCATTAAAAAATTAATTAAGCTGAAGCAAAGAAATGTGTAAGAGAAGAAGCTAAACAACAAAGAAAGATGTCCTTCAGTACCATTAACAAATTCAAGTTGTTTCTTTGAAAATATTAATTCCGTTGTTAAATCTTTAGTAGGACTAATCAAGGAAATAAGAAGCAAACCATAAATTAATAACTACAAACGAATAGGATAATAGACCCTCCAGCTATTAGAATGATAATGAGTTATTATCAAAAATGGCCATGAATTTGACAATTTCAGTGAAATTATTGAATTCCATGAATAATAGATTTTCCCAGAAATAGACACATAAAAATAGGCAACTGATCTTTAACAAAGGGGCCAAGGCAATACAATGGGAAAAAATGATGGTATTTTTAACAAATGGTTTAGGAATAACTGGACATCTACATTCAAACAAAGTGAAACTAGACACAACCTTACACCCTTCAAAAAAATTAACTCAAGGAGAATCATAGACTTAAATGTAAAACGCAAAACTATAATGCTTCTAGAAGGAAAAATCCTGATGACCTTTGGTTTGGCAATGACTTTTTAAATATGAACAGCAATGATATCATCCATGAAAGAAATAATTGATAAACTGAATTTAATTAAAATAAAAAACTTCTTCTCTGAAAATAGTATTCTCAAAAGAATAAGATGGGCCATAGACTGGAAGAAAATATTTTAAAGGACATATTTAATAAAGAACTATTATCTAAAATATACAAAGAACTCTTTGAATATGAAAGCAACATGATTAAAAAGTGGGTAAAAAGCTTAACAGACACATTTTCAAAGACGATATAGAGATGGCAAATAAGCACATGTAAAAAGGCTTAATATTACATGTTATTAGGAACTTGCAATGTTTTAAAAAAAACCTGAGATACTATTATAGACCTATTAGAATATCCAAAATCAAAAACACTGGCAACATATATATATGAGACACCCAACTTTTGATGGACATACATATGTCCATCAGAAGTTGGGTGCAGAAATAATCATAGTGTCTTTAACACTATTAGTCAAAACGGAAATGACAGATATGTTTAGCAACAATAGAATAATTAAACAGATTATGCTGTATTTTTAAAATGGACTTCTAATGGAATTCTATTCAACAATCAGAAAACCATAACTATGACAACATGCAATATGAATCTGTTTCACAGATAAAATCCAGAAACAAAACATATAGATTATGATTGCCTTCATATGATGTTCAGCAACAGATAAAATTAATACATGCTAATACATTAGAGAATTGATTATATTGTATGTAAAATATTGAGCTATATAATTAAATGTTTACATCATACAGTTTTTCTCAATTAAAAAGATTAAAATAAACCAAATAATCCTTTTTGAGGACAGTTCCAGTAGGGCTACCAGGTTTACTTATTATTTTCAAGACCAAAATTTGCCACTCAAGTCTTTTTCACTTTCCAGTTTTGCTCTTTGAAACTCATCTGGTGGTCTAATTTTCATTTTGTATCTTATTTTATTTTTGGTAGGTGCCCTATCTTCCTTTTCTGACAGCTTTTAAAATTTGCGTGTGTGAGTGTGCATGTATGTGTGTGTTACAGTTTTAATTCAATACGTGTACTTGAAAGTAGTTCTTGTAATTCACTGAGTTTCCTGAATCTGAGAGTTTATATTTTTTATTACTTTGATAATTTTGTCTTTATTATTTATTAGAATATCGCCACTTATTTGTTCTTAAAATAGTTTTAAAAACTCTAAACTTCTAGTTAGGCATGTTAAACTTTATCACTCTATTCACGTTGTTTCAACTATGTATTTTCCAACTCTTTGTCTATCTATGTCTAGTCATGAGTAACTTCTATAGGTCTGCATTCTAGTTCCATAATTCTCTTTTTCACTTGGTCTGATCTTTCACCTTTTTTAAAAAAGGTGTTGCTGTCTTCAATTATCCTATTTTTTATTTATAAATATTCTGATTGGTTCCCTTTCAATTCTGTTTATTTTGACAGTTTTATGTTTCTTCATTATTCCTTTTTGATTACCTCTTTATACTTTGAATATTTTATATGTATTTATTTTATATTTTGATCTGATAATTCCTATACTTTCAGGCTTAAAACATCTTATTTGTTTTTCTTATTTACCTTTTTTTCTGATTTATGATCTTATTTTCCTCATGTGTTTGTGGTTTTTGTTTATAAATTTTTATTTCCTTGAAATAAAATTCTTCATTTGAAAGAAATTATTCTTTACTTAAGAATTTATTTATTCTTAACAAATACATTTATTTATTTGAGGAAATTATTTTACTTTTTAATAGTCTATTGCCCTGGTTGGGGAGGACATTAAAACTCCCTTTTACTTCTATCCAATATCATCTGCATTTGCTACAAAAACATGAGTTTTATTTTAGAGCTTTTAGTGCCATATATTTAGCTTGATATTTAACCCCAAAATTACTTGTAAAAGTGCTTACAATAAAAATTTTCAGAATAAGTTTAATTTTATTACATTCAGAACAGAGGCTGAGTCAGGTAAATTGATTCACTATTTCCATCAGCCAAGCAAGTTGCATTCTGGTATAACTTTTAAATATTTTGTTTATTAGGTTTCTTGACTTTAAGCAGGGGTCGTCAATTTTGATCTCCTTTAGTACAGTAAAACCAGACTTTATCTTGTATTCATCATGTAATAGCTATTAAAATCCAAGCTAGTAGTAAAGAAACTACCATTTGTCAGTATAATCCCTCAGCACAAGCAATGATTTAGTAGCCATTTCTCCTCTTGATTCATAGTTTTGTCTTATTTTGTTTCTAATGGTTTATATAATATTTCTTCCAGGGGGAGTCATGCATTTTAAAATAATTTTTAACTAAAATATTAAGTAGTTTATACAAAGAAGATTTCTCTGTTTATCAGTTTGTTCACATTGAGAGAACAAGTCATATTTTCACTACTCTTGGAGCACGCAGGATCCATCCTAAGCCATTTTCTCCTCCATATACACTCATTCTGTGCTAAGTATGTAAATCCTATCTCTTTCAAGTGCATATTTTATATTTTGAGCTCAATATTTGAGATTTTTATTACATGGTTAATGTGTATTTTATAGGGTATTTAAAAATAGCATGACAAAATTTTTGGCTGTTGTCTCATTAAGCTGACCAACCACAATTTTCAACACATTAATAAACAGCATCTCTATTTCCTCTTTTATTCAGATCAAAATTTTAGATTTATACTTTAACACCCCACATTTAATCCATTAGCAAATCTTGCTCACTTTAGCTTTAATGAGAATTCAAATTTCTACCAATTTACCTTACTCATACTGAGAGCAACTGTCTGTCTTTCCATTCCCATCTTACACTTCCTGCTTTACAAATCACAAAAGTCAAGGCTAACAGGAACCACCAAGACATGCTGAGGCACACAGAAGATAAAAATAACTGAAACCAGCTATTATTCTAAACAGAAAGGAGTGTGGTAATAGAACCTGTCTGAGGAGAGCTGGAGCTCTAAGGGCAGCCTTAAGAGAGATGTGTTTTCAATAGGGGAAACATAAACCCTCGCAACTTATGGCATGATGAAGAGAAAAAAAAAAAAAAAAGAATGCTTTCCATTTTCTCAACCATAATGGAACTGAAAAGGCAAGGGAACCTATTTTAAACAGCATCCTGAGACACAGAGTAGGGTAAAATATTTGCAGAGGCAGGAAAAAAATAACCAGTCAGTATATCTAATTTTATGTTACAAACATACATGAATCATAGAACAGTTTTTTCACTCAAGTGTTATTTATTAAATGCCAAGAATATTTCTAGCACTCTTCTGCACACTGGGGATACAGCTGTAAACAGGACAGATCACATAATCTCCCACACTGAAACTATACTCAGTTAAGTATGAAAACACTGAAAAAATTAACAAACAAAAAGATAATATCATATTACATAATATTTGATATAGACAGAAATATTGATATGCAAGATGGTATTTGAATAAAATTTAGTGAATACATCAGACTTTGAACATTGGGAAGAGAAATGTTCTAGGCAGAGGCACAGAGATAAAAATAAATACTCCTGATTTCTTGTAGATCAGATGAGTACATATTTTTGATATTATATTAAAACGTTTTTTCACAGATATTATCTAATAGTCTCATTTACAAATGAGACTGTTACACCTAATTCATAAAGTGTATGAGCATACTATCTGCTATATGGTGAAAACTCAATAAATATTGCAAGTTTTTTTATTATTTTTATTATGATGATGTGATGATTACTACATTTCAAGCCCAAGACTATTTTATTGACTGCAATATTTTAAAATGTGAGAGTAAGAAAAGAAGAAGGGGAAAATAATATTGATTAATTCAGGCCATATATTTACATATAGCTGATAAAAATATTAAAAATATTTTTCGCAGTTAAACTGAGTAGCTTTCATAAAGTAAGACAGATCGCATGTATTTAATGAAGCAGTATGACTAGCATTATTCACTAGTTGTTCTGTTACCAAACACAATCTTAAGTAATTCAATGAATTCCAGGTGCCATCAATTAACTGGTGATATTTTATATTTTAAATTCCAATACTGTTTGACTACAGAATCCAAAATTATCTTTGCTACAAAACAATAACATTTTATATCATAAGACCACAGGTCTGTGGTAAACACTGAAGCATGTATTGTTGGAAAGCAGTTATTCTTAGCACTTCCTCCTATGTAATCTATATTCTTCCTCTACCCTTTCTTATTTCTTCTCTTTTCTCTTAATATTATTTCCTTTTTAAATTATCATTAGACTATATTATATTCTCTCATACTACTTTCTGTAATTAGTTAAGATAGTTTTATTAATGGCTGTAGATTATAGATTAAATTTATATAAGTGAAATTTATGAGTACTTACTAACTATACATGGATTATATATTATAAGTGGTCTCATACTGAAATTAGTTTCATTATCCAGTGAGATAAATTGCTAAATATATTTTCTAATTGCAAAATAACAATTTATCTCATTCTATTTTTGAAATATTTCACTTTGGAGAAAGCCCTCTGAGTTATTAACAAGTATATGCGGTGAAATAAATTCAACAACAACAACAATAACCATTAAGCTTAATTTTCTCCTTTACCTGTTAAGTACTTCATAGTTATTATATCTCATAATTTAACCCATATGATATTATTAGCTATTTTATTCCTATTTTGCAGATAAAAATACTGAGGACATGAAAAATTAAGTACCTTGACTGAGTTACAGTGCTACTAGGTAAACTAGACTTGTAAGCAGTCCCTCTGCAACCAGAGAGCATTTACACTCAGGTTCACTAAGTACAAAGATATTCATAACCATTAAGATCAGAAATACTGGCACTGGCACATACTTTTCTAAGCATTCTAGGAATGATTTACTTCATAAACTTTATTCAAAATGACTTTTTTTTTCCCTATGGTATCTGGTGATTTCTGAAGTACTAATTTATTATGTGTACTTTAGTGGTATAATGGATGTATCCACAGTGTTAATTACAGAGAGAATTACTCTTCAAGTAATTACTTCATAATTTTTCCTGTAATGAAATGAAAATAATATACTTTGTCTTAGGTTAATTTTTATCTCAAACATCTATTGAATAAGCTTTACAACACGTGTAATTTTAAGTTTTTTAAATTGGCTTAAATATAAACTATGTTCTCTAGAGTGGAGAAGATAATGAAACATATTTGAAATTAATTACTTGCATAGATTATATTCAAAATGTTGTGTCATTTATTTATGTTTTTTTCTAATTTAAATTATAAATTGTATGTGATGGCAGTGGCAGCGCGTTTGAAGTGACCAATGCCATGACGCCAACTGCAGAGGGGTAAGGCCCAGGCCAAGGGTCCTCAGGTGCAGATGCCGTGGTAGGCAGTCTTCCCGGAGACCACTACTGAGAGCCTCCCCCCTCCCCCTCAGAGCTTGCCACCATGGAAACCAGTTCCTGAGAGCCACCACTGTGGGGCCAGACCCATCCACCTGCAGCAACAGAACAACATGATCGAGTATGGAGGAGTAGGCAAAGAGGGGCCCTGAGGCAGAGCTGGGTCCAAGTTGGTCCCACCCTTGCATATGCCCTCTGAGTTGGCAGAGGCGGGAGCTACCAGGGTAAAGATGCAGCTGCCCTACCATGGCTGTGGACCCAGGCATCTCTGTACTCTTAGGGGCCTGGGAAGGCCCACTTACCCCACGTGCTCAGAAGTGCCTGCTCCTCCAGCTACCTTGCTTCTTCCATCATCCCTGCCCTGCACCCCGCTGTCAGCACCCTTTCTGATCTTGAAACAAGGTTGAAGCCGAGCCCAGGCCTGTTGCAATCCGGCCAGGTGTGCACTTGCTTAGGGCAACCATGACATGCCAGCCCCCTGCTAGCAGAGCTACTGATTTTTGCACACTAATTTTGTATTCTGAAACTTTGCACAATTCATTTATCAATTTTGGGAGCTTTTTGGGTCTTTAGGGTTTTCTAGGTATACAGTGATATCATTAGCAAACAGCTATAGTTTGACTTTCTCTTTACTGATTTGGATGCCCTTTATTTCTTTTTCTTGTCCTGATTCCTCTGGCTAGGACTTCTAGTACTATGTTGAATACAAGTGGTGAGACTAAGCATCCTTGACTTGTTCCAGTTCTTAGGAGGAATGTTTTCAACTTTTCCCTTTTCAGTATTATGATGGCTGTAGGTTTGTCACAGATGCCCTTTATTACATTGAGTTATGTCTCTTGTATGCCAATTTTGCTAAGGGTTTTAATCATAAAACCATGCTAGATTTTGTCAAATGCTTTTTGTGCATCTATTGAAATGATTTTATGATTTTTCTTTTAATTCTGTTTATGTGGTGTATCACATTTATTGACTTGCATCTTTTAAACTATCCCTGCATTCCTGCTATGAAACCCACTTGATCATGGTGAATTATCTTTTTGATATGCTGTTGGAATCAGTTAGCTTGAATTTTGTTAAGAATTTTTGCATCTATGTTCATGAGGGATATAATGCTCTATATCACTAATGATCAGGCAATTGCAAATCAAAACAGTGTGATACCATCTTACTCCTGCAACAATGAACATAATCAAAAAATAAAAAATTATAGATGTTGGTGTAGATGTGGTGTAAAGAAAACACACTTCTACACTGCTGGAAGAAACGTAAACTAGTACAACCACTATGTAAAACTGTGTGGATATTCCTTAAAGAACTAAAAGTAAAACTACCATTTGATCCAGCAATCCCACCCAGAGGAAAAAATTCATTATGCAAAAAAAATATTTGCACACACGTTTATAGGAGCACAATTTGCAATTGCAAAGATCGGAACCAGCTCAGAAACCCGTCCATCAGCAAGAAGATAAAGAAATGTTAAGTGGAAATTATGAGTAGACAATTGCATATATGTATTTGAAGTTTGATAGAATTATCTAGCCTGGAGACATTATATAATTGTGTGTATATGTGTGTGTGTGTGTGTGTGTGTGTGTTTGTGTAATACTACTCAGCCATAAAAAGAAATGAATTGATGGCATTCGCAGCAACTCAGCAACTTGAATAAAACTGGAGAAAGGTATAAATAGTGAAAAGTCATAGGACCTGCATGTTTTGAGGGTACAAGTAACAAAATTTCTTGAAGTGTTTGACTGTGGGGTGTAAAGGGAAAAGAATAAATTATGATAATTTTTTGTTTTTTAGTATGAACAACTGGGAACACTGAATTGCCAACAGCTAAAACAAATGAATTTCAGATACTTTTAGATATTCAAGTGGAAATCATGAGTAGATAGTTGCATGTATGTATTGAAAGTCTGCTAGAAAAAAAAATCTAGCCTGAAGACATTTTTAAAACATATGTGGACCAAAATTGATACTGGAAAGATATCAGGATTTATATATACTGTCATATATTTAGAAGCAATATATGCACCACATTTTCTGCCCATTTTTACTCTTCTATGTGTTGCTGATTCTTTGTTGTTTTTCTATTATTTCTCTACCAAAGAGATTTCTTATTGTCTGTTTTATCTTCTCTATTATTATTTTATTAATTTGAGAGTGCACATCATGGCATAGCAATGGATCTACCTCTTATTATCTCTTTACTTTCAGATTCACTTTAACTAGATTTTAAAAAATTCTTTGGTCAGTTTCTTGATACAGAATCCAAATAAGCTTAGAAGAAATTGCTTTCCAGTCAAGCCTTCAGATGAGAATGCAGACTAGCTGACACTTTAATTTCAGGGTGTCAGAGCCTGAGCAAAGAACTCTATTCAGACACATTCTGAATCCTGACCCACAGAAACTTTGGCATAATAAATGTGTATGTTGTAAGCTGTAAAATCTGTGGTAATTTGTTTTGCAACAAGAAATAATTCAAGAGCTATTTTTAATAAAATAACATGAAATAGAAAACAAAGTTAGACAAAAATGATTCATTACCATTTAGAATCAGAGAAAGATTAAAAATTGCTAATTTTAAAGCATTGAGAACTACTACAAACACTTTATTATTCAGAAATATAATATTCTTATTATGGACACAGCTATTAAAACTCTTCCCAGTTGGTGGAAAAGTAGCACAGCAAGATGATGAAGTGGGACTCTACAGTGACTATCCCCCATAAAAATTTCAGTTTGAAGAACTATCTGCTCATCAAAATACTCTCACAAGAGCTAAGGAAACTAAGTGAGAGATTATAGTACCTGGTTGTAGTACAATAATAAACAAGACTCACTAAAGAAGGTAGGAAGGACAGTTTTGCATTACCCACATCACACTTTCCCCAACCCCAAGCAACACATATCTGCTTGAAGAAATAGAGGCAAGTGAGCACAGGACTTTGACTTGGACTCTAACCCTAGGACTGATACAGTAAAATCTAGCACTGCATAGATCCCCCAAGGCTGCATTATTTAAGCGAGTACCTGAAAACTGAGCCTCTGGACCAGGGCAGGGGAGACTACACAGCCTTAAGCTTCCTGCCTATATGGAAGACTCAGTCTCTAAATCACACGATGATTACACAGTTCGTCTCAGGCCCTGGATTTATGGTGCACCTCAGCACTACACCCAGTATGTGACTTTCCCAGACAAAGGGAAACTACAAAGCCCCAGCAGCAGTGGGTTCTACACAGTCACACAGGCTTCAGGTTTGCATGGAGGACTCAATGTCCAGTTCACATTATCACCACACCAGATATATCGGGCCCCAGGCTTTTAACACACCCCAGCACCACACCTGCTGCCTGGTTTTCTTGGGCAAAACCAGTCTGAAAAGACTGGAATAAATACTTCAAAAGTACAGGCATTGAAATATAACCACAAGATTAAGATCAATCAAGAAAACATAAGCAATTGAACAAGCTGAGATATCAGTGACTAGCCCTAAAGAAAAAAAAAAATTAATGACTTGACAAAAATTTAATGCCTACTCAAATCTGATGTTAAAATTTAATCCCCCCATGTTAGAGATGGGGCCTGGTGGGAGGTGATTGGATCATGGAAATATATTCCTTATTAATGGCTTGAGCTATTCCCTTGATGATAAGTGAGCTCTTGCTCTGAGTTCACACGAGATCTAGTCATTTAAAACTGTGGAGAGCCTCCCCCTAGCTCGCTCGCTCTCTCTCTCGCTCTTGCTTTTGCCATGTGACATGCAGGCTACCCCTTAGCCTTCTGCTATGACTGTAAGCTTTCTGAAGCCTTATTAGAAGCTGAGCAGATGCCAGAGCCATGTTTTTTGTACAACCGACATAACCATAAGCCGATTAAATATCTTTACTTATAAATTATCAAGCGTCAGATGCTTCTTTATAGCAAGGCAAGAATGGAATACAGAAAATTGATACTGAAAGTGGAGAGTTTTTATAAAGATACCTGAAAATGTGAAAACAGCTTTGCAACTGAGTAACAGGCAAAGGCTGGAATAGTTTGGAGGGCTCAGAAGAAGACAGGAAGATGAGGGAAAGTTTGCAGCTTCTTAAAGATCAGTTAAATGATTGTGACTAAAATGCTGAGAGTGATATGGACAGTAAAATTCAGGCTGACAAGATCTCAAGTGAATTTGAGGAACTTATTGGGAACTAGAGCAAAGGTCACACATTACGCTTTAGCAAAAATCTTGGCTGTATTGCATCCATGCCCTAGAGATCTGCGGAAGTTTGAATTTGAGAATGATTACTTAGGGTACCTGGCAGAAGAAATTTCTAAGCAGCAAAGTGTTCAAGATGTGGTGTGGGTGCTTCTAATAGCCTGTGAATAGATACAGGATCAAAGAAATGACTTAAAATTTGCATTTGCATTTAAAAAGGAAAGAGGCGTAAAAGTTTGGAAATTTGCATTCTTGTCATGTGACAGAAAAAGGAAAAGCTTTTTTCAGAGACGAATTTAAGCAGGCTGTGGGGCAACCACTTGCTAGAGATAGTTTCGTAACTAAAAAGAGTACAAGTGCTAATAGCCAAGACAATGGAAGAAAAACTCCTTGAAGGCATTTTAGAGACTTTACAGTAGACTTTCCCATTACAGGCCCAGAGGCCCAGAAGGATTAATTGGCTTCATGAACCAGGTCCAGGGTCCCACTTTCCTGTGCTGCCTAAGCACACTGCTCCCAGCATCCAGGCTGCTCCAGCTCTAGCCATGGCTCAAAGGGGCCCAGATATAGTTTGAGCTGTCACTTTGAAGAATGTAAGCATAAACCTTGCTGGCTGCTACATGGTATTAAGCCTGCAGTGGGGAGAGTTCAAGATTGAAGAATGTTTGTCAGCCTCTGCCTAGATTTCAGAGAATGTATTAGAAAGCTTAAGTGACCAGTGATGGAGCTCCCACTAAGAATGTCTACTACAGCAGTGCAGAAGAATAATGTGGGGTTGGAGCCCCCATATAGAGTTTCCACTGGGGTACTGCCTAGTGGAGCTGTGAGAAAGCCACCATACTCCACACCCTGGAATGGTAGAGCCACCTTCAACTTCTAACCTTAGCATGAAAAAGCCAAAGAGGCATAGCTGCCTAAGGCATTGGAAGCTCACTGCTTGCACCAGTGTGCCCTTGATGCACAATAAAAAGTCAAATAAGATTGTTTTTGGCATTTCACTATTTAATAACTGTCCTGCTGGGTTTCAAACTCGCATGGGGCCTGTTGTTCTTTTCTTTTGGCTGATTTCTCCCTTTTAGAATGAGAATGTTTCCCCAATGCCTATACCCCCTTTTCATTTTGGAAATAAATAGCTTGATTTTGTTTGTTTGTTTGTTTTAAATTTTACAGACTTATAGGTAGAAGGGGTGTGTCTTGTTTCAGATAAGGCTTTGGACTTTGTACATTTAAGTTAACACCAGTTGGAGTCAAGAGTTCGTATGACTGTAGGGAAGGCATGATTGTATTTTGCAATGTGAGAAGGATATGAGATTTTGGAGGGGACAGGGGCAGAATAATATAATTTGAGTTATTGTCCCCACCTAAATCTTGGGATGAGGTGTAATCCGCAATGTAGCAGGCGAAGCACAGTGGGAGGTGTTTAGATCATGGGGATAAATCCCTCGTAAATGGCTTGGGCCATCCCCTTGGTGATATGTGAGTTCTCATTCTGAGTTCATATGACATCTGGTCATTTAAAAGTCTGTGGCACTTCCCTCCACACACTCTTTCTTTCTTGTTTCTGCTCTTACCATGTGACAAGCCTGTTCTCCATTGGCCTTCTGCCATGATTGTTAGCTGTATGAGGCCTCCCTAGAGGCTGAGAAAATGCCAAAGCCATGTTTCCTACACAGCATTCAGAACTGTGAAATAATTAAACCTCTTTTTTAAATAAATTATTCAGTGTCAGGTATTTATTTATGGTAATATGAGAACAGCCTAATATAACTACTTTAAGGATTCTAAGTGTATTTGAGAAAATCCTGAGAAACAAATAAATGAAATGAGTGAAACAATAAGTGATCAGAATAAGATATTACAAGGAAAGAATACAATTTTTTTAAGAATTCTGGAGCTGAAATATACAATAAATGAAATATATAATAAAAAGCATCCACCACAAAATTGACAAAGCAAAATAAGGAATCTAAACTCAAAGACACGTTATTTGAAAACATACAGTCAGAGCAGAAAAAGTAAAAATAATTTAAATGAATGATGTTTACAGGATTACTGGAACAAGACAAGGGGCCCACAATTATCACATTTATTCAATATAGTCTTGAAGGATAAATTAGACAAGAAAAATCAATCCAGATAAATTAGACTAGAAAAAAAAAAAGACATTCAAGTTGAAAAGGAAAAAGTTAAATTGCCCCTATGTGCTGATGACGGGATCTTATATATAAAATATTTTAGCAACTTCATCTAAAAAATTATTAGAAACAATAAGCAAATTTAGTAAAACTGCATGATACAAAAATCCACATTCAAAATTAGTAGCATTTCTATACACTAATAGTGAGCCATCTGAAAAATAAATTAAGAAAACATGCCTATTTAAAATAGCTGTAAAAATTAAAATACCTAGGAATAAATGTAACCGACAAATAAAAGATCTCTATATTGAAAACTATAAGACACTGGTGAAAGAAATTAAATAAGACACAAATGAATGAAAAGACATGTTTATAAGTAGGAATAATTAAAATTGTTAAAATGTTCATACCACTCAAAGTGATCTATAGAGGCAACATAATCCCTATTAAAATAACAAGGACATTTTTCACACACAAAATGCTAAAGTCTGTATGAAACTACTGAAGACTGAATAATCAAAGCAATTTTGAGAGGAAAGAACAAACCTGGAGGCATCATACTACTTGATTTCAAAATATATGAGAAAGCCATAGTAACCAAAACAGCATAGCACTGGCATAAAACCAAACACATAGACCAATGGAATGGAAAAGAGATCTAAGAATAAATCCACACATTTACAGTTACTTGATCTTTGACAAAGGTTTCAAGAAAGTATAATGGGAAAAACACAGTCTCTTTAATAAACGATGTAGGGAAAAATGCATGATATATACATGCAGATGAAGAAAATTAAACCCTTATCTCACATCATAGACAAGAATCATCTCAAAACAGTTATAAGAGTTAAATGTAAGACTCAACACTATGAAACTCCTAGAAGAAACCAGAAGGAAAAATAAGCAAATTCTTCAGGACATTGGTTTGTAAAATGATTTATTGGGTATAACCCCAAAAGCACAGGTAACAAAAGCAAAAGTAGACAAATGATATTAATTAGCAAAATTTTCTACACAGTAAAGCAAACAATCAACTGGATAAAGACACAACTTATAAAACATGAAGAAATATTTTCAAACCTTACATCTGATAAGGAGTTCATATCCAAAATTTATAAGAAATTTATATAATGAAATAGGAAGAAACAACCCAATTTAAAAATGAGCAAAGGATATCAATAGCCATTTTTTTCAAAAGAAGACACACATATGGCCAGCAGGCATATGAAAAATATTCAACATCACTAATCATCAGAAAAATGCTAATTCAAACCACAATGTGCTACCACCTTACACCTATTAGAATGTCTGTTATCAAAAAGACAAAAGATAATAAGTGTTAACAAGGATATGGAGAAAACCAAACCCTCATAGACTGCTGGTGGGAATATAAATTAATGCAGCCTTTATGGAAAACTGTATGGAAGTTTTACAAAACAATTAAAATAGAACTACTAGACAATCCTTTAATCCCACTACAAGATATGTACAGTAGTTTTAAACGTGAAATCTGTATTTCTAAAAAATCGGTACTCCTATGTTTATTGCAGCATTATTCACAGTAGCCAATATATGGAATCAACTTAAGTGTCCATGAAGGGATGAATGGATTTAACAATGTGATATATAGATACAATGGAATACTGTTCAGCTTTAAAAAAGAAGGGAATCCAGTCACACATGACTATATAGATGAATCTGTAAGACATTATGTTAAATGAAATAAGCCAGGCACAGAAAGACAAATACTGGCTTATCTCACTTATCTGTATAATCCAAAACAATAGATCTTATAGATGTACAGATTAAAATGGTGGTCACTAGGAGCTGGGGTGGTTGTTGGGAAGTGGGGAATGCTTTGGGGCATATGTTACTCAAAGGGTATAAAATTTAAGTTTGATAGGAAGAGTAAGTTCAAGAGATTTGGTGTACAACATGGTTATACTATATAGTTAAAAGTATATTGTATTACTGAAAAACGCTAAGAGAGTGGACGTAAAGTATTCTTATGAAAAAAATGATGACTATGTGAGGTAATTCATCTATAAATTATTTAAAGTAATGTGTTGTACACAGTAAATATATTACAATTTTATCCCTTAATATAAGAAACCTTCTTTTCCTTATATTTTTGTAAATATTGTCTTTGATGACATCTTTTTATGAGGACAGTTTGATAATATTAATTTTCTACACAGTGGATATAAAAATAATTTAATCTTTACTATGGTTAATCATATTTTTAATATCCTTACTAATAGTGTTCATTTTAGATTTATAATTTGTTATGAGTGATGTTATGTAACATTTTAGAATTAAATTTTGAATGCAATTATTAGTTTGTTTTATGTCACTTCTGTTAGACTTTAGGACATTTCAAATTTGCTGGTGCAGTGACTAATTTAAAATTGAACACAACCACCATCAACAAGTTTGTCAGTATTCTGTGTCAAATTATCAAGAAATATATATTTCCTGTGTGTTCATAGAATTTATTTTCATTAAAAGAATTTTAAATCATCTATTCGAATGTACCTCTTTAATCATTTCTAACCTTTCAAAAACTGTCTTTAAAAATTAATTGTTTAATAATAATAACTCTTCTCATCATGTTTAGCTAGCATGAGGAGAAAGAGGTAAAGACAAATGTGTACCCCCCACCCCCAAATTACAGCTAGTAAGTTTCAAATGAGACTGATACTTACATACTTTGGTCAAAATTTATGATGGAGACATTCTCAGTTTATGAGAATATTTCTCATATATTATTGAGAAACATAGTATTTTATTCTAGAAAGATTGAATAACCACTATTTAGTTAAAAACTGCAACTTCTATTACTCAAAAGGGATATTACAAAATATTATGAAGAAAAATGGCATCTGCTACAAAATACATATTTTTCTATTTTCTGAAAAAAAGAATCCATGTTTTATGAGATTTTTGGTTCTGACTGAGATTTATTTGCAGATGAGTTTAGACAAAGCAGGAATAGGTTTATTTCAAGGTATTAGTTAGCTAATGTAATTTTTTAATGCATGAGGAGTCATGTAATCAATCAGAAGTTTTGTAGCCAGGAGTAATGTCCGATCATTCCATAATACTGTTCCAGGAGAAATCCCTCTTGACTCCCCCTATAGCCACAGATCTCAGAATCTTTGCCAAGCTGCTGCAGAGAAAATCAAATGACTACATGAATATCTCTGCCAGAAGAGCCATTAAACCTCACTCATCCCTTACATCATCCTTCTTAATTCTGAGAAGGTAGTTTGGCTTAAAGTTCTCTATTCAACCAGTTGAAAGGGATGTTGGAAAATGTAGTTTGGGGTTACAGTCTAAGAAAATGAGAACTCAGCAATGAAGAAAGGAAACAAAAATAGCAAAGGCATGTTTAAAATATTTTGTGTTTACAAGTAACATGCCTCATTTTCCAAGGTATCCATGAGCCACTAAAATTGTTTTAATGTACTATGTTTATTTGAAGACAGACATTAAACTATAATTTGACAGAAATATACCTATTTTAAGAGAAATAAAAATTCAAATTTATAATGTGTCCCAATAGCATAAACTAAGAGCAAGAATTATTTGAAATAAATTAGATACTCAAAGTTTATATTTTAAATGTCATATCTCCTTTTCAAGTAAATAAAAATATTAAACTAACATAATACATAAAATAATTGATATGTTAATTGTACGTTTATAGCTATAGACAAATGCAAAAATAAAGAAGGATTTTATTTTAAATCTTAAAAATTTATACTCCCTACCACATTGAAAAATACAATGACTGGTTTGATCATTTATTATAAAATAAAAATGGATACATTAAAGTGAGAAAAACTTACCAGATTTAGACTCAAAATATCTGTATTAAAGTTTTCTTTTCCCTAATTTACTTTTAGTGTTTCAGACGCTCAGTTACATAACTAAGAAAATATGGAAAACAAAAACCATACCCAGTCACGTATAGACCACTTCCATTTGATGATGGAATGTGGCTGTGTATGACCCACTTTATGGCTAGATGGGTCAGAAAGCACCCAGTTCATTATAGGCAGTGCAGATCACATGGTGACTTGATGACCCATAGTCAAACATTCAGTTTCAATCAAAGCCCAGTAACACCTGTCTCTCAAAAAGAGAACAGTTATTTGCAGAAGATGGCTGGCCTTGCTCCAAAATCCTCAAGGCCTCTGCTGTGATTTACCTAAAAGGGCCTACCAAAAGCTTCATACAGTATCCCTATCTGCTGCTGCCACTTCAAGCATCATTGGATCTGCTGGGTCATATGGCTTAAGTGGCAGAGCAACTGGCACAGCAGCCTGGATCTGTTGCAGAGCCTTCTCCTATTCTGGACCCCACTCAAAACTGGCATCCATTTGGGTCACTTGATAAATGGGCTGGAGTAAGACACCCAGGATCAATACTTTGTATCCTTTAACCCAATCGAATTGACACTTAGTATTAACCATCACAGATACATTCTAGTATTAATCTGGAATGTGAATACACGGTAGAAAAAAATCCTAGCAGGACCCAGATTTGCCACATCACTGTTCAACTTGAGTTTCTTTTTATTTTGTTTTTTTCTAACCTCATAGTTGAAGAGTGAGTCCCATGTAACCAAAAATACAAAGCGTGTCTTCTAGTCATTTCACAAGTCTTGAGATACTTTGTTTACCACAATGCAGAACAATGGCTTCCATAATGTGATGCACTGCTCCAGTGGTCTTGGGTGTGGAACCTCAGTAGCACAACCTAGACTGAGAGTATAGTTTAGCTGATCTCCAAACAAGAATCAAAAACTTGCTGGAGATAAAGAGAATAAGGCCAGGAAGCCAAATCAGCACACTCTGGACTGACTGCAGAGGAAGACTTGGTTTGCATTTTATCTACAAAAGGATCCTTTGTTTTCTCTCATACTGAATAACTATGAACTAAAGACAAACACACTGAGTAACTTTTGCCAAAAAATACATAAATTTAATTGATTCTCCACTAATATATTGACGGTTTGTATTTGTGTATTTGTTTTGCTTTTTCTTAGTCACCACAAAAGCTAACTAGAGATAAAA
The DNA here is from genome assembly GCA_036589455.1 of Ateles fusciceps. NCBI lineage: Eukaryota > Metazoa > Chordata > Mammalia > Primates > Atelidae > Ateles > Ateles fusciceps. Next base: position 1,892,124 of record JAZHEH010002703.1, on the reverse strand, counting down.
TGAAAACACATACTAAAAAGTTACTTTAAAGATGTCTTTTCTACTAAATTTTTTAATTCATTTGTTATTCAAATTAACATTAAGATAACATTGGTACTATGTGTGTATTATGTGTGTCTATATATGTGTATATATAGACACACATACTATATTGATACTTGCAAATCTATATACAGTATGTGTATATTGTATATAAAGTATTATATATTGTATATACAGTATTATATATTGTATATATGCATATATAAAAGTAGATATAGTACATACACCTATATCTAAATATCTACATCTTCAAATATCTAAATATAGACATACTAGCAAAAGTAGTTATTATGTCAATTTTTGATGCCATTTATCATGTCTATTATGATTATGCTCCTGAACATTCAGTATATTCATAATACAGGATAGCAGCTTTGATTCAATATAAGGGTTTCTGAACAGTGGATTTTGCTTTTTGTTATAGGAAATTGTCTTAAGTGATTTTAGATTATAGTATCATTAGAAAATTTTTTTAAATATTTGAAATAAAAAACTCAGACAAAAATTTTTGGTGAATAAATTTGTATGTGAGTATAATGCATTGTATATGTACGTATGTGCATGTGTGCATGTGTGTGTATATATACCAAGGATCACATATGAAAGAATTCAGGAATGAGAAAATGTATTTTTCTATGTGTTACAAAACCTGGTTTGTTTCTAAAATTTTCACAAGATAGCCATCTGACCTTAAACAACCCATGTAATCATTCTGAATTACAGTTTCTTCTTAGCAAATGTAAATTGCAGCATATATGTGTTCACAAAATATTTATTGAACATCCATTATGTGGCAGGTACTGTTGTCGGTTCTGAAGTCATAGCAGTGAAAAAACTGACAAAAAGGCCCCTGCTGGCACAGAATATATATTCTTGTAAAAAGGAGACAATAAATAAGAAAGGGCAAAATTCCTTTAAAAGAGACTGTGATGAGTGCTAATTTTTTTTAGAGAAACTATGGAATGAGAGTAGAAAGTGACATAGTAGCAAGTTGATTGGTAAATAGGGTAAGTGGTGAAGGGCCTGAAGTTGTTTCCTAGGAATGTCAGATTCTACTCTGGGGAATACATTCTAGGCCTTAGCATTCTGCCTGAATTTTACAAGTAAATAACTGTATATGTGACTGAATATCAATTAAAACAGGCAAAATAATATTAACTGTGTTTAGTAAATTAGTTTCTCAACTTTCTCAGAGGACTCCTTATTATTCAAGTTACCAAAGCCCAAATCCTCCAATTATTTAGAATATTATATGTTTCAAATAAATTAACTAAATTATTTTCTGAAAATACCTTTGTTTCAATTTGTATATTATATGTATATATTTTATATTTAGTATATACATACCAGTATATATGAAAAACAACATCTTATTTTTACTTCTTCAAATATTTGGAACTAAAGAGAACATTTGCTTTTTGCAGCAAGCCACTGTTGAAAATGATATATGTGGCTAAAAGTTTTACTCCTCTCATATTTTCTTTTAATTTTCAGGCTGTCAAATTAATGCCAATAAAAAATTCACCAGTTGACAGTATATGAGAACAAATTTCTTCATGGAGTTTCTATTATTGAAAACTTTTTTAACCTCCATATGACCCTTTAACAGAATTACCAGCACTGAGATTGTCAATAGGAAAATATAATTCACAGTGAAAAGAATGAATACAGTTGTGACAGGTGACACTGGAAACAGATTTGAAATGATACTGTGTATTGTAAAATTATTATTTCTCCTGTCACATCTTTATTACCTAAAGCAACCTAGAGTTTTCAGTTTATTCATAATTCTTATTTATTTTGACTTAGAAACACTAACAATGAATTTAATTAAATTGTGATGCAAGCATTGTTGCTGCATTTCAAAAAAATGACATAAAATAAACATTTAAACTGTTGTCACCTTCACTTGCATGTACCAAAAGCAGCCAAAATATGAGTGACTATTTATCAAATAATTCTTATATTTAGGTACATCCAAATATCTTCTATTAAAGTGTATTATATAATTCTTATATTTAAGCATTAGGATTTACAGAAATATTTCAGGAAATATAGCTGTCTTTCTAGCAATAAAGACATTTCATATTTATGCAGACTGTCATTCCAAGACTGAATAAATAAACAGGTCCAAATTATATCATCAGAGTCAGCAATTAAGAGTTTTAGGCTGTTATAGCCGTGTTGCTTCTCTAGTTGAACCTGATTATAACAATATAATCAATAGGCACAGGGCACATATACAACCTTGTTTTTCTGATCTATTCTAGTTAGGTTGTATATGTGCCTTGTTTGTCTAATCTATTCCATAACTAGACATGCACCCTGTTCTATAACTAGGTATGCACCCTCACCTGGGGAAAAGTCACAGAAGCCCACGACAAAAAGTGGACAATTATTTAAATTGTTCTTCCTCTTTCACCACAATCATTTTTTGCACCAATAATGTTAAGGTCCTACCTTCATTCATTCAAGATAAAATTTATATTTTTTATCATATCATTCAAAGCCCTTGATAATGATTTATTGGTTCATTTTTTCATACCCATTTCTAGCTACTCTTCTATAAAAACCTTGACCACAAGCCACTCCAGTATGTCTGGTTTCAGAAGAACTATTTTCTCTTACTTTTGTGCTTTTCTTCATCTTCCAGGAAAGTTATTTCCTGCCTTCTATATCTGGCAAACTCCCAATCATCCTTCAAAACTTATCTCAGGCATTACCTTTTCTGAAATATTATTTTCCATGTGACACTGTGAATTAGAAGGTTTTTCAATGCATCCCCACCATAGCATTATGTGTTTTCTCCCATATTAGCAGTTGCATTCTATGGTAATTGATAAATATAGAATTAACGGTGGCATAGAGAATATATATTTGGAAAAGTAGATTTTTGGGGGAGTCGATCTGACCTACCTTCAACACTATCCCTAAGTGTTGAACTCAAGTCAGTGAATGATATTTAGCCTTGTGTTTCTCTTCTGTAAAATGCGGGATAAAAGTTTATGCAATAAAATAAAGTTTTGACAATAACTTATCTATGAATAAATGAAGAGTGACAGAGAAACCCAGAGACAAAGAGAGGAAGAAACTCAGAATAGAAAATGATATGATTTATACAGCATAGGATTTTACCATCTAACCATAACAAGAAAAGTAAAGAAAAATATTTTTTTCTAACTTTGAAAATTTAAGACTTAAGAAATAATGAGAATAGGTAAAAGGATAATTCAAGAAAATGTTTCTAAATTATTGGAATAAATGAGCAAGGTTCATGAAATGTTCTTTTCAAAGAGATTTTTTAATTTATAAATTTCAGACAATAGTAAATTTTGGATAGAGCCATCAGCGTAGTTAAATGAAGTAAAAATAGTTCTCTAGTTATGTGGATTTATATACTTCAGAAAATATAATATAGATGTAAGTAGATAACATACATGTTTTACTAAATAATATTTTATGATTAAAAATTCGATAATAAATATTAAGGAGTGCATATTATACTATTTTAGAAATGTATATCAAAATTTATTCTATCACTTGGGTAATGTTTAGCTCATTTCCAGTTCCACTATCATAAATCACCTATTAGATACATATGTGTGTGTGTGTGTATGTGTGTATGTGTGTAAATGTTTATTGATAATGCTTTAATGTGCATTATATCTCCTGAAAAAATTTCTAGAAATGTGATTTTTAAAATTATGACTAAGATTCATGTACAAATTGTCAAATATCTTTACAGATAGAGATAGATCATATATAAAAGCAATCTCACTGGTATAGGATACAAAACTTCTATGTATTACACTTTTCCAATCATTAATTCATATTGCTTTTGGACAACTTATGTTAATTTGAACAACATATTAATTACTTTTTATATATTATTTTATTTTTATGTAACAAAGTTTTTTTAGAACTAAAAATATGTCTTTTAAATATATTTTCTTGAATATCAAGAGCATTTTTGGTCCATCTAAATTGCTTAATTTTCCTATGAGAGTCATTTGAAACTATTTTTCAGGAACCCCAATTATTCTTATTTTAAATCACGTTCCTCTTTAATTCATAACAAAGACTCTTCTCCATCATTTTAACAGTCATTTCTCACTGTCTATTCAAATAAAGGCAACCTAGATCTCAGTTTTTAAATTGTTGATTAAATCTTTATCCTCAACTCACATCTTTCTTCCTGTAAAATAATTATTGGATTATAGTTTGGGTTTTGTTTCATTCATTTATTCCTCTATCTATGCATTCATTTATACAGTTCCAAAATCAAAATGTTTGAGAATACATATGTAATGAGCAGAATTGTACCCTTTAGAAATTCATATGTTGAAGCCCTAATTCATAATGTGACTGGATTTGGAGATAATCCTTTAAGGAGATAATTAAGGTTAAATAATTTTTTAAAAGTGGGCCTCTAAATTTTATAGGACTAGGGTCCTTACAAGAAGAGTTAGAGACACTGAAGATCTCTTATTTTTCTGCACATGCTCACAAAAAAAAAAAAGTCATGAGAGGACACAGTGAGAATGTGACCATTGGCAAACTGAAGGCAGAGTCCTTACCAGAAACTAACCCTACTGCCATCTTGATCTTGAAATTCCAGCCTCCATAACTGTGAGAAAATAAATTTCTGTTGTTTAATCTACTCTGTGGTATTTTGCTTTAGCAGCCTAAGAAAACTAATGCAGCATGAAATACAAACTTTTCTTCATGCCCCACCTTCCAGTCCCCTAATTCATTTACACAGAAGCAGCAATTTTACTGATTTCAGAGTTCTTCTAGAAATAATTGTTGCATGTGTAAGTAAACATGCACATTCATAGCTTTTCATTTATTTTTTATAAATGATACAACATATTACATATACTGCCATTGTTTTATTAACACATTAACACATTGTTTTATTAACCTGTATAAAGTTGCTTAACAATGCTGATGCTCTTGTTCCAAGGACTTCATATTGAGACACAAAATTCTAAAACTTGACTATAAACTCAAGTCATAAACCCAAGTATTATTCTTAACTTTCTCAGCCAAAATTACTTCCAGGTTAAGCAGCAGTTCTTTACATTTTTGAAAAATGGTACTTCTCTAGATGTTGGAACTTGAAAAAGGCATTCCATTGGTGAATAAATTAAAAATAGATGCCCCACTTGGATGGATATTTTAGGAGATTACAAACCTCTGTTGGAATGTATAATTCTAACAGGACTCAAAGACTGGCAAACTAAACAAAAGCTGCATATCAATCTCCACTTTCCCTGTACTCAAATGTCTTTAAATGGCACAACCTGCAAAAAAAAAAAAAAAAAAAAAAAAGTGAGGGCTATCCCTTTTCCACCTTTCTGCTCACCAATAGAAATCAAGTTACGTCAAGTATAATTCAAATATTCTCTTTATCTTCTCCTTCCTCCTTGATTCATTCAGACATTAATCACAAGTAATCTAATCACTTATTTTACCCCAGTCACTTACCCCGGAAAAATAATTTCTTTATTGCAACCATGTTTACCCTTCTAAAATATAACTCTACTTATCTTCTTCCTCTCCTTAAAAATGTACCAAGAGTGCACACCATTATTAGTTCATTTTTTACACTTCTGTAAAAATTACCCAAGACTGGGTAATTTATAAAGGAAAGAGGTTTAATTAGCTCACAGTTATGCATGGCTAGGGAGGTCTCAGGAAACTTATAATCATGGCAGAAAACACCTCTTCACAAGGTACCAGGAGAATGAGTGCCAGAGGGGAAATGCCAGACGCCTACAAAACCATCAGATTTCATGAGACTGACTCACTATCATGAGAACAGCGTGGGGAAAACTGTCCTCATGATCCAATTTCTTTCCAGTGGGTCCCTCCCATGACATGTGGGGATTATGGGAACTACAATTCAAGATGAGATGTAGATGGAACACAACCAAATTATATCAACACTTTCAAGGTGATAAGCTACAAATCCTTCAGCATAACATAGAAGAGATTTTAAGGTACTACCCAAACTATGACTTAAGGTTTGCTGTACTTTTTTGGTTTCTATTTCCCTATATTTCACTTGTGTTTTTGCCTAGAGTTTCTGGCCAATACCATGGCATACCAGGTGCAATGGAACTTAAATTTATCAAGTCCTGACTGGGTTGGCAAACAAAACAGGTGAAGAATAGTCCAACTAAGAGAGTTATAATATCAAGAGGCTTTGCTACAAGTGAAAGCTTGAATGTAATAATAGAACTTAATGGTAACCTTTAATGTAGTCATTCATTAGATTTTGTTAAAGTATTGACACAGTTCGCAAGTAAAAAGAAACAAACAAAAGCACGTTTACCTATGATACTTAAAAAAAAAAAAAAAAAAAAGAAGTGTCTGTGGCTCATTAAAATAGGTAGTGTCTTCCTGGGCACAGAGTCAGAATCCATTTCTTACTCTCACTTCCACGTAAGTATAGCCATGTATCTAAGTTCTAAATGATGTGTGCTACAGCGTTACAACAATGCCTCCTAGTGAATCACGTCTCTGTACATCTCCATTGTTTTGCAAGGTGACTTTACAACTCTTTATATCAAAAGATGGAGTTCATTTCAAACATCTTTTCATTCAGACTGGCCTTGGGATTTGTTCTGAGCAACAGAATGTGGCAGAAATAATGTTGTGATCTCTGCGGTAGATCTTATTGATCTTGAAGCTTCTGTTTGCATCCTCCAGCTCCCCACTCGCATTTTAGCAATGCCTATGCTTTGGAGAAGCCTAAAATAGAAGACTACTTCACCAGGTCCCAACTGATCCATTAGCTGAATGCAGCCAATGACTTAGCCAAAACAAGACCAGAAGAAGATCAACTCTATCAGCCCATGAAATGATGTGCATGGGGAGAAACATTGTAGTTGTTTTGGGACATGGAATGTTGGGGTGATACTTTACACAGAATTAGAAGATACAGACAATGACAATTGCAAAAATAATTGCACCATTTCCAGGACTGACCCAAAATTCTCTATTCCTATTCTCTTTAGCTGGAATGGAGATTCCCAAAAGACCTTAGAAGCCATTTATTGAAGATAGCAAAGCCCCCAGACCCTGATTTCTGAATGATTGGCCATGGACGTAGTGACCAGGTAAGTGCAGAAACATTAGCAAGAAATAAAAACTATATTTTAGTCTGTGCATGTACCTGTACATAATTTATTTGCACTTATTTATACATATGCTAAAAATAGAATTTCAGAGTCTATGTATATATATATATACACTAATATATGTAGATCTTTATATATATAGAGAGAGAGATGATAGATAGATGATAAAGATAGATAGACAGATTCATTTATTTGATACTACAAATGGTTTACAGGAGTGTTGACACAAACTTGTATTTCCAGCATTGGTATACAAGCAAGGGTTGCAGTCACATTACATCTTTTCAAACATTTTATATTGTTTGTTTTTTTTTTCCTTCTACTTTTGCCATTCCTGTGAGTGTATAGTGATTTTAGATTATAGATTTAATTTAAATTTTCCAATGAAACTCATAACTTTTCATCTGAATATTCTCTTTTATGAAATAGAGTATTTTCATGAAATTCTTTCTCATTCTTAGTAGACTTTCATTACATATTTTGGATATGAGTTATGTATTGAGTATATGTATAAAAATATTTTCTTCCACATAATGGCTTTTTATTGTCTGAATGCTGTGTGTTATATATAATCCAATTTATGTTTTTATCTCCTTTTTAATTACTGCTGTTAGTGTTCAGTGTGAGAAAGCTCTGTATACCCCACAGTCATTAAGACAATCTTTTGATTTTCTACTAAAAGTTATTCTTTTACCTTACTTAATAGCTCAAAATTCACCTGAAGAAAAAAATAGTTTTTTTCATTGTTTAACTTAGGGACAAGTGTATTTTTTTTTAATGTATTGACACAAAATTGAGCCTATATCACATATGCAGAAGACTATCTTTTCTCTACTGTTCCTCTTTTTAATAAACCGTATGACATAATATTTGTTATTCTGTTTTGAGTTTCCCTTTTTGTTCCACCAGTCAATTTATCTTTCATTATGCTGATAACATAGCATCTTAGTTACCATATTTTTTACAGTAACTCTTGATAAGATAGCTACAGTTAAAGAGCTTTGTTGATCTTCTTCAAAATCAGCTTGGTGGCTACCAGCCCTTTACAGTTCCACGAAAAATTAATTAAACGTTTTATTTTCTGTGAAAAACCTTGCTGAGATTTTGCTAAGATTGTATTAAATCTGTAGAATAATTTGGGGGAAATTGACATCATTGTAATCTTGAGTGTTCCAACTCATGCACATTTTGTATTTCTTCATTTATTTAAATATTTTATTTTTTTACTTTTAACGTAGAGGTTATATGGGTTGTATGATATATTTACTCATAGATATTTGAACTTTTTTTTTACCATGGTACTTTTTAAAAAACAATTTTCTGATAGCCAAATACAGTGGTGTATTCCTGTCATCTCAGCTAGTTGTGAGGCTGAGGTGGGAGGATTACATAAGCCCAGGAGTTTAATGTAATCCTGGGCAACATAGCAAATCCTGTGTCTAAAATTTTTATTTTTAATTTGTTCATTGCTGTTGTTTAAAAACTGGAAGTAATCTTTGTACATTGACCTTGTATTAGCAATTTTATTATATCATATTTCCATATTACAAACCTTAGAAGATATGTTTAAATTTAAGCCATAGCATGATAAATTATGCAGATTTTCTGTACTTAATAGACTGAGGAAGATTTCTTACCAGTTTGCTAAAACCTTCTATAATTAACATATGCTAAATTTTACTTTATGCTTTTCTTGTATCTTTTTCTGAATAGTTTAATTTTTGAATGTTAAACCATTAGATTTTTTTTGTTTTAGTCTGTTCATGATATTATAACAAAATCACTTAGACTGGCCATTTAATAGGAACAGAAATGTGTTCCTTATAATTCTGGAGAATGTGGAGACAAAGATCAAGGTGCTGGCAGATTGGGTGCGTTGATGAGGGATGCCTTTTGCTCAATTGGCACTATTTTTTTTTATTTTGGTGTTTTCACATTTCCTTTTCTTAACTTTTATTTTAGATTCTAAGTTACATGTGAAGGTTTATTTCATAGGTAAACTCATATTACAGGTGTTTGTTGTATAGATTATTTTATTACACAGGTATTAAGCCCAGTACCCAATAGTTATCTTTTCTACTCTTTTCCCCTGCTCCCATTCTCCACCCTCAAGAAACCCCCAGTTTCTCTTGTTTCCTTTTTGGTGTTCATGAATTCTCATCATTTAGCTGCCACTTACAAGTGAAAACATGTGGTATTTGGTTTCTGTTCTTGTTTTACTTTGTTAAGGAGCATAACCTCCAGCTCCATCCATGTTCCTGTAAAAGACATGACCTCATTTTTTTAATGAGTGTATAGTGTTTCACGGTGTGTATGTACCACATTTTCTTTATTCAGTCATTGATGGGCATTTAGGTTGATTCCATGTTTTTGCCCTTGTGAATGGTGCTGCAATGGACATTTGTGTCTATTAAGTCTTTATGGTAGAATAACTTGTATTCCTTTGAATATATACCTAATAATGGGATTGCTGGGTTGAATGGTAGTTCTGCTTTTAGCTCTTTGGGGGAATTGCCATACTGCTTTTACAATAGTTGAACTAATTTGCACTCCCACTAACATTGTATTAAGTGTTCCGTTTTCTCCACAACTTTACCAGTATCTGTTAGTTTTTAACTTTGTGGTAACCATTCTGAGTGGTGTGAGATGGTATTTCACTGTGGTTTTAATATGCATTTCTCTAATGATCAGTGATGTGCTTTTTTTCATATGCTTATTGGCCACATTTACGTCTTCTTTTGAAAATTGTCTTTTCATGTCTTTTGCCCACTTTTTAATGGTGTTTTTTGTTTTTCTCTTGTAAATTTAATTTCCTAATAGATGCAGGATAGTAGACTTTTCTTGATGCATAGTTTGCAAATCTTCTCCCATTCTGTAGGTTATCTGTTTACTCTGTTGAAAGTTTCTTTGTAAGGCTTCTAGGACTCCTCAATTTTGACATATATATTCTTTTCTCCTGACTCAAGGTTTGAATGACAAGAATACTGTCATGTTTTCTATATTTGCCACAAGATAGAATAAAATACCCATCAACTCTCCGTACACACACACTTTTTTATAAATTGATTAAACTACTCACGTCTCCAATAGTTAATTTAGGATGATACAGAAATGTTTTAAAATATGTATCAAGGGCATATTAAGCAATTCCACAGCACAGATAAATAATATTTTTACCAATGAAATTTACCCTGTATCCTAAAACAAATAGCCAATATTTGACATAATAAAGCAAAAACCCTTTTACCTTTACTGTCAGTTTGGGACCTGTTAAATTATTGGAGAAGTGGTAAGTAAAATTTTCTTTTCATCTTTTATGAAAATAAAATAATTTGATCATGTTTCAGGTCAGTATACAAAGAGCTTTGCTAATTTATGCACAATTTTTAAAAATAAGTATAATAGAGCAAAAATCTCACTAATATTTAGAAATGTCCCAATAACAGAATGCCAGGGCCTGGGCTTGAGTTTTGTGTAAAAAGATTGTAGATGCCAAATCATCTCTATTTCTCATGTCATGATTCATTCTCCAGAGAATTATAGCAGGTACACAAATTAGAAGAGCTCTTTGAGTCCTACTTTTAAATTTGAAAAAGAAAATATATATTGTTTTGCAACATAGCTTTTGAATTAATGTGTCTTTAATTTATTCTATTATTCTGACTTAATATTTAGGTATTAGGTACTTAAAATAAATAGACAAGCCACAATCATGTCAAGTAAGCCTGACATGAAGTACCTGGCATATTCTGAGTTATGTGTACAGGTAATTAGTTCTAACTCAAGGTAATGTTCTCATAAACAGGGAGCACATATTACCAAATTTATTAATTAGTTATGCTTACACTTCTGTCATTTGGAATAATGTGTTTGTTTGAACTAAGTTTTCCTATTAGGGTCATTAATGACTGTTGACAAGAGACAGTGCTCTAACATTTCACCAATATTTGAGAAATGCACAGGTATTACAGTTCTTAACAGCGGAATAGTCTCATTTTCTATTTTTATGGAATGACAACCATAGTATTAAATTCTCTTGGCCTATTTCTGTTACTGTCTTTTATTTCATTCACCCTACTGTGTTTCCTCTACCATTTTTATTCTTATAATACTTATATCATTGTATCATAATTACTTGTTTGCATTTCTGCCTTCCTCCAGTAAAGCACATGAATCATTTCCGCTTCTCATGAGCATCCTGATTTATTGTGTAATGAATTTAAATACTCACTTATACACATATATTTCAATAAGACTTTCAAATTATTTTAACTAAATTAAAATATTTTGGCTGTTAATGTATATATGCAGTCATTCTTTTATGAATATATGGCACATACATTACTTTGCATTATATATCTAAACACAAACACAAGAACTATTGTATTAATTCATTTTAATGCTGCTTATAAAGACATACCCAAGACTGGGTAATTTATAAAGAAAAACAGGTGTGATGGACTCACAGTTCCATGAGGCTGGGGATGTCTCACAGTCATGGTGGAAGGTGAAAGGTACATCTTACATGGCAGCAGCCAAGATAGAATGAAAGCCAAGTGAATGGGGAAACCCCTTATAAAACCATCAGATCTCGAAAACAGTATGGGGGAAACCATCCCCATGATTCAATCATCTACCACTGGGTCCCTCCCACTACATGTGGAAATTATGGAAGCTACAATTCAAGATGAGATTTGGGTGGGGATACAGAGCGAAATCATATCAATTACGATTATAAATAACATTTTCAAGATCTAATGAAAATCTAAAAAATAGTATACTAGTACAGTTTTATTTTAAGACTAGAAGAATAAAAATATATATCCATGCTAATGGGAGATTGTTCATAAGACAATGTTTTTCATATATGATTTATCACAAGTTATTGATTCCAATATTTTTTGAAATCTGCCGCAAAATATCATCAACAAGATAAAAGAAAATAACATAAAATCATAGTAAATATTTTGTTATGTTTTTTTTGTTTGTTTGTTTTTGTTTTTTTGTTTTTATTTCATTTTAGGTTTTGGGGTACATGTGAAGAACATGCAAGATTGTTGCATAGGTACACACATGACAGTGTGATTTGCTGCCTTCCTCTCCATCACCTATATCTGGCATTTATCCCCCACGCTATCTCTCCCCAACTCCCCACCCCCCCACTGTTCCTCCCCTATTTCCCCCCCGACAGACCCCAGTGTGTGATGCTACCCTCCCTGTGTCCATGTGTTCTCATTGTTCAACACCTGCCTATGAGTGAGAACATGCGGTGTTTGATTTCTGTTCTTGCATCAGTTTGCTGAGAATGATGGTTTCCAGGTCCATCCATGTCCCTACAAAGGACACGAACTCATCGTTTTATGCAACAGTTTTAAGCATTTATTCTTTCATCTAACTAAAAAGTATACGAATAATATTTTACATTTTCATAATGAACTAGGGCAGCATTTCCCAAAGAGTGTTTCAGAAAATATAAGTCTCTGGAGATGTTCTTTTAAAAAAATGAATTAATGTTATATAGATTAAAAATAAGCATATGAAAAGGTTCACAACAACATAAGTCATTAGGGAATTGCAATACCTACATATTAGAGTGAATATAATTAAAAAACTAAATTCAGATTGCTGACAAAGATGCAGAACAAGAATTCTCACTCATGCTGGTAAGCATATAAAATGGCAAAGCCACTTTGAAAGATCACTTGGCTATTTCATACAAAACCAACACTTCTACTATACAATGCAGCAATCATGCTGCTAATTATTTATCCAGGCCAATTGGAAAGATATGACCACAAAACAACCTGTATGTTATTGTTTATAGTGACTTTATTCATAGTCAGTAAAAATGGGAAACAATCAAAATGTCTTCTATAGATGAATAAACTTGACACGTCCAATAAAGGAATATTATTAAGCAATTTAAAAAAATGAAGCTCTCAAGCCATGAAAAGGCAGGAATAACCTTTTTTTATTTAACTTTAAGTTCTGGGATATATATGCAGAATGTGCAGGTTTGTTACATAGGTACAAGTGTGCCAGTGTTGTTTGCTGCACCTATCAACCTATAACCTAGGTTTTAAGCCCCATATGAATTAGCTATTTGTCCTGATGTTCTCCCTCTCCTCACCACCCCACCCCAGACAAGTCACAATGTGTGTTGTTTCCCTCTCTGTGTCCATGTGTTCTCATTGTTCAACTCCCCACTTATGAGTGAGAACATGCAGTCTTTTCTTTTCTGTTCCTGTGTTAGTTTGCTGTGGATGATGGCTTCCAGCTTCATTCAAGTCACTGCAAAATACATGATCTCATTCCTTTTATGACTGCATAGTATTCCATGGCGTCTTTGTACCACATTTTCTTTATCCATTCTGTCATTGATGGGCATTTGGGTTCGTTCCATGTCTTTGCTACTGTAAGTATTGCTGTAATAAACATACATGTGCTGTAATAAACATATATCTTTTTTTTTTTTTCACATGGAGTTTCACTCTTGTTGCCCAGACAGGAGTGCAATGGCACAATATCGGCTCACTGCAACCTCTGTCTCCCAGGTTCAAGTGATTCTCCTGCCTCAGACTTCCAAGTAGCTTGGATTACAGGCATTTGCCCCCACATCCAACTAATTTTGTATTTTTTAGCAGAGACAGGGTTTCTCCATGTTGGTCAGGCTGGTCTTGAACTCCTGACTTTGGGATTTATATTCCTTTGGGTATATACCCAGTAATGGGATTGGTGGGTCAAATGGTATTTCTGGTTCTAGATCCTTGAGGAATTGCCACACTGTCTTCTGCAATGGTGGAACTTACTTGCATTCCTACAACAGTGTAAAAGTGTTCCTATTTCTCCACGGCCATGCCAGCATCTGTTTTTTATTGACTTTTTTAATAATCACCATTCTAACTGGCATGAAATAGTGTCTCACTGTGATTTTGACTTGCATTTCTCTTAATGATCAGTTAAGCTTTTATTCATATGTTTTATGACCACATAAATGTCTTCTTTTGAGAAATGTCTGTTAAAGTCCTTTGCCCACTTTTTGATAGTGTTGTTTGTTTTTGTTCTTGTAAATTTGTTAAGTTCCTTGTAAATTCTGGATATTAGATCTTTGGCAAATGGGTAGAATGCAAAAATTTTCTCCTTTGCATTCTAGCAGGTTGCCTGTTGGCTCTGATGTATTTATTTATTTATTTATTTATTTATTCATTCATTTATTTTGCTGTGCAGAAGCTCTTTAGTTTAATTAGATACCATTGGTCAATTTTAGCTTTTGTTGCAATTCTTTCTCGTAATTTCATAATAAAATCTTTGCCCATGCCTATGTTCTGAATGGTATTGCTTAGTTTTGCTTCTAGGGACTTTATGGTTTTGCATTCTACATTTAAGTCTTTAATCCATCTTGAGTTAATTTTTGTATAAAGTATATGGAAAAGGTCCAGTTTCAGTTTTCTGCATATGGCTAGCCAGTTTTCTCAGCACCATTTATTAAATGGGCAATCCTTTCCTCATTGCTTGTTTCTGTCAGATTTGTCAAAGATCAGATACTTGTAGATGCGTGGTCTTATTTCTGAAGTTTCTGTTCTGTTCCATTGGTCTATACTTCTGTTTTGGTACCAGTACCATGCTGTTTTGGTTACTGTAGCCTTGTAGTATAGTTTGAAGTCAGGTAGCTTGATGCCTCCAACTTTGTTATTTTTGCTTAGGATTAACTTGGCTTTGTGGGCTCTTTTTTTGTTTAATAAGAATTTGAAAATATTTTTTTTTTCTAATTCTGTGAAGAATGTTGATGGTAGTTTAATGGAATTAGCATTGAATCTATACATTACTTTGGGCAGTATGTCCATTTTCACAATATTGATTCTATCTGTGAAGATGGAATGTTTTCATTTGTTCGTGTCCTCTCTTATTTCCTTGAGGAGTGGTTTGTAGTTTTACTTGAAGAGGTCCTTCACGTCCCTTGTTAAGCTGTCTTTCTAGGCATTTTATTATCTTTGTAGCAACCGTGAATGGGAATTCATTCATGATTTGGCTCTCTGCTCATCTGTTGTTGGTATGTAGGAGTACCTGCTATTTTTGCACATTGATTTTGTATCCTGAGACTATGTTGAAGTTGCTTATCAGCTTAAGGAGATTATGGACTGAGATAATGGGGTTTTTTAAATATACAATCAGGTGGTCTGCAAACAGCAACAATTTGACTTCCTCTTCTCCTATTTGAATACGTTTATTTCCTTCTCTTGCCTGATTGCCCTAGCCAGAACTTTCAATACTATGTTGAACAGCAGTGCTAAGAGAAGGCATCCTTGCCTTGTGACGGTTTTCAAAAGGGAATGCTTCTAGCTTTTGCCCATTCAGTATGATGTGGTTTTGTCATAAATAGCTCTTATTATTTTGAGATATATCCCATCAATACTTAGTTTATTGAGAGTTTTTAACAGATACGGATGTTGAATTTTATTGAAGGCATTTTCTGCATTTATTGAGATAATCGTTTGGTTTTTGTCATTGGTTTTGTTTATGTGATAGAATACATTTATTGATTTGCTTAGGTTAAACCAGCCTTGCATCCCAGAGATAAAGCCAACTCGATCATGGTGGATAAGCTTTTGGATGTGCTGTTACATTTATTTGATTTGCCAATAATTTATTGAGGACTTTCACATTGATATTCATTAGTGATATTGGGCTTAAGTTTTCTTTTTTTTTTTGTTGTGTCTCTACCAAAAGAAGGGAGGAGCCCCTTCTTTTCAATTGTTTGGATTATTTTTTTAAGGAATGGTACCAGCCCCTCTTTGTACTTCTGGTAGAATTCTTCTGTGAATCCATCTGATCCTGGGCTTTTTTGGTTGGTAGGTTATTTATCATTGCGTCAATTTCAGAACTTGTTATTGTTCCCTTTAGGGATTTGACTTCTTTCTTGTTTATTCAGGAATTTCTTGTAGGTGTTCAGGAATTTATTCATTTCTTCTAGATTTTCTAGTTTATTTGCATAGAGGTGTTTATAATATTATCTGATGGTAGTTTGTATTTCTGTGGGATTAGTGATGATATCCCCCTCTATCATTTTATTTTCTATTTTATTCTTCTCTCTTTTCTTATTTGTATGGCTAGTGGTCTATCTATTGTATTAATTTTTCAAAAAATCAGTTCCTGGATTCATTGATTTTTTTTTGGAGGGATTTTCTTGTCTCAATCTCCTTTAGTTCTATTCTGATCTTAGTTATTTTAATTTCCAAAATATCATTTTGACAAGGTAAGAACTATTTTCCAGGTTTCACTGCCCACTAAGAACCAAAGAGAATTAGATAACCCACCATATTGACCAACAGTAACATTATCCTCAATTGATTTATGGTTGTTTCTTCTGCTTTTCTTTTTTAACTTTTATTTTAGGCTCAGGGGTATATATGTAGGGTACATATGTATTACATGAGTAAATTATATGTCACGAAAATTTGCTGTACAGATTATTCTATTATCCAGGGAATGAGCATACTACCTTATGGGTAGTTATTTTATCCTCACCCTCCTACCTCCCTCCACCTTCAAATTGACCCTGGCATCTATTATTTCCTTCTTTGTATCTATGTGTATTCAATGTTTAGCTTCCACTTATAAGAGAGGACATACAGTATTTGATTTTCTATTCCTGTGTTAATTTGCTTAGCAAAATGGCCTCTAGTTTCAAACATGCTCTGCAAAGAACACAATATTATTCTTTTTTGTGATTGTATACTATTTCATGGTGTTTATGTACCAAAATTTATCCAGTCTACCATTGACGAGAAGTTAGATTGGTTCTATATTTTTGCTATTGTAAATAGTACTGTAATGAACATAGGCATGCATTTGTCTTTATGGTATAACAATTTATATTCCTTTGTGCATATACCCATGAATAGGATGGCTCGGTTGAATGGTAATTCTGTTTAAGGTTCTTTGAGAAATCTCCAGACAACTTATCCTGGTGGCTGAACTAATTTTCATTCCCACCATGAGGGTATAAGTATTCCTGATTCTCTGCATCCTCACCAGACTGTTATTTTTTGACTTTTTAATGACGGCCATTCTGACTGGTGTGAGATGCTATTTCACTGTGATTTTGATTTGCATTTCTCTAACGATTAGTGATGTTGATCACTTTTTATATGCTTATTGGCCATGTGTATGTCTTTTTTTGACAAGTGTCTGTTCACATCCTTTGTCTATTTTTAATGAGGTTGTTTGATATAGTTTGCTTATTTAAGTTTTTTCTATATTGTCAATATTAGACCTTGGCTGGATGCAAAGTATGCAAACATTTTCTCTTATTCTGTAGGTTGTTTGTTTATTCTGTCAGTAGTGTCTTTTGCTATGCAGAAGCTCTTTAGTTTAATTAGGTCCTACTTGTCAAAATTTTTTTGTTGTTGTTGTTATTGCAATTGCTTTGGGGGATCTTTGTCATGAAATCTTTGCCAGGACCTATGTCCAGAATGGTATTTTCTAGCTTTTCTTCTAGGGTTTTTATAGTTTTAGGCTTTACATTTAAGTCTTTAATCTACCTTGAGCTGATGTTTGTATATGGTAAAATGTAAGCGTCCAGTTTTAATCTTTGGCATATCTAGCTAGCCAGTTACCCTAGCACCCTTTGTTGACTAGAGAGTCCTTTCTTCATTGCTTGTCATTGTCTACTTAGTCAAAGTTCATAGGGTTGTAAGTGTGCAGCTTTATTTCTGCCTTTCTGTCATCAAGAACTCTCCCAATGATCTTCATCACTGGGAGAGCCACTTGGTTCGGTAGCTCTAAAAAAACAGAAGATACTGCTAAGCTACAGAAACTACAAGTATATATACATCGTGATATAAATTACACACCTTATCTTTATTGCCAAAGTAGTTTGCTTCAATTACCTATTTTTTGTAATCTCAGCAAAATTACAATGTGAAACATAAAAGAACAAATATAAAAAATAGCTGTGCAGCACTTAATGAGCATTATTAAATTAATGTTTATTGAGTGATATAACAATATCAGACATTATATATTTCTGATTCAACTTAATATTGATCACAAATGTTTTAAGAAAATTGCTATTAGCGCCAATGTAGAAAGAGAAAACTGAGACTCAGTTAAGTTTCACTTGTAATAAATTTAGATTATTTACATTTAAACATAAATAAGCCTCATTGCTTAATCAGTAAAAATATACACATCTAATGATTTCAGTTATATAATATAGCCACACCTAAAATTACATTCAATCAATGTGAAATTTATGAGTAAAGGTATTCTTTTATTTGATCTAGAGTGTTTACGCCATTTATTATGTTAACAATTTTAAATTATCTAATTAAATTGTATTATTAAGTACTTAGTGGTATACAAAATAATAAAGGCAATTTCTTTTTTATTGTGTGGGCATTCTAGTGGAAATTTGTTTACATTTCACAATGTTTGGATAGGCAATAATGTCACTTTGTGAATTACGAGCTTATGTTTTAAATGAGAACATTATTTTAATTATAGAATATCTTAAATGGAATATAAAGGCTAGCAGTGTAATTTTATTTTAATGATCTTGATTTAAAGAAATACAGCTATCATTTTCTTAATGCTAGCAAGAGTCCCATCATTGTGCTTCCTAACAGAAAAGGATTCAAATTTGAATTCAAAAGCATTTTTAAAAATTTTTCTGCTTTTTTCCCCTGGAGACAAAAGAAAATTATTGGAGCAGTAGTAAGAGAGATTAAACCCAATACTTTACAGAGAATGAACAATCATTAGTCTCATTTGACCAGTCCTTCAAATTTAACCTTGTACATGGTCATAAAAACAGGAGTCTAATCAATTTCGAGAGGCTAAACATTTCTGTCCACCAGCATAAGATCCTGTTCTAGTTTTCACAGTAGCTAAAACTACACCACTGGAAATGCTTTCCTTTGAAAAAAAGTAAAATCATCTCTTTTACAAATGACAGATGCTTTTGCAATGTTATACAGTATTTTCACCAGCTTTGTGACTTAAATGAATTTAATATATTACTTCGTGCTCTTATACAAGTGACTTAGATCAATATGAAGTTGCCTTGAGCACAGAAAGGGAAGTGGAAATGAAGAGAAAGAAAAGGTCTGCATTGGATGGGATTCTTTATCACTGCATGTGACTGAAATAAAAATTGAAATACCTTAAGCACAAAGGGAAATGACTTATAAAGGTAATGAGGTATCTTACAGACTACCAGGAAATCAATATAACTAGGCCTTACAAAGAACTCATATCGAGGATTTAATGCCAAGGCCAGGTTCCCCATCTTCCACATCTCCTTTTCTCTAGGCATTTGTTTTATCATGCTCTCTGAAGATCCACCATGTGGTTCACATGGCAGAAAACTTGACAGCAGAGAGCATCTAGTTTAATATCTTATATAAAGTTTATACAGCTTCAGCCTCCATAGAGACTGCAAGATTTAATCTCTATCTCAAGGCTTATCTTTTTTAGGAGATCATTGTGGCCTCATCTTAAGTGTAGAATCTAACTGTAATCAGCTAGTTGTACATATATTTAGTTCTAGTGCAAGACTCATGCATTCTTCTACTCATGAGGATTATAGAATCACAGAAAATTAGATCTAGGTTTATGTAAGTGTCTATAATCCAGTCTCTTTACTTTACATATGAACAAACTAAAGTTTAGAAAGAAAAATCAACTTTTTCAAAAGAAGCAGCAGAGACACCGCTCATGCCCCAGTGTCATCAAGAGCTACACTTGTTTTGGGTACATATATTAATTGTCAGAACACAATGGATACTATATTCTTCTTTCAGTGACCACCACTCCCTAAAAAATCATTATTTTAACTTACATATTTAAATTTCAAAGTTAATTCAAGTCCAACAGAGCATAAAGGATAAAAAATCAAAATTAATAAATACATAAATTTTAAAATAAACTGTATAAAATAGAAAAAAACAATATTCCCTATCAATACACTTTTCTCCTAGAGGCAATCAGTGCTAATAATATCTACTTTGGAATATTCCTAATTATGTTGTATACATCATTTGTATGTGTCTGTGTGTGTGTGTGTGTGTGTGTATGCGTATATACACATCTGTGTGAGCTCACCTGTGTAAATATGCAACAATACAATTTTCAGTATAAATTGCCTTAAGAGGACAAATGATTATGAGACTTACTTGCATATATGTTTAACTTTTTTAACAGCTACATTCCAATAGTATTTACCTACCATCATGTATCAACTGTCTATTTATTGAGATATTTAGGTTGCCTCTAAAATTTTACATGATAAATAATAGCAAGAGCTGGTAGCACCCTGTGCTTCCTGGGACAGAGCTCCCACTTGTAGCAGGCAGGCCCACCATTTTTATTGCTCTGCAGCTCCTAGGCCTATTGCCCTCAGGATTAGGAGCAAGGAAAAAGTCTAAGGACTAACTCAGTCCTCCAGAACAGCACGTTGTCTTATGGAAAAGCAGCCAGACTGTTTTTCAGGCAGATCCCTGCCCCTGTTACTCTCCAATGGGCAGGGTTTCTCAACCTGCACCCCCAGCACAGCCTCCCTGCCCCAAACTAAACAATTCAGTTGGTGACAGGACTGTGTTTCCATGGGGAAGAAATCCCAGAGACAACCCCTCTCCCTTAACAGTACCTCATGTATTAAAGCTCCAGTGGTAACATTATGGTCCTAGGCCTAAGGAAGAAACAAAGGCCCTGGATGAGTGGCTGGCATCTCCAGCTTGCTGCAACCACCATACAGAGAGGAGCCCAGCCTCTCTTCCCTGTGAACCACCACCCTCTACTGCTCAAAACGCAGGGCCCCTGGCTCAGGACCACAAAGCAGACGCCCCGCCCCCAACTCCAATTGAGTATTCCCACTGGTGGTGGCTCTGTGTTTCCATGGGGTGCAGTTCCCAGTGGCAACTGATAGTCCCTCTGCCACTGCCACTACAGTTGTTTTGCCCTTGTTGCCCTCATATTGGGAAAGAAATAACCTAGGGCTTTACTTGTATCTCGAGCATGTCAGAGTTGCCATATAGAGAGGAGCCCTGTGTCCCTTCCCTGTGAGCCCCTGACATCCTGCTCTTCACCAAGCAGGGCCCCCAGCTTTAGCCACAGTGCAGTCACCCCACTTTCTGGCCAAACATTCTCATTGGTGGAGGCTCTGCATTTCTCTGGGGGAGAGCTTCCAGAGGCAACTGAAAGCCCTTCTGCCACTCCCACTGCAGTGGTGCCGCCCTTGCTTTCCTCAGACTGGGGGAAGAAACAAAGACCCTGAGTGCTGTACTCCAGCACGCCACAGCCACCCTAAGGAGAAGAGGCCAGCCTGTCTTCTATATGAGCCCCTGCCCTTACTGTTTGTAGGAGCCAGGCAAATACCCACAGTTTGGGTCCACCATATAGACACCCCACCCTGGGCTGATTGCTCTGACTGGTAGCAGCTCTGCATTTCTGTGGGGTGGAGTTGCAAGAGACAAGTAAAAGGCCCTCTGCCATTGCCTCTTTCAAAATCCCTTCACCTGGCCAGACGCGTTGGCTCACACCTGTAATCCCAGCACTTTGGGAGGCCAAGGCAGGTGGATCACGAAGTTAGGAGTTCAAGACCAGCCTGGCCAAGTTGGTGAAACCCTCTGCTAAAAATTCAGAAATTACACAAGCATGGTGGTGGGCAACTGTGGCCCTGCCTACTTGGGAGGCTGAGGCAGAGAATTGCTCAAGCCTGGGAGGCGGAGGTTGCAGTGAGCTGAGGTTGCACTACTGCATTCCAGCCTGAGCGACAGAGCGAGACTCCAACTCAAAAAAAAAAAAAAAATTCCTTCACCTGCTGCCCCCCAAGCTGGGGAGGGAACATAAAGGCTGAGTTAACCACAGGGCTATGAGAATGTGCAGCCAGGGAATACCAAGCCAAAATGTGCAGCCAGTATTTTGGTAGCAGAGGAGCCCATACTCTCAGATCACTGAGAGGTAGCACAGTTGCAAATGCTAGGTAATATTGTTTGACTTGGTGTCCCCACCCAAATCTCATCTTGAATTATAATCCCCCAAGTCCCTATATATCAAGGGAGGGAACTGATGGGAGGTGATCGGATCACAAGGGTGGTTCCCCCCCATTCTGTTCCATTGATAGTGAGTGAGTTGTCACAAGATCTCATGGTTTCATAAGGGGCTCTTTCCCATTTGCTCCCTCCTTCTCTCACCTACCTTCATGTAATATGTGCCTGCTTTTCTTCCGCCATAATTGTTAGTTTTCTGAGGCATCCCAAGTCATGTGAAACTGTAAGCCAATTATAAATTGACTTCCTTTTATAAATTGTGCAGTCTCAGAAAGTTCTTCATAGCAGTGTGAAAATGGACTAATACACAGGGAAATACAGAGGAGCTACATGGCTGAGCAAGAGCCTACCTACCAGCCACTACACTTAAGCACCATCTACTGGATCATAGCCCAAATTGCAACACCAAAAATATATTCTTTATATACCCCCTCCCCATGAAACCAAGGACAAGAATTCAGCTACAAATAAAGATGCTGCACAAAGTTCTGACAGTCTTAAAACATCCAGAGACTGACCTAGGCATGGTTTTTCATGCTTGAAATCCCAGCACTTTGGGAGGCCAAGCCTGGTGGATCACCTGAGGCCAAGAGTTTGAGACCAGCCTGACCAGCATGGAGAAACCCCATCTCTACTAAAACTACAAAAATTAGCCAGGCATGGTGGTGCATGCCTGGAATCCCAGCTACTTGGGAGGCTGAGGCAGGAGAATCTCTTGAACCCGGGATGCGGTGGTTGCAGTGAGCTGAGATCCTGCCATTGCACTCCAGCCTGGGCAACAAAAGCGAAACTCCATGTCAGAAAAAAAAAAAAAAAAAAAAAAAATCCAGAAACTAAGCCAAATGACTACACTCAAATAACACAACAGTAATAGGAACACCAGCCCACACAGATGAGAAAGAACCAGGGCAAGAATTCTTGCAACTCAAAAAGATAGAATGTCTTCTTATCTCCAAATGACTGCACTATTTCCCAGACAATGGCTCTTAACTAGACTGAAATGGCTGAAATTACAGAAATATAATTCAAAATATGGATAGGAATGAAGATCATGACTTTCAGGAGAATGGCTAATCCAGGAAATCTAAGGAGGACAATTAAATTATACCGAAGATAAAAGAGAAAATGGGAATATTAAGAAACATACTAATCCAATAGAGCTGAAAAGCTAACTTCAAGAATTTCATAATACAATCGCAAATATTAACAGTAGAATTGACCAACCTGGGGAAAGAATCTCGGAGCTTAAAGACCAGTTCTCTGAAATAACTCAGTCAGACAAAAATTAATAAAAAATAAATAAAAAGGACAAACAAAACCTCTGAGAAATATGGAATTATGTAAAGAGACCAAATCTATGACTCATTGGTGTTTCTGAAAGACAGAAAGAGAAAGCAAGCAACTTGGAAAGCATATTTCGGGATATCGTTCAAGAAAACTGGCCAAACCTCACTAGAGAGGCCAACATGCAAATTCAGGAAATGCAGAGAACCCCTGCAAGAGACTATACACATAGGCATCAGATTCTCCAAGATGAAGATAAAAGAAAAATGTTAAAGACAGCTAAGAGGAGCAAGTCACCTATAAAGGTTACTGTCCCAGGGTAACAACAAACATGTCACCAGAAACTGCAAGCCAGAAGAAATTGGAGGCCTATATTTAGCATCCTTAAAGAAAAGAAATTCCAACCAAAAATTTCACATCCAGCCAAACTAAGCTTCTTAAGTGAATAAGAAATAAAATCCTTTGTCTAAAAAGCAACTGCTAAGGGAGTTTGTTACCACCACCAGAACTACCTTACAAGAGGTCCTTAAGGAAGTGCTAAATATGAAAAGGAAAGAGCATTATCAACCACGACAAAAACACGCTTAATCCTTTTCTTATTTATAAAAAAGGTGCCAGCTCTCTGCCAGCTCTCATTTAATTTTACATAAACACATTCTTTGAGGCTGAAGCAAATATGACTAATTTTCAATGTGAAAATAAAACACAAAAACTATTCTTGAGTAAACAGAACTACATCAGAATTGTCTTAATCATCAGAACCATCTACTTTGGAAAAAGTAAATTCATTAAGTAAATCTTCAGGCAACAACTGTTCAAAAATGATGTTAACACACATAGGAATGCTATATTTTCTAGGATTTGACATTTTCAGTGATTGAGAATTACTATATTTTGTAAATGAAAATACTACTAATAGAATGCTATAAATAAAATGCTTTTGTTTCCAAAGTTAATATATTAGAGTGATGCAAAACTAATAATAAAAGCTAGATATTTTATGGCAAAATTATCTCTGGGTAAGCACTGCAGCCATAAGTGCTGCCAGTGAGTAGTCTCAGGGCAAATGTGAAAAGAGCTAAGTACATAGACCACTAACATTACAAAGCAACTGTATAATCAAGCCGACATTAATAACCAGCTAACAACAGGATGATAGAATCATATCCATACATATCAATATTAACTTTGAATGTAAATAGCCTAAATGCCCCAATTCAAGAGCACAGAGTGGCAAGATGAAAGAAGCAAGACCCAACTGCATGCTGTCTTCAAAAGACCCATCACACATACAAAGACACCCATAAACTCAAAATAAAGGGATTAAAAAAAATCTTTCAAGCAAATAAAAAGCTGAAAGAAGAAGGAATTGTTATTCTACTTTCAGATAAAATAGTTTTTAAACCAAAAGTAATTTTAAAAAAGGCAAATAAGGGCATTAAATAATGGTAAAGGGTTTAATTCAACAAGAAGACTTAACTGTCCTAAATATATATGAACCCAGCACAGGAACACCCAGATTTATAAAGCAAGTTCTTAGAGACCTACAAAGGGACAGATAGCCACACAATAATAGTGGGAAACTTCAACACCTCTCTAATAATATTAGATGGATCATTGAGTTAGAGAGCTAGCAAAGATATTTGGAACTTGAATTAAACCCTTGACCAAATGTACCTAACAGACATCTACAGAAGAACTCTTCACCCAAAACCAATAGAATATGCATTCTTCTCATCTGTGCATGACACATACTCTAAAATTAACTACATAATGTCATGAAACCAATCTCAGAAACTTTAAAAAGAAAATCATATTAAAATCACTCAGATAATAGCACAATGAACATATAAATTAATACTAAGAAAATTGCTCAAAACTATAAAATTACATGGAAATTAAACAATTTGCTCCTGAAAGAGTTTTCGTTAAATGATAAAATTAATGCAGAAATCATAAACTTCTTTGACTAATGAGAATAAAGATACAACATACCAGAATCTCTAGGCCACATCCAAAGCAGTTTTAAGAGGAAACTGTGAAGTACTAAATGCTCACATAACAAATTAGAAAGATTTCAAATTAACAACATAACATCACATGCAGAGGAACCTGAAAAACAAGAGCAAACTAGACTATCTTTTCTTCATTTATGATGCTCAGTTTCACTGGATACAAAATTCTTCCTTGATAATTGTTTTGTTTGAGGAGGCAAAAAATAGGACCCTAATCCCTTCTAGCATGCAGGATTTCTTCTGAGAAATCTGCTGTTAATCTGATAGGTTTTCCTATCTAGGTTACCTGATGCTTTTACCTCACAGTTTTTAAGATTCTTTACTTTGTCTTGACGTTAGATAACCTGATGACTGTTTAGGTGATGATCTTTTTGCAATGAATTCCCCAGGTGTTCTTTGAGCTTCTTGTGTTTGTATGTGTAGATCTCTGGCAAGGATGGGAACGTTTTTTTCAATTATTTCCTCAAATATGTTTTCCAAACTTTTAGATTTCTCTTCTTCCTTGAGAACACCAATTCTTTTTAGGTCTGGACATTTAACATAGTCCAAAACTTCTTGGAGGCTTTGTTCTTTTTTTTTTTAAATTAATTTGTCTTTGATGGATTGGATTAATTTGAAAGCCTTGCCTTTGAGCTCTGAAGTTCTTTCTTCTGCTTGTTTGCTGAGACTTCCCAGTACATTTTAAATTTGAGTGTGTCCTTCATTTCAAGAAGGTGTGGTTGTTTTTTATTTACACTATTTCACTGAAAAATCTTCCTTTCATATTCTGTATCATGTTTTTTATTTATTTAGGTTAAACTTCATTTTCTCTGGTGCCCTTCTTGTTATCTTAATAATCGACCTCCTCAATTCTTTTTCTGGCAATTCAGAGATTTCATCTTGGTTTGGATCCATTTCTGGTGAGTTGGTATAATCTTTTGGGGGTGTTAAAGAACCTTGTTTTGTCATATTACAAGAATTGTCTTTCGGGTTTCTTCTCATTTGACTAGAATATGTCAGAGGGAAGATCTGGAATTCAAGGGCTGCTATTCAGATTCTTTTGTCTCATGGAGTGATCCCTTGATGTGGTGTTCTTCCCCCTTCCTTAGGAATGGGATTTTCTGAGAGCCAAACTGTATTGATTATTTTTGCTCCTCTGGGTCTAGCCACCCAGGAGAGCTACTGGGCCTTGGGTTGGTACTAGGAAGTGTCTTGCAAAAAGCCCTGTGATGTGATCCATCTTCACGTCTTACAACCACGGAGTGAAGTGGATTCAGTGAGGATCTTTTATCGTGTTTTTGTTTAGTGTGTTGGTTTTCTGTTCCTTGGCCTCCAGCCAGAAGGTGGCGCTTTCAAGAGTGCATGAGCTGTGGTCCATTAGGGAGGATGCAAAACTTGCCCTAAGGACACCTAGTTAAGTAAGTATTTAATTTTTTCAGGCAGTGGGCAGGGCCACAGAGCTCCCAAGAGATTATGACCTTTCTCTTCTGCTACCAGGGTGGGTAAAGACCACCAGAGGGGGGGCAGGGATAGGTGTGTCTGAGCTCAACATCTCCTTGGGCAGGGCTTGTTGTGGCTGCTTTGGGAGATGGGGTGTGGTTTCCAGTCCAGTGGAATTATATTGCCAGGGGGGATTATGGCTGTCTCTGCTGAGTCATATAAATCACCAGGGAAGTGAGGGAAAGTTGGCAGTCACAGGCTTCACTCTGCTCCCACTCAACTCACAGTGCTAAAGGCCAGTCTCACTCCCACCATGCCAACCAACAGTAACACCTAATCTGTTTCCAGGCAGCAAGTGACCAGGGCTGAGAACTTGCCCAGCAGACCATGAGTCTCCTCATTGAGAAAGCAAGCAGACTCATAGTTTTACAGCCTCTCAGGGAGCCTGCAGTGGTGATCCAGTTCCTTCAAAAAGTGTGAATTCTCTTGGCTTTCCTGATATGTTCCTGTGGGTAGTTCTCGGAGCAAGAGTTTATGATATGAGTCTCTGCACACTTCTTTTCTGTTCGAGTGGGAACTTATTCTAGTCCTGCCTCCTATCTGCCATCTTAATCCCACCCTCACTATACTTCCTAACACTGATTACAATTACTATTTTTATTGTTTTGCCACAATAACATGGCATTTTATTTGTTTTCATTTTGCATTTTTTTAAATAGAAAATGTCTTACTACTCTGTCAGGTGTTCCTAAGAGCCACTCTGTGTAGACTCTTATTACTGTGTGCAGGAGTCAGTTAAGATATGTTAGAAGGACTCAGTAGAACTCAGAAAAGTTTTTAGACTCTTGATTACGGTTTGTTACAACAAAAGGATACAGATTAAAATCAACAAAGTTAAAGGGTTTATAGGGCAGGAATCCAGGAGCTCCTAGGCCCAAGCTTCACTTGTCTTCTAGTAAAGTTGTATGAACAGCATTTAATTGTTTTGGCAGTGACAATATATATGGAATATTGCCTAACAGAGAAGCTCACCTGAGCTTTGGTCTCCAGGGTTTTATTGCAAACTGCCAACCTAGGCATGGAGCAATCACATGGTTGACTTTAGTTATTCTGTCTCCAACCCCTCCAGAATTCAAAATGTTGCATTATGCACCCAAATACCCTCTCATTGTTAGCATAAATTATCTGCCATGGCCAAAAGAACTCAAGACATACAACTACACTCTTACTTGACACAATAGTCCAAAGATGTAGAGATTATCTCCTTTTTTTTTTTTTTTTTTTTTAATGTGTGGGGTTTAATATCCCAGACCTGTGAGTTAACTTGTTCTTGAACAAGCCACTTCCCTGCTCCTGGACCTGAGCAGATGACGAAATTGATGCAGCTTAATCTTAATATTGAAACATTTTTTATAATGTATTAAAATACTCCTTAACCTAGTATTTTTGTGCTGTCTCCATCAGGAAATTAACATTGAAAATAGAAAAAACATAAAAAGTTAAGTGATTAAAACTGGTAAAGGTTATAATTGGAAAGGAATTGAACTTATAAATCTTATGTTTTTGCCTGCCTAAAAACTCCCTATATTAATGAGCTTTGAGAATTTTTTTTTATGCTTAAAAAATAGCCCTCCAGTTGGCATGAATCTATGTTTTTGATCTCCCCCAACAAAGAAATGTGCCAGGGACCTCACAAGGCAAGCTGTGGACCAAAGCAGCTGTGGGCATTGGCAGCTAATGCAGTGGGAAGAATATGGAAAGTCTGATCCAACAATGTCCTTGCTCTGCCCAGCATGCACCTGGGGTTATCCTCATCCCTAGAGGAAATGCTAGTACCCAGACGCATCAGCATCACCCAGCAGCTAGGGAATCAAGCCGTCAGGCCATTGACCTCCACTGGGGGACCCCAGGCTGGCCAGGTTCAAATGGTTATATAGGCCAAGCTCTATGCAAGAGCACTCCACTAAGGGGAAAAGATGAGAATGAATTACAGTCTGTATCCCACTTGCCAAATCTTAAGTCCTGTCATATGGGGTGCTATTTTGTTTGGAAGAAGAGTCACCTTTTTCCAATCTTCACAAAGTCACTATGTGCTAATGATGGCATATCCCAGTAAAGGTGGCATCTTCTAGGCTTCTTCAAGTAAATTAGAAGACAGTAAGATAATCTCCCTTTTCTTCATAGCATCATTGTTGAAGAGACAGAGAAGTTGGAACCAAACTATGCTGGTGTACTAGAAAGTAAATTAGTGTGAAATTGATGCTAAAAGCAATAGCAGAATTTTCATCTTTGCCCTCGGTGAAATCATCATTGTATGCAAACTTTTGAGATTTCTGCTAATTTCCTAATGCCCATAGCACATTAAGAAGAGCCAAAAAATTGTAGGATTCCGATAAAATGACACATTTGCTGCCAAATTAACAAAAGTCTTGGTGTAAATATAAAGAAGTCAGTTTGTGTGGCAAAAGGGTTGAAATCTAATCCAATATTCATGAATTTATTGGTGGAGTCCTGTCAATGTGGGCTGAAGTATTCATGATGTTCAAATGTAACAAATCATTTTGTATGTCCCTTTGTTGTCTTTTAAAGTGGTTATTATACTGAAACTTGATACTAATTTCTATAGATATGTACAACTTTGTGATCATACTTATGCTTGCCCATGCACAGTAATTATTTTTGGGTTAGCAGCTTATTTTCAAAAGGACTAAGTCTTACATTTCATTTTGTTTCTTCAAAGAAAATTAAACTACTTCGAAACTCATGCTAGCAGGAATATTTTTAAAGCCCAATTATATTGTAGGTATTTTAATTTTGGTGATCTTATTGAGGTACTGTGTTAAGGAACAAAAAATCTTCTCTTCCCGAGTCCATAGGGGCGTGGTTTCAAACGCAGGAATTTCTCCGCGCCCTGCCTCCATCCGCGCCCCCACCTGGGAGCCTAAAGTTCTTTGACTTTCCCGCGCACTGGCTAGGTGGGAAAATCCAAGTGTGCTCCTTTGTTCAAAAACCCCGCAAAAAGTTCTGGGAAGAAGGGCCCCTGTTGCAGACCTAGCAGCCAATCTGGTATCAGAGTTAAAAATCAATCACTGCAGTGAAAGTTTGAAAGAACTCCTCTCATTAGACGAGAACATGAATGGGGCGGGAATAACTCCAAGGTTAAAAAACCACTGCACCTTACCTATATGGATTCCTCCCTTGGATCCCCCACTCATGGCAGTGTAGGAGCTCTCTCTCCTCTATCTTTCTCTCTCTCTGCCTAATAAATCGCTCTTTGAAAAACTCTTGGGGTCCACAATATTTATTCAAACAGTAAGCTCACTATGCCTCCGGGGGCTCCCCCTTTTTCCCCCATTCCTGGGGCAGAGAGAGGCCAAGGACCTAGGCACATTGGGAAAACATCATATCAAAGAATTGGAAACATCTTGGGGACGCCACCTCAGCTCTGCTCCCACCCCAGGGTTACATCTTGGCGAGCATGGGGAGGGAGCTGAGCCCTGCACCCCGCCTAGTTAAATTATGACATAAATTTATGATTTTGTGATACAACATAAAGCATTTTCTGCATTATTTTATATTTTGAATGATTTCAATCTGCATCACAGATTGTTAATCTTTAAAATTAATTTTACCTATATTCTCATTTAATAATTATAAAAAAAATTGTATGGTTCTGTAAAATACTAGTAACTTATAACCTACTTAAAATATGTGATTTATAAGTGATTTAGAAGTTAGAGATAATGCCAAATAGAATAATTAGGGTAAAAATATAGAAGAAAATACTACAGTGTGCCAAGGACTATGTTGAGAGTTTTCCATTTTTCTGTATTCATTAATTTTCATAACAATATTGTGCATTGAGCATTATTATCTCCATTTTACAAAGTAGAAACTAGGGTTCAAGGAATTTAAATGATACATTCAGGATCATGTGACCAGAATGTGCTAGAAACAAGGCCCACAGGCAGTTCTGTGACTCTAATACCTATTCCCTGTGCCATTGCATTATGCTGCCTCAGAAACCATCATTAAAAAAAAAAGCATTTTTAACACCTTTACCCATAACATAGCGTTTGTATTTTCTTTTACTATGATTTGAAATTTTAAACTACAATTAGTTTCCTGATTAATGTAAAATAAAAATTAGCATGTCTCAAATCATAGACCATAAACCACCCATAACAAAATTATCTAAAATTATCAATAGTTGAGGTACTAGGGTTCTACTCCAGAGGTACTAAATATATTTCTCCATTTCTTGTGGGGGAGTGGAGTGAGGAAGAAAGAGTGTGGAGAGTAGGTATGTGAATTTTTAAAAACTTTTCCGGATGACTTTTTAAAATGCCAAATTTGAGACCAGGTGTTTGTAAATGATAGTCTAAAAGAGAAACCTGAAGAAATGCCACTGCCATGTATCTTTTCAATACAATTCAGCAAGGACTGCATGCTACAATACTTCTAATTTTGTCGGTCTATATTTCTACATTGATATATTCCAATCCCACATCATCAGGAATTGTTAAAGGTTGTTAACATTTTGACTTTGACTTTACTGTGTGCTATTTATTTCTTGCTAGTATGAAAGTACTATCTAATCTTTTATTCTTTTTACACTATTTCTCTTTTCTCTTAAAATGTTTGTGAATAAATAGTTCCACTGAAATTCTTCTTCGTTTATTTATGCTATCTCTGAAAATATTCACATTTATTTCTTATCTCTTTTCCTCAGAAGTAAATACTAGTCATGAATAATTCTGCATTTTAATTTTTTTCATTTAGCCACTGACTTAATCTAAAATGGATTTTATATCACATAGCCCTAAGAATCATCATTATTATTGGAATTATAAGCCTACTGAGAAAAGAATTAAGTGAACATGAGTAAACCATAATCATATTTCATCATTGTTGCCAGAGTATTAGTATAAATAACTGAATATCACAGGGTAAAGTAATAGGTAATATTTTTAGCTATATGTTTTTGAACACACACATACACACACATAAATATACAGAAAGTTGAAATCAAAATATTGGTTACAGAATCCTTGATCAGATTTTTGTTGCATCCCCTGACTATGCAGAAACAGCCACCCAGCATCCAGCTTCAGCACTTTCCCTACAGAAAAACAAGCATCATGCCCCACCTGCTATTTTAATACCCATGGGGGGAGCACAATCTAATCAGGCTCAGGCAGCTTTGGCTGAGTTATCCAAAATGAGAGCATAACATTAAATCATAATGCAGTGAAGGTGTATCTGTGGGGGGGCAGAGATAACACAATCCATTTACTTTGCTTTATGATGATCCAATTTGATATAATGCTAGAATCTGGATCTAAGAAAATTAAAAGGCAGTGAGTCCTTTTCCCTAGTCTCTCAAATATCAGCTGCTTTAAGTAAACTGTTAAGAAATTCCAGGTTACCTCAACTTCTGATTTAATTTTTCAAGTCTCTTTATGCTATAGTATTTACATTTTTGAAACAATGTGCATAGATATTAAGTAATAGTGTAAACTATAGATATATAGAGATAACTTAGTATTTAGCCTGTTTGAGACTAAGCATGCTCAGAAAGTTGTATCTAAAGGTTTATTAAACCTGGTGAGGTTATTATAATGTAATAGTAGAACCACAAACATAAATTTAAAATGGTTAGCATTTTTGAATCTTTACACATGATTTCATAGCTTGATACATTGGTGTACATTTACTCTGATCTGTGTCCAAGAATACCCTCAGTATTCAAAGAAATATTCTTATTTTCCACTTTGACCTTTATATTTTACAACTACTTGTCATTAACCAATGGACACATTTCTTCCTGGAGAAAGCTTCCTAGGAGAGAAACAACCTGAATAATATGAAGAGATTGCCGAAAGAACTCAGCAAACTGGAGTTCAAAGACTTTAATATGGCTTCTCATATAACAGAGTTCAAAGTAGCCATATCTGGAATTTAGGAGCATAATTTTTTGACTATGCCCCTCCTCCTTTAATCTTTCTTCCTCTAGTATAGCATAGCTACATCCTCTCTCCTATATGATGACTTTCCCCTGTCTTTCAAACCAATATTGGGATGTCTTTAATCATCTCAACTGTGATGTAGTTAGTATCACTTACCCTTTCTGTGCTGCAGTCTGTTTATTGGGTTTACTCTTCTTAGTATGTCTTGTCTTGTCCTCCAAGTTCCAACTTTTTGTCTGAAACAAATCTCACATTAATCTCCTTGCTCAAGGCAATGGCAGCTTTTACAAAACCTAAAGTTCATGCAATTAGCAAAGCAACAGTAGACTAGGCAGGGGTAATGTGGACTACTCCTAATATGGGAATGTCTACCGCCCCTGTACGTCATATTAAACTGCCAGATTTCAACAAAATAATCAGCCAAATAAAAATACATTGAACCAAAAGTGCAGATGAGGGGGAAGCAGATTAGAGGTCCCTGTCTTTAAACTAATAAATATTAGAGATAATTAACTGATTGATGAACTATCAACATCTTTCATTCATTTAAATACTGATTAGTGAGAACTTGGTAAAGAAGACAAAGAAAAAATATGGATCTTGTAGATTGGTTATTTGCTTGTTTAAAACTTCAGCATTTCCTAGAAAATCAGTTTGATTTTAAGAAAGGTGAAAAGTATCAGAAGATACCCCTCAGCTAAACAGTAGGAAATCCAGTTTATTTCTTATCTTAAAATTTATTTTGAAAATAAGCTAAAAATCAACCCAATTATTTTTAACTTTTGTGATAAGAACAAATACACAGGGCTGTGTGATCTTGGTTTCTGGGGAGCTGGGATCAAAATCATACCCTCCCCTTAGCAAACCATATTCTTTCTTGGACAAATGAATAAACTTATTGTTTGTGTAAAAGAAAAGAATATAATATGTTTTAATTTAATGGGAAGGTATATAGCATAATAATATATATATAATTGGAAACTCAGTAAATAGCTTTTGAAACTGGCCATATAATATGTTGAGGCATCCCCCTTTAAGTCCTAGCTCGGTTTTACATGGAATAAAATGAAAGTATTTCTTTTATTTTAAATAATCTTGCCATATTATTCTTGATCTTGAGTAAGCATCTAGAGAGATTGAAGAACTACTGAAAATGATGTTGGACAATAAGTTGCATTATGTATCATGCTGTGGATATAGTGGGATAATTTTTAATTTACAGAGATTACATAAATTAAACAGTAATATCTTTATTTCATTAAATGATTCCAATGGGCTGCATAGATCTAAATATGAGGATATTATCTCAGTTGTCATTGTCAATAGTTTTATTATTACCACTTTCTTTTCTCCACAAATTCGAAAAACCCTAAGAATAGTGCGCAAAACTGCAAATGCTGGAGTCAGACTGTGTTTAAACCTTGACACTGCTGCATAATTGCTGTGAGACTTTCGCTTTCACCAACTTCTCTGGTTTTTTTCACAGGTAATGATAGCACATTCCTCAAAAGATTGATGAAATGATTTGACTTTACTAATGCTTAACACATATTCAAAATCATTCCCGGCCTAGCATATTACCACAGAAATATTAGATATATAAATTGAACATTATTACATTTACAGTCAATATTTGTTTCAGTTAAGCTTTTTGAAAAATATCTTTAAACTCTACCTTCTTACACCTCTGATCTTCAATTTGAGATAATTTCTGTTAAAGACTTTCACATCTTTAAATAGAACATCTTAGGGGTAAATCTTCTTGGTTTTCTTGTTCGTTTGTTTGTTTGACTAAAACTATCTTTACTTCACCTTTTCCTTTACAATGTGCAGTGCTCCTGGATGAAGAACTAAAGTTTATATTTTCTGACAACATACATGATATTATCCAAAGGTCTCAGAACTTCTGTTTTTACTGTGAAGAAGTTAGTTGTCAATCTAATTGCTTTACTTTGAAGATTCTTTTTATCTTCTCACCAGCCCCCATCCCTATTATACAGTCATTTCTTCTTTCTTCAATTCTTTTGTTTTAATTTTTAGGTTTCAGTACCTTGCATTTAGGTGTGAATTATTTAACTACTCTACTTTGATGTTTACTCTGCTTGGGACTCAGTGAGTTTCCAAGGTTTGAAGATTGATGGCTTTTACCAATTCTTAGAAATCAATAGCCATTGCCTCCTCAAGTTCTGAAATCTCTTTTTTTGTTGTTTTGTTTTCTCTTGCTAGAAAGTTTGATAGATTTTTTTTCAAGTAGCTTAACTTTTTTTCATATTTTCTATCTTCTAGTTACACAAAGTTTAGTCAGAATGATTTCTTTAGATATTTCTTTCATGTCATTTTCTTTTCTATTTCACTATACATAATCTACCACCTAATTTTTTAAAGTTCTAAATTCTTAATAGAGAAGAAAGTAGTTTTTTAACGAACACATAATAATTGTACATATTTATGTGAGGTACAATGCAATGCTTTAATATATGTACACATTATGCAATAATCAAATTAGGATAATTAGCATATCTCTCATATTAAAGAGTTATAATTTCTTTGTGATTAGAACATACAAAACCCTCTTTTTTTAAGCTATTTTTTATATATAATACCTAATTTTTGATTGCAGTCACACTACTGTGCCATATGACACTAGAAATTATTTTTCCCCTTCTGACCAGAACTTTGTATCTATGGACCATCTGCTTTTCATCATCCTCTCCTTTCTACTTCCCCCAGTCTCTGATAACTACTGCTTTATTTGCTACTTCTATGAAACGAAATTTTTTAGATTTCACAGTGGGCAAAGGATATGAACAGACACTTTTCAAAAGAGGACATTCATGAGGCCAACAAACATATGAAAAAATACTCATCATCACTGGTTATTAGAAAAATGCAAATCAAAACCACATTGAGATAGCATCTCATGCCAGTTAGAATGGGGATCATTAAAAAATCTGGAGACAACAAATGCTGGAGAGGATGTAGAGAAATAGGAACACTTTTACACTGTTGGTGGGAGCATAAATTAGTTCAACCATTGTGGAAGGCAGTGTGACTATTCCTCAAGGATCTAGAAATAGAAATTCCATTTGACCCAGCAATCCCATTACTGCGTATACACCCAAAGGATTACAAATCATTCTGTCATAAAGACACATGCACACATATGTTTATTTTGGCACTGTTTACAATAGCAAAGACCTGGAACCAACCCAAATACCCATCGATGATAGACTGGACAAGAAAAATGTGGCACATATACACCATGCAATACTATGCAGACATAAAAATGGATGAGTTTGTGTCCTTTGTAGGGACATGGATGGATCTGGAAACCATCATTCTCAGCAAACTGACACAAGAACAGAAAATCAAACACCACATGTTCTCTCACTCATAGGTGGGTGTTGAACAATGAGAACACATGGACACAGGGAGGGGGAGCATCACACACTGGGGTCTGTTGGTAGGGGGAGGGGGGAGGCACAGCAGGGATGGGGGAGGTTGGGGAGGGAGTAACATGGGGAGAAATGCCAGATATAGGTGACGGGGGGAGGGAGGCAACAAAGCACATTGCCATGTATGTACCTATGCAACAATCCTGCATGATCTACACATGTACCCCAGAACCTAAAGTACAATTAAAAAAAAAAAAAGGCCGGGAGCAAAAAAAAGGTCCTCAAAACACACACACACACAAAGAATGAGAACATACTCTGCTGTGTTTCTGTGTCTGGCTTATCTCACTTAAGATTAACGTTGTCAAGATTCATCGATGTTGCAAATAACAGGATTTCATTCTTCCTCATGGCTAAATAGAATTCCAGGTGTGTGTGTGTGTGTGTGTGTGTGTGTGTGTATCACATTTTCTTTATCCACTGTTGAATATGTAGATTGATTCCATAACTTGCTTTGTGAATTGTGCATCAATAAATATGGGAGTTACAATATCTTTTTGACATACTGATCTAATTTCCTTCAGATAAATACTCAGCAGTGGAACTGTTAAATCATATGACAGTTGTATTTTTATTTTTTTGAGAAAACTTTATACTGTTTTCCATTATGGCTGGACTAGTTCACAATCCCACCAACAGTGGTAATGATCTCCTTTTCCTCTACATTTTCACCCAAACTTGTTTCCTTTTGTCTTTTTAATAATAGCTATTCTAAGTGGAGTCAAGTAATATCTCATTATGATTTTGATTTGTATTACTTTTATGATTAGTTATGATTATCTTAAGTACTTTTCCCACATACCCATTGTCCACTTGCATATCTTTTTTTTTTTGAGAAATGTCTAGTAAGAGGCCTGTGTTTTAAGCAGAATACTTTTTGCTATTAATTTACTTGAGCTCTTTATATATTATAGATATTAAACCCTTTTCAAATGTATATAGCATAAAAATGTTTCATCTATTCTG
The DNA here is from genome assembly GCA_036589455.1 of Ateles fusciceps. Classification (NCBI taxonomy): domain Eukaryota; kingdom Metazoa; phylum Chordata; class Mammalia; order Primates; family Atelidae; genus Ateles; species Ateles fusciceps. The sequence continues at coordinate 1,854,776 of JAZHEH010002703.1, read as the reverse complement.
TAGATCATCTCTTCACTCTGTTCATTGTTTTCTTTTTTGTGCAGAAGCTTTTCAGTTTGATATAATCTCATTTGTCTATTACTGCTTTTATTGCCTATATATTTTAGGTCTTATCAAAAAGATCTTGGCCGGTCCAGTATCATAAAGCATTTTCCTTATGTTTTCTTCTTGTAGGTTCATAGTTTTGGGTTTTACATTTAAGCTTTTTTATTCATTTTGAGTTGATTTTTGTATCTGATAAAGATAGGAGTACAGTTTTATTTTTTCGCTTGTGGACATCCAGTTAACCCAGAACCATTTATTTATTAAAGAGACTATTTTTTCCCCCAATGCATTTCCATAGAGGCTTTTCTGAAAATCAGTTGGACACTATTGTGTAGACTTATATATATACCAAGCTGCCTACTTGGTATATTCCTGAGTTATGTGTATGTGTAGAATACCTGTGTATTAATAAGAATCACCTGTCAAAGAGCAAATAAATATGTGGATGAAAATCTGCTAGTGCCTTTCAGTCCTGGAGAGCTGTAATCCCCCGCAGGCTCTCAGGCTGTTGGTTCCCAGGATAGATCCACTCTGTTGGCTATCTGGGTGTCTGCCTCTCTCAATACCTTCAGCCTGCCTGGGTGGGGCCTCCCGACCCAGCTGGTTCTCGGTAGGTGTAGAATTATTGTTGTTGAGTTTTTCTTTCTTTTTTTTTTCTCTTGTCACTTTGAATTTATCACCCTATTAGTTTCTGATAGTTTGGTTATAATGTGCCTAAAGAGAATCTTGTAGCATTGAATCTATTTGGAGACTTTTCAGCTTCCATATATACATATAAGCTTCTGTATATATATGTGTGTGTATATATATATATATAGATAGATTAAATAGAAATAAAAATGAGGACTTTAACAACAGACTATATATATATATATATTCGCTCATTCTTAGTCTGTTGTTAAAGTCCTCATTTTTATTTCTATTTAATTTGCTGAAATCTGTAGTTACATGATTTCTGTTTCAGTTTGTTTTTGTAATATCTATCTTTTCATTGAATTTCTCATTCAGATCGTAAATTGTTTTTCTGACTTTATCGAATTATTTATCTGTTTTCCATTGTATTTTATAGAATTTTCTTAAGATCATTATTTTGAATTTATTTTCAGGCATCATATACATTTATTTTTGGAGTCTATTACTGGATAATTATTCCATTCCTTTTGAGGTGTCATGTTTCTTTGCTTTTTCATATTTCTTGTGTCCCTTTATAGATATCTGTGTATCTGGTAGAAGAGTCACCTCTTCTAATTTTATGAAAAAGGTATATTCCTGTAGATGGGTTCCAGGGTGTTGGTTGGATGAAGTGCATTGGGCTTTGGTTCTGGATGGATGTAGTAGTGTAGTCTCTGTGCAGTTTCTTCGACTGTAATACATATCAGCAATATCTCCAAGTGTTTAAGTACACAAGGCTGTATAAGTTTGTGGCAGCAATGCTGCTGCTTTGTCAGGAACAAGCTTGCAAGACTGAATCTCAGGTTGGTAGCACATTTCTGGACATAGTAGGTGAACAGGCTTATGAATTGGCTTAGCTAGAGTGAGGTTTTTTTGTTTGTTTGTTTGTTTGTTTGTTTTTTTCAGGCCAGTAACATAAACACAATATGTCCGCAGGTTCAGGGACTGGTTCACTGGGACTGAGTTCACCACACTGTTTTTCTGGCTAGACCATGGACACCCAGTGAGTGGTTCAGTGGCTTAAGGATGGGTCTGCTGGGTGTAAGTCTGCCAGGCGTGTTTCTCTTGCTGGAGATGATGGGTGGGCTTGCTGGGGAAATTTCTACCAGGTTATTTCTCCCTCCAGGGACATGAGTGTGCTGTGGTTCAGCTGGCTTGTGGGTGAACTCACTGGGATAGATGTGCCAGGCTATTTCTCAGGCCAGGGGCATAGGCATATGGCATTGTGCTTACCAGCTATGCAAGTCACAGCTGTTTGGGGGCTCAGGCTCCAAGCCGCTAGGGTCATGCATTGTGGCCACTTATGTGAGTAAGGTAAAATGAAGGTGGAGTTTAAAGATGGACAGAGGCAGTGTCTACTGGCCCACAGAGCAGAGTGTGCTCCAGCAGTGGCTCTGGTTTTAAGATGATGCCATGCTGTATTAGCCTGCATCATAAACAGTGGAGAGTACACAACATGAGCTCCTACCCTGGAGCAATGCAGCCATGTGAATTCCAGGAAGTTCCCCAAACTGCATTTAGGGACTTTAAGGGCTGCAGAATTCTCCTATAGCAAGAACTGCAAGTGCATTCAGTGGTAATTAAGGCTACTGGGGGCCTCCTGCTTACTTTTTTCCTGCAAAAGAAAGTCCTTTTAGGCTCCAAGCTGATCCTGGTAAGGGAGACAGGGGAGAAGAGTCAAGATGCTTTGCTCTTCTCTCTATGCTACCATTCTGGGTTTGTGTGCTCCACAGATTTTGCTACTCATTTGCTGCACTCCAGCTCTTTCCTTCAAACTCTCTACACAAACTTGTCTATTTGTTGCTTTGGTTCTTTTCATTTCTTTAGCAGGTCACCTACAGATACTACTAGCCTCCTTATTTACATCCAAAGGAAATATTAAAAAAAAATCCATTTTCAAATAATTTTTTCAATGAGGTTTTAAAATCCTATAGGTACACTTAATTCAGAAAAAAAAAATCCTTAGGTGAACCAGATTGTAATTTCAAATTATTATGTATAATAATTCATCTATTCAGCACCTTCTGTTTTATATTAAATAGGTAAATCATGAGGTCCACATTTTAATGTGGGTCCTTTTACTATACTTTACCTTTGATGAGTCTTAGAGTTTATGATCTGTTGTCTGTGAAGCCATTAAAGTGGATCCTAGAAGAGAAGTGGATCTCTGAGTACAGGACAATGTAGTTGAACTCAGAAAATAGAAGAGATTCCAGGAAAAAAATGTAGATTTTGGAGATCACTTTTCTAATTTTCATTCACTTACCTACTTTCCCAACAAATGTGTCTCTGCAGATTCCTTATTACCATACCAGTTCAGCAATGCCTTTTTATGCTTCACCTAACACATTTGTTTATTCTCATTGGGGAAGATCATTCTGGGGTATCTAGTCAGTCATATTGAAAAAGACAACTGATATTTATTTATAAGAAAAATGTCACTTGAAACTCTCCTTCATCCCAGGATTTCTGTCTAAAAGCTGTTTCTGTCCTACCTTAGAATATAGTTCTAAAGGTTAAAAATATAGTTTTATTTTGGAGTGGCCAATTTAATTGAGATGGTCAGGGAGATCTCTGAAGAACTAAGAAAGGACAAAATCATTTTTCTCTCTGTTAGTGGAGGCATGCAAGGACTATTCCCCCAACTGTTTCCTGTTTATATTTTCACCTCTTCATCCTCATTAAATAAAAATCATAAAATTTAAATTTAAAAGAAATAATAAAATGATGTACAAGTTACTACCATGAACTGAGGTAAAAAATCTAGAGGATATTAAGATAAACACAAATAAATAAAACTGATACTTTGGTATTGTTTGGGAAGCAAGCTGGTTGTAATTTCACACACAAAAAAATGAAGGTTAAAAAGATTTCTAAGACTGCATGAGCAGGAAGCCATAAACTCAAACTTCAGTCAAAAAAAAAATTATTTAGGTCTTGGTACCTAAAGAAACTTCAATCAGTACATGTTGGTTCAATTGGATTTTGAGCATGATTGACAAACAGACAGTCAGGGCGCTATTCGTAGTACAGAACTCATTGTGTTTTCCATTTGATTTAATCTGATGAGAGAATATGCTTGGGCAGCTGCAAACAGCATGTTAAGAATTATTTTCGACTTAGTTGATGAAGTACATTTGGGGAGTGGGGGAAAAGAGATACTCAGACTAGCCTACATGAGATTTATCACCTGCTAAGCTCCATGATGTAAAAATAACACCCTGAGCAAAGACTGATTTTTTTTTCTTTATCCATTTTATGCCTATCATCCCTCACAAACATTTAAAACTCCCCTCACTCAAGTAATCCTGTATTCTTGTTTTTCACTAGATTATTTGTAGAAAAATAAAGTATTGTTCAGTTTTCTTTTCTCTCTCTCTCTGTCTTTTTTTTTTTTCCCTAGACAGAGTCTTGCTCTGTCACCCAGGCTGAAGTGCAATGGTGCGATCTTGGTGCAGCCTCCTCCTCCTGTGTTCAAGCAATTCACCTGCCTCAGCCTCTAGAATAGCTGGGATTACAGGCAAGCACCACCACGCCCAGCTAATTTTTATATTCTTAGTAAAGACAAGGTTTCATTATGTTGGTCAGGCTGGTCTCAAACTCTTGACCTCATGATCCACCCACCTCAGCCTCCCAAAGTGCTGGGATTAAAGATGTGAGCCACTGTGCTTGCACCTATTCAGTTTTCAGTCATGTCTTCTCAGACAGTCTTCATGTATTTATGGTCTTACCTCTAACTTGACTTTAACTTTTCTGAAAATAGACAAAAATAATTATATGTGTCTTGTTTATCAACTTATGATATCTGATATAATACATTCAATAAATTTTGACCAATAACATAAATGTGAATCAAATTGATATATTGTTTTTATTAAATAAATGTTCAAATGTCCACATAAAACTTTAAAAAATAACATAATTTAGATAAGGTTGGAAAGTGCGTAATCCAAAACACATTATACTTTTTAAGTAAACCCTTAGACGTTTAAATTTTAATTAAAATGAGAAAAAAAATTTTCTTAAGGCTTTGAGATTTTTAATTAATCTATTTAAAAACTATTAATAATTACTTTATACAATTATTTTTCAACAGAGTATTTTTAAATTAGGCAATTAAAATAATTTAATGAACCAGTTTAAATTATGTTTAGCATAAGTGGTCTAAAGTAATGTGTAAAACAATGTTATTATTATGCATAGTAATAAAATTAATAATCATAAATATTTCTAAAATCTGTTATATTATGTGTGGGAAATTATAAACAGACCTTGAGCAAAGGCAGTGGGATGTAGAGGGATGATAAGGCTAGCCAGATTGGGCAGTTGATTAATGAAGATCTATGTCTGCAATGAATCCCTAAGATGTTTCAGCAGCTTATATTCATTGATGGCCTCTTACGTGTTAGAAATGTTACTAATGTAAATTTGCAAGAGACATTGGCTTAAATATTAAGAAAGGGAATATCTTGGTCCACTCAGGCTACTACAACAAAGTACTAGAAGCTGAGTAGCTTGCAAATAACAAAATTTATTTATCATAGTTCTGGAGGAGGCTGGGAAATTCAAAAATAAGGCAAATTTGGTATCAAGTGGGTGACTGTTTTTTGTTCATAAATACTACCTCCTCACTGAGTCCTCATATGATGCAAGGAGCTAACTAGCTCTTTGTGGTCTCTTTTATAAGAGCTCTAATTCCAATCATGAGGATTTTGCCCTCATCACAGGACCTCCCAAAAAACCCTACCTCCTAATAACATCATTTTAGTGGTTAGGATGTCAACATATGAATTTGGGGAGCCTAAATATTTATACCACAGCATGAAATGACTTAATCAATTTAAAAATATTTATCTGGAAACCACTTTAATAATTATTTAAAAGCAATTGTAGAGAAAGATTGACATTAGATAAAAGTAATTAGCCTATTATAATATTTTCATCTAAAAGATAAGTTACTTAGTAGCTAATAGAATTGTGTAAAAGGCTTAGGTTTAAAAAGCATTCCAGAAATAGAATGGATAGTGCTGGTTGAGTGATTTCAGATGGGCAAAGAGATTTAGACTGAGATTGATTTCTTAGTGCTTATAGCAAGACACAATAACACATTTTTTCAACCTACCGAAAGAGGTTGACAAGCCTCCAACACATAAAAGGAGTAGATTGTTGATGAGTTGGTGATAGATTTGAAAGTTTTCTCTATTTTGTATTAGTAAAATTCTATTTTTCAAGTGAAACGCAATGGATAAAATAGATAAAACAGTATTTTATTAAAATAATTGTCTTATATGTATTCACATTTGCTTAAAAATCAATTAAGAATTTATATTTTTATGAAAAAAACCTGTCAAATACTAAAATAAAAATTTATTAGCTATAATTGAGAGATTACTGGATACAATAAAGCAAAGTATCAGCAAACTTAAATGTTTGCTCAAGGCAAAGTAAAACAAACAAACAAAAAAAACCATATTAAAAAAAAGCAGATCCTAGATTACCTTTGGGATTGTGTTAAGCTCTCTGAAATATGTATAATTGGAGTTCAAGAAGAAATAATAATAAGAAAAGGGCAGTCACAATACAAACAACACACTAGTCAAAGTTTTTCATAAGGTAAATAGATAGTATTCACAGATTTTGGAAACTCGGCAGAATACAACAAGATAAATAGAGAGGAAACCATTCCTAAGAGAAGAGAAAAGGCAAACTGCTAAACCACAAAGCTATGGAGACAATGTTAAAATTATCCAGAGAAAAAAGACACATAATACCCAGGAAAACAGCTGTAAAAATTAGAACTGAAGACAATAGAAAATGGTTAGTGTTAAAAAAACAAAAATTAAAAACAGAATTTTTATCTATAAAAAGTATTGTTCAAAAGCAAATAAATTTTCTAATAAAAATAGTGAACACATGTTGCTCAAGAAAAATACTGCAAAATATATGTGATAGATATTCAAATATAAGAAAAAAGTTATAACATGCAAACATTACACCTAATAAAGCTGTTGTAGTTATGTTAATACTAAAATGCAGATTTTAAGATGAGTTGTATTGCCAGAGTTAAAAAAGGATATTCTCATAATGATAAGCGCAGTTAGTCAGGAAAAACTCAATTCTAAATTTTTATACACCTCATAATAGAAGTTTACAAAACATAAAACAAAAATAAACAAAAATAAAAGGGGGAAATAGACAAATACATAATCATAGTTAAAAATCTTAACACTCTGTTATTGGTTTATAGGAATGCTTGGAATTTCTGCACATTGATTTTGTATGCTCAGACTTTGCTGAAGTTGCTTATCAATTTAAGGAGATTTTGGGCTGAGACGATGGTGTCTTCTAAATATAAAATCATGTCATCTGTAAATAGAGACAATTTGAATTCCTCTTTTCCTAACTGAATACGCTTTATTTGTTTTTCTTGCCCCATTGCTCTGTCTAGAACTTCCCATACTATATTGAATAGGAGTGGTGAGAGAGGGCATTCTTATCTAGTGCCAGATTTCGAAGGGAATGCTTCCAGTTTTTGCTCATTCAGTATAATATTGTCTGTGGGTTTGTCGTAAATAGCTTTTATTATTTTGAGGTACATGTATCAAATCAAGAGAGATGAAAAAGAGCCAGGATTGCCCAAACAATGGGAAAAAGGCCTTGAATGCATTTCTGAGATCTTTGTGATAGCCCCTCCCATCACAGGCTTTAAGGTTGAAAGGAAAGAATGGTTTTCTGGGCCAGGCCTAGGACCTCTCTGCTCTGTGTAGCATCAAGTCACTGCTCCCTGTGACCAGACCACTCCAGCTCTAGGCACAGCTCAAAGGGCTCTAGGTATAGCTCAAGCCACAACTGCAGAGTGTGCAATCCATAAGCTTTAACAGCTTCTACCTGGTGTTAAGCCTGCAGGGGCAGAGTGCAAGTGTGAAAGAGGCTTGGCAGCCTCTGCCTAGCTCTTAGAGGATATATCAGAAAGCCTGAGTTCTCAGAGGCTTCTGCAAGGGTAGAGTCCTCACAGGAAACCTTTACTAGGGCAGTGCAGAGGGTAAGAGTGGGTTTGGGGGGCCCACACAGAATCCTCATTGAGGCACTACTCAGCAGAAACATGGGGACTGAGCCACTGTCCTCCAGACCACAGAATGGTAGATCCACTGGCAGCTTGCACCTGCACCTGGAAAAGCCACAGGTGCTCAACTCCAGCCTGTGAAAGCAGCCATGGGGTCTGTAACCTGCAAAGACACACTGACAGAGCTTCCCAAGGTCTCCAGAGCCCACCCCTTGCAGCAATGTGCCTTAGATGTGGGATATGAATCAAAGGAGAATACCCTGGAGCTTTAAGATTTAATGATTGTACTGCTAGGTTTCAGACTTGCTTGGTGCCTGTGGACACTCTCTTTTAGCCAGTTTCTCATTTTGAAATGGGAATGTTTACCCAGTGTCTATACCTCCATTGTATCATGGAAGTAAATAACTTGTTTTAATTTCACAGGATTATAGATAAAAGATACTCACTTCCAGATAAGACTTTGGAGTTTGAACTTGGGACTTGGGACTTTTGAATTAATGATGGAATGAGTTAAGACTTTGGAGGACTATTGGGAAGAGATTATTGTATTTTGGAATATGAGAAGGACATGAGATTTAGGGGGTCAGGGTTGAAATGATATAGTTTAGAAGTCCCCTCCAATCTCATGTTAAGACGTAATTCCCAGTGTTAGAGGTAAGGCCTGGTAGAAGATGTTTGAGTCATGGGGTCAGATTCCCCATGCCCTGGTGCTGTTCTCATAATTGTGCATTCTCACAAGACCTGGTTATTTAAAAATGTGTGGCATCTCCCACCCCATTCTGGCTGCTGCTTACACCATGAGACATGCCTGCTCCCTGTTTGTCTTCCACCATGAGTAAAAACTCCTTGAGGCCTCCCCAGAAGCTAAGCAGATGCTGGCACCATGCTTGTATACCCAGCAAAAACATGAGTCAATAAAACTTCTTTTCTTTATAAATTATCCAGTCTCAAGCACTTCCTTATATCAATGAAAGAATGGCCTACCACATAAAGGGAATAGAAGAGAAACACAGAGTCACTTCAATAGATAGAGAAAAAGAATTTGTCAAAATTCTACAGCCATTAAAAGAAAATAAAAACGTAAAAGCTTTTGTGACTAGAAATAAACTTTATTGGCTTGCTTAAGAGTAATCCCAGCACTTTGGGAGGCCAAGGCGGGCAGATCACCTGAGGTCAGGAATTTGAGACCAGTCTGGCCAATGTGGTGAAACCCCGTCTCTACTAAAAAACTACAAAAATTATCCGGGCTTGGTGGTGCATACCTGTAGTCCCAGTTTCTTGGGAGGCTGAGGTTACAGAGTCACTTGAACATGGGAGGTGAAGGTTGCAGTGAGCCAAGATCGCACCCTTGCACTCCAGCCTGGGCAATGGAATGGGACGTCGTCTCAAGAAAAAAAAAAAAAATCAACCACCTACTAAAATATATATAAAATACTTATATGAGAAAGAAGGTAAAGAAACTCACTCTTATGTTTCTGCAGTGTTGTAAATCCTAGAAAGTATAAGTGTATAAAAATATAAAATATAACACAAAAAGAAAATATTAATAAGTAAATTTAATGAAAGATATGCAAGTTCTCAGATGTAAAAAATTTATTTAACACAAGTATGAAAAGATGTGTTGTACATGAAGTGAAAGAATCTATATAGGAAAAATGTTAATTTTTCAAATTCATCTACAAATTCAATGCCACCACATTTGAAATAACAATTTATTTTGGTTTTCATTTGGCTTTTAGAGGCATTTTCAATTCTATTTTGAGAGTTATGTGAAAACAAAAATTTCTAAAACATCTGCTCTATAAAAGGGTGTCATTCATTCAAAGAGTACTCTATGAAATTAAAACTCTCAAAAAACTGTATATAGGAGAAACATAATATTATAAAAGCCATATATAAAAAAACTCACAGCTAGTATCATACTGAATGAGGAAAAACTAAAAGCCTTTTCCCTAAAATCTGGAACATAATAAGGATGCCCACTGTCACCACTGCTATTCAACATAGTACTGGAAGTCCTAGTTAGATAATCAGACACTAGAAAAATACAAAGAGCATCCAAATTAAAAAGGAAGAAGTCAAATTATCCATATTTGCTGATGACATAATCTTATATTTGGAAAAATCTAAAGACTCCACTAGAAAACTTTTAGAACTGATAAATAAATTCAGTAAAGTTGAAGAATACAATATCAACATACAAAAATCAGTAGCATTTCTGTATGACAACCAGGAACCAACTGAAAAACAAATAAAAAATAAGCTTATTAACAGTAGCCCAAATAAATTAATACCAAGGAATTAACTAAAGAAGTGAAAGATATCTGTAATACACTGTACTGATGAAAGAAATTGAAGAGGAAACAAAGAATTGAAAAATATTCCATGTTTATGGATTGAAAGAAGCAATATTGTTAAGATGTCTGTACTATTCAGTGCAATCTACAAATTCAATGTAATCCCTATCAAACTACCCGTGACATTCTTTATGAAAATAGAAAAAATTATCTAAAATTTATATGTAACCACAAAAAATTTCAGAATAGTCAAAGATAGTCTAAGCAAAAAGAACAAAATTATAAGAAATACTGTACCTGATGTCAAATTATACTACAGAGCTATAGTAATCAAAAACAACATGGTACTGGCATAGAAACAGATACGTAAACAAATGGAAGACAATAGATAACCTGGAAACAAATCTACAAACCTACAGTGAACTCATTTTCAACAAAGGTGCCAAGCGCATTCACTGGGGAAAGAACAACCTCTTCAATAAATGGTCTGGGAAAACTGGATAGTCATGAGCAGAATGAAACTAGACCCATATGTCTCATCATATATAAAAATCAAAGCAAAATGGATTACAGATTTTAAGACCTCAAACTATGAAATTACTACAAGAAAACATTGGGAAAACTTTCCACGTTATCATTCTGAGCAAATATTTTTTAAGTAATAACCAAAACAAAATGGACAAATACAATCATATTAAGTTATAGACCTTCTGCACAGCAAAGGAAACAATAAATAAAGTGAACAGACAACCAACAGAATGAGAGAAAATATTTGCAAGGTATCCATCTGACAAGGGAATAATAACCAGAATATATAAGAAGCTCAAGTAATTCAGTAGGGAAAGAAATCTAATAATCTGATTTAAAAACAGGCAAAAGACCTGAATAGACATTTTTCAAAAAAGACATACAAATGGCAAGTAGACATATGAAAAGGTGCTCAACATCACAGAGAAACACAAATCAAAACTACAATGAGCTATCATTTCATCCAGTTAATATAGCTTTTTTACAATTATACTTTAAGTTCTGGGGTACATGTGCAGAATGTGCAGGCTTGTTACATAGGTATACATGTGTCATGGTGGTTTGCTGCATACATCACCCCGTCATCTACATTAGGTATTTCTCCTAACGTTATCCCCTCCTCTGTACAGCCACCCCCTGCTATCCCCTCCCCTAGCCCCGCACCCCCCGACAGGCCCCGGTGTATGATGCCTCTCTTCCTGTGTTCATATATTCTCATTGTTCAACACCCACTTATGAATGGGAACATGCAGTGTTTCATTTTCTGTTCTTGTATCAGTTTGCTGAGAATAATAGTTAATGTGGTCAAAAGACAGGCAATAACAAATGCTTGTAAGGATGTGAACAAAGGGAATCTTCACACATTACTTGTGATAATGTAAATTAGTACAACCACTATGGAAAACATTTTGGAGTTTCCTCAAAAGGCTGAAAATAGACCTACTATACAATTCACCAATCCCACTGCGGGGTATATATCCCCAAAAAAGGAAATCCATATATTGAAGTAATATCTACACTCCCATGTTTGCTCCAGCTCTGTTCATAATATCCAACAGTAAGAAGCAGCCTAAGTATCCATTAGCAGATGAATGGATAAAGAAAAGTTGGTACTTATATTCAGTGGAGTTCTATTCAACCATAAAAAGAATTAGATTCAGTCATTTGCAACAACTGGATACAACTGGAGGTAATTATGCTAAGTAAAATAGACCAGGCACAGAAACACATGTTTCTCCCTTATTTGTGGGATTTAAAGATCAAAACAATCCATCCTATGAAGATAAAAATTAGAATGATGATTACGAGAGACTGGGAAGAAGAAAGAAGGGAGAGTGGGGGTGATGTAGAGATGGATAATGGGTACAAAAAAATATAATGAAAGAATAAGGCCTACTGTTAGATTGCACAGCAGGGTGACTATAGTCAATAATTATGTAATTGTACATTTTAAAATAACTAAGAATATAACTGGAATGTTTGTAACACGAAGTAAATGCTTGATGGTATAGATACCCCATTCTCCATGATGTGCTTATTTCACATTACAGGCCTGTATTAAAATATCTCATATACCCTATAAATATAGAAAGCTACTATGTACTCACAAAAATTAAATATTAAATAAAACAAAGAGTACTATATGAAAAGGTAGAAAAAATAGGTAAATTTTCCACTGTAAAAAAATTTACAGTGGAAAAACCTGATAATCACTGCCTCATTCAGTTAATCAAGGTTAGTGTTAGTTATGGTGTCATACAAGTTAGGGGAGGAGGCTGGTAACTAGGAGGCAGGAAACTTCCATGATTGTTGATTAACTAAGGAGGGTATACACAAGTGGTACCCATGATTGCTGGTTACCAAGCGAGGGCATTCGGTACTTTCCATACAATCAATCAAGGGGGTATTCACAATAGTAAATGGGCTTATCAAGCAGTATATGGTTACAGTGGTTACATGTTTCTATATCTCTAAGTACAACATGACCCAGCACAGGAACATGACCCAGATATGCCCTCAAAGAAGAAATGGTGGGAGGGGTGAGGTGGAGGTTAAGATGGAGTCTGTCTGGCTAACACAGGGTAGGTTAGCACAATATAAAGTATACATTTTTTAAAATTTTGACAAATGTGTACGTATTTTATATGATTACATCATTATGTTCTCAAACTCTACATCCCAAATAATGCAAAGAACATTAAATATATATAGGTACATAAAATATATATAAGTATATATTATATATACTTTTATATAATTATACATAATATACTTATATATTATAATTATACTTGTATGTTATATAATTATATATAAGTATATAATAACATACTTATATATATTTAATAAAGAGAAACTTCCTTCACACTCAGTTGAGAGATATTTTATAAACTAGTTGACCAGTAGTCTAAAGACTATAAAAATTTTCCAAAACATGAGCAGTCAAGAAAACTATCACAGTCTACAAGAGACTAAAGAGTCATAACAAGTGGGTTTTATGTAGCATCATGGACATTATCCTGAAACATGACAAAGCCATTAGATAATTTTAAGGAAATTTGAATAAAGTATGAACTATAGTTAACAATGTAGATATCAATATTAGTCCTTTAGTTGTGATAAATGTACTGTATTTATGTACAATGTAATAAAAAATTTTGGAGTGGGTATATGAAAACTCTATTTCTCTGTGCAACATTCCTATAAATCTAAAACTACTGTAAAATAAAAATGCTTCCTTTAAAAAAGTTTTGAATAGTCATAACAATATTCAAAGAGGATGCATACATAGATCAAAGAAGAGAGCACATGACTTCTGCCACGATGGCCAAATTGGAACAGATCCAGAGTGAAGTTCCCAGCGAGAGCAACACAGAGGGTGAGTGATCTCCACATTTCCAACCGAGGTACCAGGTTCATCTCAATAGGACTGGTTGGACACTAGGTGTAGTTCAAAGAGGGCAAACCAAGGCAGGGCTCTGCCTCACCCAGGAAGTGCAACACGCTGGAGAAACCCACTCCTACCCAACGGAGGCCATTAGGGACTTTTCCCAGCACTCCAGGACTCTGGTTCAGATACTGCACTGGCAAAGGATGTGAAGAACCTCTTCAAGGAGAACTACAAACCACTGCTCAAGGAAATAAGAGAGGACACAACAGATGGAAAAACATTCCATGCTCATGGTTAGAAATAATCAATATCATGCAAATGGCCATACTGCCCAAGGTAATTTATAGACTCAATGCTGTCCCCATCAAGCTACCACTGAAATTTTCAGAACTGGAAAAAAACTACCTTAAACTTCATATGGAACCAAGAAAGAAACCACATAGCCGAGAAAATCCTAAGCAAAAAAAAAAAAAAAAGCAAAGCTGGAGGCATCACGCTACCTGACTTCAAATTATACTACAAGGATACAGTAATCAAAACAGCATGGTACTGGTACAAAAACAGAGATATAGATCAATGGAACAGAACAGGGGCCTCAGAAGTAATGCCACACACCTACAACCATCTGATCTTTGACAAACCTGACAAAAACAAGCAATGGCGAAAAGATTCCCAGTTTAATGAATTGTGTCTGGAAAACTGGCTAGCCATGTGCAGAAAGCTGAAACTGGACCCCTTCCTGACACCTTACACTAAAATTAACTCAGATGGATTAAAGCTTTAAACATAAGACCTAACACCATAAAAACCTTAGAAGAAAACCTAGGCAATATCATTCAGGACATAGGCATGGGCAAGGACTTCATGACTAAAATACCAAAAGCAATGGCAACAAAATCCAAAATAGATAAATGGGATCTAATTAAACATAAGAGATTCTGCAAAGCAAAGGAAACAATCATTAGAGTGAACCAGCAACCAACAGAATGGGAAAAAAATTTTGCAATCTACCCCATCTCATGCCAGTTAGAATGGGGATCATTTAAAATCTGGAGACAACAGATGCTGGAGAGGATGTGGAGAAATAGGAAAGCTTTTCATTGTTGGTGGGAGTGTAAATTAGTTCAACCATTGTGGAAGACAGTGTGGCAATTTCTCAAGGATCTAGAAACAAAATTACCATTTGACCCAGCAATCCCATTACTGGGTATTTACCCAAAGGATTATAAATTGATCTGTTATAAAGACACATGCACACATATGTTCACTGTGGTACTGTTTACAATAGCAAAGACTTGGAATCAACCCAAATGCCCATCAACCATAGACTGGATAAAGAAAATGTGATACATATACACCATAGAGTACTATGCAGCCATAAAAAAGGATGAGTTCATGTCATTTGCAGGGACATGGTGAAGCTGGAAACCATAATTCTCAGCAAACTCATGCAAGAACAGAAAACCAAACACTGCATGTTTACACTCATAAGTGGGTGTTGAACAATGAGAACACATGGACATAGGGAGAGGAACATCACACACTTGGGTTTGTTGGGGGGTGGGGGGGCTAGGGGAGGAATAGCAGGGGGTGGGGAGATTGGGGAGGGATAACATTAGGAGAAATATCTAATATAGGTGATGGGGTAGATGGAGGCAGCAAACATCATGGCATGTGTATACCTATGTAACAGTCCTCCAAGATCTGTAGATACACCCCAGAACTTAAAGTACAATTTAAAAAAAAATAAAAGAGAACACTATGTAGGATTTCAGGGTTTACTCTAAATTTGCATTGATCACATTTGTGTGATATTGGCATTAGGATGCATGCATAGATCAATGCAACAAATAGAGACTACAGAAGTACATCCGCACAGATACGGTCAATTGAGTCTAAGATACAGTATTTTCAATTAGAATGCTGAAACAAATTGCTCTCCACATAGAAAATAAAACAACCTTATTTCGGTCCCTACCTATAACATTTGGAACAATTCAATATGAATTGTAGAACTAGATATATACACTAAAATTATAAAGCTTCTACAAGTAAACATAAGATAACTTCTTTATAAACTTTGGATGGAGACAGGTTTTTTAGAATTCAAAGAATATTAACATGAAACAAAAAAAGGATAAATATGACATCTTATAATCTAAGTAATCTTTCATTTAAAATATACTTTTAAAATAAAGAAAAAGTAATCTTCCTACTGGAATTAAATACAATGTTAACCTGACAAAGAATTTATTTCCAGATTACATACTAACTCCAACAAATCAATAATAAAATGAAAGACTTCAATTTAAAAACTGCAGAAAATTCTTCAGTATACATGTTGTACATGAAAATAGAGAAATGGCTACTGGGTTTATGACAATATGCTTTACATAGCTAGTTATCAGAAAAATGTGAATTAATTAACCGAACATGGTGGCATGTACCTGTAGTCTCAGCTACTCAGGAGGTGAGACAGGAGGACAGGTTGAGCCCAGGAGTTCAAAGTTGCAGTGAGCTATAATTGCATCATTCTACTGCAGCCTGCACAGCTGAATGATGCCCTGTTTCAAAAATCTCAAAAAAATAAAAAAATAGAAGATGACAATGTGAAGTGCCGTTGAAGATGTGAAACAGCGAAACATATATTGCTTGGAACTGTGATATAGAGTCAAATACACACCAACAGTAAACTCAGAAATTCTAGTTGTAGGTATTTACCCAAGAGAAATGAAAACACACAAATATGTGTACATGAATGTTCAGAGCAAGTTTATTCAAAATGGCAAACAAAATAACCAAAATGGTTATCAAGGGGGAAATAAATATACATGAGAGTTATTCTCATAAAAATAGAAATCATATTTAGCAATTACAAATAAGCAGCTAGTAATAAATTATTTTGAGTAAAAGAACCCAGAAAAAAAATGTGTACATACATTATTCTGTTTATATAAATTCCTACTGATCAATGATGATAGGAAAATAGTTGTTATCTCTGAGGATGGATAGGGATTGAATAGACAGGAACATGAGTACTTTCTGGGACAATTTTAATAATCTTTGTCTTATTTGGGATATAGATTTTGAAGATGTAAGTATGTAATCATATAGTCAAAATCCTAAAAAACATATACTTAAAAATGCCTGCATGTCATTGTATATACACAATATCCAATTTAAAATAGTAAAATTAATTTTAAATATTCTTCTTGTTTTTTGCTTACATTTATTTAATTATAGGTTGTGTTGAATATTTTAACTGTATTTGTGTTCCACTTTATCAGTGAACATTACGTTATTATACTTTGTGCTTTTGTATTTCTATGCCACATTAATAGATGAAATAACTTACTTATTTAACTTATTGCTACATATATTTTACAGTTGTTATTTTAGCTTTTTAATATTTTAAATCTTTATATTCATTTGATTGTGATTTCTTCTATTTTTGTAAGCATAGAAAGGCTTTTTCCATTCAAGATTAGGTAAATATTATTTTCTTGTTCTTCCAGCCTTTTTAAAATTAAACTTGTTAGTCCCTTTGTAATTTATTTTTTTATCTGTTGGAATAAAGAATATCAATTATTTTTTTCTGATTTCTAGTTGATTATGGCTTTTTTCTGTTGATATATAAACCATCTTGAGTAAAATGAAGTATATTTCTGGGCTATTTTAATTATCGGTCTGTGGTAATAAAACAACACATATTTTAGCTATTATTATGTATTTATATAAGAAAGAGTAATTTTCTCATTACTCATCTTGGGGCAGAATAATGGGGTGGGGAGGGATAACATGGGGAGAAATGCCAGATATAGTATGCACCTAAAGTAAAATAAATAAATTAAAAAAAAAATGTGGTGGATATACTCCCTGTAATACTATGCAGCCATAATAAAAGAATGAGATTGTGTCCTTTGCAAGGACATAAGATGGAGCTGGAGGCCCTTATCCTTAGCAAACTAACACAGGAACAGGAAACCAAATACCACATGTTCTCACTTATAAGTGGGAACTAAATGATGAGAACACATGGACACCTAGAGGGGAACAACACACTCTGGGGACTATTGGAGGGTGGGATGGGGGAGGAGGGAGAGGATGAGGAAAAATAACTAATGGATACTAGACTTAATACCTTGGTAATGAAATAATCTGTACAACAAACCCCCATGACACACGTTTACCTATGTAACAAGCCTTCACATCCTGCACAGGTACCCCTGAACCTAAAATAAAAGTTTAAAAAAGTAAAAAAAAAAAAAAGAATTTTTTAATTTTCCATTTATATCTCTGATTTAGACTAGTTTTATGTATTTTAATTATATTCCTATATTTAAGTAAAAATATTTTCATTTTAACTTAACTAGCTTTTAATGTTACATAGGAAGTATCTGTGTCCAAATACTATACAACAGTGCCTCATATGAAGAGTAAGGTTGAATTATTTGTATGGATTCACACTTTTTATTAACTTGTTATTTTATTACATCGTATATTGGGATACATTTTCTATAATATTTGCTTTCAAAGGATGGTTAATTGAAGATTCTTCAAAGCTTAGTATATGATGTTTTGATTCCCATATTTCATTTAATATTTTATGAACAATTATAGTTTTAGAATTTTGAGTCCTCATAATTATATTTTAGAAATATAAAAAGAACTCAAAAATTTAGTTTCAGTTTATCCCCAAGACCTATTCATATAACTGTAGAAAGCACAACAAACAGTTTAGAGAATGCAACAGCAAAAATTTTAAGGGGTTTCCAAATAGCATATAGATGGCATTATGGTAACCAAAATACTAGAACATAGTGAATGACATCTCAGATCACACCAATGATAAGGTGCTACTCAAGGTAGAAACCATTTTTCACTGGCAGCCTTTCCCTGAGAGCCTGCCAGTACAATGATGATCAGAAGAGGAAAGAAGAGGGGGAGATAACCAGTGTGACTTGTTGAAAAAATAAAAGGTCCTATAACATTCCAAATCTCTTTCCATCCAACTTAATCCCAAAGTTCATGTTTAATCCTGGACTGAAAACAGAGAAATTATCTTTAACAAATTAGAGTAATTTTCCTGGAAATCCTTGGACTTGTAGGCAGGTGGTTTAGCCGCAGACCCAAGCCTCATAATTTTGTCAGCTGGGACGAGAGAAAACTGAGCATCTGTCTGTTGAAGTGGAAACTGCTATGTAATGAGATCTGCCTAGAGACACACATATGTTAAAGGAAAAGGCCAGCAAAGGCATATGAAAACCACAAAGCCACCTATGGTAATCAAAATCATTACTCGTTATAAATAGAAGATTAAAGAAAATTGAAGTACTCAAAAATAAGAATCAATGTGAACTTGAAATAAATGAAACATCCTGAGAAAAAGAAGTACTTGAAAAGATTCTAAATTAGCACCTTCAAAGATATTTTTAGAAGATAATTTTCCTATAAGAATTGGCTGGTTTTAGGAAGGAAAAATATAGTATTCAAAATAGAAGAATAATTCTTCACAATTAAAAATACAATGATCACACTTTTAAAAGTGAAATAGAACAGTGATAAAATTGAGGAACCTAAGGAAAGTAAGAAAAATAAGAGAGGAATGCTAAAAAAAATTAAGGATTATTTCAGAATGGTGAACATCAATCAGAAATTACTTCTAGAATGAGAAGATGTAGGAAATATATGAAAGAAATCAATAGGTATTCAAAGTTTTTTTTTTTTTTAAGTGGAGAGTAAAGACAAATCTTTACATTGAAAAGACTTGATAAGAAACAGATGCATAGCTAGAAATACCTAACGTAGGACATTCTATAAAATTTTTTAAAAATCAAAAAATATTCAGAGAAAATGTACAAAGCTTGTTAAGTAATGTTGAACACTAGATGTTCCAAAGGAAGAACGATTTGTTTCTATAATTTTATGTCTTATTAGTTTCAAGCGAGAAAAAGAAATAATGCATTTTTATTACAACACTGTTCAAAAAGTCACTCCCATACCCCACCATGCCTCTCTTTTGGAAAAAAACAAAAACAAAAACTGGGTATACTTTAGTCAAACATGAACTAAACTCCAGAGGAAATTATTGAATCCCAGAAACAGGCTATTAACATCGGAAGACAAAATTTAGAAAGCCATCATTCTGAAGGGTATTGCTGTACAGCTAGCTTAAAAAGTAAACACTTAACCAAAATATAAATAAAATGTTGAATTCTTCTAGTAAATACTAAAAATGTACTTATTTCTTTCTTCCCTAAAAAGAACATTAATTCTTGAGAAAAAATTTTTAAAACTGGAAAAAGTATGGTCTAAATATAAAGCAACTTATAGTAGAAATTTGAGTATTGATTTCTCTCTTTCTTTTTGTATATATTCATAGACAAATTATTGATTTTCTCCTTCTTTTTGTATATATGTTTGATATACTATATTAATGTCTGTATATGTATATTTAATGTATATTAATATCTATATATGTATATATGTATATTTATGTCTTCATATGAGCTCAATGACAAAGCATTTCTAAGCAACAATATTTAATATTTTCATGTTCATAGAGTTAAAACTTCCTTCACTAGTATTTTATTTTCCAAAGCAAAGAAAGGAGGGAAGAAAAATAGGCTTGTAAAAATATGTATACACACACACAAATACACATACATACACATACACATATATATTGCATGAGAACCTAGGGAAAGTTACAGATTCTAAAATACGCTTCCACTCAAAATACATAGAAATACTGCAGTGGGGGGGAATCCCAATTCATGCTTAACTGAACTCAGAAAAAAGGGAAAAAATCCACTAGACTAATACATTAAGAAGAAAACACTAACCAGGGTAATAAGATGACATTGAAACGTCAAGGTCCGCCAAAAAAAGATGCAGAAGCCTCTGATTTAAATGCAGAGAATTTTAACAAGAATATCTGACAAGAAAAAAGACCTTGGACTGGATAATGAGAACTCAACCCTGTAAAATTCTGAGGAAAGAGTGTTCTGAGAAGGAGGGAGCAGTACAAAATCCCCAAAGCAGAAGGGCCTTGGGGCAGTCAGGATGTGGTCTGGTGAGCAAGAAAGAATGAAGTAGAAGTAGAGATCAAAGGTTTAGACACAATCCAGGTATGTAAGGCTATAATTGTGATAAATAGCTTTGATTTAAAACTAAGCTCAATGGAAAGTCATTAGAGGATTTCAGGAAGGAGTGATGAAATTAGATTGAAAATAAAAAGTAGATGTTGCTTTGGGTGAATAAAATTGATAATGCATAAGTCCTTAATCCAGATTCCATCATAGAATAAGCACTACATAAGAGATAACTGATTCTGCAACAGAAGCAAATATGTAAATGATTAATTTCTTTCTAATTATCTTCACTTGTCACATCATCTCTGCCGGTAGTATTACAAACTTTTCATATTTCCTCTTTATTTCTACAAATATATCTTAGGGCTAAAATCAAAGCTGATCTGAAAGTTTTTGGTGGACAATAGGGAGAATTTCAGCTTAAGGAACTAGAGAATTGTCTATATCTTCACAGGTTTCCAAGAAAGAGGAGGTTACCACATTGCACAAAGCAGAGAGGTTAGTAATTACAGAAGAGAACTGCTACATTACATAAAAGACATCATCTATGAAAGCTGTTGTGCCCATTAAATGCAGATTAATGGCGTGAGGCTAGCAGAAAGGAGGGGGAGACAAAAGAGAACTAGGGCTATTGATTTTTTCCCAAGATTGTAAATCGAATGCAATATGAGAGATGAACAGTTCTAAATCGTCTGTGTTTACTTATGCAGCATCTCTTCACATTCAATAGACTATCACTTTGTTTACTTTAACCAATGTGGAAAAAAAAATGTCAAGTGCTAGCATCTTCAATTTCCTTCTTCACAACGAGAATTTGTTTTGTTTAGAGGCAAGTCTGGTTATCTATGCTTGGGGTCATTTTTTCTTGATCATTTACAGAATGAAGATATGCTCCAAGAAAAATAAGCATGTTTCTGTTTGTTTGATATTTTGCTTTTGTTTAGCATTTTTGTCTCTTTCTCATCTGAAGTTTTGCTATACCCAAGTGTGGTTAGAGTGATATAAGTGATTATTTTAAAACTATACTACAATATAGAAAGTATTATAAATTGCTTTTTTTTTTAATTCAAAGTTGTTATAGTAGAGAGAGCAACCTGCTATTTCCAGGTTAGTTTTTAATAGTAAAGCATCACATAAAAATACACTATAGAATCAAAGGCATTTATGTTTCTACTTTGACAAATGAAATTTTAGTTATGATGCTAAAATTCCCATTATTACCGTCATTTAAGCATACTTAATGTGAACATGCTGGGCCCATACTGCTAGCATAAACACATTTGGCTCATATGTAAGATTTAATTCTGTCTCAAGTTTGGAAACAGAATTCCAGGCACAAACCCTCAAATTGCAATGATGGGGTTCTATGGAATACTCCTGGATATGGCTGCGCAGAGTGAGGAAAAGAGGTGGTCCTGTAACTGGTAGATAGGCATGAGCAGAACAAGAGAGGACTCTCCCCCAATCCACTAGAAATATCAGGTGATGGTTCAGCAATTATCACATTACCTCTTTAAAAGTGATAAATTGGCAGCCTGCACCAGGGAGAGGCCATTTCCTGATGGTCCAGACCTGTTAACCTTAAGGTGTTAATTAAAGGTAGACCCCAGGGAGATGCAACTTCTTGGGCATACTCATTGTATTAGTCAGGGTTCTCTATAGTGACAGACTAATGGAATAGGTATATATACACACACATATGTATATGACAGATACATATACCATACATATATATGTGTTAGTTATTAAGTATTAACTCACATGATCAGAAGGACCCAAGGCCATCTGTAAGCTGAGGAGCAAGGAGAGCCAGTCCATGTTCCAAAACTGAAGAAGTTGGAGTCCGACGTGTGAGGGCAGGAAGCATTAACACAGGAGAAAGACGTAGGCTGGGAAGGTAGATCAGTCTCTCTTTTCACATTTTTCTGCTTGTTTATATTCTAGCCAGGCTAATGTTAATCTCCTTTGGCAATACCCTCACAGACATACCCAGGATCAATACTTTGTATTCTTCAATCCAATCAAGTTGACACTCAGTATTAACCATCCCAAGTCTATCCATTGTCAAATTGAACCTGTACACATGTCCTGAGATCATACATAATCTTCAAATAAAGACAGTAAAAAGGTCATAATTATACTTTACTTAATACAAGTATCCTTTGTATAACCAGAAACACACCAATTCCCAACACAAATAATATTATATAAAATTAACAGTACTTAAATGCTGATGTGAAGTCAGTAAATCTTATGTCACATGATAAGGGAGAAAGAAAATAAAATGGAGATACTTTCTTAGTACAAATGTATAAATATACAAACATGTTTTTAGCAAAAGAAGGAGGAAATACTCATCACAATACAGTGAGCATTTCTGCAGCTGGTCACATGGTTATACCTGGTATTAATAACTACATTCTTCTACTATCCATTTCTGTATTCCCTTTGCATTCAGCAAACACCTCAGCAGGTCGTGTTTGTTTGTTTGTTTGTTTGTTTCCTGGTGGAGTGACCCAAACTTTCATTCCTGAAGAGTCTGTGTCATTTGCAGTCTTGTCTGGATTGGGCTGATGTAGTTTCCCATTGACCTTAATCATAGGGAATGGTAATACTAGAGACACCCTAATGGATCTCCTATATTCCATACATACTCTTCCTTACCTCAGTTTTGAAATAGTAGACTGATTTCTTCTTGATAGTCCAGTCGATCACTCCAGCCAACACTGTAACTCCCTTCTCAGCCTATTGACTTAAAAGTTGGAAGAGCCCAAAGTGGCTGGGTGGCAGTCTTAACTTTGTCTTTAATGGAATCATTGTCGTATCTCCTGTGGCCATGCTCCTCCCTCTGGAACTAAGACCTCTAGGCCAGCAGAACATAATGCCATGGGAACAGGAAGCAAAAATTTTGCTAGTGGATCACTAAGGGTGATGGTGAGTTGTACCACCTCTACTTCCATCCCTCAATTCCTGGACCTGTGAATCCTGGCTATGGGAGAAATAGTAACATGTATTGGATGCTGATTCAGAGCATACATGGCCTTCTGGAGAACTTTGCCCCAGCCATGCAAAGTATTGTCACCTAGCTGTCATTGTAATTATGACTTCAAAAGGCTATTCTACCTTTATATCAATCCAGCTGCTTCAGGATGATGGGGAACATGGTAAGACCAGTGAATTCCATGAGCATGAGCCCACAGCCACACTTATTTAGCTGTACAGTGAGTACCTTGGTCAGAGGCAATGCTGTGTGGAATACCATGACCATGACAGTGCATAAGGCTTCCTGTAAGTCCACGGATGATAGTCTTGGAAGAAACACTGCATGCAGGATAGGCAAACCCATTACTGGAGTAAGTGTCTATTCCAGTGAGGACAAACCTCTACACTTTCCATGATGAAAGAGATCCAAATATAATCAACCTGCCATTGTGTAGCTGGCTGATCACCCCAAGGAAGAGTGCCATATTGAGGGCTTGGTGTTGATCTCTGCTGCTGGCAAATTGCGCACTCAGCAGTGGACGTAGGTCAGCCTTGGTAGGTGGAAGTCCAGGTTGCTGAGCCCAGTTATAACCTCCATCTTTGCAACCATGGTCACTTTGTTTATGGGCCCACTGGGCAGTGACAAGGCTGGTTGTTGAAAGAGGCTGAGGGGTGTCCATGGAATGGGTCATTCTATCCACTTGATTATTTAAATTATCTGTTGCTGAGGTCACTGGATGATGAGCACTCATATGGAATACAAATATCTTCACAGTTTTGACCACTCAGACAGGTCCATCCACATACCTCTTCCCCAAATTTCTTTGTCACCAAATTTCCAATCATGTTTCTTCCAAGTCTCTGATTATACAGGAAACCTCTGGCTACAACCTATGAAACAGTATATAATCACACATCTGGCTATTTCTCCTTACATGCAAAGTGCACAGCCAGGTGCACTACTTGAAGTTCTGCCTGCTGGGAAGATTTCCCTCCACTACAGTCCTTCAGGGATGTCCTAAAAAGGGGCAGTAGAGCTGCAGCCATCCATTTTTGGGTTGTGCCTGCATATTATATGGAACAATACGTAAACTAAGTCCTAGTATTTTCTTTCTCTGTCAACTGATAATGGGGAACTCCCCATGAGGCCATTGGTGCAAGCTGAGGGAGAAAAAGAAGGATGGCAGAAGTGGAGACCATGAGCCTTTGAGCCACTTTCTCATGTACTTTACTTGTGCTTTCAGAAACTTCTCAAGCCTAATCACATGTAGACCACTTCCCATTTGACAATGAAATGCTGCTGTGCATGACCCACTTTATGGCTAGGTGGGTCAGAAACCACCCTGTTCATGATAGAAGGTTCAGGTCACATGGTGTCTTGATGACCCATAGTCAAACATTCGATTTCCACCAAAGCCCAGTAACAGGCCAAGGGCTATCTTTCAAAGAGAGTAACTATCTTCAGAAGATGGCAGGGCCTTGCTCCAAAATCCTAGAGTCCTCTGCTGTGATTCACCTATGGGGCCTGCCAAAGGTTTCAAACAGAATCCCTGTCTGCCACTAACACCTCAAGCACCATTAAATCTGCTGGTTATATGGCCCAAGTAGCAGAGCAGCTTTCACAGCAGACAGAACCTATTGCAGAGCCTTCTCCTGTTCTAGACCCTACTCAAAACTGATAGCCTTTCAGGTCACTCAATACATGGGCCAGAGTAACACACCCAAATGAGCAATGTGTTGCCTTCAAAATCCAAATAGGCCCACTAGGCATTGTGCCTCTTTCTTGGTTGTAGGAAAGACCAAATACAGCAGCTTATCCTTCACCTTAGAATAAATATCATGCCAGGTCCCACAGCACCGGGCCTCTAGAAATTTTACTGAGATAGAAGATTTCCCATCCTCTGGCATGCAAAGATCTCACTAATAATTCCAGTATGTTTGCTACTTGTTCCTCACTGGATCCAATCAGCATAGTATCATCACCGTAATGGACCAATGTAATATCTTGCAGAAGCAAAAAGTTATCAAAGGCTCTCTGAATAAGATTATGACACAAAGCTGGAGAATTGATATACCCCTGTGGTAGGACAGTAAAGGTATATTGCTTGCCTTGCCAACCAAAGGCAAATTGCTTCTGGTGGGCCATATAGGCATGAGTGGAGAAAAAACTATTTGCCAAGTCAATGGCTGCATACCAGGTACCAAGAGACATGTTAATTTGCTCAAACAGCAAAACCACATCGGGTATAGCAGCTGCAATTGGAGTCACCACTTGGTTAAACTTATGATAACCCACTATCATCCTCTAAGATCCATATGCCTTCTGCACAGGTCAAATAGGAGAGTTGAACAGGAATGTGGTGGGAATCACCACCCTTGTGTCTTTTAAGTCTTTGATGATGATGCTAATCTCCACAATCCCTAGAGATGTGATATTGTTTTTGATTTACTATTTTTCTAGGTGGAGCCAGCTCTAATGGCTTCCATTTGGCCTTTCCCACCATAATAGTCCTCTCCTTACCACCCAGGAAGCCAATATGGGGGTTCTTCCAGGTGCTTAGTATGTCTATGCTAATTATGTATTCTGGTACTGGAGAAATGACCACAGGATGTGTGTGGGGGACCCACTGCACTCACTGTAAGTTGGATCTAAGCTAAAATTCTATTAATTACCTGACTTCCATCAGCCCCTACTTTAACTAGAGGACCACAATGACATTTTGGGTCTCTTGGAAACATCAGCTCAGAGCCAATGTCCAGTAGTCCCTGAAATGTTTGATCATTTTCCTTTTCCAATGCACAGTTACTCTGGTAAAAGGCCAGAGGTCTCACTGGGGAAGGATGGGAGAGAGATTCACCGAATATATTGTCAGTAATATAGTGGGGTTCTTCCTCAAGGGGACCTGGCCTCTCCTTTATTCAAGGGGTTCTGGGTCTGTAAACTGGCTCAAGTCTGGAAGTTGATTGAGTGGCCATGATTCTCTGCTTTTGTAATTCAAATTGGTCTTTTGTTCATTAGACCCAGAAGTTTTCTACTTATAAAATTTAAGTAGCAATGCAGTAGGCTAAGAATTCTTAGCATTTTTGGGGTCTAATCATATTAAGGAGCCAACTCAATAAACCCTGAAACCAACAAACTAACTTCATTATTCTGTTACTCTAGAACCAATCCTGATACCAAAATCTGTATTGGCAAAGGTTTTCTAGAGGACAGAACTAATGGTGTGTGTGTGTGTGTGTGTGTGGGGTGTATTAAGTCACACAGTGTCCCACAATAGGCCATGTACAGGCTGAGGAGCAAGGAGAGCCATTCTAAGTTCCAAAACTGAATAACTTAGTCTAATATTTGAGGGCAGGAAGCATCCAACACAGGAGAAACTTGTAGGCTGAGAGGCTAGGCCAGTCTCTCTTTCACACTTTCCTGCCTGTTTATATTCTAGCCCAGCTGGTAGCTGATTAGATTGTGCCCAATAAGATTAAGGGTGAGTCTGTATGAGCCAGTCCACTGACTCAAATATTAATCTCCTTTGGCAACAGCCTCACAGACACACCCAAGATCAATAATTTGTATCCTTAAATTAAATCAAGTTGACACTCAGTATTAACCATCACACACAGTAAGAGACAAAAATGGCAAAGTATAATCTGGGGCACTCCACTGGAAAAGGAAGAAAGCCACAGATGGTTATGTCTATAACTTTCTAAACACACTGCTGTGCTCAGTTCCCAAGGATAAGGAGAGTACTGCACATATGAAAGCCCACCCAAAGGGAAGAATTGTGGAAAAGAAGTGAGGCTATAAAGTCCTAGGTTCAAGATTAAATTCCCCATCTTTTTATTTCTTTGATCTTCAGGTGCCCACTTGTATCTCTTCCAAGGCTTCTTTCCTTTCTTTCCTGTTCTAAGTCTCTTTAACAAACTTCCACTCCTGTTCTGGAACTTGCCTTTATCTCTTTTTGTGCTTTATGCTCCTCAGTCTAAATATTTCTTCTGAGAAAGCCAGGGATGAAGCAGCTGTAGACCCACACAGTTACAATGCAGTTGGTAACTCAGGATAACCAGGACCTCTTCCACCTCTAACAGTTTCAGCAGCAAAATTCCATTCCATTGTATGTATCTATGCTTAAGGCATTACAGATATTTTTAAATTTGTCTTATAATATTAATACCATTAAGATTTTTGATAAAAAAAATTTCACAGTGATTCTTTTAAAAGGACAGTTTGAATACTATTATTATTTACAATTTTGCAAAGAAAATAAAATCACCATGGCTTAGTGAAGTGCATGCCCATATAAGGACAGTAGATTTTTGAGTTAGAATTCAGGTTCTATTGAAAATAGAAAGCAGGGCTGAGTGTGGTGGCTCACAGCTGTAATCCCAGCACTTTGGGAGGCTGAGGTGGGTTGATTGCTTGACCCCAGGAGTTGGAGACCAGCCTGGCCAAAATGGTATAACCCCATCTGTACAAAAAATACAAAAATTAGCCAGGCATGGTGGCACATGCCTGTTGTCTCAGCTACCCAGGGATCTTGAGACTAGGAGGTCAAGGCTACAGTGAGCCATGATTGCACCACTGCACTCAAGCCTGGGTGACAGAGCAAGACCTTGTCTTCAACAACAACAACAACAAAAGACAGCACTGGAAGTTACCTGTAATTATTAAGTAAACATCAACACAGTCTCTTACACATATATCAAAGTATAATTTTAGTCATACAACCTTCTTTCAGGAAAGTACTAATAGTCCATTAAAATAAAATTAGAATGTAGAATTTTCCACCTCTAGTCTAGCACCTAATCTGGCCAAATTAAGTTCAAGAAGGCCGCGAATGTACTTTTCTGCACATAAACGTAAATACATTTTATTTATTAATAACCATTTTAAGCATTATCTACATGTCACTGAAATAAACATCACTTAGAACAATAAATATTATACACACATATATACACAAATTAATTCTGGTTTAAAAAGAAATATCTTATCATTTGGTCCAAAAATTTAATTTCCTCATGACCATATTGATGCTGCTCTTCTCTCAGCAATATAATATATTTTATATAACATAAAAATATTGGCAAATAAATTTTTAAAAATCAAGAATGGGATGGAAATAATAAGCATATATTTGGTTTGTTTTTATTGCATTTGATTTCTTAAATTTTCCACTGATATGCTCAGAACCCTCTTTTTAATTTTCTTACATAGATTGTCAGAAATTGTGAAGGATCTTGATTTTAACCTATCTGTAAAGTTACAAGTTCAGTGACCAAAGTTTCATGAAAGAAACTGCCAGAAAAAAATAAGAGTCCAGAGTCAGAAACAAAGGACTTTATTTTCATGGCACAGTATGCATCATGAGCCTCAATATATTCCCTACATTTTCCCTCAAGTTCTCTGCAACAGCAAATAGGTCTAGATAGATGCCTGTGCTCTCAGTGAGTTGCACTACAGGAAAGGATTCCAGAGCTTAGGAAACCCCAAATTTTGATACTGGGCAGTAACATGCCTCTTTCTGTACTCCAGAGAAAGACATTGTTTTTACTATACTGAACAATAAGCATTCATAACATTTGCTTTGGCAAGAGACATACCTTTCTTTCTCAAACTGTCGGCACATTTGTCCTTCCCTCTAAAAGAAGATACAATTTTTTCTTCCAAGACTGTTCACTATACAAAAATCCTTAAAAAAAAAATCCCAGAACAGAGTAATAATGTCTTGCTCACAAAGCATGCAGAAACGTGAGAGATCTATGTTATCAAACATTTATCTATTTTAATATTTGCTGACAAGTGCTCAACAATATCTATTTGATAAATTCTGCCAGTTGTACTTCAGAGGCTAAGAATCATAGAAATTAAAAATAATTGAAATAATTAGTTGAGATCTATATAGAAAAATCAAGCTTTAGTTTAAATTCTGATGGTATTGAGCCAAAACTTTAGCAGATTTACAGTATTATTTACTTAGTTGGAAATTTAAGGTTGCCTGATTTTCTAGTAAAGTTCTTATCATCATAAAGGATCTTGTGAGAAAGCCAAGATATGCTGGTCTTGCATTCTTGTAGTGACAATAATGTACAATAGAAAATAAGACTCCAATGCTCATTTATCATTTATGATGACAGATTGAGAGCAGCTGCAAGCACAAAGCTGACAATTCTGCCTAGAATGATGTACAGCACAAACCAGAATGATCCTAAGATGCATTAACTTTATAATAATATACAGTGACCATTACTGATCTCATATGCAAGACATTTGTGATAATCTATGGAGGAAGGAAAGGGGTGATTCATAAAAGTAGTATATTGTATGTTGACTTAAGACCACAGGATATTACACTTATAGCATAGGAGACTGCAGATTGTGAATTTCTTGGAGAAACATATAACTTTAATTGTTTATATATATATGCAAATGGGGCTAGGCACAGTAACTCACGGCTATACTCCCAGCACTTTGGGAGGCCAAGGAAGGTGGATTACTTGAGACCAGGAGTTCAAGTCCAGCCCAAGTAACATGGCAAGACCCCGTTCCTCCAAAAAAAAAAAAAAAAAATTAGTAGTCCAGCTACTGGGAAGGCTAGGTGGGAGGATCACCTGAGCACAGGTGGTTGAGACTGCAGTGAATGTGATAATGGCACTGCACTGCAGTCTCAGTGACAGAGTGAGATTCTGTCTCAAACATAAATAAATACATAAATAAATAAAACTAAATAAATAGACAAATATATGCAAACATATCCATTACTTGGAAAACATTGTGCAATAATGACATCCCAAGATCAAAGGAAGGATGTAATATAAATAAAAAGAAAGACTGTCTTATATGCAACAATACATTTTTTATATTAATTAACGCACAGATGCTTGGACCTTATAGACACAGTAAACAAATCATAAGAAACTATGGCTAACAAAGCTATTTGTAAACCCCAAAACAGTAAATGAAACAGGTATCTATTCTGCTTCTAGAGTGAGGTGATTTCAAATTGTTCCTCTAATCTGATGTAATTTCGTTTGCTCTTAAACATATTTTTAATGAATATCATTGAATATTTTTAAATCTTAAAGATAACCTAGCTTATTATCTTTATTTAATAAATTAGACTCACAGAACAGATATGGGGTAAAGAAAAACATTGATTACTACTACCAGATTGTGCTAGGAACTTTATACACATTATCATATGTAGTCATCACAAGATGCTGAGAAAAAAGCAATCTTATCCCATTTTCTCAGAAGGAAACTAAGGACATGATGTTTCAATCCATGTTCATGTTGAAACGAAGACTTTAACAGTATTAATGTGACAGTAATTCAATCATTTATTAATAAAAATATTTCTTAAACCAAGATCCTACTGAGATGAGAGCATTCCCTTGACCCCTTCATGGGACTTGTGAAGGGGTGGCTCACTTACTCAGCCTGCAGGTCTCAAACCACTTGTGGTAGTGGAAGCACTCAGGTGAATGAGTGCAGCGGCCAGGATGATTACTTCCTGGCAGCAGAGGGAGTAGAGCTCTGTGTGGCTTCCTGTACACATCTAGGGGTTGCCCACAATCCCCAGAACCCTGGAGGAGTCATCCTTTAGCTTTGCTGTCTGTGGACAGCTTAAGTGTTAAACAGCTCAGTAAAGTGTCAGTATGACAGCCTCTTGCACCTACACCCAGGTCCTTGTCCAGCATCCAGGAAGAATGAAGCTATGCAAACAAGGATTAGAGGGTAGTGAATGCAGAGGATTTTTTTGAGCAGCGGAAGTGGCTCTTAGCAGGATGGAGAGCTGAAAAGGAAATGGAGTGGAAACGTGTCCTTCTCCTAGAGTTCAGGTGTCCCCAGTCATACTCCTCTCAGACCATCCCTGTATAAACCCTCACTTACTTTAGTCTCTGATATCCAGCTGCTGCTTCTCAACGTTCAGGTGCTTCTTTTCTCTCCTTCTCTGCCATGTCACTTCACTGCTCCACCACCCTGCCCATGGAAACTGGGTTTTTGTGGGTACAGGATGGGGGGTGTGGTGGTCCAGAGTAGTTTTGCTAAGGTAATATTTGGGGGGGGAGAAAAACAGGAATGCATGCTCTCACACAGGGTCAGGGATCCAGGCTTGAGGGTGGAGCCCTCGCCAGGTACCTTGTCCTTTTCTACCTACTATTTCCCTACCTCCTGTCTGTATAATTCCCCCCCCTCTGAAGAGGCAAATCTTACTGCCATTAGAATATGGACAACAACCAACCTTAGCTACTTTCTGCTAACAGGGAGCATTGTTTTGGGGAAAATGGCAGTCAGATTCCTCGCAGAGATCTACCTAATTGTCCCCAGCAAAAGGGAGCCATCATCTGAGGCTCCAGTTGCCTGATCATTTGCAGTTTGGTGGTCTCTAGATGAGAGAGAGAGAAAAAAAAAAAAAGTTTTACAAGGCTAACTGGGCATGGGTTAAACATGTGTATTATACAAGGAAAGAATCTGTGCCAAATATTACACATTTAAAAAGTGAAATATAGCACCCAATACAGGAGCACCCAGATACATAAGGCAAGTTCTTAATGACTTACAAAGAGACTTAGATTCCCACACAATAATAGTGGGAGACTTGAACACCCCGTTGTCAATGTTAGACAGATCAACCAGACAGAAAATTAACAAGGATATCCAGGACTTGAACTCACACCTGGATCAAGCAAACCTAATAGACATTTACAGAACTCTCCACCCCAAATCCACAGAATATACATTCTTCTCAGCACCACATCGCACCTACTCTAAAATTGACCACATAATTGGAAGTAAATCACTCCTCAGCAAATGCAAAAGAACAGAAATCATAACAAACAGTCTCTCAGACCACAGTGCAATCAAGTTAGAACTCAGAATTCAGAAACTAACTCAGAACCACACAGCTTCATGGAAACTGAACAACTGGCTCTTGAATGTTGACTGGATAAACAATGAAATGAAGGCAGAAATAAAGATGTTCTTTGAAACCAACGAGAACGAAGGCACAACATACCAGAATCTCTGGGACACATTTAAAGCAGTCTCTAGAGGAAAGTATATAGCAATAAATGCCCACATGAGAAGCAAGGAGAGGTCTAAAATTGACACCCTATCATCAAAATTGAAAGAGCTAGAGGAGCAAGATCAAAAAAAACTCAAAACCTAGCAGAAGACAAGAAATAACTAAGATCAGAGCAGAACTGAAGGAGATAGAGACACGAAAATCTCTTCAAAAAATCAATAAATCCAGGAGCTGGTTTTTTGAAAATGTCAACAAAATAGACAGACCACTAGCCAGATTAATAAAAAAGAAAAGAGAAAATAATCAAATAAATGCAATAAAAAAACGATAAAGGGGATATCACCACAGATTCCACAGAAATTCAAACCATCATCAGAGATTATTACAAACAACTCTATGCACATAAACTAGTAAACCTGGAAGAAATGGATAAATTCCTGGAGACATGCATCCTCCCAAGCCTAAACCAGGAAGAAGTCGAAACCCTGAATAGACCAATAACAAGGTCTGAAGTTGAGGCAGCAATTAAGAGCCTACCACCCAAAAAAGCCCAGGTCCAGATGGGTTCACAGCCAAATTCTATCAGACATAAAAAGAGGAGCTGGTACCATTCCTTCTGAAACTATTCCAAACAATCCAAAGAGAGGGAATCCTTCCTAAATCATTTTATGAGACCAACATCATCCTGATACCAAAACCTGGCAAGACTCAGCAAGAAAAGAAAACTTCAGGCCAATATCCATGATGAACATAGATGCAAAAATCTTCAATAAAATACTGGCAAACCGATTGCAACAGCACATCAAAAATCTTATCCACCATGATCAAGTAGGCTTCATCCCGGGGATGCAAGGCTGGTTCAACATATGCAAATCTATAAACATAATTCACCACATAAACAGAACCAAAGACAAAAACCACATGATAATCTCAATTGATGCAGAGAAGGCCTTTGACAAAATTCAACAGCCCTTTATGCTAAAAACTCTCAATAAACTAGGTATTGATGGAACGTATCTCAAAATGATAAAAGCTATTTACGACAAACCAACAGCCAATATCATACTGAATGGGCAAAAACTAGAAGCATTCCCTTTGAAATCTGGCACTAGACAAGGATGTCCTCTCTCACCACTCCTATTCAATATAGTACTGGAAGTTCTAGCCAGAGCAATCAGGCAAGAAAAAGAAATAAAGGGTATTCAAATAGGAAAGGAGGAAGTCAAATTGTCTCTATTTGCAGACGATATGATTGTATATCTAGAAGACCCCATCATCTCAGCCCAAAATCTCCTGAAACTGATAAGCAACTTCAGCAAAGTCTAGGATATAAAATCAATGTGCAAAAATCACAAGCATTCCTATACACCAATAACAGACTTAAAGACAGCCAAATCAAGAACCAACTGCCATTCACAATCGCAACAAAGAGAATAAAATACCTAGGAATACAACTAACAAGGAACGTAAAGGACCTCTTCAAGGAGAACTACAAACCACTGCTCAATGAAATAAGAGAGGACACAAACAGATGGAGAAATATTCCATGTTCATGGCTAGGAAGAATCAATATTGTCAAAATGGCCATACTGCCCAAAGTAATTTACAGATTCAACGCTATCCCTATCAAGCTACCAATGACCTTCTTTGAAGAACTGGAAAAAACCACCTTAAACTTCATATGGAACCAAAAGAGAGCCCGCATAGCCAAGTCAATTCTAAGCAAAAAGAACAAAGCTGGAGGCATCACACTCCCAGACTTCAAACTATACTACAAAGCTACAGTAATCAAAACAGCATGGTACTGGTACCAAAACAGAGACCAATGGAATAGGACAGAGACCTCCGATGCAACACAACACATCTACAACCACCTGATCTTTGATAAACCTGACAAAAACAAACAATGTGGAAGCGAGTCCCTGTTTAATAAATGGTGTTGGGAAAACTGGCTAGTCATGTGCAGAAAGCAGAAGCTGGACCCCTTCCTGACACCTTACACTAAAATTAAATCCAGATGGATTAAAGACTTAAACATAAGACCTAACACCATAAAAACCCTAGAAGAAAATCTAGGCAAAACCATTCAGGACATAGGCATAGGCAAGGACTTCATGACCAACAACACCAAAAGCAGTGGCAACAAAAGCCAAAATAGACAAATAGTACCTAATCAAACTCCACAGCTTCTGCACAGCAAAAGAAACAGTCATTAGAGTGAATCGGCAACCAACAGAATGGGAAAAAATTTTTGCAGTCTACCCATCTGACAAAGGGCTGATAACCAGAATCTACAAAGAACTGAAACACATTTACAAGAAAAAATCAAACAAGCCCATTCAAAAGTGGGCAAAGGATATGAACAGACACTTTAAAAAGAAGACATACATGAAGCCAACAAACATATGAAAAAATGCTCATCATCACAGGTCATTAGAGAAATGCAAATCAAAACTACATTGAGATACCATCTCACGCCAGTTAGAATGGCGATCATTAAAAAATCTGGAGACAACAGATGCTGGAGGGGATGTGGAGAAATAGGAACGCTTTTACACTGTTGGTGGGAGTGTAAATTAGTTCAACCATTGTGGAAGACGGTGTGGCGACTCCTCAAGGACCTAGAAATAGAAATTCCATTTGATCCAGCAATCCCATTACTGGGTATATATCCAAAAGACTATAAATCGTTCTACTATAAGGACACATGCACACGAATGTTCATTGCAGCACGGTTTACAATAGCAAAGACCTGGAACCAACCCAAATGCCCATCCATGATAGACTGGACAGGGAAAAGGTGGCACATATACACCATGGAATATTATGCAGCCATCAAAAACGATGAGTTCGTGTCCTTTGTAGGGACATGGATGAACCTGGAAACCATCATTCTCAGCAAACTGACACAAGAACAGAAAATCAAACATCGCATGTTCTCACTCATAGGCGGGTGTTGAACAATGCGAACACATGGACACAGGGAGGGGGAGTATCACACACTGGGGTCTGTTGGGGGGAAAAAGGGGAGGGATAGTGGGGGGTGGGGAGTTGGGGGAGGGATAGCATGGGGAGAAATGCCAGATATAGGTGATGGGGAGGAAGGCAGCAAATCACACTGCCATGTGTGTACCTATGCAACAATCTTCCATGTTCTTCACATGTACCCCCAAACCTAAAATGCAATAAAAAAAAAAGAATTAAAAAAAAAAGTGAAATATAGTAATCACTCTGAAAACAATATTGTGCTATTGTGCCTCGTGGTATAGAACAGAATGAAGGTAAGAACAGAAAGCATAGGCAAGACTATCCAAGACTTACCCAAGGAAGATTATTTATTAACACTTATATTTGTAATCTTTAGCTTGAGGTCCCTGTGAAGGTTAATACTGAGTGTCAACTTGATTGGATTGAAGGATGCAAGTATTGATCCTGGGTGTGTCTGTGAGGGTGTTACCAAAAGAGATTAACATTTGAGTCAGTTGACTGGGGAAGGCCAACCCACCCTTAAACAGGTAGGCACAATCTAATCATCCACCAGTGAATATAAAGCAGGCTGAAAAATGTGAAGAGATGAGATGGGTTTAGACTTCCAGCCTACATATTTTTCCCGTTCTGAACACTTCCTGCCCTCAAACATGGACTCCAAGTTCTTCAGTTTTGGGACTCAGACTGGCTTTTGTTACTCTTCAGCTTGCAGACAGCCTATTGTGGGACCTTGTGATTGTGTAAGTTAATACTTAATAAACTCCCACACACACACACACACATACATATATATATATATATATATATTTTATATATAAAGTTTGATGGTCTCTAGATGAGAGAGAAAACCCACTTCATGATAAGCAGCTCAGGTTACATGGATAGTCAAACCTTTCTTTGGCTTTCACAAAAGACCAGTAACAAGCCAAGAGCTTTCTCTCAAAAAGAGAGTAGCTATCTGCAGAAGATGGCAGGGCCTTGCTCCAAAATCCTAGAGTCCTCTGCTGTGATTCACCTCTGGGGCCTGCCAAAGGCTCCACATAGTATCTGCCACTGACACCTCAAGCACCATTGGATCTGCTGGGTCATGTGGCCCAAGTGGCAGAGGAGCTCTCACAGCAGCCTAGACCTGTTGCCGAGCCTTCTTCTGTTCCAGACCCCACTCAAGGTCACCCATTATATTGCCAGAGTAACACACCCAAATGAGGAATGTGTTGTCTTCAAAATCCAAATAGGCCCACTAGACATTGTACCTCTTTCTTGGTTGTAGGAGGGACCAAATGCAGCAACTTATTCTTCACTTTAGAATAAATATCATGACAGGTCCCACAGCACTGGACCTTCAGAAATTTTACCGAGGTCGAAGGTCATTGAATTTTAGTCAGATTAATTTTCCATCCTCTGGCATGCAAAGGTCCCACCAATAATTTCAGTATGTTTGTTACTTGTTGCTCACTGGACCCAATCAGCATAATGTCATCAATGTGATGGACCAGTGTGATATCTTGCAGAAGTAAAAAGTGATTAAGGTCCCTCCAAATAAGATTATGACATGAAGGTGGAGTGTTGATATACCCCTGTGATAGGACAGTAAAGGTATAGTGCTGGCCTTGTCAGCTGAAGACCTGAAAGTGTCTCCTCTTCCATTCTCCCATCTTTTCACTGGGATCCCATCCAGGGTTATGCACTGGTACTGCTCCTCTTCCAGATGGATAAAGTTCAGCCCTTTCCCTGATGCTATACATGACACAAAGCTCATCCCCCAAATCTCTCGGCTCCTTGCAAAGCAGTCTGCTTCTCAGTGTTCATTAGGGTCTGATTCAAAAGTAACATAATGTCTTTCCTTGATAGTTCAAATACTTGGGTTAAATTCTGGAAAGCCTCTAAATATCATCAGGGTCATCTGAAAACTTGCCAAGATCTCCCTTAACTTGCCTGAAGTCCTGTTAGAGAGAAGTGAACCTGAACCTTACTGGGGCCAAGTTTACCAGGCATCTTTTGGAGGTCAAGAGTGAGACTGGGGCTTGTCTAGAGTGAGGATTTCTAGGGTGGAGCACGCAAGATAAAGAAGCTGGATAGTGAGAATGGGGTAGACCTGGAGTAGCAGGGCTGGAGAGAGCTGGCTCCCCTGCTGCGGTGCCTCTGGATTTATTTCTTGGGATTGCCCCTTCCAGCCTTTCCTGAGATGGCAGACAGGAGGGCTGAATCAATCCTACACTGTTGGCAAAGGTCTGAATTGTCCTTCAAGGTAAAGAAAGTCAGCACATATGGGGCCTCAGACTACTTGTCCTCATGTTTACAGAAAATGTCCAACTGCAGGATGGTTCTTTCCTGAGGCCAAGCCAGTCCTTCTTGTAAATCATAATTTGGTTAAGCCTTTGTGCAGAGGGATATGAGGTGTTTTTCCTTTAGAATCTGAGGGTCAAAGCAGTCCCAGTAATTCACAATACACTCCAGAGAATTATAAGCTGAGACTGGGAAAGATAGCTGGTTGCCCATTCTAAAAGACAGGGAAATAGACCTTCTTCATTCCCCTTCCTTCTTTCAGTGCTAACATAAAAGTTTGATGAAGATAAAGTGGGTGTTCCCCTCTTTCCGTCTTTTTATCTCTGAGTCTTGGCAACCTTGGCAGCTTCCATTCATGAGTGCAGAAGTGGCTTGTACTCATGAAGCAGGGAGGGCCTAGAGAATAGGAATTATCCACACTAATCTCTGCCTCCATACCTGCTTCTGTTGACAGCTTTCAAATTCCCTGGGCTTCATCTATGCCATGGAGCATGGCCTTCTTCCATGAAGCAAGGGTTTAATTGGCAAGAATTTGTCCTGCCCATTTACACTATGCCTATTACCTGGTTTTGGATCCCTTAGATCTGTTTTGTTTGTTTGCTTGTTTGTTTTCATAGGGTTTCAACTCAAAGTTTAGAATTGAGTTTGGGGCTAAATGGTGTCTCAGGGTTGCACAGATTCATTTAGATTAAGTCCCAGATGGGCCTTGCCAAGGCAAAAACCTATTGCTCTGTGGAAATAGGTGTCTTTAATCATTGTATCTCTCCCCCCAGTTCAGATCAAGTTGAACTCATCACCCAGGGAGTAAAAGCTCCGTGAGCATGGGGTGGGAGGGGGCAGTGAGCAGGAGACATTGGCCAGCTGGCTGCGTGGGGGTCCCTGGTCTTCACAATTGCCCTGGGACTCACACAGTGTGTGCAGCTTACTCCTACCTCACTTGGTTGTTGAGTGCAGTGCATATATGCTGCGAACATGCCCAAGGGCCTTAGAAAGGAGGGGAGAGGGCAGAGAGAGAAAAACTGCTGTATGCCTCACCATCCCATACCCATGCCTGCAGCCATTGTGGTAAGGTTCAGGGTCATAGTTCTAAGAACAAATGGAAATCGCATTGTTCTGAATTCCACCTCTGATGGCTGGACCAAACATACATTCTACCTAGTATCATTACCTCAGTCTGCAGCAAAACTCTTATCATTATAAAAGAAAAGATGGGAGCCATTTTGAACCATGAAGAAGAATGATAGCATAGGAAAATCTAGGGCTTTGACCAATGCCTTGACAGGCAGTTGGGAACCAACCAAGTTCAGTCTTGGGGCCTTCCAGCAACACCAAGGAGTGGCCATGTCTCAGATACTGCCAGTTGTCCCAGGACCTTTTCCTGGTCCCATGTGATGGATAAACCTCTGTGAAGGGAAACAAAGTCAATTTTCCTGTCAGTCAAAGAGAGATATGACAGTGTCTTGGAAAAAAGATTGGTCAGTTTCACATTTTAACTCACCTTTATGATGTATTCTGGAGGAGCCCCCAGATGAGATGAGATAGTTTCCTTAACCCTTTCATGGGACATGTGAAGGGGTGGCTCACTTACTCAGCCTGCAGCAGGAGGGGGAGAATGCAGGTGAGTG
This sequence comes from Ateles fusciceps, assembly GCA_036589455.1. Classification (NCBI taxonomy): domain Eukaryota; kingdom Metazoa; phylum Chordata; class Mammalia; order Primates; family Atelidae; genus Ateles; species Ateles fusciceps. The sequence goes on along the minus strand of JAZHEH010002703.1, from coordinate 1,815,283 downwards.
GGTGAAGAGGCTGGGATGAGTGCTTCTGGGCATTGGCAGGAGTAGAACTACATGAGGCCCCATGACAGCTTCTGGGCTTGCCCACAGCCCCTGGAGCCTCAGAGGGTATATGCTACAGTGAGATTCTTTAGCTTTGCTGTCCTGGATTGCTTAAGTGTTAAACAGCTCAGTGGAGGTTGGGTGCCTACTACTGGGTCCTTGTCTGGCATCCAGGAGGAATGAGGCTGTACACACAAGTTGGAGATTGGTGAATGCAGAGAATTTTATTAAGCAGTGGAAGTTGCTCTCAGAGAGATGGGGAGCTGGAAAGGGAATGGAGTGGAAAGGTCGTCTTCCCCCTGGAGTTCAGTCATCTGTGGCTGAACTCCTCTCTGACTATAGTCTCCTATGTCCAGCTGCTTCTTATCCTCTCAACATTCAGATGCTTCTTCTCTTCTCTCCTTCTCTGTTGCACTGCTCTGCTTCTCTGTCTGTGGAATCTGGGATTTTTAATGGGTACAAGATAGGGGACACGGTGGGCGAGGGGGGTTTTGGAAAAGGCAACATTTAAGTGGGAACACAGGAGTGCATGTCTCTCATTTAGGGCTGTGGATCTGGGCTTGACAGTGGAGTCCTCAGCAGGAACTCTGACCTTTCTACCTAGAATTTCTTTGCCTCCTGTCCATATCACTACCCTGATGCAAACTAACTTTTAAAAATTTACAAAATAGACAGTTCAAATATAGCAGACATTTTATTTTTCTTTTATGTTGTTTGAATTAATCATCCCATATGAATCTATAACAGTACCTCTCTAGCTACCACCCTTTTTTCTCTTCTCTACCTTCAAAGTAAGAATTCCTAAAGAGCAATCCCTAATTACTGCATCCACTTCTTTACATGTTTTTTATTAATTATCTAACCTATTATAGCCTTATTTTAGCTTCTTTCTCCAAAAGCTGTAAATGCCTATTAGTGACATTGATAATCACTTATTTAACACACCTGATCACATAATCCTAAAAATCTATAAATTACCTGCCCTCTGTAATGGATATTGTGCCATATACCTCAAACTTCATTACACTCACATCTCTACTAAATAGGACTTGATTTGTTGGAGAAATGACTCATGCTCCAGGTATAGTCCCTATTAAGTCTGAGCCAACCAAAAATCACCCTCAGTAATATAGAAACATATTTGTTTTAAGCCCATTTCTGATACACAGCTCTTAAAAACTTTGGAATCTGCAATGTGATGTGTCTTTTTGTGTGCTAATGAAATAATTGATGGCTGGAAGTCCGTGGATATCCTCAGGATAGAGATTAGTTTCCAAGGGAACCAAGCTTGTAAATAGAGGGTTGGACTTTCAGCCATGGCCCCTTACCTCCCGGGAGAGTAGGCTGAAGGTTGAGTTGATCACCAATGGCCAATAATTTAATCAATCATGCCTACAAAATGAAGCCTCCACAACAAACCAAGAGAACAGGATTTGGACAGCTTCTGGGTTACTGAAGACATTGACAGGAGCACATGTGAAGAAGGCATGGAAGCTCCATATTCCTTCCTATATCTAACCCTATGTATCTCTTCATCTGGCTATAATGTCGTATCATTTAAAATATCCTTGTAATAAATTGGCAATACTAATAAAGTGTTCTCTTGAGTTCTGTGAACTGAACTACTCTAACAAATTATTGAAACTTGGCAATGGGATCATGGGAAACTCAGGTTTATAACCAAGTAAGACGAAAGTTGTGTGTAGCCCTGATATCTACTACTTGTGATTGACATTCAAAGTAGGAGTCAGTCTTGTGAGAGATATATACAGATATCAGATAAAACTATGCACATATATTATGTGCTGTGTACATCTACATGGATATATAAAAATCTAATAAAACTGATCGCAATAGTTTTATCTAGATGAGATTAAGAATTGAGAGAACTTTGACATTATAGATCTTTGTGGTGCTTAAATTTTTTATTACAAACATCTATTGATTTTATAATGCATAAAAGTAAAGCTTTAGGCAAAAAAAAAAAGAAAAAATCAGATCTACCCATTGTAAAAGGGAAAATGTCAACATGTACTCAGTGATAACTTTTGCCGTAACTTTATCTAAGCCTCATCAATGCTAGCTCAAAGATATATAATCAATATAGATCCCATTATTTTGCATTCTTATCTATCATTATGCAGTTAATATTTTGTAGTTAAAAATAAGACTTTATTCCTGAAATTTTTCCTATGACTCAATTTCTTTTTTTTATTTTCTTTCTTTCCTCAATTTCAATTAAAATTCATGAATGAATAAAGTGTACATTTTTTAAGCTAAAAATATGCAGAAGATAATTATGATGATATACAGTAATTCAGAAAAAATATTATTTTATATTTACCTGAATAAGTATTGTGAAAATTAAACTGTCAATATTCCATATTATCCAATAAATGGAGTGACATAATGTCCCAATTCTACCTGTTATTTTCATTTTAAAATTAAATGATCTAAATCAAATTTTCCAATAAAGTTTTCTTTAAATACTCAATTTCTTTATGTAAAAATATCTTGGATGAAAGAGTCCCTGTGAACATTTACATAAATGATCTTATCTTTAGGTCCAAAACAATATAAGGGATGATGTAGTGTAGGTACTTATCCCCTCCAAATCTCACGTTGAATTGGATCTCCAGTTTCTGTCATGGGGCCAACATACTGGAAGGTGTTTGGGTCATGGGGGAAGATCCCTCATGGATGGTTCGGTGCTGCCTCCAGCTCTCTTAGTCCATGCTACAACTGATTGTTAAAAATGGCCTGGCACCTTTGTCCCTCTCTTTTGCTCTTTCTCTCACTGTGTAAAATGCTGGATCCCCCACAGCCTTTTGCTGTGAGGAAAAGCTTTTTGAAGCCCTCACCAGAAGCAGATGCTGGAGTCATACTTCTTGCACAGCCTGCAGAACCATGAGCCAAATAAACCTTTCTTTATAAATTACCTTGTCTTAGGAATTCCCATATAGCAATACAGAACGGACTAATTCAAAGGATAAATCACAACTTTTTAATTTTATAAAATTTTGAGATTATAATTCAAATCATATTAATATTGCAGGTAAAGCTACTGCATAGTTCATAGATGATCAGCAGTAATTTAATACAAAAATTGAAAATTTTATTTAGTGATAATAGGCTATATTTCAGCCTGAGAAAAATTATATTATGAACTGGGGATTTGGGAATACATGGACCAGGGCTGCATGGACCAGGGCTGCTTTATCAGCTACAAACTTCTGAGCCCATTTTTCCTCATGAGAAAGTGCTTTATAGCTTGACATGTCATTGAAGGTGTTTAGTTATGTAATAGATGTTTAGCACACAATACATGTAGTACTTAGTAATTACAGTCATGGTAGTAACAGTTTTAAAAACAGTTTAAACATGACAAATGAAAATTTGGCTTACAACTTCATGAAAAATGAGTTTTGCTTCATTTCTCCTTTTTAGCTAGGTGCTTACATCTCTTTGATAAACTTATGGTGTTTTTCCTAAGGGTGTTACCATTACACTTAATTGATTTTACAAGTACTAAATAATGCCTTTTAGGACATCATTTTGCTGATGAGATAAGTTGAAATCTTAATGTGACCTTAATCACCTTCTTCTTAGAAAGCCTTCACAAATCCTTGTTGTGGTGCCACTAGATAATTCGTAGGAAAGAAGATGGGGAGGTGTATATCGATGCCAGTTAACCCTGGCTTTTGGTGAATTTAGTAGCTCCATAGAAAATCTAGAAAACAAGAATATCTGATTTAAAGAACAAAATCTTTCCAAATTCCAGGGTATTTTTAATTGAATTATTAATTGATCTCATAAACAGTTACTGAGACTTACATTTTCTTCTTGGAATTTCTGTTTAATGGGAAAGTGAAGTGTTAACTAAATAAATACAATTACAGTTTTTTATGAATGCTAAAAAATGAATCTTGAAGTTCTATGTGAGAGCGAAATGGGTGAATTCATACTTAGGGACAGGGTTCAGGAAAAGACTTTTCAGAGTAACTTCTATTTAAGCTGAGATCTGAAGAGAGATTAGCCAGTAGATGTGTATGGAAAGCATTCCAGATAAAGAAAATAACACATGCAAAGTCCCTGCTATGGGAAAGATTTTGGCTCTGGATAAATTTAGGGAAGACTAGCAAGTTAGGAGTATAGCAAGAAGGAGGCTGAAGAGAGTGGCACAGTAAAGAACATGCAAGGGTGGTAAATAGAGTATTAAGTGATATGGGAAACCACTGGAGAATTTTAAGTAGAAAGAGTAATAGTATCTAATTATTTAAATTTTAAATAAAACACTCTAGCTGCTCTGTTAAAAAAATGGTAATAAACATGGCAGGAGTACAGACAGGAAACCATTCCTAAGCAAAAGATGACTTGGTTTTTCTCTTCAGGAGTTAATACGTCTTTACATGAATGAATGCTCGTTTTTGGCCCACAGCACCAGAGTAAATGCAAAACTAATTAGACCTCAGACAAGCTTCTGAAAACCTCCTGCCTGCGTCCTCCAGCTCCTCCAGCTGTATCTTGAGCAGTGAGAAATTTAAGGATATTCTTCTGTAGCCCTATCTTTAGTTCAAATAACTTTACTCTCCTTTTTTTTTTTGAGACAGAGTTTCACTCTTGTCACCCAGGCTGGAGTGCAATGGCATGATCTTGGCTAACTGCAACCTCCACCTCCTGGGTTGAAGAGATTCTCCTGCCTCAGTCTCCCCAAGTACCTGGAATTACAGGTGTCCACCACCACACCTGGCTAAGTTTTTGTATTTTTGGTAGAGACAGGGTTTCACCATGTTGGCCAGGCTGGTCTCAAACTCCTGACCTCAGATGATCCACCTGCCTCAGCCTCCCAGAGAGCTAGGATTATAGGCGTGAGCCACCATGCCTGGCCAGAACTTCACTTTGTAGAGTGAGAATAAAGCAAAAAAAAAACAAAAAAAAAAAAAAAAAACCTGCATCTTGAGCCACATTCACAGATAGAGATATTATATTGTGATCTCAAGTTGTTCATTTCAGTTACAGTTAAAATGCAAGATCTCTCATTCGGTTGTCTTTTGCCTCTATTGATATATATTTTTAGAAGACCTAGGCTCCAGTTTTGCTTTTTTCCCTGAATCAGTATCCTAAATCATATCATGAAATCTTTTGGGATTTTCATTTTAGTTAGTAATGTAAAATGCAGGATTTAGTATTGTTTCTTATTTGTGTGACACTGGAATTGTCATTTAAGTCCTCTAACGCATTCTTTCCCTTATTTGTGATACGAAGATGATGTCTACCTTTGAAGATTGTTCTGAGGAACATCTCACACACACACACACACACACACACACACACACACACGCGATCAAGTGATTGGCTCATAACACATTAGATGCTCAAAATTTAGTAGCTGGTAATATTGTTTTAAATAAAAATAGTATATTTTCTCCTGTCTTGGAAGAAAGTTTATGAAATCACTTTGAGATATACATATTTTAGATTAACATTTCATTCATTCATTCAATCATGTTACATTTAACTAGTCATCAGTTAGGATGCAATACATCTGAATCATGCATTGTGAGAGAGGCATTGTGTTAGGCTCTGCGGGAAAAGAACCGAAGTCAGTCAGCTCCAGAGCCTCAAACTAGCAAGGTTTGCAAAATGAAGATATTAGAAATGAAGATGAAGAAGTAGGCATTTTCTCTCTGGAGCAATCAGAGGTAGTCACTTAGAAGAAATGGGTACTAGAGATAGACAGTAGAATACAGATACTCTAGCCAAAGGAAAAGATTCAAAGAAAAGTGAAAAGGCTGTTTGTTACCAGCAGTTTATGTTTTGGAAGGCAGAAAAAGAGGCAAATAGCAGCCTATTTTGTATCTTACATAAAAGAAAAGTTATATTCAGAAAACAAGTCCTTACAATTGTGTTGCCATATAATTCTTTACCTATTAAGCATTAAATGAATTAGAAGCCTTTTTCATTTTTTGTTGATGTCCTCTAAAATCAACTGCATTAGATGTCTGTTAAAGGTGTCACTACTTAGGATCATACCCTACAAATAAGTTAGAATGCCTCAGTACCATCTGTCTGTTCTATTTTGGTGTTATGGAGAAGTCATTCATTACATCCTCATGTCTATTCTATTTAAAGACACACTTGACCCAGTATAATGGCTTCTTATCACATTCCAGATTAGCCCTGAAGAAATGAATTGGGTTTCCCTAAGACTCTTCTGTTTCATCCCTTACCCTAAATGAAGTATGATGGAATGTAAAGCTGCACAATACCTCTTGATTCTCTTTGCTAATATAGCATGTAAATTCTCATGGCTCTGTGCCACAGTGTTAGAGGAAGACCTTTGGTATTCTAGGGTTCTCAAGACTAAGACAGCTTTTTGTGTTTTGTTAAGTTGTTACTCAACTTCAAAAAGAGAGTTTACAATATGATTATGAGTTAAATTATCATCACCATTGCCACCCTGTGTATCCTTTCATAGATACAAAAAAATGTAAGTTATTCTTTCTATGAGAAGTCAAAGGAACACCGGGAAAATGCAGCTCACTGGAGCCATTTGAACAATGACTGCAAAAATAACATCTGCTCCTTGTTTTTATGCTAAATGTATTTTTTAATTCACTGCAGGGGACACCATTGGCAGCAGTCAGTGTAATTTATCTAAATCTTTAATACTCTGCATTTTATTCAGGAACAGAAATATATTTGCTTTCTAAAGAGCATCAAGAGTAAATGTTAAGGGATTCTTTTTAATATTGTAGGATTATGAGCAGGTATTGAAGCAATCGATTGTGAATGTGTAACTATCCATCACTGCCATCATTAAATGAAATTGCCTTCTGCCATATAAAAAGGGCTTACGTATGTGGGGGAGATGTCTGTGTGTATGGATCTATATATGTACATATGGATATTAGTTGGTTGTAATATGTAAGAAACATTAAAGACACTGCCTTGATATAAAAGGAACCATTTAAAAATCTAAAATTCAACAAATACATGGGATATAAATTTTGGATGTGAAACAATGATTCATTTTATACCAAACTCCTGAAAAGAAGACTATTCTCATTTTTCTTTGTACAGTGAAGTTTACGAATAGAAGAGGGGGAGTTTTCAGAGATGTTTCTACTTCACTAGCATTTAAGACATTTTTAGCCTCTTAAGCACCTCTATTCAACTATTTTTATGTCATTATTTCAACACAAAATCTCCTAAAGAAAGCCTTTCTCTTTACAGTGACATGAACATTGAACATTAAATCTAAATGACTCATTTTCTCTTGTTCTATAATGCCCTCTTTATTTTTCACTCTCAACTAAACTCTATCTTTTGTTATTCAGTTCATAAATCAAATGGCTCATTCATTTCTTTCACTGATGCAAACAACATACATTAAGTAACTACTATATTCCAGGTGTTGAGACTTGTAGAATGTATACAACACAGAAATATTTATGCACAAATAATGTATAATTTAAAAGATATCATAGCTAATAATATCAAATTCTTGAATTCCTACTTAAAACCCATGATTGCCCAATATCATTTTTAGTGATTGCTCAATATTCTGCGGACACACACACACATACATATGTATATACACACATACTGTACTTGACTTTCATGAGTCCACATATTTGGATAGTTTATATATAGATATGCGTGTATGTGTGTGTATATATATATATATACACACATATATATATAGATATATCTTTGTGCATGTACATATTGTACTTGATTTTACTAGGCTACATATTTGTATACTTACCATACTGTCACCTTTTGCTAAACGACCACAATACATTCTGAAAAATCCAACCTTGAACAATTTTGTCATAGTGTGAACATTGTAGGTTGTACTTGAACTAAATCTAGGTGGTATAGCCTAATACACACCTAGGCTATATGATATAGCCTATTGTTCTTAGGTTATAAATCTGTACAGCATGTTACTATACTGAATACTATAGATCAGTGGTCTCAAACTTCTCTGGCACCAGAGACCAGTTTCATGAAAGACAATTTTTCTTGTTTTTTTTTTTAATTAATTTTAATTTTTATCTTTTTTTCTTTTTTATTGTACTTTAAGTTCTGGAGTACATGTGCAGATCTTGCAGGATTGTTGCATAGGTACACACATGCCATGGTGGTTTACTGTCTCCATCCCCCCGTCACCTACATCAGGCTTTTCTCCCAGTGCTACCCCTCCCCAACCTCCCCTCCCACTGCTATCCCCTCCCTACTAGTTCCCCACCCCCAACATACCCCAGTATGTGATGTTCCCCTCCCTGTGCCCATGTGTTCTCATTGTTCAACATCTGCCTATGAGTGAGAACATGCAGTGTTTGGTTTTCTGTTCTTGCATCAGTTTGCTGAGAATTATGGTTTCCAGATTCATACATGTCTCTACAAAGGGCATGAACTCCTTGTTTTTTATGGCTGCATAGTATTCCATTATGTATATGTGCCACATTTTCCTAGTCCAGTCTATCATTGATGGGCATTTGGGTTGGTTCCAAGTCTTTGCTATTGTAAACAGTGCCACAATGAACATACATGTGCATGTGTCTTTATAACAGAATAATTTATAATCCTTTGGGTATATACCCAGTAATGGGATTGCTGGGTCAAATGGAATTTCTATGTCTAGATCCTTGTGGAATTGCCACACTATCTTCCACAATGGTTGAACTAATTTACACTCCCACCAACAGTGTAAAAGTGTTCCTATTTCTCCACATCCTCTCCAGCATCTGCTGTCTCCAGATTTTTTAATGATCACCATTCTAACTGGTGTGAGATGGTATCTCAATGTGGTTTTGATTTGCATTGCTCTAATGACCAGTAATGATGAGGATTTTTTCGTATGTTTGTTGGCCTCATAAATGGAAAGACAATTTTTCTGTGGACCAGGGTTGGGGGGGATAGTTTCAGGTGAATGAAGCACATTACATTTGTTGTGTACTTTGTTTCTATTAATATATAATGAAATAATTATACAACCTACCATAATGTAGAATCAGTGGGAGCCCTAAGCTTGTTTTCTTCAACTAGATGGTCCCATCTGGAAGTGATGGGAGATAGTGACAAATCATCAGGCATTAAAGTCTCATAAGGAGAACCCAACCTAGATCCCTCATATGTGTAGTCACGATAGGATTCGCGCTTCTGTGACAATCTAATGCTGTCAGTGATCTGACAGGACGCAGAACTCAGACAGTAATGTGACCAATGGCAAGTGGCTATAAATACAGATGAAGCTTCCCTTGCTCTGCTAGCTCTCACTTTCTGCTGTGTGGCCCCGTTCCTAACAAGCCATGGACCATGGACTGCCAGTTGGGGACACCTGCTATAGAAAATTGTAACACAACAGAATTCATGTCTCTAAATATATCTAAAGATTAAAAAGGTACAGTAAGCCTGGGTGTGATGGCTCATGCCTGTAATCCCACAGGACGAGCTCGGCAGGTGGATCACTTGAGGTCTAGACTGCCCTGGACAACACAGTGAAACCACATTTCTACTAAAAATACAAAAATTAGCTGGGGATGGTGACATGTGCCTATAAATCCAACTATTTGGGAGTCTGAGGCAGGAGAATCACTTGAACCCAGGAGGAGGAGGTTGCAGTGAGCCAAGATGACACCACTGTACTTGAGCCTGGGTAACACAGCAAGACTCCATCTCAAAAAATAAAATAAAATAGAAAGGTACAGTAAAAATATGGTATAAAAAATTAAAATGGTACACCAGTAGAAGCCCTAAACATGAATGCAGCTTGCAGCAATGGAAGTTGCCCTGGGTGAGTCAGGGAGTGAGTGGTGAGTGAATGTGAAGCCCTAGGATATTACTGTATAATACTGTAAACTTTATAAACACTGTACTTAGGATACACTAAATTTAGAAAAAGTATTTTTTTCTTCAATAATAAATTAGCCTTAGCTTTTTTTACTTTTTGACTTTTTTGTAACAACACTTAGCCCAAAACACAAACACAATCTACAGCTATGCAAAAAAAAGTTTTCTTTTCCTATATATGCTTTTTCTATGTATGTATTTTTTACTTTTTATCCTTTTTTTGTTAAAAACCAAGACACAAACACACACATTAGCCTAGACCTACACAGGGTCAAGATCATCAATATCACTCTCTTCTACCTCCACAGCCTGTCCCACTGGAAGGACCTCAAGGGCAGTAACACACATGGAGCTGTCATCTCCTATTATAACAATGCCTTCTTCTGGAATACCTCCTGAAAACCTGCCTGAGGCTGTTTTACTGTCAACTTTTTTTATAAGTAGAAGGAATACACTGCAAAATAATGATAAAAAGCATAGTATAGTAAATACATAAACCAATAACACAGTCATTTATTATCATTTATAAATATGTATTCTACATAATTGTATGTGCTATACTTCTACATGATTGGCAGCACAGTTGGTTTTGTTTATACCAATATTGCCACAGACACATGAGTGATAAATTGTGCTATGATAACAGAATGTCTATGAGGTCACAAGGCAGTAGAAATTTTTCACCTGCATCATAATCTTATGGGACCATCATCATATATGCAGTTCATCACAATCAAAATGTTTTTATGTGGCACATGACTGTATACATATACACATACGTGTGTGTTTTTGTGTATGTGTATGTATACACACTTGAGTTTTTCCAGGCTACCTATTTTTGCAGCATTTCATAGGCATGCATTTTAACCATCATCAAGGATTGTAATCAATATTCAGTAAATAATATTTTTTCTTATTATAACAGTCTTTGTTTGAATAAATTCTTAAAGTACAATTTCTGAATGACACGTGTATAAAGATTTACAGCAAAGTTTCCCGCTAATGGTGTACTGCTGTTAACTTTTTAGTAGATTTTTTTTTGAAATATTAGCAGTGTTACATATGGTAAGAAGAAAGGAATGTGGTAAAAATGTTTTATGTATTCAGATATTTAAAGAGCCTAGTATAAAATTTAGATAAACAAATGGAGAAAAAACTCTTTTGCCTCTTCTTCATTCTTCCTCTACATGAAAGGTTTTTATTGCCTACAATTTATGGATAGACTTCTGGAGTTCAGGGAATCTCTTGAAATTGACTATGGAACAACAGTCTTGTTGCAGACTGGGAAAGGCAGAGGTAAAATGATATAATAGAGAGAAAAATATTTATCTACATTACAGGTTAAAAAGATAATTCAATTTAATGTCTTCTGAGTGGTATTAATTTCATTCCAGTAATCTAGGAAATTGAAAAAGTCCAATTTTATGTACACCTGTGATATAGTCACCTAGAGATCTCCTGTGCTGTTTTGCTTTGTATTATATTTAATCATAATCCATTGAGCAAGTTTATTATTATAGTTTATTTACTTAATGTTTTTGGCTTATTAAGGCTCATCTTTAGAGACAAATGGTACCCTCATCCTAAATTCACTTACTTAGTCAACCATTGGTTGACTAAGTGTGTATATACCATATCAGGCATTATAATAGGAACTCTGAAAGTTGTCGTATTTTTAAGTGGGGCATTTCTCTGGATGCATTGCTTTAACATTTTCTAACCACTATTTTTATATATTCATCTTGAAAATATATTTTCTTATCTTGAAATATTCACTTTCCTTCAATTTATATTTTTACATGAATAGCTCTTTGCCATTGATATTTGTGTTATCTGTGGTAGGTATCACGAGCAGTTAAGGATGATTTTTTTGTTCTTGACTTTTAGTTTAGGTTCAAGGATGCATGTGCAGGAGTGTTATATATGTAAGATGCATATCACTGGGGCTTGTTGTACAGATTATTTTGTCACCAAGGCAATAAGTATAGAACTTGCCAGGTATTTTTTGAATCTTCCTCCTCCCACCTTCCACCTTCAAGTAGGTTCCAGTTTCTGTTGTTTCCCTCTTTGTGTTCATGTGTTACCATTATCCCACTTATGCCTTCTATAAACATGTAAAACAGAGAAATATCTGTTCAGTTCCTTTGACCATTTTTAGTAGTTATATTACATTTTACTTGATAATGACATATATAATATTTTGCTAATATGATTAATAAGTTGGAAAAGTTAAATTTTTACAAGACCATGTGTTCAAAATAATCCTCAAAAGAAATAAAGTGTTAATTTAGATGGAATACAAAGAGAATTGTAGTAGAAAATTCAATATATAGAAAAATAAATTGGGGCATTCATTTATGCAGGAATTTATTTTCTCACAAATTATATATATATGTTTAAAAATACATTAGTCACATGAAGCAATCTATAAAACTCAAAGTTTTAGTAAGGAATTATTATTCTTTTATAAAGAAAAGAGATTTATTTGACTCATGGTTCTGTAGTACAAGAAGCATGGTGTCAGCATCCACCTCCAGCGAGAGCCTTAGGAAGTTTTCAATCATGGTAGAAGGGAAAATGGAGCAAGCATCACATGGTGAGAGAGAATATAAAAAGAGAGGAAAGGAAGTGCCAGACGCTTTCCAGCTATCAGATCTCAAAAGAACTAATATATTGAAATTGCCCACTGGGAAGACGAGGATGGCACTGACATTCATGAGGGATCCACAACCACAATTCAAACACCTCCCATTACTTTGCTTATTTTTTAGATCAGGTTATTTGTCCTTTTTGCTATTAAGTTGTAGGAGCTCGTTACATATTTTAAAAAGTAGTTCCTTGCCATATATAGTCAGGTACCGCATATGATGTTTTGTTAAACAATGAAATGCATACATGATGTTGGTCCCATATGTTTATAATACTATATTTTTACTGTGCAATTTTATGTTTGGACACATTTAGATACACAGCTACTTACTATGGTATAACAATTGCCTACAGTATCCAGTACAGTAAAATGCTATACAGGTTTATAGCCTAGGAGCAAAAGGATATACCATATAGTCTAGATGTGTAGTAGACTATGACTACCTACGTTTCTGTAACTATACGATGTTGACACGATGAAATCACCAAGGAATACATTTCTCAGAATACATTCTTCTTTTTAAGTGATACATGGCTATATGTAGTTTGCAAATATTTTCTTCCTTTCTGCATATTTCCTTTTTCATTCTGATTCTTTTCTTTGCAAAACAGAAGGCTTTTTTAGTTTGATTTAGTCCCATTTGTTTGTTTTGCTTTATTGCCTGTGCTTTGGGTATTATATCCACAAAACCATTGGCAACACTAACATCAAGAAGCTTTTCTTTTTTTAGTTTTTTTTCTGTAGGAGTTTTACAGTTTCAGACTTTTACATTTAAGTTTTTTATCCATTTTGAGTTGATTTTTCTGTGTAGTAGAATATAAGGATCCGATTTTATCCATTCACTTGTGGATACCCAGTTTTTTCACCATGATTTGCTAAATAAACTCTTCTATCCTCATCATGTATTTGTGGCATCCTTGCCAAAGATCAGTTGAACATATATGTGTAGGATTTTTTTTTCTGGACTCTCTGTGCTGTTCCATTGGTCTATATATCTGTCTTTATACCAATACTTGACAGTTTTGATTATATTGGCTTTGTAATATAATTTGAAATTAGAAAATGTGATGCCTCCAGCTTTGTTTTTTCTCAAGATTGTTCTGATTTTTCTAATTTGGCTTCTATGGTTTTACATAAATTTTACAACTGTTTTTAAACCCAAGTTCTATCAACAGATCAATAGAGATTGTGGATTGTAGATGCCATAGAATATTACTCAGTTGTAATAAATAAGGAAACCTCACTATTTGTGACAACATAGATGAATAGATGAACCTGGAGGACATTATGCTAAGTGAAATAAACCAATCACAGAAAGATAAACATTGCACAATTCCACTTATATTAGGTATATATGTAATAGAAAAACTTGTAATAGCAGAGAATACAATAATGGTCTCTAAGAGCTGTGGGGGGTAGGGGAAATGGGGAATGTTTTCAATGAGTATAAAAGTTTTAGTTTTGCTAGATGAATAAATTATAGAAATCTGTACAACATAGTGCCTGTGTAGCAGTGTGTGCTTAGATAACAATATGGAATTGTGCAGATGAAAATTTGCTAAAATGTTAGATCTCATGTACAGTGTTCTTACCACAAAAAGTAGGGAGGGGTCACAAAAAACTATGGAAGGTGGTGGATATGTGTATTACCTCTATTGTGGTGATGGTACCAAAGATGTTTGCATATATCCAAATCATCAAATTACACAAATTAAATATGTGCAGTTCTTTGTTTATTAATCATACCTCAATAATAATGCTGTTAATAAATAAATAAAGCAAGCAAGCAAACAGCTTTAAAATGAGACTAAGTTAAAAATAATCTTCATAAATATTAATTTGTTGTAAAATCAATTTATGGTAAATATACAAAAATAATAAGGTATTATATTGTCTGTATAATTAATCTACAGAAACTTATAAAAGTGACCGAACCGTCTCTTCTTTTGAGGAGCTATGCTAAGCAGTATGCCTTTCAGACTGCCTTTAAGAGTATCTGCCACATCCATACACAACTGTCTTGGACCATAGAGCCATTACTATACCATGCAATATTGCCTTGGGAACTCCGCCTCCATGCTTTCTTGATCATCTGCTCATCTGCTTTAGTAAACCTCATTCACTAGTTCTCTCACTGATCCTGTCACAGTGCTGTAAATTATATAGTTTATTTTCACTGTTTACTAAGCAATCTGATGTGGAAATAATCTATCTTGAGTCACTGTAAAACATTTTAAAATATTTTCTTACTGGCTTCATGGATATTGTATAATCTCATTTGTTCTTCAGTTTTCAAGGTACCGTTCATCAGACCTATACTCTACTAAGTTCTGATTTTCAGTCACGTTTATCCTCTGTAAATAGTTTATCCTTTCTTGGAAAATATAGATCAAATCATTAGTTAAGTTTTTATCAAGAAACTTTGTCTCTAAATATTCAAGGTCAACAATATGCAATTATAGGCTAGATACTTTACTTTCTGAGCTACAGCTTTTGCATCTATAAACTAATAATAAGACGTGGCTACTATAGTTATTTTGTCAAAGGAGATTATATGTGATAGGTTCCTATTACATGATATATACTTACACAATGTAAGTTCCCTTTAGCACTGATTTATTTAGATATTTTTTATCAGATAATGGAAATGATGTAATGCAATAGTATGTTGGTCAAGGATAGATTGATGTTTCTGTGACCATTTGCTCTAATAATTCAGCCCCTCTGAATGAGGAAACCTTCATCACCTAGGAAGATGGCTTACCTGCCTCTATCATTAAAGTAGAAAACAAGGTGGCTGGGTGTGACAGCTCATGCCTATAATCCCAGCACCGCGGGAGACTGTGATCTTTCTGCCTCACTCTCCTGCAGTGTTGGGATTATAGGCATGATTATAGGCATGAGCAAGACTCCCTCTCTACACACAAACACACACACACACACACACACACACACACACACACAAATTACCCAAGATTAGTGGTGCACACCTGTAGTACTGGTTACTTGACAGATTGAGGCAGGAGGATTGCTTGAGTCCTGGGGTTCAAGGCTGCAGTGAGCTATGATCATGCCGCTGAATTCCAGTCCAGCCTGGGTGACAGAAAAGACAGTGGCTGAAAAAAAGAAAGAAAGAAATATAGAAATATAAACTGTAATAAGAAAATCTACTTTCCATGTGAGAACTTTCCCTTGAGCGAGCTTTATTCATGACTTGCTTCCTGGAATTGCTGGGGTCTCTTCAATTTACCAGTGACTTTTTCACCAAAAGGATACTCCACTAATGTATCTACTTTTTGCTACTTGTAACAGAACTTCAGGATTTTCTGTGCTTTGGGCCATGGTTCATGGCATATATGCTCTTATTTGTGATACTCACCTATGATTGAAGTCAATGACAAAATCTCTGCCTCAGTGAAAACAGAGGATTGACCCCAATAACTACTCCAGTAAAACAATACACCAAATAGTAACATTTAAAAAACTCAATTAGAGCCTGTGGTTTTATTCAACCTAGACTGAGAAACTGTTATCCTTGAAGTTGTGACACTGGAAACAGTAGTATTTATTATATTTATACCTCAGATATTCTTCCACCCACTGCTAACTCATGATTTTAGAAATATCATGACAATAGTCAAGGTGAATTCAGTATCTGTTTCTCTTTATGCTTTATGGAAATGACTAAGGAGATGTGAAGAATAGCCTCTCTTTGGGCTGACAGAAGCAGAGTTCTGGCCCTCACCAAAGATACCATTTTTTTTTCCTTTTATATATATATATATTATATCCTTATGTTAAAAGGCTAAATGAAGTTTTTCTTTTTTTCCATTTCAAAATGCCCCATAAAGGAGAAATAAGCCCTTATTATTTGAGGTAAGAATTTGAGGTAGAGTTCCATCTCCTTACTAAAAAGACTCTGAGCCACAAAGTTAAATTTTAAAAGCAGGCAAATTTTTACTTCTCAGCTATAGCACTAATGTAGATATTGCCAGACCCTTGTGGAGTAACAAAGAACTGATTTCTAAATAAATGAGGAACAAGAGAGCATTTGACTTCTCAGGATTTACACTGTTCTCTATTTAAAAGACACAATTATATTTTTTCTATTTTCTTTTCTTTTAGCATAAGCTAGGCAGATTACCATAAAACTCATATATTTGTAGTGAATAGAAACCCTCAAATAACACTAAAAATGGGTTAAATGCACCTCCCTTTTCAACTCAGTTGCTAAGAATCTCAGAGCCAAATTGAATGACCTCAAATTGCCAATTTATGATGTTAGAAGTTATTATCTTAGGTTCACATGGATGGGTTTCATATGGATGGGTTTCATAAATTTGGTGAAATCCCTGAAATTCTATGTGTATGTGTATAAAGAGAGTTTTGGACCTTTTTTGAGAATATATATATTCTCAAAAAAGGTCCAAAACTCTAATAAGATCCTCAAAGGGTTATATAACTAGCCATCATTAAGAAATAGAAATTTAGAGCCAAGTACAGTGGTGCACACCTGTAGTCCCAGCTATTTGGGAGGCGGAAGTAGGAGAATCAGTTGAGTCTAGGAGTTCAAGTCTGTATTGCACTATGGCAAAACCTATGAAAAACTGCTACACTCCAGCCTGAGCAACACAGCAAGACCCCATCTAAAAAAAAAAAAAAAGAAAAAAAAAGAAAAAACTTTAGTTGGTCTCTGTTCTGGTTGCATTGCTAATTGCTTTGTTTTATATTATCTTCAACTTTGGAAACCAAAATAAATATATCAGAGAAGAAATAAAATTCACATTTTAAATAAATTAATTAAATGTTTAGAGAAAACATATGATATTACAAACATTTTTTCTTTTCTATGACACATTTATTTCTGTTTGAAATGGTAACTAAAAGGTTAGATCTCCATAGTTTCTTACCAGTATCAAGCCAACCATTTTTAAATATTGGCATGTTTCTCATACTACCTCTAGATTCTTTCCACACATAATTGCATGGAAAATCCTGTGTAGTTTATTCAGTATTCATGGAAGTGAGGAGCTGCTGAAATAAATGTAATGCTCAGCATTTCCTTAGCTACCCTCAGCAATTTTAAAATTAAACTGAATTGGCTAAGATCCAGTAGTATTTATTAAAGAAGTGGATTATGCTGATGGTATTATATTTTCAATTTAATTATTTATTTATTTAACAGTTGACATGATTTTATCAAGGAATATGATCTCAGTTCAATAGGCTTCTAGGAATAACAGGGTGAGGTTATGATGCTCTTCTGCAATCTTAGACTCTCCTTTGTATACTTGATTGCCTGTTTTCTATACCCTGGTCACTAATGTAGTTTCAACCATCATGTGTCTGTCTCTGGTGCTTTTTTTTTTTCCCACTACTCTTTGCTAAACTTTATTTTTGTTTTCAAACAGAGGACAGCATCAGATACTTTATGTCTTTATTTATTTGAGCTTAGACAACAATATCTGCTGTTTCTCCATATCCATTTTTCTACTGAGATTACTCTTTCTGACATTCAGGGAGAAAGAGATTTAGCATTGTTATGTAACGAGAAATATATTTCCAGATGAAGTTTTAATTCTATATTGAGATTTCCAGGCACTAAAACTTTCCCCTACTACCTTCCCATTTCTCATTCTACAAGAGAAATTATTAGAAATACATTTTTAAAAAACATTTCAGATATTTGGAGTAGTTTCAACAAACCCCATATTAGGTAGATAGGTTTAAGAAAGGAAAAAAAAAAAAAGGTAGGACTAAGAAAGCTCAAACTAATGGCTTCCTTAAACTAGAACCATATATCTCAATGAGAAACGCTGGTCACATACACGGACAGCCCTCCACTAAGAGGTATTCAAGGCATGCAATCAGCAAAATAGAGCTGGACTGGCCAGAGAGACGGACAGAAGTTAGAGAAGGATGAAAAGAGAGAACAAAATGAGCCTCAGGGACAGGGAACAGAACCATTTCAGATACACGAGTATACAATACCAGGAAATAAACTGCTGATGGGATAAAGAGAATATAGATCAAGGCCTTATATTGATACTTACAATTGTACTTGATACTTGTGCTTGAGTATTTTTAGCCATTTTTTACTTGTGGTATAAAATACTATGGCTTGCATGAATCAGCCTTAGCTCTGCTGATCTTACTTTATATTGCTTAAGTTAGAGTCCCAGAGAAAGGAGGTTTTTCTTTTCCAAATATTGTACCTACTGAAAATCAAGAAGTGTGAAATAGTAAACAAATGACTCTAACTTCCAGCTCTGTATCAGAAATGAAGATTCCATCAACACAGGTTCACTGGGGGCGCTGAGGATAATCCATGCTGTCTCACTTCACACTAAGTCTGGTACAGTTCTTTGGGCAAAATTAGAGACACATACTTTTTTCTTTGGTTTTAGTTTGTTTTGTTTTATCAGCATAATGGACCGAATATGTGAAAAAATGACAAAATTAGAGATAATGAGGACACATAGAATAAAAGAAGTTTCTTTGTAATGAAAACATTTTTAAAAAACATTGTTTTCTGTGTCAATAAGATAAGTTTTTCAATGTAATTGATAACTCTGTAGAAAGTAGAAATTACCAAAATTTCAAAAAAAATTATAAAAAGAGAATGACTAAATTATTGTAGCTAGACTAGACAGGAGAGAGCTGCCTACAAAGGCAAGGTAGTAAGAGAGAGGCAAGGTAGTAAGGGGCCAGCTGCTCAGGTTTGCCAGTCATTGAACAAGAGACTGACGATCAAAGAGAAATACAGCTTATCAATTTATTAAACAAATAAGACTAGTGAAATAATAAGAAATATATAAATGACTATATTGTACATTAAAAATGATACAAAATGTCAACGTCCATTGTGGTTATGATGGAATAGTTTGTATTCAGCTAACATTCCCAAAACGAAAAAGCAAAAAAGCCATTAAAATTTTACAAATTTTGTGGAAATGCATTAGAAATTGGTAACGCAACTATGGCTTAAGATGAAGCTTACTGAGATGATCTCAATTTTTTGCCTCATCTTTCCCCTCAGGACAATGGTTAATTATTGGAAGATGGCATGAAATCAAGAGTTAGACAACAAGTTACTAACATTAGAATATATTACAGAGTTATCAGTAACTCACATAGCCAGAAAGGCCAAAAAAAAAAGAAAGAAAGAAAAGAAAATCTGTGGTGCTATGACAGCCTGGATTTGAAGTGATTAAAATCCAGAGAGAAAGTAGACTCAGAGAAGTAAGCTCGACACTGGATATGGTTTTCCCAAAAAGACGCTTATGTATTCCAAAAGGGCTAAGGTAACTAAACATCAAACCACAACTGTCATGCTGCATAGCTTGGGAATCAAAAGTTATGTTTCAGGTCCCAGCAATGAGTGTCTATCTTAAGAAATCTCCAGCTCTCAGTTTGAAACCTTTCAGAGCTATAAACTGGGAGTGGAAAAATTAGAGAATAATCATAAAGATTGTCATATATTCTGGCTTTGTGTCCTTACCCAAATCTCATCTTGAATTGTAATCTGAATTGTAATTCCCACATGTTGGGGGGAGAGACCTCATGGAGTTTATCAAATCATGAGAGTGGTTCCCCCATGCTGTTGTCATGATAATGAGTGAGTTCTCATGAGATCCGATGGTTTTATAAGGGGCTTTTCCCTCATTCTCTTTTCCTGCTGCCCTGTGAAGAGGTGCCTTCAGCCATGACTGTAAGTTAACTGAGGCCTCTCAGCCAGGCAGCACTGTGAGTCAATCAAATCTCTTGTCTTTGTAAATTACTCAGTCTCGGGTACAGGAGCATGAGAACCAACTAATATAGATTGTAACTCCACCAGAGTCAATTCAGACTACAATCAATTCAGTCTCTGATTGAGTTGAACTATCTGCTCCTCTGCTTCCTGCTGGAGAACATGGTAAATCTTCTCTGCAGGAAGATAACATTATTCAAAGTATATTCCATTTTTTATACAGATGTCTATTAATTTAACCCAAGGTTGACAAGCATGCCTAAGAATAAAACTAAAAGGAAATACAATAAAAGAAATCATAAGTGACAAAGGTGTTGAAATTTTAGTCATGAACTTTAAAATAACTGTAATTAAGATCATTTTTAAAATGTATGACAAGATGGAAAGTTTTACCAGAGAACTAGAATCAATAAAAAAGAATAAAGTGGAAATTCTAAAACTGTAGTGATTGAGCTTAGGAACCGAATAAGCTGGATAATGCCAAAAGTAAGATTAGTGTGTTGGTCTGTGTGAGTTTATGGAATATATCCCAATATAAACATGAAGATGAAAGAAAAAGGATGAGCAGCACACAAAGATTGTAAGGTCTACCATAAATGCAATTTTATTCACAGAAGGAGAATATATAAATAATAGGGCAAAAGCAATTTTTGTGAAGACAATGGGCCTAAAATTTCATAACTCATAAAATATATTCTCATATAGGAAGTTCTAAGAACTCCAAGCAATATAAATGTAAGAAAATTCATTTAGCTACATTATAACATAACTGATCAAGGAGAATAAGGAAAGGAAAAAAAAGTGTTTTTAAATCTTAAAAATATTGAGAGAAACAAGGCATTACAACCAAAGGGGCAGCAACAAGACTGAAAGCTTACTTTTCAAGAGAAATGATGAAAACCAAAAGATAGTAAGTTGATGCTTTTAATGTGCTGGGGAAAAACAAAAACAAATACTACCAGCCTCACCTCTACAGCTACCAAAAATAGTCTTTAAAAGTGAAAGCAAATTGAAGACATTCCAATCCAAACATAAACTGAGAAAATACGTTGTCAGCCAGACCCACACTGAAGACATACCACAGTAAAGAGAAGCGTTTGGATGGGAAGAAAATGATACCAGAAATGCAAAACATAACGAACATCAATAAAAGAGTAAATATGTGGTAAATAAATCATATCTAATTTTCCATTTATAGATATTTTATACATGCTATGATAAAAATTTTAAATTCCTCTTTGCAAGAAAAACAGGGCATAAACCAATATCACCACACATTGCAATACAGGTTTGGTGAAGTTACACAGATGCTGCAATGGACACAAGAGGAGAGCTCCCTTGCCTACTTGAGATTGCGGAATAGAGGAAAGTCTTCCCCTAACGAGAGATACTTTGCTGAATCCCAACAGATTCATATAATAGAACATGGAGAAGAAAAAAATGATATGATGGGTGGGTGTTAATTGAGAAACATTTAGATGAACAACCATCGAACACATACATGATTTATTATTCAGTCACCAATTTTAAGAATTCATTTTCCCAGCCACAAAAAATTTTCCTCTGCTTACTAGTTTTGTCTTATAGTTCATTCCTATTAGTGTTCTTAAAAATATCAAGGTATTAAAAAAGACAACGATGATATAATGTGTAAGAATTGAATTATATTATATGGAATGAAAGTCATAATGAAATTTCTTTCAAATTAATTATACATTTTATACTTAACACTTTATACTAGATATTTGAGGCCATCAAAAGAGCAAAAACCATTAAAGCAAAAGAAAAGTTAGAGAGTAAGAATATCAAGAGAAGCTGAATAATGCTTCTATCTGAAAGTAATTTTACTTTCTGCTTCTTCTTCATGATGCTTGCCGAACAGACCCAGCAATAACTGGTAAATGGAGTAATTTTCCTAAATGAATGCTTAAAATTCTTGACAAATAAAGTGGATTCTGTTAATTAAAATCCTAATTGTTCTTGAAAGTGATAAAGACAATACTCAACCTTTCTAAAAGAATATGCCAGCAACATATATCTCCTTTAGCAGACCATGTGCGAATTACTTATTCAATAACTATTGATTAAATGTTTTAATCCCTATGCAGATTCAAATGATAACTATGCACCCAATCAATTCTTGCTTGTAGCCTCCCTGGGAGCAGATGTTAGAATTCTGTTTATATGAGTTTAGGTACAACCTAAAAAGGCTTTTACTCTTCTTGTAACTTTCAAGGAGGACTGAAGGTTATTGCGATTATCTTGTTTCCCTCAGCTCGCAGTCTTTTACATCCAACTCCCTACACCTAATGCTAAACAGGCAAAATCTCTCAAATTGTGTCTCAAATGTCAAGAATAAGAAAAACAATCTACTCAAAATTATTTTTTCCCTTTAGCAGAGTCACAGATGACTTCCAATTATAATTTTTGTTATTAATCTTCCTATTCAGATATCTATTAAATAGGAGAAAAAAACTCCTAAAATTAAAATTATATTCTAGCCAAGTACATTCTCTGTTCTGTAGAGCATGTGTCCTAAATTTTCTATTGTTTCTTCTCCTGAAGAACTGAACTTGCAATCTAGAATGCACAAAATAGTTTTTCTTGATGATAACCCTTAATCATAAAACAATAATCACCAGTGTTGCTACTTTTATTTTGCAATCAAGGCTCAACTTAAAAGTAATTTCATGTTAAATAAATATAATAATGTAATAAATCA
The DNA here is from genome assembly GCA_036589455.1 of Ateles fusciceps. Lineage (NCBI taxonomy): Eukaryota > Metazoa > Chordata > Mammalia > Primates > Atelidae > Ateles > Ateles fusciceps. The sequence goes on along the minus strand of JAZHEH010002703.1, from coordinate 1,792,261 downwards.
GTACATTTACCATAACCATTAACCCAACAAATATATATAAATTAAAAACAATCTTTCTCTACATCCTATGTTAATACTCTGGCATATATCTTTTGTACCTTTATCTATGCTCACTCAAAAATATTTACACATATATAAAATCATATAATTCTCTCTTTCAAATGTGAGGTTATGTGGACTAAGCTGTCCAAGATTTCTGCATGCACACCCAGAACCTTCAGTATTACATCTGTATGTAATTTGGTGGTCTCTTTATTCATTGTACCAAAAGTTTCAAACTCTTTTTTGAATTTCAAATCTCCACTAGTCATCTAAAGGGAAAAATACAAGTTCATATTTATTGGCATTTATTTAATGAAAACAAGTTGAGATGTTTTCTTGTATTTACTGGAGTACCACCAATACTTTTAGGCAGAGCACTGACATGATTTCATCTACGTCTTAGTGGGATATATTTGTTAGAAAAGGGAGTATCTATTGCAAGAAAGATGAGACATTAATATGGCTACATTGAGTGACAAGTCATGATATGGTGAAGGCCAGGCCAAGTAGGGTAAAAGCTATGGGAATGAAGAACAAGAGATAATAGATATTGTCAGAGAGGAAAAGATGAAGGACAAACATGAGGGTTTTAGATTCTCAGTTTGGTGTTTATAGTGATACAGTTCAACAAGCTAAGGAATATAGAATGGAGATTGGTTTTGAAATGCAAATTGAGGCCCTGTATATGTTGTATTTGAGGCTTCTATGGAGCGTCCAGTGAATAGTGACTTACGAGGAAATGCAAAATTATATAATTATCTCTTCTTCTCCAACACTTAACGTTTTAGCTTAAGTATTTTCCAAGTTTGCCTTATATTCTTCACAGTTTTGGTTTATGTCTGATGACATATTATACAGAGTAATAACAAAATTTACATTTTAAAATTGTTGGACATTTGGACAGCTTCCAGTTTTTTTCATAGTAAAAAACTATCGGATATCTTAATATATATAACATTTTCTTCTTTTAATTACTTTTTCAGAATATATATTCCCAGAACTAAAACAAGTTTATTTACCCAAATCATATGAATATTGAAAGTCATTGTCCAAAATGTTTTTAAAAATCTTTTATACGTACAAGTATGTGTGTGTGTATATATTTGTGTATGTGCATAGTGTGTGTGCATATATGTATACACACACATGAATATACACAGTTGGCTCTATGTATCCTGACTCCTGCACCTATGGATTCAACCAACCACAAATTGAGAATATTAGGAAAAAAAATGGCATCTGCACTCAAAATGTGCAGAGGTTTTTGTCATTATTCCCTTAACAATATAGTATAAAAACTATTAATATTGCACTTACATTATGTTAGCTATTATAAGTAAGTAATCTAGAGATGATTTAGAGTATATAGGAGGATATGGCATAGGTTGTATGAAAATACTATACCACTTTATGAATTTTGGTATCCATAAGAGGCCCTGGAACCAATCCCCTGCTACCTTCACCTCTCTCTTTCTCCCTCTTTCTCTCATTCTCTCTAGCTACACACACACATATATATATATATATATATATATACATATATATATATATACTTTGATAAATTCTTTCTCTCTCTCTCTCTCTCTCTATATATATATATTCTCTCCACACATATATACACACACACATACGTATATGCATTTGAGATGCTTAAAATACAAATATATATAGGTAAATATACATATAGATATATATACATAACTTAAAAATATTTGATATTAAATACTGATGCTTTATTCTGGAGCATAAAGCGGGTCTCCAAATAACTATGCACATACAGATATAGGTTCCAGGACCACATAGATTTCAAGAAAAAAAAATGTAATGAAGCATTTCAAGATCCCTTTTTACTAACCAATTTATAGCTCCTCTTGCAAAATGATGAATAAAGAGAAAACAAGTGCAAAACAGCAGTTTACCTACTTCAGCTACTGAGTGCCGTATGTTCTCCTTTCCCTCTGCATGGACTTCCTCAGAGGCAAATTAACAAAATCACAGGTGCCTTCTGGAAAAAGTGATTAGACTATTCAGAACTCCCTTGTGTTCTCTCAAAGGCAGTTTAAAGTTAACTGAACATTCCACTATATTGTCAGATTTACAATTGATTCCAGTTTCCAGTGTGCAGCATATTCGATAGACTGCTGGAAAACAGATACCCCTTTCACTCGGCATTTGATTCTGAAGAAAATCCATAAGAGGAAAGCACATCAGCTGCAACAAGAACATTACAATTCCAGTGGTTGGTTTCAAAGATGGTTTTTAATGTGATACACCCTGGAAATAAGGGACTGGAATTAAATGATCTTTGTCTCATACCACACTATTCCTGTACATACTTCTACCAATTTTTTTTCATTCTTCTAAGCTGGAATTAAAATCACCTGACCAGAGACTTTTTCTGCTCTCCTTAAATGGCTTCCAGATTCACTCCTTATTATTCAAGCCAGTTTAGTTGTTGGTGGCATAAGACACTTTGTGATTATATATTCATTTTTGCTTACTTGTTATTTCTCTGTAATTTCCACTATTCGTAATCTCCTTGAGAGCAGAAACTGTGTAGATTTCTTACGCAAAATAATTCCAGTTCTGAACCAAGTATCTGACACATAGTAGATATTTTTAAATATCTGGTTAATGAATAAACTAAGTAAATAAAACCATAAGTAAAACTCACAAGAACCAACCCCAGATTAGAAAACATCTTCCATTTGACAGCAGTATTTTTGGCTACCTAAGTAAAGAATATCTGTTCATTTGAAAATATTTCAATTTATACATTGATATAGTAGTTATTTTCAAGAATGGCATATACTCTTAAACTTTAAGGAACCTTAGAATCAAAGGTGATAATTCTATGTTAAACAACAATTACACCAAAACCTAAAATGCAAAAAAAAAAAAAAAAAAAAAAAATTACAAGTTAAGACATGGCAACTTGAACCTACACCTTACGGGAAACGGCATTAGATTTCCATAGAGAAAACAAAGCTGATCCTTCCATACGTGTCTACTGTAAAACTCAAACAGAGTGATGGATGTGAAGATAAATGACATGAATATAGATACCGAAAGTCAACATATATCATCTGTAATCTTTTCTATGTTCAATTAGTGTAACACTTATTAATTAATTGCCCAATACATGTAATGCTCTGTTCTAGTCATTTGTAATACAATTACATGACAAAAATTTCCATTAAATATATAAGCATGATTAGTGTAAATAGTGCTACATACTTTGAGGAACATGGCCTAATGAAGATAAACAGGGATTGAGAGAGGAGAGATTTTTTTAAAAAACAGAGTAATGAAGAAAGACCTTATTGAAGAGGTAACATTTAAACTAGGTCTTGAAAGATAATGAGGCAACACTGTCAAGTTTTGATGGAAGAGTATCCCAGGCATAGAAAACGTACAAAGGCCAACTTTGGAAATAGGTTGTAATATTAATAATTAGACTTGTTGAGAGATGATAAAAAATTATAAATGTAATTAAGCACCACTAACTTACTAAAAAACATCACATTTATCTTTTGCCACTACTGCCCTAGAATATTTTACTTCAGTAGTTCTTTTTTTTTGAGACAGAGTCTCACTCCGTCACCAGGCGCCAGGCTGGAGTGCAGTGACGCGACCTGGGCTCACTGCAACCTCCGCCTCCTGGGTTCAAGCAAGTCTACTGCCTCAGCCTCCCGGAGTAGCTGGGACTACAGGCGTGCGCCACCACACCCAGCTAATTTTTTTGTATTTTTAGTAGACACGGGGTTTCACCATATTGGCCAGGATGGTCTCAATCTCTTGACCTCATGATCCGCCCGCCTCGGCCTCCCAAAGTGCTGGGATTACAGGCGTGAGCCACCGCGCCCGGCTACTTCAGTAGTTCTAACGTCTTTTCCTATAACAATGTTTGCATTAAAGACAAAGAATTGCTAGGAAATCCCAACTGAAATTTCAAGTGGAGTCAAATAAAAGATCCATAGCTAAACATTTTATTTCTTTACAGCTGAAAAAAACCTGAAAAGGTCATGCAATCTCTATGACTCAAATACCTGAACAAAATCAAATACAATCTATCACATTTTATAACTTTTCTAATGTAGTTTGAATGAAATCACATTCGACAAGGTTAGAGATTTTTGTGCCAGAGCCACAGTCATTGTTTTGTATCAAAATCAAACCATGGGATGTAAAATTAGGATTTCGGTCCTTACTGTAGTTTTGAAAATTTTATCATTCTTAAAAAGGTCTTTAACACCAAGGGTTAATGTTACATAACTATTGAGGGGATTTTATTCACCAAACGAGATAAATAATTTAGCAAATATTGCTAATTTCATTATTCAAGTTTGTAGCTCTCTCATGCCTTAAATGATATTCACAACCTACAAAGAAAAGAACATAGAACGTATACCACCAGTTCTCCTAAAACAAAATAAATTCTTTTCACCTGTATTATGCTTACAATAAAGAATTTTGCTGAAGTGTTAAGCTATTTTTTTCTTACTTTTAAAATGTGCAGTAGCCTTGAGCTCCAGGTCTTATTAGCCATTGGTCAAGAACCTGATATGAATTTTGCATTGTAAATAGACAAGAGAAAGTAATACAACTCATTGTCGTCCAGGTATAATATATAGATGGATTATTCAGATGAAATTGTAAAGTAACAATTATTTCTAAGAGTACTTTTGAAAAGAAGGAGGGAAGAAGTCCTTAGGTAGATTAGCACTAGCTCTGAGCCAACATCTATGCCAGGCTCTGAGCATAGAGGAAGGATCCAGTACTTGCCAAATATTCCCTTCACTACCACTATTTAATTTTAAAATTAATTTTACTATGTTAAGAAGAGGTCAGCCCTTATGACACCTACAGAATGATGTATGTCATAGTTAAAAGGTATACTTTTCATTAACCACAGAAGTAGCAGTATATGGTAACCGAAGAACTTTGAGCAGAAACCTGGTGTATTAGCTCTGGCTGCCCTAACAAAATACCACAGCATGGGTGGCTTAAACAATAGAAATTTGTTTTCTCACAGTTCTGGAGACTAGCAGTTCAAGATGAAGGTGCCAGCAGAGTTGGTTTATTGTGAGCTCTTTCTTCCTGGTTTGCAGATGGCTGCCTTCTCTCTGTGTCCTCACGTGACTTTTCTTCTGTGTATTTTTTTTTCCTGATGTTCATATAAGGAATTTAGTACTTTAGGATTAGGACCTCACTCATGACTTTGTTTAACCTTTATTACCTTCTCAAAAGTCCTATCTTTAAATATAGTGACATTGGAGGTTAGTGCTTCAACAAATGGATTTTGGGGTCTGGGGCAAAATTAATTTCATAACACTTAGAGAACTTGATGTTTTCTTTTGTTTATAATACCGTCTTACTTGGAAGATCTTTCCCTCTTTACGCCCCTTGTTTTTCTTTCTTTTTCTTTTTTTCACCTGTAAAATGAAGTTGAAGTACATGATCTCTATGTATCTGACAAAAGAAACCTGGCTTTTTCTCTGAAAAAACAAATTTAGTGACCACTATTTCAAGTAATAAATAAGACAAAAATGATTCCCTGCAGAACTTGAGTACTAGAATTATTTATAATTATTAACTATAATATTTAGTGTTTATTTTATTCTAATAAATTGTCTCCTAAATTGTCTTAATCCACAGAGAAAATACAAACTAAAAGCTTGTTTTAAAAGACACTCCATGAGCCTGTAATCGACTTCTCTCAATCTCAAAAACCAACATCTTAAATAATGCATCATGAAGTAAAGCTAACAATGCATTCAAAGATCCAGCCTATTTAAACATTTCAGACAGAATATTGTTGACATGATGGTTCATCATAAAACATTAATATGGTAAATGCCTAGGGAACTTATTAATGCATACACGCCAAAATGTTAATTAATTAAAATGAATATATTTAGTAAAACCATTATTAGCCATGCCCAGCAATTTAGGCAAAGAAAGAATTAGGTCCTGTTAACACTGCTGCCTGATGAGTAGAACACTGGATTAATTATCAAGAATCACAGACAGATTGTTGTTGTTTTTACATACTACTTATAAAGTCAGATTTCTGGGCACAATACATATGAACTTCTGGTATAATGTTGGGGTGTCGGGTCATTAAGCATGATTGTTTTATCTGCAATCCAGGCTTTACATGAAAACGCAGTACATATTCTAGCATGAAGTAAGGTAGGAACGGAGGCAGAAATAAGATTAAGGTTCAGAGACTGGAAAGGAGGTACACAGAAAATGACGAAAATGAATCGAAGAGCTGCCAAACCCACTCCCATCACTCCTTTTAACTACAAATGCAGCAGCTGTCTTCTTGGGATGTTTGAAATATTCTCCTTCAGCCTCTGACAAAGAACATTAGGTGTCATAATTTTGCTAATATATGCTCATGACTTTGCTTCCTGAACTTAAATAGCACATTCCAGTCTATAATTTCAACTAAGAGCAAAATGAACAAGAGCCCCATAGACTCAATCCTTACCCTTTAGAAGCTGGTAATTGGAAAAAGTGGCCATAATGAAGAGCCCAAAAGAGGAAAATGTAATTAACCAGTAGCTCTGTATAGAGTCTAATTTGATTTTCTTGGCTGGTTAGCTCAGCTGGTTGAAGTGAGGTGTTAATGAAGTCAAGATTGCAAGTTCAATTGCCATATGGGCCAGTTAGTTTCACTCAATTCTATGGCTACTGACCAAATGAGTTCTGTTGGTCACAAGAGGAAGTAGGCAAGAAAGAATGGTTTAGAGAAAATCTATTAATACCACTATCAAACAAACTCAAAGCACTACTGTCAAGGCAGGGTTGCGGTGAGGGCTACGTTTTAATTATTTAAAATTGAGAAAATGTAAAATTCTGAGAAGTGAAAATTGAGACAAAAATTCAGACTTTCTGAACATTATAATTAGTGTCCCTTAGCAAATCAGAAGTTTGTCTGATAAATATATTTTAGTTGCTTCTTAACTGAGTTCTCAGACATCTATATTCAAATATGACTGGGAATATGGATTTCAGCAGAGGTGGATTAGGTATATGAGATGAGAGAGATTCACTACAGAAAGAGAAACAGTCTTTAGGGCTGACTGGGGAGGAAGGCAGAAATAAGGAAAATAAGGTTGGTAATAGAAACACAATGTTAAAAACAGGAAATTGCTTCATCATTTACTCAATCTGAAATAGCTCTAGTGTCTAGACAGACTCATCCAATCTTATGATTGGGCTCTAATCTCCTCTTAGAACTGTGATCCATTTTAAGTTAGGTAAAGGTAAAGTCCTAAACAAACCCTGGCTTAAAACAATTACAAATAGTGCAAAGTACATCTACATACCTGCCTTAGCCCCAGGGAAAATTTGCAGGCAATTCCTCTTTATCCTAAGATCTTAAAACCACAGACACATCTACAACTGAGTGCTGTCATACTTACCACATATGTAACAGCGATAGTCATTTTGTTATAGGAAACAAACATGTCTGGAACTGTTTTATAATACACCCAGAGAAAGAGTTTGAGCTAAATTAGCTTGCTAGCAAATGCTTATCATAATGACACAGCTGATAAAGAATCTGGAGTATGTTTATTGAAAAAGTCAGCTCTGGGGGAGAGGAGCGCGTTCTTTAACAACCAAGAGCACGTATGCAACACCATTTGCAGTTCATCTGTTCCCCCCTTCAATCCACAAATCTGGTTCCTCTCCTGTTTCTATCCCTACTTCAGCCACAAAGAAAATCATTCGTATCTTTGGTTTTTCCATTCTTAAGGAAAACAAGGCCTTTCTGGCATGTTTCGGAAAATCCCAGGTAAAAGTTATATTTGTAAAGTTCTACAGCTTGCCTGAAAATTCTGAGGACTCTTATATTTCTCTGTGGGAAGCAGGGAACAAACCAAGCACAATTTCCCCTCCTCAGTTTCTCCTGATAAGCAACTTTTGATAGAAACTAGTAAGGAACATTTGGTAGAAAATTAAAGACCTAATTCTCTATTTGACATTATATGAGTAAAAAAAAGTAGCATACTATTAGGTTTCTTTTGAATGGTGATTCATTCTAGAATTCAGCCCCAAACTTTTTTTTACTCTCCTCTTCAAACTTTTCCTTTTATAGTAAATAGCAGAGACAAAAATGTTTCTATTGGGTAGTGTGAGAGAGAAGAGACGCACAATTAACTAGTGGTCTGTTCAGTTACAGGAAAGATGCCTGAACAGCATTCTGTTATCTTGCAATAATAGGGCCATTTATGAGCGTCACATTTTCATTTTCAGCTGTGTGTTCATTTTAATTACTTTCATTTGAATACCCAATCTTAACTTTTTCCCCTACACATGCCTGGCTAATCAAAATGCTTGATTTATTAATATTGAACAGAGTTACAGCACTTTATTAATAAACTAAATTTCAGCAACTAGATCTAGTAAGGCAATTACAAATACTACGGCCAGCTAGAATGATACTTTAAGTGCTTTGGAAATGTCAGATGAAAACTGTTGTTAAACCAGACAAGCACCAGTGACAGCTAATAGTAGTGCTCTCATGCCCCCTATTGGTCAGTTACTTGAGCATCATATTGAAGCTAAGTCATTTTGTGACCAGAGGAAAAAATATCCAATGTTGTCTCTTGAATGTGGTTTGTATCATAAACTAAAAGGTATTTACACACACACACAAACACACACACACACACGAATGTATCTCTCTGGTTTCATGTTTGAATTGAAGCTAAAAAAAAAAGTGAGATTTAAGAGAGGGTGAATTTTGCATTGGGTGTGAAAAACTCCCACATCCACTTATATTCACAATTGGTAAGTTCCATCCATGTACTAACTATTTTCTCATCAGATGTTAACCTTTTGGTCTAGTGAAAAGGGCACGAACTTTTAAACTAAGTAGTCCTGAGTTTGAATCAGGGGAATTTATCTTCCTTATCCAATGCATTAAACCATGTAAACATGGAAAATTATTTTTAATCTTGAAAATGATTTGGGTTATAATTATTATTACACATTGTTGTTTTGAAGATTTAAAGATAAGTAGTTTGTCTGAAAGTGCCTACTAAGCATATATTAAATGCTAAGTCAATGTTAGGGTTTTTTTGTTTTTTGTTTTTTGTTTTTTACAACTCTCTGTTATAGACATTACCTGTATCCCATTTTGTAGATAGAATTGAGGTTTAGGCAGACAGAAAAAAGTGGCCAAGCTTTTGTAGCTAGTAAATGATAATACAGGCATGAAAACCCAGAACATTTTGCTTCTAATGCAAATATATTTTGTGATATTGTTTATATAATTTCATCATAACTCAGTGTTACAAAATCAGGTCTATATAAGCTACTCTACTTGATTTACATCTTATAAAATTTAATAAGAAAAATGCAGAAAAAGGAGGAGTGGTCTTATTTTAAACGTGTCCTGGACAAGATTCTAATAAAGATTTGACTTGTATTATAAAAAATAAAATCAGAGTATTCTCAAAATAATCACTGACTATTCTCAAAGATTATGCTAAAAGATTAATTATTTGACAGCAATTTATTCTTTGTGAACGTAATACACCATCTCTTTGCATTTTGCTGCTACTTCTCCTGTTAGAAATACCAGCTTTCAGGAAGATCTTGTGGGTTTTCATATCTACTCTATAAATGAATAAAAAATAGTTCTTACAGATTTTACCACATGGATGTCTATAAGCAGAATTAAATATTAATGTAAGTACAGATGTTTAATTACCAAGTAGAACTGATAATATTCTCAACACAAGACACCTCAAATAATTTGATTTTTTGAACACTAAAAATTTATTTTATACCCATAAATTATCTGTCATCTTTCATTTAGTAATTGGTCAGACTTTTAAAATAATATAATCAGAAATGTGTTTGTGTTTTCCACCAGTGCTTAGATTGCAAATTATTCAAAATTATTTCAATCATGTCCAAATATACTAATTTTTATAACAAAAGAGAAGCCACATATGTGAGCAATTAAATACACACTTGTTTCTATTTTAGGGTAATCTGGAAAAGCATAGTGACTTAAATATCTGCCCACTCATGTAATTTCCTGGGTAGATCATAAATCAACGTTAATAAGGCCAAAACATAAATTTTTGATGAGTCTGGAATTTGCACATATATGTTTAATAATGAATCATTGTAGGTCATCTTTATCAGCAAAGACATGTGCCATTACAATTGTATTAACCTTAGTGGAAAGTGCTAAGTTAAGGTCATACAAGTCCATTAAGCTCTGTCGAATGGGATAAACTAAAACAAATAATTATATACTGGTACTACAATGTTGTGTTGGATACAGAGTTACATCATTCTTGTAAGTTCATTTCTTGATTCATTCACTAACAAGTATTTACTGGCAAAAGACAACTAGGTTTAAATCCGATTAACTACTTGCTAACTAACAGGCATACAGCAACTACCTCATAGCTTCAAATCTCTCTTGTCTTTAAATTAGTGATAAAAAAAATGCCCAACTTCACAAGATTGCTGTAGAATTCAAAATACAGTAAAAGTGTCATTTAATATCTCTGCAGTAAACATTATCTAGTCTAAACATGAGCTTTTTTCTTAACTGGGCAAATCATTTCACCTCTCTATAAAGGGTTTCCTGAACCCTTTATTGGACAAGAATACATTTTACATCCTATCTAAATCTAACCTTTGATATTACTGCAAATCCACCATGCCTAAATGGCAGAACTAGATATTAGGATATTGTTCCAGATTCTTCTCTTCAATGGATCTTTCTAAAATAAAATATGTTTCAAGCTTATTCTATAATTTTAACAAAAGTATATAGTGTGTGGAAACAGATAATGTTTTTTAAAAAAACCTTTATATTAAGTTCAGGGGTACAAGTTCAGGTTTGTTACACAGGTAAACTTGTGTCTTGGGGGTTTGTTGTATAGATTATTTTGTCACCCTGGTATTAAGCCTGATCCTCTCCCTACTCCAACTTCACCCTCCAAAAGGCCCTGGTGTATGTTGTTCCCCTGTATGTGTCCATGTGTACTCATCGTTTATCTCTCACTTATAAGTGAGATTATCCAGTATTTAGTTTTCTGTTCCTGTGCCAGTTTGCTAAGGATAAGGGCCTCCAGCTCCATCTATGTCCCTGCAAAGGATGTGATTTCATTCTTTTTTTATCAGTGCATAGTATTCCATGGTTTACATAACTACATATTCCTTAGTCTATCATTGATAAGTGTTTAGGTTGATTCCATGTCTTTGCTATTATGAATACTGCTGCAATGAACATACACATGCTGTGTCTTTATAATAGAATAATTTGTATTCCTTTGGGTATATATCTAGTAATGGAAATGCTGGGTCAAATGATATTTCTGTCTTTAGATCATTGAGGAATCACCACACTGTCTTCCACAATGGTTGAGCTAATTTACACTCCCACCAGCAGTATTGAAGCGTTCTTTTTCTCTACAACCTCACCAGTATCTGTTATTTTATTGACTTTTTAATAATAGCCATTCTGACTACTGTGAGGTTTCTCATTATGGTTTGGATTTGCATTTCTCTAATGATCAGTGATGTTGAGCTTTTTTCATGATTGTTGGCTTCATGTATGTTTTCTTTGAAAACAGTCTGTTCATGTCTTTTGTCCACTTTTTCATGGAGTTTTGTTTTTTCTTTTAATTTGTTTAAGTTTCTTATAGATGCTGGATATTAGACCTTTGTCAGATGGATAGACTGCAAAAATTTTCTCTCATTCTGTAAGTTGTCTGTTTAGTCTGTTGATAGTTTCTTTTTCTGTGCAGAAGCTCTTTAGTTTAATTGGATCCTATTTTTTTTCTTTTGTTGTAATTGCTTTTGGCATCTTTGTCATGAAGTCTTTTCCCATGCCTATGTCATGAATTGTATTGCTTAGGTTCTCTTTCAGGGTTTTTATCGTTTTGGGTTTTACATTTAAGTCTTTTATCCATCTTGAATTAATTTTTGTGTATGGTATAAGAAAGGGGTCCAGTTTCAATCTTCTGCATATGGCTAACCAGTTATCCCAGCATAATTTATTGAATAGGGAATCCCTTCCCCATTGCTTGTTTTTGTCAAGTTTGTGGAAGATCAGATAGTTGGATGTGGTCTTATTTCCAGGTTCTCTATTCTGTTTCATTGGTCTATGTGTCCATTTTCGTACCAGTACAATGCTCTTTTGGTTACTGTAGCCCTATAGTATAGTTTGAAATTGGATAGCTTAGTTCCTCCAGCTTTATTATTTTTGCTTAGGATTGTCTTGGCTATTTGGACTCTTTCTTGGTTTCATATGAATTTTTAAATAGTTTGGAAACAGATAATGTTTTAAAAAATCCAGTCAAGGCTTTAGCTTCATTCAATTATTCTCTTCTACTTACAATAAATTTTCCATATATAAATTATTATTATTATTATTATTATTATTATTTTGGCAGGGTCTCACTTTGTCACTTAGGCTGGAGTGCAGTGGCATGATCTCTGCTAACTGCAGCTTCTTTTTCCTGGGCTCAAGCGATGGTCTCACCTTACCCTCCTGAGTTGCTGAGACTACAAGCACATGCACCCATGCCCAGCTAATTTTCTGTATTTTGGGTAGGAAAGAAGTTTTGCCATATTGCTCAGGCTGGTCTTGAACTCCTGGCCTCAAGTGATCATTCTTCTTCAGCCTCCCAAAGTGCTGAGATTACAGGTGGGGAGCCACAGTGCCCAGCCCTTAAGTGTATCTTAAGATGTTTCTTAACAGTGCATAAACAACATGAAAGGAAGAAATGTAAATAAAAAGCATCTAGTGTTGTTTGAAAATGCCTCCTCCATGTAGTAACCTTGAAATAAATTTTGGTACATGCTTAAATATGATAAAAAGAAAAAATCTTTAATAAACATAAAAGCAGACCGAGCACCATGTCTTACGCCTATAATCTCAGCACTTTCAGAGTCTGAGACCAGCAGATGGCTTGAGCCCAATTGTTTGAGAGTTGTCTGGGCAACATGGCGAAACCCCATCTCTACAAAAATACAAGAAATTAGCCAGGGGTAGCGGCATGTACCTGTAGTTCCAGATACCCGGGAGGCTGAGGTGGGAGGATCACCTGAACCTGGGAGGTCCAACTTGCTGTGAGCCATGATTGCACCTGACTGAGGGAGTGAGACCCTGCCTCAAAATAAATAAATTAATTAAATAAAATGAAAAAGTAAAGCGACTGGACAGTAATATCATAAACCTGAGAATGTTTTACTCACAAAAATCACCCTATAAACAGTTGTTCCTAAGATGGTGTATTTTCCTCACTGAAAGCTATGTCTTATTTTTTTATTGATAACTAGTGCAAGTGCTAATGATTAGAGAAATAGAAAGAAATGAATAGAGTGTTATACAATTTTTTAAACCGTGTAGGAGTCTTAATTTTGAGGGTCTTTAGGTTGCATTGAAGAACTCTGGAAATAGTTTTGACAGAGGTCAAAACTATTCTTCTTTGTGTCTTCTAGGCCAAGCAAGCCAAAACTTGTCAGATTCCATGATTGTACAGCATTCAAATGTGCTGACAAATTCTCAGGAAATGATCCTTCCTAAAGTTGCTTTACTGAGGGTCAACTAAAGTAAAGAAGAAGTATGTTGAATGTCAGTTCCTTTAGTCGGGCCCACCTCTTAATGGTAAAATAGCTTTGATAGGCTGGCAGCAGGGATGCAGAAAATGAGAAAAAATAGGCAAAGATAACAAGAGTTCCTCTATCTTAATGGTTTAAGGACTTTGTGGATACTGCCCATACACTTTCAATCTTATTAAGGCCTCAGCCTCAGCCTTTCCTACAAATTTGCCTTTTTGACTTCTGTTTGCTATAAGTTGAAAAAAAAATCACACCAAAACCAGCTATCAGAGGCAGGAGGAAATGCAGCAGCATAGATGTGCAAATTCCTTCAACAAACAGAAAGCCTATGCTACAGTTTCTTCAAAAAGGGTAAGAGGAAAATGAATGTGTGGAGCTCAGAGTCTAGGATAATCAGCCAATATCAACATTATTTTATATAGGCCCACCTAACAAAATATATTGTTTTGATGATGTCAATGAATATCCAAGATTCTTTCTTTAAAATTTCCATTTCAAAGATTTAAATTTGAAACTACACCTTCCTCATCTGTTAAAACTTAGACCTTAAATAAATGCTATATAGAGTCAAATGAGGGTAAAATCAAAATGCCACCTCCTAGTATGTTGATTGATGTACTAGGAGGTGGAGATTAATTGCAACTAGAGGAGGAGATGGAAAAAGGAGGTATGACTATCAGAGTCATTTGGAGGTTTTACACAGGTATATACATGTACCCTGGAGACTTTAGGACTCACTACCATAGTGGACCACTATCTATCCCTCAGACATGTCAGAGAAAAAACTGCATTAAGCACCACAGATCCTGATCATCCTTCCAAATAACTTTTAGTTTAAACGATAGTATTATATATATCTAAAGTAAAATCTAAATTACTTTTGCAGAATGCTGTACAGTTTGCTAAAATTTTGTAAGTGTCTATAATTAGCCTGGCACTGCCTTCAGCAGCTACTCATGTCTTATCTACAAATATTTAATATTATCAAGAAGAAGAACAATAATAGGACAAAACCTCTTTATTGGGTGACAAAATGGAGTCTTAGAGAATTAGAATAGTGTATTCAAGGCCACATAGCTTGTGAAAATCAGAGACAAGTTAGGACCCAGATGTGCTTAACATCAAATTTTACACACTTTCTATTACCATAGAGGACTTCCCATCCTGGGCATTATTTGTCAATTTGACTCGAAAGTGTGATCAGAATGAGGCTCAATGTTCTCTAAAACATTGCATGGAAATGTACTCTCACTAATTTCTTCCCCTTATTTTAAATCCCTCTTAATTAATTAGGATTCACATTACTTCCATACATGTGATTTTTCTCAATTTTGCGGTAATTTTAGTCACTTGCCCTATTTTATAACAAAGCACAATGTTCCTGAAAGATCTGAATCCTTTATTAATAGGATGTTATAAGAAAACATCCTATAAGTTGGAATGTACTTTATGAAGGCAATCGTCATACTGACTTTCAAAAATTTCAGTTTCATCATTCTCATAATAAATTTCTCTACATATTTAAATAGCAATAATTGTCAATTAATTTCTCAAGTTCTATTATGCGATTGCAATATATACAGTGCAAAAAAGCTAGGTAGACAATGTGTTATAAAATAAAGGGAAAAAGGAGAGAGAGAGAGAAGTTCACACTGGTAAAGACTGGTGTTTCCAAATTCTAAAAGAAAAATGATTAGTCTTCGCAAACATTTATTTATTCTTTTAATGATTAGTCTCTGGAAACATTTATTTAGGAACTTAATAAATAAAGGAACTTAAATAAATTTACAAGAAAAAAAACAACTCCACCAAAAAGTAGGCAAAAAAGAAATATCTTCTTTAAGAAGAAGTATTTACACATTTAACTTCCAATCTACTGGAGAATGCAAAATATAAATTTTTCCTATGTTAATTAGTAAATTTTTCTCAATGTCAAAGACATTTTAATTTGGATATTTTATTACTTGTAGCCACATTTCTAGCATACTTTAGCCATGAAATCCCAAGTCTATATTTAACTATAAAGTGTTTTTTTGATATACATCAAGTTCAAAGAGAACAATCTGTGCCTGGCACAGCAGATTTGAAAGCATTCCAATATGATATTAAATGATAATGATCCAATCCTAAGAGCATACTCAACCTAAATAACTAGTTGAATGACATGCAGTTGCCTTTTTAAAATATGATATGCAGCATACTTTATACCTGGTCCTCTACCCAACTACCACATTGCATCTAGCTATCTGAAATAAAGTAGACAAGTCTTTATGTCTACCTACCTAATAATGAAAGGTAAATTCCCTTGGTATTTTGCATTTTAATTCTGACAATCTTCAAATAGAATCTCCAAATAGAATAAAAAATTCAAATTAAACACATTCAAAGAAAGAATAAAACATTTAAATCTTTTTAAAAATTTAGGAGCCCCAGAATATTATCTGGTATATTCATGTTATAACAGGAATATAACAGAATTATTTCCCGATGTGGTGGCTAAATTTTCTGGGAACAAAGCTTTAATCGAGCTTACTGTATTCATACAAAAAGATTTCTGAGAGAGAAAGGAGAAGGCATTTTTATTATTAAAATAAATGACTTTTTTTTCTAGTTATAAATTTGATTAATGGAATTTTATTTGAGAAATCTGGTCATTATTAAATAATACGGGAATTAAATCTAGATGGTGGTTGTACAACATTGTGAACATATTCATTGCCACTAAATTGTTCACTATAAAATGGTTGATTTTATGTTATGTGAATTTAACTTCAATTTTAAAAAGTGAATAAATGTTATGTTTAATTTTGAAAAATGAAGTAGCTTTACATAGACATATTATTGTTGAGTTGAAAGAAAGTTTCAGGGTTGTGTATCACATATGTACCTTATGTCTATAGACATCTTGTAGTTAGTCTTCCAACTTTCAAGCGTAGACCTTCACACACTTGAGTCTTCCTTACTGACAAAGTTTTGTTAGTAGCTGTGTACCTCATACATATCTTGTATGTATAGACATCTTGTAGTTAGTCTCCTCACTTTCAACTAAAATCCTTCACATACTTGAGTCTTCTTTAATGACAGAATTTTGTTAATGTTTCAACTTTTGGTGTGCAGAGTTAAGAGATCCCTTTTTCAGCCCAGTAGAGAGACAAGATTGATATACTTCAATTATAGACATTCTCATTCTCCTTAAAAATGATTGAGAGGTACGTCTGTAGGCTTCTAGAAAAGCTTTTCCTCACTAGCGAAAAGAGACGCATGAAAAGAAAAGCCTCTCTTCCTTGCTGGATACTGTGATGTCTGTTCGTGGCACTTGGAACTGTTTCAATCATTCTGTGGCCATGAAGGGAGACATTGTACCATGCTGAAGAAAGCACAGTGTTAAAGGCATTATTGTGCCACTCTCTTAACTTCCAATCTACTGGAAAATGCCAAATCTAGATTTTCTTATGTGAATTAGTAAATTTTTCTCAATGTTTAAGACACTTTAATTTGGATATTTTATTACTTGTAGCTGAAAGCCTTCTCCTCTTAGATACAGTGTGATTCCAGTTTCCCATTTTTTGGCACGTGGGAAAATCATGGTATGAAAACTAAGCACTACGTAGTTTTATATGTATATAAAAATATAGATCTTGGTCAAGTGGTATTTCTGGCTCTAGATCCTTGCTACACTGTCTTTCACAATGGTTAAACTAATTTACACTCCCACCAACAGTTTAAAAGTAAAATTTCTCCACATCCTCTCCAGCATATGTTGTTTCCTGACTTTTTAATGATTGCCATTCTAACTGGTGTGAGATGGTAGCTCATTGTGGTTTCAATTTGAATTTCTCTAATGACCAGTGATGATGAGCTTTTTTTCATATGTCTGTTGGCTGCATAAATGTCTTCTTTTGATAAATGTCTGTTCATATCGTTTGCCCACTTTTTGATGGGGTCATTGGTCTTTTTCTTGTAAATATGTTTATGTTCCTTGTAGATTCTGGATATTAGCCCTTTGTCAGATGGATAGATGGCAGAAATGTTCTCCCATTCTTTAGGTTGCCTGTTCACTCTGATGATAGTTTCTTTTGCAGAGCAGAAGCTCTTTAGTTTAATTAGATCCCATTTGTCTATTTTGGCTTTTGTTGACATTACTTTTGGTGTTTTAGTTATGAAGTCTTTGCCCATGCCTATGTCCTGAATGGTAATACCTAGGTTTCCTTCTAGGGTTTTTAAGGTTTTAGGTCTTATGTTTAAGTCTTTAATCCATCTTGAGTTATACACCCAAAGGATTATAAATTATTCTACTATAAAGACACCTGCACACGTATGCTTATTGCAGCACTGTTTACAATAGCAAAGACTTGGAGCCTACCCAAACGCCTGTCAATGATAGACTGGATAAACAAAATGTGGCACATATATACCATGGAATACTATGCACTCATAAAAAAATGATGAGTTCGTGTCCTTTTCAGGTACATGTATGAAGCTGGAAACCATCATTCTCAGCAAACTAACACAGAAACAGAAAAACAAGCACTGCTTGTTCTCACTCATAACTGGGAGTTGAACCATGAGAATGCAACTGAGTTTTTTTGGGATGTTGATGAGGCACAGCTTCCCCAAGAGAATGCTGTGGATTTTTGGTTTTTGCTTTTTAAGAATAAGAGAAAGGACCACTGCAGGTGCACTGTAGGCCTGTAAAAGTAAAATATTGGACCCAAGAAGTGTTGTAGAAAGGTGATTTTATTTAGGTAGAGAAAGAGAAGAAATGGAGAAGAGAAAGATTTCCACGAAAAGTGTGGAAGGGGATTTTAGAGGGGAAAATCCAGGAGGGGAAAGAGAGCTTTCCCTATGTGGGAGGGGATTTTAGAGAGCTGGAAATTTGATGTGGGTGAAGGAGCAGGGTAATTTATCCTGGGAGAAATTCCCACCTTCCCAAATTCCTTTGGCCAATGAAGGCAGTTCCTTTAAACATCCTCTAGGGTGATTGACTCTTACTTTTTCCCATGCCCACAAAATTTAAACATAAATCATTAAATCTCCTGGATGGAGAGAGATGGGAGGGGGCATGGAGTTGGAAGCTTTTGCCTTTAAATCCACACCCCTCTTGGGGACCCAGTAAGAGAACACATTCCCTCATTCCCCCTCTAAACAGGAAAATTTAACTTTTGTTGAAATATGGGCGTTGATTTTTCTTTAACTACTTTCTGCTGAAATGGGATGTAGAAGGGGCCCTGCAGTTGAGGTTTTTTCCAGAGGGGAGCCTTTTGGGGGTGCAGGTTGATTTAGAGGTTTACGATAGAGCTTCAAGCCACAGACATTTGGGGTTCCAGCAGCAAGATTATTTGTGACCTTATGGTTTTATAAGAAACGAATGTGACAAGGTGGTTAAAGACGAGAGGCCCAGGGTCCAACAAATATAGAATGGTTGTAAACGAGCCTAGGAGAGAACAGAGCCAGGTTTATGAAGGTTTTTAGCCCTGCGTTTGATTGATTTTTGAATTTTATGTTTAAAACAACACTTAACTGGTTTACAAAGGAGCAGGATTTTTTTTTTTTTTTTTAGAAAGAAACAGGTTCCCCTCCTCTCTGTTGTTAGCAGATTTAGGGCCCTTTTATTTTAAAGCTATGGCAGCTAAAGAGTTAAGCTGGTTTGCCGAGACAGCTGCCTTTTAATGTTATTAATTAACTTTTGAGATAGCCTATACTAACTGGATAGAGGTAGTAACTTTTCTAATACCAGCACCAAGTTTTTAGGGCAGGAGAAAAATACTGAGAAGGCCATGCCAGCACCCAGGAGAAGATTGGCTTTTTCGACCTTTATGGCTAGCTTTACCCGGGGCTTTGTGAGAGTGATGGCTCATGCTGGCACTTGTTTCAGGTACCCTTAGTTCTGTCATTGGATTATTTGGTTAGACAACTTAGGCTCAGGGGACCTTGGTTTCCAGGGACAGTGTGCTTTCCAGTGATTCCCTTGGCACAGTGGGCACGGATGAGGTGTGGTTTATTCCTTTGGGGACAATTTTTTATAAAATGTCCCTTTATACCGCACTGGTAACAAGCTTTGCCAGACTGGTGGCTAACCAGAGCTTTTTCCTCATTTGAGCCCCTGGGGTTTGCTTGCCTGAAGGCCCAAACTAGGAGATGGGTACCAATATTCCAAGCAAGGTTTAATTTTTGCAGGCCAACTTATAAAACTGCCCTAGAAGGGTAAGCTTTTAGTGAGGGGCCATTAGACCACACAATTTAAAGAAGGCAGGCCAGGCCACTGCAGCGCCCCACCCATTTGGGTGCCTTTTTTATAGCGCCTTGTGCTAGAGGGGCAAAGTTTGCCATGCTCCCCTTGGTGTTCTATCCACCATGCTGCCGGGACCATGTGCTCACCCTGGGCGACTCCCCCAGCCACTGTCCACATAGGATGTTGTGGCCGGCTGGCAGACCAACGACCCAGGGAAGTTATTTTGTGCTGTTCTTGACTGCAGTTTTTAACAGCCGGGTTTTGCGGCTTTTTGCTGCCCCCGCCTTTACTGCTTTTTTAAGTTCTGCTGCTTAGCTTGGAGCCTCTACACCTGGCCAGGACACACCTTGCCCCGCTCCACCGCTTTTTTCTCCCGGCCAGCTGCAGCTTATTGCTGGGCTGGGCTGCAGGCGGCCCCAGTTCCCTTCCAGGCGGTAAGGAGCGAAAGGCCTGGTGTGGGGGGTGGAGCACACTCGCTCCACGTGCGCTCCACCCTGTGGGTTTGTAGGCCTAACACCTGGCTGCGCCTGCACATGACCGGTTTTACCCACAGTACATGCAGAGAGTGTTTGCCTGTCCCACCTTCTGCAGGACTTTTTGCCCAGAGAAGCAGCAGAGAGAGAGAGGGAGGCAGCAGAGAGAGAGAGAGAGTGTGTGTGTGTGAAAGTCAGCTTGGAATAAAGTGTGCTTTTAGTTTTGGCTGGCCTGCATGCCACCGCAGCTTGGCGCCGCTCCAGTTCCCTGTAGCCCTGCCTGGCTGTGACCCTTCAGGTGTTTTTAAAGAGACAGGACAGAAAGCAAGTGAGAAGTATTCAATATTTTTTGACTTACCCCCTCCTAATTAACTGTTCTTTTTTACGTTGCACTCCTTTGCCACATGTTGGGCTCCAGTTCTGTAACTGAGTTTTGGGGGGTGTTGGTGAGGCATGGCTCCCCTGAGAGAATGCTGTGGATTTTTGGTCTTTGCTTTTTTAAGAATAAGAGAATGGACCACTGCAGGTGTGCTGTACGCTTGTAAAACATTGGACCCAAGAAGTGTTGTAGAAAGGTAATTTTATTTAGATAGAGAAAAGAAGAAAAGGAGAAGAGAAAGACTTCCACAAAGAGTATGGAAGGGGATTTCAGGGGGGGAAAATCCAGAAGGGGAAAGAGAGCCTCCACTATGTGGGAGAGGATTCCAGAGAGCTGAAAATCCGGTGTGGGTGAAGGAGCAGGGGAATTTATCCTGGGAGAAATTCCCACCTTCCCAAGTTCCTCTGGCCAATGAAAGAAGTTCCTTTAAACTTCCGCTGGGGTGATTAACTCTTAGTTTTTTTTCCCACACCCACGAAATTTAAACATAAACCGTTAAATCTCCTGGATGGAGAGAAATGGTTGAGGTCACGGTGCTTGGAAGTTTTGCCCTTAAAATTACGCCCCTTGTGAACCCAGTAAAAAAACACATTCCCTTAAGAACACATGGACACAGGGAGAGGAACATCACACACCGGGGCCTGTCAAAGGGTGAGGGGCTAGGTGAGGGATAGCATTAGGAGAAATACCTAACATAGATGGTGGGTTGATGGGTGCAGCAAACCACCATGGCGTGTGTATATCTGTGTGAAAGAACTGCACATTCTTCACATGTATCCCAGAACTTAAAGTATAATAAAATGTTTTTAAAAAAAATTTTTTTTAATGTTTTCCTGAGAATGTAAACAAACTTGTGGTGGCTTCTGGACTGCAGAGCATTCCAGAGTAGCCACAGCACGTGATGAAAGGAAGCCTTCTGCTGTGCACACTTTAAATTTTGTATTTGTGCATGAATTATGAATTCTAAAAGAAATGATTATTAAATAAATAAATATATATATATGAACAAATACTAAAATTTCTTGAAGATTACACACATCATTGGGTAATGACACATCCTTTCATGGGAGAAGGTGTGAGGAAAAGGACATCACTTGTTAATTCATAGAGTTCTTGTTTGAATTTGTTTTAAAGTAAATGTATGTTACTTATTTGGATTTAATAATAGATGCGACATGGTTTAGCTGTGTCCCCACCAAAATCTCATCTTAAATTGTAGCTTCTGTAATTCCCATGTGTCATGGGAGGGACCCGGTAGGAGGTAATTGAATCATGGGGGCATGTCTTTCCCATGCTGTTTTTGTGATAATGAGTAAGCCTCATGAGATATGATGGTTTTCTAAAGGGGAGTTCCCCTACACAAGCTCTCTCTTAGGCTGACACAATGTAAGATGTGACTTTGCTCTTCCTTTACCTTCTGCCATGATTGTGAGGCCTTCCCATCCTTGTGGAACTGTGAGTCAATTAAACCTTTTTCCTTTATAAATTACCTAGTCTTGGGCAGGCCTTTATTAGCAGTGTGAGAGTGAACTAATACAAAATGAAAAAAGAAAAAGTATATATTAGCTACCATTCATAATAGGGGAAAATAGCATACCTATATTTTGGGAGACAAATGTATATGTTTATCAGAATCTTTACTTTTTTTTTCAAAAATTTTGTTCACATCCTGTACTAATTAATACTTTCTTAGTTGCAAATACGTATATCTTAGTTAAATTAACCATTCTAATATGGGTAGGATTAGAACTTACTTTGTAAAATACTAAAACCAGGAACATACAGAGTCAGCCCTCTTTGTCTTCTCATGTCTTTTATGTTGGTTCTCTGCTGACATGGGCCCATCCCTGTGGAAAGGGCTCTGGCAATTCTGGCCAATTTGGAAATGTCTTGTAAGCTTGGGTGATGTGCCCATCACTTTGACTAATTATGATGATAGGGAATAAGGCAAAATTACTGTGCTAAATTGTGTTTTGGGCCTTCTTATATCTAAGATGCTTTCAACAGACCTGGCTCTCTGGATTGTCACGGTGAGCAGAACACCACTTACACATCATCTGCCATAGGGGGTGGTAGTTCTCTGGCACTTCCCCGTGCCTACCGTGGGCCAGGGACTGTGGAAGCTATTTTCCTATATTCATTGGTTAATAATCCTGATTATCTTCCCATTTTAGTTAGTATGAGTGCCAAAATTAAGAATTTATAATTTAAAATTTTGTCAAAATTGCAAAGGTAAGAGACAAAGTCAGGATTTGAACAAATATCTATATTTCACTATAGTCTGAGATATCTTCAGCAAACCACTCAAACCACTGAGAATAAGAATTGGCTTTTAAAAAATATTCATCACATACACTTCATTATAAATGTCTTTCTTCATTAAATGACAGAAGTCATATGTCTACACATAAAGAGTTTTTCATGAGAACTGGAATAACAGCTACACTGGCTGTACGTAGGGACAACTCAATGAAGAAACTCTCTGGGTTTCACAGGGTTTTTCAGTGGATAACTCTGGGAGAAATATATATTCATTCTGGTCAGAAATGTCTAGAAAATCAGATATTGTCCATTTTTAATTGCAGGGCATTGTCCTCTTTAGTTACACATCAATGTCCCTTGTTACACAAGAAAATTACATTGGTTACATATAGAAGTGATGTGTTATAAAATTTTTATATTGGAAAACAATAGTGATTTGGGGGTAAAATAATTACATTTCTCATTTTGAATAGTATACTTCCAATTTTAGCAGATAATTCCAGTTACCTGAGTAACATTTAAAAATACTGATCTGTTAGCACCAGTCCTAATTTTTCAGACAAAATATATGGGAATGATTAATGGTGATGGGGGGTTGGATGTGTGTTCTTAAAATATTCTTTTGGGTCATTCTGATGATCTGGGGAGATTGGAAGCACTTTTACAAACCATCTCTGTTCACTGTGGCAAATAATTTTTTAGAGCCATTGCAGAAGTAATTTAGAATCAAAGAAACACTCTGTTCCTGTATACAAAATCACATTTGGTGAGACTGACATTTCTAGGTCTCTGCTAACTATAATATCCTAAGAGTGGATTATACCTAAAACCATCATCATATTGGATTTGGACAACATTTTTCAACTATGTCATCCCTAGCCACTTGTAACAATTAGGAGTTTAATAAATTCATTTAGACTTTTTAACATTTCATGTTTCTCATTTGTAAAATGGACAGTAATAATAACTACAAAATAAAAGATACTTGTTAGAGTTTTGAGTGTGAAGCAATGTAAATATAAGATGTCATATATTCTTAAGCACTTTCCCTTGTGAATTACCCTACTATCATTCAAAATACAGAGTCCACCTCCTTTTCAGAGATTTTCTGAAGCTGTCTGGTTAGAACAAACCCGTCTCTTCTCTTTGCACCTGTACTACATGGCTAATCTCTCTACTCTAGAACTTCATCTTCTATTTTACAACATACTATTTGTGTATATTCAGTCAGCCCTATTAGGCTTTAAGCACCTTGAGATAAAGACCAAAGGTTTCAGACCACAGGACTGTGTGAAGTGACTACTTGTCTATTGTTTATTACTATTTTATCTGAGACTAGCAGCAGTATTTCTTTGCTCCTTTGCCTAATGGAAGGAACAATATCTTTGAAATGAAAAGTTAAATGTTCTGAATCCATTCCTTTCTCTGTCAGACTCTTATATAAGAGTCTAAGAAAAAAACATAATACAAGATAAATATTCAGAAGATTCTTACAGGACTGCTTTTACTACCCTCTATGCCTTCAGTATGTAATATCCTTGAAGCAAATTTTAAAATTATGTAACATGATTAAGAGATAATTCTAAACTAATAGCTGCTATGCACTCATTCCTCTTAACTTGTGATATTTTCTAAATGCTCCGAATGTACGACCTAGAAGCAACAGAAATCCTTTAATATTCATTATTATAACTTTTTGTCAAATTTGTCTTTTAAATTATTGGTAGGTTTGTTATTGCTTCTCACCAAAATGTTTCTTTTTCTGGCTATTAAAATGGCTGTCATTTTAAATTTGAAGTTCTATAGCATCAGGGACATTCACAAAAAAATAGATTTTTACATCTTTTGCTTGTTAGATTTTATTTATTGAATATTTTCTTCATATCTATGCTGGCAACATATGATTGCCCAAAAATTCAAAAGCTCCTTTTAAATAACCAGAAGGAATTTCAAATAGCCTGGAACATAGCATCTATCAACTCAAAATGGAAAATCATAACAAACAAGTTACAGAGCTTTGATATGGGACCTGCTCCATGAGCAGGTAGAGTACAATCTAAAGACTCAAATGACTACTTCAGTCACTATCATTATCAAATCAATATTCTATTGCAAGAAAGATATTATATGTGTAATGGACATGTCTCATTCTGCTTCCTGGTTTGCATGCAACTGATCAAAGTGGCACATGCACTAGCTATTGCAAACAAATGGCTTTTTAAGGATGGGATGTAGAAGCAAAGAAAGAGAACACTGAAACACTGAAAGTTCTGTCAGCAACTAGAAGACCCAGGGAAAAAAAAAGTCAATAATGAGGAAGACATGGGAATCTAAGAATCAGGAACCCAACACAAAAGAGTTATAAAGAGAATCACTAATCACACAAAAGGAAGATCCAGAATGACAGTTTGGTTACAGGCTAGAGTGTTAGACCATATAAATAGAGTTTCTGAGGTATTGGCAGAAAAAAAGAAAAGATGAAATGACAAATTATCAGACAGGCTTGATTTTCCAGAAAACCATTAAAAAAAAATGGTGCAAAGCAAATGAAATAAAAGGGCCAATTAATTGCAGAAAAAAAAAAATCACAAAGGCCTTCAAGAAAGGAAACAAACTCACAGAATACTGCTTGACTCTTCAATTTTAAAACATTACATATTTTGGATGGTGAAAATGAGGTGGGAGGATCGCTTGAGGCCAGTTCGGGACCAGCCTGGGCAACAAAGTGAAACACCATCTCTACCAATTTTCTTTTTAGTTAGCCAGGTATGATGGCATACATCTGTAGTACTAGCCACTAGGGACGCTAAGAAGGGAGAGTTGCTCCATCCCAAAAGTTTGAAGCTGCAGGGAGCTAAGGTGTCTCCTCTAGTTACTGAATGAACTTTTAAAGTTTCATTGTTCTCTTTTTTGTTTCTATATCCCATCCTTATTTTTATTTAGTTTTTTTAAATTTTACTTTAAGTTCTAGGATACATGTGCTGAAGGTGAAGGTTTGTTACATAGGTATATGTGTGCCATAGTGGTTTGCAGCACCTATTAATGGTTTAAGCCTCGCATGCATTAAGTATTTGTCCTAATGCTCTCCCTCCCCTTGCCCCCCCCCACCTCCCAACAGGTCCCGGTGTGTGATGTTCCCCTTTATGTACATGTGCTCTCATTATTCAACTCCCAATTATGAGTGAGATTATGTGGTGTTTGGTATTCTGTTTCTGTGTTAGTTTGATGAGGAAGATGATTTCCAGCTTCATCCATGTCTCTGCAAGAGACACGAACTCATTCTTTCTTCTGGCTATATACTATTCCATGGTGTATATGTGCCACATTTTCTTTGTCATTTCTATCATTGATGGGTATTTCGTTGCTTCCAAGTCTTTGCTATTGTAAATAGTGCTGCAATAAACGTAAGTGTGCATGTGCCTTCATAGTAGAATTACTTATATTTCTTTTGGCATATATCCAGTAATGGGATTGCTGGGTCAAATGATATTTCTGGATCTAAATCCTTGAGGAATTGCCGCACTGTCTTCCACAATGATTGAACTAGTTTACACTTCCAGCAACCGTGTAAAAGCATCCTCACCGGCATCTGTTGTTTCCAGACTTTTTAATGATCGCCATTCTAACTGGCATGAGATGATATCTCATTGTGGTTTTGATTTGCATTTCTCTAATGAACAGTGATGATGAACTTTCTTTCAGGAACACATAAATACCTTCTTTTGAGTAGTGTTTGTTCATATCCTTCGCCCACTTTTTGATGGGGTTGTTGGTTTGTTTATTGTAAATTTGTTGAAGTTTTTTTCGTAGATTCTGGATATTAGCCCTTTGTCAGATGGATAGATTAGAAAAATTTTCTTCTATTCTGTCAGTTGCCTGTTCACTCTGATGATAGTTTCTTTTTCTGATAAGAAGCTCTTTAGTTTAATTAAATCCCATTTGTCAATTTTGGCTTTTGTTGTCATTGCTTTTGATGTTTTGGTCATAAAATTTTTGTCCATGCCTACATTCTGAGTGGTATTGCCTAGGTTTTCTTCTAGGGTTTTTATAGTTTTAGGTTTTACACTTAAGTTTTTAATCCATCTTAAGTTAATTTTTGCAGAAGACATAGGGAAGCATCCCATCTTAAAAAGCCGTTTGTTTGTAACTACTAGTACATATGCTACTTTTATCATTTGCATGCAAACCAGAAGACAGAATGAGGCATGTCCATTATACATACAATATCTTTCTTACAATAGAGTATTAATTTAATAATGATAGTTTGATATTTGATAATGATAGGCTAAGGACCAGGCCCCATCTCAAAAACAAAAAGAAAAACAAACAAACAAAAAAACTGTATCAATAGAAATAAGACTTCTTGGCAACCACAGTTTTCAGTATATGAAAAATGAAAATTATTTTCTTTTTAGCTCTGAATATGTTGAACCAGGTGTCCCCAACCCCCAGGGCTGGGGACCAGTACTAGTTAGTGGCCTGTTTGAAACCTGACCTCACAGCAGGAGGTGAGTGGCTGGCTGGAGCATTATGTCCTGAGCTCAGCTTCCTGTCAGATATAGGAGTACAGGAACCATATTGTGAACTGTACTTGTGAGGGATGTAGGTTGCCTTTCCCTTTTGAGAATCTAACTAATGCCTGATGATCTGAGGTAAAACAGTTTCAAGTTTCATCCCTAAGCCATTCCTCCTGCCCCACCCCCCATCCCAGTACAGAAAATGTTTTCCAGGAAACCAGACCCTGTTGCCAAAATGGTTGGGGACTACTGTGTTAAACAATGAAATTGAAAATGGAAAAAAAAAAATTGGTTTGTGGGGTTTTCGTATTAAAGAAGCTTCAAACTACCCAAGATAAGACACCTCCAAAAGACAGCCTGCGTGTGTGAAACGGAGGCAATATTTATTAAAATAACCACACACATCTGGCACATTCAACTTATATCTCTGGATATCACCCCTTACCAGTTCATGGTGCACACATTCTACTCTTATGAATATTCCACCAAATCCACCAACAATACCCCAAACGGTTAGCTGTTTGGGCCACCAGCATCTGTGAATGTGGAGAACCTCTATAAAAGGAATCGTCAGAGTCAGGCACAACAGAGAGAGAAATCAGTCCTCAAAGTCATCACTTTTAGACAATTGAATGAGGGCAATTCTCTATATTCTCCAGATAAGATAAATATTATTATTACCATTTTCCAGATGTCTAGATGAAGCTGAGAGAGCCTAATTAATTGCCTAAAATCACAAAAGAAGTTCAGTTGAGGTTTGGTCCCAAGTGTCTGATTTTGCCCTGAACCAAGCAGTTATCTTCCTGTGAGACAAGTAGACCATTTACCATGACAGAGACCTCTGGTGCTGAGCTCCTGGCAGGAGGGATAAAATCCCACATATTGGTAGAATTTTACAAAGTGCATTTTTTTCCCCTCACATTCACTTTAGAAATGTGACAAGGGAAACAGTAGTATCTAAATGAGCAATGTGAAAAGGTCAGCTCAGGTTCTCACTGCTGGTTAGAGATTGAGTCAAAACGAACATAGATATCCTGCTCTAGGGATGCTAATGTTGAAGAAATCACCTGCAATGGGAGGAAAGGACCCATCAGCCCTGAAGTACCCAAACTTAACTTTCCCAGATAGAGCAGTGGTTTGGAAGCATTCTTGCTGTTTCTAATTATGAAATTTGAAAAGCACATTTGTCCCAAATTTGCTATTAACTTTTAATGTAAGCATTTTGTCTTTTTCCCCTTACAATAAAGGTCAAATTCAAACTCCACAAAGGTGAATTAAGCACTTCTTATTGCTTAGACACTTTTACGTATCATATGCCAGATAACTCTCTTAATAATTCCATGGTACCAGAACCATGAAATGGAGACATGAAGGTTGAGTTCCTTTTTTGTTTCTAATAAACTTAGGTCACTAGGGTTGACATGGTTCATAATATAAATCTTTACTAATATGTAATGTTATAGGGTTTAAACACAGATCTCAAACTACAAACAGAAAGGGAATAGATACAGTGTGTTAAGGAGCTCAAACAATTTAGATACATGTCTCATCTATTTAAAATATAAACAACCCATCTCTCCATCAAGAAAAGTTATGCACTTTTCTTTTGAAGCTTCTAGTGTGTGCCCTTATATAATCTATAATAGAATACTTACAATACACCAGGCATAGTTCCAATACATTTATATCCATGAATTTACTTATTCATCACTATAATCCTGTGGTATAGCTGTTAATGTTTTATATATGAAGAAACTGAATCATGATCACAGAGATGTTAGGCAACTTTCCCAAAGTCCCCACAGCTACTAAGAGTAGAATCAGTATTCAAACCCAGATCTAAAACAAAGCCTTTCATAATGACCCTTCACTACTTTTCTATATAGAAAGTGTGGTAAACATATACCAACAAAATAGCCCCAGATTGCTTTTGTATTCCTTTTCTTTTCTGTACTAGTTTACCCTTACTTCAGTGTATCATAATGCAGCTGATGGAATTATCTTTCTAAAACACGGATCTAAACACAAAACTTAATTGTGCAAAAGTAATTTGATGGTTCCTGTATCTAACTCCTTAATATGTAAACAATTCCTTTCGCAATCTGATCCAGTATACCTGTCTTGCTGCATCCCTTTGAGAGGTGGTACTATTCACTATTCCAGGAGCAAATTAAGGAAGTAAACTATTATAAGCTCAGTAAATTGTGAACTTATTTGTTCCAACTTGTAGATCTGAAGCTTTAAATTTTCACTTTGATTTTGTTACAAGGAAAGACACACAGCTTTTCTATTTTCTCCACCAGGGCAAAACTTTGCTGTTTCTATCTAGTCCAATTTAGACTCCTAATGATATTCAAATACATTTAGATTAACTCTCAAAATTAACCAGACCCAATAGCCCAGTTGCTGATAAGGTTTTGTGTTGTAAATTTCCAAAAAGGCAGTGTGTGTGTGTGTGTGTGTGTGTGTGTGTGTGTTATGTATGTGTGTATGTGCACGTGCATGCACATGTGTGTGTATCTGTGTATTTGTGTTTGAAAAAGTGAATCCAATAACTGGAATACTTACCACATTCCCAGCACACTGGGAAGGCTTCACTTACTGTATTCCTTCACAGCAACCTAATAAAGTATCATTATTCCGATTTTGTGAATTAAAAAAAAAAAGTAAAGCTCTGAGTTTCTGAGATAATACAGAGAAGACAAACATGTTACATGCCAAAGCCTTAAAAATGTTCACAGTCCTTAAATTATATCCAGATTCCTTAGTGATGACAAAAAGTATCAAATAATCTTGTTAGCAACTAATAGTTTCCCAGAGACTTTCCATCATCTTAAACAAACCTCCTTATCACAAAATTTGGTCATGTAATATTAAAGCAGCAACACAATACTCAAGCAAAACGTATCTAAAGATTCTGAGGTAAACATCTGTATTTTAAGCAGGCTTGAGATTTGCCATAAATAATTGACAGAGCAAGTAACTTTACTGTTTAATAATTTAATTTAGAGTGCATTTCTGTTTGCAGGTTTTTCTATTTTGTCAAACAGTTCTTTACTTTCTTAACGACTTCCATTGAAACGATTTCTGTGCACACAATAGGCATAGGGTTTTTCAAAATGTGCAAAGGAAAGCACCCCTCTACCTGTTATTTCAGCCAGTGTGTTGTAAAGCAACTCTCATTCTCTTTGATGCTACACTGCAGTGTATCTCATAGAACAACCTTTTTAAAAACCTTCAATTTCTTTGGCCAGAGATTAGTGCATTTGATGTCATATACAGACAATAAAATCCTTTTTATCTCAGTAATATTTCATTATACTTTGTGACTTAGAAACAAAATGAGCTTAAAGTCAAGCCAAGACACCTCTTTAAGATTGCTATGATAATGCTAATATGCCCTTTAAAATTGAGGCCAGCTGGGAAATTGAAAGGGTGACAAGTGGAACCAACTTACATCAAACTGGCATGACACCAGACATTGGCATGGCCTACATGACAGCTGCAGCATCTGGAGAGAGATTGATAAGAAAATCCTGTTATAATATAGAGCTGGTTCCCCTTAAATTACATCTTATACAATTTCATAGGTGCCATATTTTATTTTAGAACAAAATGCATTCGTTTTTGAAACAGAAACACTCTTGTCCTTAAGCAAATGTGAAGGAAGTGGTATTTGGCTGTCCTTTGGCAAAGGGAAAACCCATGTATATTTAATTAGCCCCTTTACCTGAGGGATTTGCGTTATGAGAAACAGAATGTGAGACTATAACTTTGAGTAGCAATGTAAATGCTATCAGGGCATTCAAAGCAAAGAGTTCAACAAAAGAGCTGCTGTTTGTGTCAGTTGTAACAACGCACTCAGAGGTCCTGGGCAGCAATGGATGAAGCAGAATTTGTTCTCTGTTTCATTCCCCATTGAGTGTCTTCTTTGGACAGAAAATCAAGTGGGTAACTACCCAGGTGTTCCAGTTTATTGAGTACAACAAGGAGGCCCTCTGCCATCCTAACTTCATTGCATGGGGAAATACTTAAGCAAAGACTGCTCTCCTAACATCTCAGCCTACAGCATCAAACTGGATCTGTGCTGAAGGAGGTGGTTCCTGTGTAGCCTTTTCTCCAGGGGACATAACGGACAAATTGTCTGTTCTCTATTCTTCATTCATTCAATATATACATATCAAAAAAACACTTTATGATAGGCATTGTGTTTCTGTGATCTGTGCTTCTAAGGCATAAAAATAATATGATATAGACTCTCCCTCAGCTCACAGATCAATAAAAAGACGGCTGTATAAGCAAACAATTTAAAAATGGTATGATTAGAACATCAATAATTTTGTACAAAGAATTATCACCATCACAACCCCTCTTGGATTTCCTGCCATGTAGAAAATGCATACTCTAATTTTTGATGATTTCAAATCTCTTTTCAAATTTCAGAGTGACTCTTCCTTAAAAGCATACAAGCAACTATGGTCTGTGACTCTTTTTAATTTTGACTGATCCTCCAGAAACATTAAAATTTGATCTATCACTTCTATAAAACAGTCCAAACTCAGAAATTAGGAGCTGTGCAACCCAAAAAGGAAATAAAAAAGAGCCTGGAAAACTTCTACTCAGTGACATGACATACTTTATAAATTTTTAAAATCACAAATTAAGTCATAAAAAAGAAGTCATGCTGTTGGGGGACACATCAATTTATTACGTTAGCTTTCTTAAATCTTTCCTGAAATAAGATGGAGTATACAAAAAAAGCAATGGTTACAGGATTCAGGTGTGATCATTGCACTAATGGAGAAATGATAAAGAAACAAAACAATGTAATACAAAAGAAAGGTTAAAAATAAATTCTTAGATATGGTACATGATATTGGCAACAAATTATTAGCCGCTAGCAGTAGTTTACCCCAAAGCCAGAATTGGCAATAATTTCTGATACACATAATGATAACATTTAATAATGACAATATCATAGGCATATTAGTCAAAGAGCCAAAAGTATAGAAAGCTGGCGTCATGTTGGTGAATTAGTATAATGTCCCAGTGAGGATCCCAGGAAATTACAGCCTCAGAGGTGAGTGTCACCTTCTCCTCTAGGCTCTGCTTCTTCCCCCTCTGCTGTCCTGGCAAAACTTATGTGAAATTTCAGGCAAGATTCCCTGTGCTCTACAGCCTCCATTTTTTAAAAGTTTGATGATGCTTACCCAACTAACTAGTTGATTCAAAAATACAGTACAGCAATTAGCACCAACTCAGAAGGTAAACCTGCTATCCATCTGCTGGTCTCCACCACTACCTGAAAGACAGCCCCTCTGCATTGTAGCTATTATATTTAAAAAGGATAAAGGGGCATTGTTAGACACTTTGCTCAAAAGTCTGATATTTAAACCTATTTCACAGACTATTGGCTAGGAATAATCCCCTATAAAGTATTCATCATCTACTGCAGAAATCTCTTCATTTTAATATGTTATAAAAGTATTGCAATTAGACATTTTTCTCTTACTAATACTTACTGTTTCTACCCTGTGGACTTGAAAATAAAAGAGTCTAACAGAAAGAGAGAAATTGAGAGGCTTCTTGCCACCCCAATTTTTATAAATTCCTGACTGTAAATTCTGCTTCCGACTTTAATTCAGGCATCCTGTAGCTTTCATATTTTGTCAGCCAGCTTGGACATCTCAGCTCTCTGCCACCAGGGGGTCATAATGCGTCCCAGGGCTTGCATTAAATTGCATGCTGAGAAAATGAAATTCTTGGCATTTGAAGTTTTTCTCTGCTCTCACCATTCTCAGTTTTTTCTTTGTTATTTTTATTTTTATTATAGGATCGTCTTGTTATACCACCAATGGGACTTTTACATTGGCGCAGAAAAGGAAGTACGTGTAAGATAATGCACACTGGCTAAGAATAAAAAAAAAAGCATCAACTGAGTTAGAGATATTATTCTGATCCCTCACTGTGACCTAGTCTCATTCATTTTTTTGTCCTGAGCCAATTACACCCTGCCCAAGCTTATGACCAACTTGCTCTCTTAACCAAGCTCAATGCATATTGCATGACTCCAACCAATTTTAGCTGGTTGTTTCCCCAGGCAGAATCACATATTATTTGTTCCTTTGGATGAATGGCCATTCAGCAATCATTACCCAGTGCTTTAGTAGTGCCTGAGGACAGGAATTACATCCAGAAATAAGTAAGGACATCCCACACACTGCCAGCTGTTTATTCACTACATGATTACAACACTGCATGCTCCAATCTACCATGCCAATTTTAAAATAGTTTGGTCATTTTAATAAGAAAAAAAAATCACTGGATTAATGATGGTTAGCTAGAGATTATAGATTATAGATTTTATATTCATTTAAGTCCCAATGTTGATTTGTGGCCTAATCAACAGCCATTCCCAATTATTCTCTCTAACAGACCCAAATTCTCTTCTGTGATCAAGTAGTTATGACCTTAGGAGAGTTCAAGGATTCCCAAGACCCTGGGCAGGAACATGATTCGTTCATGTCAGTCATGGTGACATTTGCCTTGATTATGAGTATTTTAGTCATGGGAACTGTATTAGTCCAATCTCATACTGCTATGAAGAGGTACCTGAGACTGCGTAATTTATAAAGGAAAGAAGTTTAATTGACTCACAGTTCAGCATGGCTGGCAAGGCTTGAGGAAAATTACAATCATGGTGGAAGAGGAAGCAAACACATCCTTCTTCACATGGGAGCAGGAAGAAGAAGTGAAGGCAGGGGAAATGCCACATGCTTATAAAACCATCGGCTCTCATGAGAACTCACTCACTATCCTAAGAACAGTGTAGGGGAACCACCACTATGACTCAATTATCTCTACCTAGTCCTGCCCTTAACATGTGGGGATTATGACAGTTCAGTATGAGATTTGGTTGGAGACACAGCCAAACCATATCATTTTGTCCATGGCCCTTCCCAAACCTCATGTCATCACATTTCAAAACACAATCATGCCTTTCTAAATGTATCCCAAAGTCTTATCTCATTCCAGAATTGACCCAAAAATCCAAGTCCAAAGTCTCACTAGAGAAAAGGGAAGTTCCTTCTGCTAATTAGCCTGTAAAATCAAAAGCAAGTTAGTTACTTCCTACATATAATGGGGGTACTAGTGTTCGGTAGATATACTCATTCCAAATAGGAGAAATTGGCCAAAACAAAAGAGCTACAGGCCTCATGAAAGTCCAAAATCTAATAGGGCAGTAATTAAACCTTAAAGCTCCAAAATGACCTCCTTTGACTCCATGTCTGACATCCAGTTCACGTTCATATATAGGGTGGGCTCCCACAGCCTTAGGTATCTCTGCCCATTTGGCTTTACAGAGTACAGGCCCCAGACCCAGCTGCTTTCATAGCTGGGATTGAATGTCTGCAGGTTTTCCAGGCACACAGTGCAAGTTGTTGGTGGATCTACTAACATTCTGGAATCTGGAGGATGGCAGCCCTCTTCTCACAGCTCCACTAGGCAATGTCCCAGTGGGAACTCAGTGTGGGAACTCCAACCCCACATTTCCCTTCCACACTGCCCTAGCAGAGGTTCTCCATTAGGGCTTCACCTCTGCAGCAGACTTCTGCCTGGACATCCAGGCATTTTCATACATCCTCTGAAATCTAGGCAAAGGTCTCCAAACCTTAGTTTTTGACTTCTGCACACCCATAGGACCAACACCACGTGGAAGCTGCCAATGCTTGAGGCTTGTACCCTCTGAAGCAATGTCCTAAGCTATACCTTGGTCCCTTTTTACCATGGCTGGAGCTGCTAGGACACAGGATGCTAAGCCCCTAGTCTGCACACAGCAGGAGAGTCCTGGCCCTGGCCCAGGAAACCATTTTTCTTTCCCAGGCCTCCAACCAGAGATAGGATGAACTGCCATGAAGATCTCTGACATGCCCTTGAGACATTTTCCCCATTGATTTGGTGGTTAACATTCAGATCCTTATTACTTATGCAAATTTCTGCAGCCATTTTTAATTTCTCTCAGAAAATAAGATTTTCTTTTCTATCATATTATCAGCCTGCAAATTTTCCCAACTTTAATGCTCTGTTTCCTCTTGAATGCTTTGCTGCTTAGAAATTTCTTCTACCAGATACCCCAAATCATCTCTCCCAAGTTCAAATTTCCACAAATTTCTAAGGCAAGGTCAAAATGCCATCAGTCTCTTTGCATAGCAAGGGTGACATTTACTCCAGTTTCCAACAAGTTTCTCACTCCATCTGAGACCACCTCAGCCTGGTCTTCATTGTCCTTATCACTAACAGCATTTTGGTCAAAGCCATTCAACAAGTCTCTAGGAAGTTCCAACTTTCTCATATTTTCCTGTTTTCTTCTGAGCCCTCCAAACTGTTCCAACCTCTGCCTGTTACCCAGTTCTGAAGTTGCTCACACATTTTCAGGTATCCTCATAGCAGTACCCCACTACCTCAGTACGAATTTACTATATTAATTCATTCCCATGCTGCTTTGAACACATACCCAAGATTGGGAAACTTATAAAGGAAAGAGATTTAATTGACTCACAGTTCTGCAGGGCTTGGGAGTCCTCAGGAAACTTACAATCATGGCAGAAGGGGAAGCAAACACATCCTTCCTTATATGGTGGCAGGAAGGAGAACTACAACCAAGGGAAATGCCAAATGCCTATAAAACCATCATCTCACATGAGAACTCACTATCATGAGAACAGCATAGGGGAATTGTCACCATAATTGCATTCCACTGTCTCTACCTGGTCCCACCCTGAACACATGGGGGTTATCACAATTCAAGATGATATTTGGGTATGGACACTGCCAAACCATATCAGACACATCACACAATTTTGGTTAATTGAAGCTGAGGGCTCTGCTGTGGTGTTTTTAAGGAAGAGTTCCTGGTTGAGAAAATGAGCTGTATAGGAAGAAAAGTTTCTCTTGTAAGTATATGTCATCCAGTCTTCATGTGATTCCTGGAAGTACTTCACCTATCATGGTATCATAAGGCTACACTTACTGACACACTGATAAGGTAGAATAGAAAATATGGATAGTGCTACCACTAAAGATCCCTGATGAGGTCCTTGAACTGCTGAGTTAACCAACCATGGATTCTGCTGACCCTCTGATTTCTTATCACATGAGATGACAAATGACCTATTTTAAGTCACTTTTAGTGGGATTTTCCATTTCTTGTAGCTAGAAGCATTCTAGCAGGGATAGCCTAAATTTCCAATTTGCAGTACATTTTATTCTCTGATATAGATTGGATATTTGTCCCCTCCAAATCTCATGTCAAAAATTGATCCCAAATGTTGGAGGTGGGACCAGCCTAGTGGAAGGTGTTTAAGTCATAGGAGTGGATCTCTACGAATTACTCAGTGCCATCCTCACAGTAGTGTGTGTTCTCAGGCTATTAGTTACTGAAGGATCTGATATTCTAAAAATAGCCTAATACCTCTTTCTCCTGTCTTACTTCCTCCATGTGGCACACCATGTGGCATGCCTGCTTCCCTTCCCTTTCACCATGAGTAAACTCTCTGAGGCCTCACAAAAGCAGACTGTGGCACCATACCATACTTGTTGTCCAGCCTACAGAACCATGAGCCAAATAAACCTTTTTTCTTTCTCAGCCTCAGGTATTCCTTTGCAACAATACAAAACAGACTAATATATTCTCTTACTTTAAAAACCCAACCAACCATTCTCATAGTAACGAGAGTAAATTTGATCAATTGCCTACTCCTCTAAATTTTATTAAACAAACGCTATGTTTATATCTTCTCTTCCATTATGACAGCTGGAACTATTTAAAAATCTTATTTATGATAACATTTTATGAATCCAGAGTATGAAAAGCAGAATAAATCACTAGGAAAAAATGAAATAACTGCATCAGAAATAATTATCAAAAATAAGCTATTTAAACAAGAATATCTGAAACATTTGCTAAAAAAAAGATCCTAGAGGGCTTAGAGAAGTCATAATGACAAAGAACAGCAAGGTGAGAACAGCATAGTAGCTGAAACATAAAGGGTGCTCTAATACCAAAATGGAGATCTGAGAAGGATTAACTACATACTTTATTGGTCTTCATGTAAAGTGAAAATCTTGGACCTATTGTTCAAAAACTGTTAAGAGTTTAAAGACAGAGACAGCAGAGCACTAAACCAATGTGGTCCTAAAAGTACCCTCAGAAAGGGTGGGCCCTTAGCAATTGCATGGGTTGCATACCCATGAAGCCAGCCTGACATCCAAGAATTATGACTTTTCCAGTCCACATATAAAGATCGAAATGGAGTGGACATGGTAATGAGGCTATTGATACAAGTGAGGCTGGGCAAAATAAGACTTCCCTGGCCAGAGTTTAATTTCAGTCCAGATCTAAAAACCTAAGGAGGTTGTCGGTAGAAACCATTCTAGAGCTAACCCTACAATATACTACAATATACCTCTTTATATTTCAGATAAAATCATAATACAGAATATTATTTAAATGACAAGGAAATGCTTAATTTTTTTGTTTGTTTTGTTTTGTTTTGTTCTGTTTTTGGAGACAGAGTCTCACTCTAGGCTGGAGTGCAGTGGAGCGATCTCAGCTCACTGCAAACCCCCTCCCGGTTCAAGCAGTTCTCCTGTCTCAGCCTCCCAAGTAGCTGGGAACTACAGGCATATGTCACCATGCCCAGCTAATTTTTGTATCTCTAATAAAGACGGGTTTCACTATGTTGGCCAGACTGGTCTTGAACTCTTGACCTCAGGTGATCTGCCCGCCTTGGCCCTTCAAAGTTCTGGGATTACAGGTGTGAGCCCCCATGCCCAGTTTTAATGTATAATGTTAATAAAGATAGTTGTACATAAATTATACATATATATGTACATGTGGGGTGTATGTATAAATAGACTCAAAGGAAGTACTTCAAAATACAACATCTGTATTAGTTTACTAGGTGCTATAGTAAAGTACCACAAACTGAGAGACTTAAATAATAGAAAGTTATTGTTTCACACTTCTGGAAGCCAGAAGTCCAAAATCAATGTACTCAGAAGGTTGGTTTCTTCTGATGGCTGTGAGAGAAAGATCTGTTTCAGGCAACTTTCCTTGGCTTGTAGAAGGCTGTCTTCATGTTCATATGGTTTTTTCTGTATATGCATGCCTTTCTCCAATTACCTTTTTTATTAATAAGGTCACCAGTTGTGAGATTAGGGCCAATCCACTGACTTCATCAAATATTGATTATCTCTATAAAGACTCTATCTCCAAATAAGGTCATATCCTAAGGTACTAGAGGTTGGGATTTAACATATAAATTCTGGTGTGGGAGAGGAAGTAATTTAACACATATAATAGGTTAACTATATGGTGGAATATAATATTTTCTTTATATATTTCCATAGTTTCTAAAGCTCATTCAATCAGCTTTATAATCAGAAAAAAAGTAGGAAAATATAAGTTTAATAATATTCTAAATTACAGGCTAAAGAAAATAACAATAATAAGATATTGGACTGATAGAAGAGTCTTGGTGAAGTTGGGAAAATAAGTTTTGAGGCATAATAAAAGTTTGTATCATGCAGGACAAATCATATTTACACTACCTACGCAAGTAGAACCTCAAAGTAAATAATTTTTACTGAAAGAATGTCACACTGTTAAAAATAATGGTCCCAACTGCCAACCTTCACCATTTCCCACACAACTTCTCTTCCTAAAATATTTATTTAGGATTCCAGGTCAAAATAAAAAACTACGCTAAACACTCATCCATTCCAGGTTCAGCAACCCAAACTAAGTGTATCCAATAAATTCTAAGGGACAGTCTCAAACCCTGTTTAGACTAAAACTGACAGGACCCACATCCATTCAGAATTATATCCTATTCTTTAATATGTTTTACTAGTCTGATAAGCCTATATATTCATAGCACTTTTTCCACTTTGGAGCTATAGATTCGTTATAACTATCCTACAAGATTGTTGTAAAAAATGATGTTAATTAACATTATTTTCATGTGTTATTCATCCTGTCAAATTTATTTTTATTCAGAATCCACAGTGTGAACAAGACAATACAGGACATGAGGCTTTGAGTGAGGGGAAACTTTGACTATATTCAAGATAGTGGCTCAAATGTTAGAGAAACTAAATAAGTTTTGCTTTATTCCATTTATACAAACTCAATACCTCAATCTCCTTTTGACCATGTGGAATCTTAAGGAAAAAAACAACATGGCCCAAGAACATAAGATATGCTATCAGCTCAACAGCACATGCTCTAGGTAGAATTAAGGACACACACGTAAAGATACCAGATATATGAAGTTTCAACAAATACCAAGATCACTAAAAAGCATGTTGGATACATTTCAAAGAAGTTACAAGCACATGTCACCCATCAAAATCAAAACACTTAGCTGTCACTAAAACTTTATGAGACAAATTGGAGCTGCCAAAATCTAGAAATTTCATCCACTTCAAAGATAGATATAGTGTTTGCATTCCTGCTTAGCTTAACAACAACAAAAAATAGATGGAAACTATCAACACAAAGACTCTTCTAAGAGCTTAATTGCTCAACATTATGATTTTCTAGATATTATCATATATTTTAGCTGACATTAACAGTTTACTTCAAATTGTAATTCATAATACAAAGCAGCAATTATAGTTTTAGATATCATATATTAAATCATATCCTGACAAATGGCAAGATTGTTTATTTGTTTGCCATTAAGAAAGATTATGTTTGCTTAATGAATTTTTTTACAAATATGACAATAGGAGATACAATGTATATTCTTCATAGCAATGTGGTAATAAAGAGGTTGAGGTGCCTCCTATATAGATATTCATTACTTATAAATTCAGAAAATGCTATTGTCTACAGAGTCTAAAGTTGGCTGACATATTCATTTTGAATCAATATAATTTACTTTTCAATAAGGTTTAAGTGGCTACCACGTATAAAGCATTGTTTAATATTCTGCATGTCTTAAAAATACACAGCCAGTCTCCATTCTTCAAAAAGCCATAATCTAAGAGTATAAATAAGATATAGAGAATTTATGTGACCAGATAATATAATTGGTATGCAATTGATGCAAATAAATATGAAGATTTAAATGCTGTAGAGCACTTCTTCATACAGTGTGATTAAGAAAACGCTCACACAGTCCTAGGTGAGACTGATTTTCAATTTCTAATAGATGGAATATTTTTAGCCAATTCATAAGGGGAGCAAAGTACAAAAGTGTTTGAGAAAACACTGGAATTATATTTGAACTAGAAGGAAAGGAGGCTAAAAATTAGAAGAACCAAAATCACAGGATAGGAAAAGGAAAGCGAAAGCAAAAGACCAGGGAGCGCTTTGGGTCCAGAAATGGCAAGACTAGCAAGATCACCGTTGCTGACTGTGGATAAGTCTAGTAGTTTGACTAGTGTTTTATCTTAACCAGCAGACCTTTCCTTCTCAGGAGAGCACCCCTCCACCCCATTTGCTCACAGTGTCCTGGAATCTTTGTGCTCTTACTGCAGTTCCCTTTGCGTTCCACATTTCCCTTGCTCCCTTCCATGCCTCACTGGATTTCAGAGTTAAGTGTATGATTATTAAATAAAAACTAAATAACAATTAAAAAAAACCAGAAAAAAATAATTGGTAATTGACTAGGACTTTAGAAAAAAATGTTTAAACTCTGTCACATTTCATTCTTTATCTTGCATTCCTATATCATTTCTACCAGGTATTATTAACAGAATTAAGCATAAAAATAGTATGATCTTATATTCCTAATACTTTTTATACCAGATTAGTTACTTAGAAAGAGCTCTATCAAAAGTTATATAAGTTCTCTGAGCTTTGGTTTTCCTATTTGAAAAGAAAAAGTAATACTGTTTAAATGCTCCTTTACATGTATCATTGCATGATTCTGAATTTCCATATTTTATCTTCCTTTTATGAAAAATGACAATCTCAGTTGCTCCTTTTAGTACCAGATTGTGCCATTTGTACATTTTGATAATTAAAGTAATGATCAGAGACTAGATTTTCAAGTACACATTTTGGTGTGAATTCATTTCTCAGTCCTCCCCTTATGGCTTGGTAGGATGCACCAGCCCACTCATGCCAGCCACTGAGGTTAGGATGCATTCTGCCTGTGAAGATCCAGATTTTCACATCACATTGGCTTTATCAGCTTCCACAGCTGCTGGAAAGTGCAAGGTCCTAAGAGAGTCTAAGAGACACTTAGACACCTGTCAAACCAGGTGCACTGGGGCAGCAAATGCCCACTAAACATTCAGGCTGGCATGGAGCCTACTCCTTCTCTACCCTAGTTTTTTTATTAAAAGGCCAACATGATCACATTTAAGTAACACAACCCTTTCCCAGACAGACATTTTTACAGGCACTGAAAAGACAGAAAAGTGTGCTTTTTAAAAATCTGAAGCAAGGTTAGGACAGAATCCAAAAATGAAGCTTACTCAGGCTATTCTGAAATGTTACCTGCTTGTTAATCATTAATGAGACGCTAAATTTACGAAACCTTGAAGCGAAACACAAGACTAAGATTTTGGCGTAAGGTTTCATTCGAATCAACTTTCTGGAGGAAAAAGAAACAGCTCAGTAAGTTGAACTGCAGGCTGTGGGGGCTACCCCAGGGCATCAGTGTTGTTCTGTAAAATTACACTATATCGTCAGTATACATGTGCATAAGGGAGAAAACACATTAGACTGTAAGATAATCGTCAAGCAGAGGAAATAAAATATGCCCTCAGGCATCCCATTTGTAATTCTCTCGAATCTATGTTCACAAGGCTCTCTTTTCTATACAATTTGACAAGTTAATGCAAACCACTTTATGTAGTCACTACAAGGCCCCAGATCCCTAAAGTTTTGTAGGGATAATTTATGGTCAGCTAAAGCAAATGCCTTAGCGAGGTCAATAGAAATTGCTTCTATCACAGTCTTCATCTGTTCCATTGGAGATACTGTGAGTACCATATCCTGGGTGATTGGTTTGCTGTGAAGCCTGACAAGAAGGGAGTCAGCAAGTCCTTTGGCTGTAGATAGTTTGAAATGTGTACGTGTACATTTTTTTAAACAGGTAAAGCCAAAACAGCTTTCTGCTGAATCAAACCTCTTGATTTCTTTTTTGTGGAGGTAAACTATACTGGCATGTCTTCAGACTTGAATGAAGGGAAGACCTCAGAACAAAGATGTCTTCTTTGCTATTAAAGGAATTGGCATGTAAAGAAATACAGGCTCTTCACAGATACTGTATTGCAACTTAGTACTCATCAGGAAATGATTCCAAATCTTCCAATGCATAAATAAATCTCTCTCAATAGAAATCCACATTAAACCCTCAGAATGCATTTATTTGTTTGAAGGCAAAGTCCTCATGACCCCCACAAAAAGACATTAGAAAAAAAGATAATGAAATTAATAATCTAGTGTTTGTCAGTCTTACTGTTTTAAATCTTTACAGTTGAAATGATTATAGTTATTTTAAAATTTTTTTCACATATATGTATGTGTGAATAAGGTATAGGTAGTAGGAATGATCTCCATTCTTGGGAAAAAATTTCAGATGTTTCCAGAGATTAATTTCGTGTGTTTGTGTGTGTTAAATTAAAGAGCAGGAAGATCACAAAATGCTTCTCAAAGACCAATATAACTTTCTTAAATGTTACTTTTTATTTGTTTGTTTTAATCCGAATGTTTCTTTCTTTGACTCTGTGGTACCTCTGGCCTACCAGCACAGGAGAATAGGAAGTAGGGTGGTCTACCATTCAAGAAAGAGTACTGGAAAGGTTCTCTAACTTCTCCAAAATATAGAACAATCTTGTCCTCTACACATCTAGATTATATCATGTATATTTGCTCTTGACTAAGGGAGAATATTTTTATAATAGTCAAAGTTTGATCATGAAGCTATTTTATTATTCTAATTATGAAGGATTTCAGTAGAAGAAACTAAAAGTTTTACAAAACCGTGGAATGGATTGGGGGAGTAAAGAAAGGAAAAGTTCTCACCAATATTTTCAGCCTATGGCACTAAAATAGGTGGTTCTTAAAAATTCCTCCAGAAGTCACTGAAATCTCAAGAACTGCTGAGTGGCTTCCACTGACTATTTGAATCTACAACACCAAGGAGAACAATTCTCCAGAAGTCACCATGACCTATCTAAGCTATACAAAGCCTAAAGCAGGTGAGGTGTAGAATGTTGGCAGCAAGCTGCGCTGTGAACTTCCTGTCTGTCATCTAGCCACACTCCTGGCCTCAAAGGCTTCTGAAAAATAATCCTCTTTCTGTTCTATCTTTGATATCTCAGTTTAGTTCATCTCATTGGCAGAATGTGACCTAAATCATGGGGAAAAGGTAAATTGAAGAAATGAATATTCAGGCTTTCTTTCTGTAATAGAGGTTAACAGTGATTGATTTTATAATACACAAATCAGATATGTGTTACAACTAAAAAATATCAGCAATGCAACTTCAAAAACTTTATTAAAACAAATCACATTTGTGTATGATTAATAAAAAGTTAGGCAGTCGCTTCTAGTTTCAGGTCAAATGTCTAAAAAGCTTAGAAGTCATGGCTCTCATCTTTACGAGAAGAAAAAGCCAAACAAACAGAAAATATACTACTTTTCTTGAACTCTTCAGAGAAGGGAGTTTACTGGGAAAATGACTCTTCCCAAATCTGAAGAGACAGGTGAATCCAAAGAATTACAGCTAGATTTGCTTATCTGGAGCAGAATCCATGGAAGCCATAAACCTGTAAGAATTCATAAATGGTAATTCTGATGATTAACTGCATGCAGAGTGAAGGCTTGCATGATGGGAGAAACACCTGGGTCTGTAGTCTTGAAGGGCCTCACACTTCCATGGAGGCCTCACCATGTTCTCCAGTAAAGAGCTGGGAAAATTCCTTTCATGAACCCAATTGGGCTCAAAGAAGAATAATCACTGTGAAATATACTAAGCAGGCTAGGCACAGTGGCTCACACCTGTAATCCCAGTACTTTGGGAGGCCAAGCCAGGTGTATCATTTGATGTCAGGGTTTCAAGACCAGCCTGACCAATATGGTAACACCTCGTGTCTACTAAAAATACAAAAAACAAAAGCCAGGCATGGTAGTGGGCACCTGTAGTCCCAGCTACTGGGGAGGCTGAGACAGGAGAATTATTTGAACCCAGGAGGCAGAGGTTGCAGGGAGCCAGGACTGTGCCACTGTACTGCACTCTGTCCTAGGTGACAGCAACAGAGCAAGACTCTATCTCAAAAAAAAAAAAAAAAAAAATGTGTGTGTTTGTGTGTGTGTGTGTGTGTGTGTGTGTAGCACATTCTTCCTAAAGGGCTTTTTTATAATCTAAAAACAAAAAAGACTTTACCAGAGCCTTTCCCCCACTTGGTGGAAGGGCATTGTTTTCCCACTGTAGCCCT
This sequence comes from Ateles fusciceps, assembly GCA_036589455.1. Lineage (NCBI taxonomy): Eukaryota > Metazoa > Chordata > Mammalia > Primates > Atelidae > Ateles > Ateles fusciceps. The sequence goes on along the minus strand of JAZHEH010002703.1, from coordinate 1,747,279 downwards.
TTCTTAGCCTTCCTGTTTCACTTAAGGAAGGAAAATAAAAACTAAGTCATCTTTGTGAAAGTTAGAGCTCAGAGACATGTATCTCCTAAAACACTGAGCTTATATCATAAGATGATGAAATATGTCCCCTCCTTCACAATTCAGCACCACACCAACAGAGGTCCAGCATAACAAAGGATTATAGCTGAAAGAGCTGCAAGATGCTGACTCTTAGGAGGAGTAGTTAAGGAATTCCAAAATCAATAGGAGATTAAAAAAAAAATAGGACACAAGAGGAATTTGAAACCCCTGGCACCTATAGATGCAGTAAACATTAAACACAGCCTAAATTCTGATTAGATTAACATAAAAAGTCTCTTGTTAAAAGCCGATTATGCCAGGCAGAGTGGCTCACACCTTTAATCTCAGCAACTCAGGAGGCTAAGGCAGGAGGAACACTCGAGGCCAGTAGTTGCAGACCACCAGCCTGGGTAACATAGTAAAACCTTCTCTCCAAAAAAAAAAAAAATTAACCAGATTATCCAGGCATGATAGCATGTGTCTATAGTCAGCTACTTGGGAGGCTGAGGCAGGAGGATCAATTGAGTCCAGGGGTTTGAGGCTACAGTGAGGTATGATTGCTCAACTACACTCCAGCCTGGGATATTAAGTAAGACCCTGTCTCAAAGAAAAAGAAAAGGGCAATTTATTTCAGTTTCTATTACTTGATACATTATGCCTGGCCTTCAACAAAAATATTAAAAGACATGCTAATAAGGCAAAAAAAAAAGAATAGTTTAAAAATACCAAGCTAGCATCAGAATCAAACTCAGAAGTAACACAAATTTTAGAATTATAAGATAATTTAAAATAACTATGATTAATATGTTAAGGCATCTAATAGCAAAGAAGGCAATGTGAAGAAACAGAAGGGTAATGTAAGGCTCATTGGTAGACTGGGTACACCACAAAAAAGAATCAGTGATAGTAAAGATATGTCAGTAGAAGCTTCCCAAACTGCAAAGGGAAGAAATAAAGGAAGGAAAGAAGAGAGAGAGTAAAGAGAATTCAAGAATAGTAGGATGATTTCAAAGGTATAACATACATGTAGTTGGAATACCAGAAGAAGAGAGAAGAATAAATATTTAAAGTAATAATGGCTGAGAACTTTCCAGAATTAATAAAAGATGCTAAAGCATCTTGGTTGCTTCCAGTTTTGGGCAATTATTAATAAAACTGCTATACATTTTCACATTCTAGTTTTTGTGTGTACATCAGTTTTCACCATGTTCAGTTTTATAAGAAATTGCCCAGATGTTTTCCAAAATGGTTGAAGATAATTGAGATATTTATACATTATATGATTCATAGCTATTTTGTTTTTTATATTGTAAATTATCTGTAATTATATTTACATGTTCAGGGTATGTACATATGTACAACTGTGCCTCAGATTTTTAAATATCTGATTGATTCTTACTTCATTGTATCAAGTTTAAATAGTCTTCCTCACTTCCAACTTTTCATTTTAAAATTTTGGTATGTGTAGATACAGCCCCAGGTGTGACCTATTCTGCCAGTAAAACATTTGTTTTACAGATCAAAAATGGAGTTTTAATCAGAGTTTCCCCTTTTATATAAATAAGGTGAAATGATTTATTCCACATTCTAGGTCTACTGTGTTTGCTTTTTTATTTCGTTTGAAATTTACAGCTGTTAACATACTATCTTTTCCTTATTTCAATCACCCTCCAGTTTTGTAGATATTTTGATAATCTCTATAGGGCGTTTAAGTCTGCTAGATGTCAAGAATTCTTTCAGGATAGCCCTAGTATCCATTATTTCTTCTCGATAATTTACCTAGAATTTTACCAACATTAACTTTCCTCTCACCACCTCAAGCATCTAGAAGTCTCCATATATTTTAAAAAAAGGGAAGTGCCATATAGCTTTCTTATAGCAGAAAAGCTATAAGAAATACTATGTCCTTCAGAAAAGCAGACAAGTAATTAGCTCACCCAACTTCATTCATAACAAGAAGATAAATAGTACCAATATCAATTTATTCCTCACTAAAGTTGTAGCTTAGAGAGATATAAATAATATAATGTTGTTTTTAGATAGTAGACACCTATAATATTTTCTAACTAAATATCAATGAAATGAACAGCCAAACATATTATTAGGCTAATAAAGAAATGTCCTGCAGAGAATGATAAATGAAACTGGGAAATGTATACTGAGCATTTACCATATCAAAGAAATGTGCCAGGTATTCATCATTAAGAGAAGGTGGGTTATGATAAAGTTGAACAACAAAATGTTTAAATAATCACTCAAAACAACTATAGGAGAATGACATTTGAAATGTACAGATAAAAATTGCTCTAAAAAATTATAGAAGGAAATTATCACTTCAGGCTAAGGTCATCAAAAGGAGGGACAGGAATTTGAATTTAAGCTTATTCTTATATAACATTGAATTTATACAGGAGCCAAAGTAAACAAGGAAATTGAAATAAAGAAAAATGATGGCTATATACAAGATTTATTTAAGGAAAACAATATAATATGATAGATGTAGAAATAGAGTGAGATGACAAAAATAGTATGTAAGTGGTAGAAGTAACTGGTTATATAGCTTTAAACAAAGTCACATAAGTAGATAAATAGGTATTAGGAAATTTAAAATAAAAGAGGAGATGACAAAAATAGTATGTAAGTGGTAGAAGTAACTGGTTATATAGCTTTAAACAAAGTCACGTAAGTAGATAAATAGGTATTAGGAAATTTAAAATAAAAGAGGACAGAAGAAGCCTGCAAAAGATTAAAAGCTTGACCATTATTAATACTTTTAACAATTCCAAGCAAAATCTTCAATGAATTTTCTTATTTTTCACACAACTCACAGTTTCAGTGGGATTGTGTTGCCCACGAGAAGTAGAGGCTACATCAATTGTTCCTTAACTAATATTCTTCTTCTCTATTGTTTCAGAAATTGATTTCTATGTTAATAATTCTACCTATCAGTTCAGTAAGGAATCAACAATCTAACTCCAGTTTCACCTAGAATAGTATTTCACTTTAATTAAAATACTAGAGCAGCAATTACAGTAACTCTAGCTCATTCATTTCCACAGTTGCTCAATATTTTACAGTTGGAAAATGCCACAGTTTAACTATTACTCTATAAGTTACAATTATGTTGTTTGTCTTATTTTCTATTACCAAAAAATTCTGCTAGGTATTTTATTTTTACTTTTCTTTTTAACAACTTTACTGGGGTTTAACCGATATACCAAAAGACTGAACATGTTTAATGGATACAATTTGATGACTTTAGACATATGCATATACTCATCATATTTGAGGTAATAAGTACATTATCAAGTCTAAAAAATCACACTGTGCCTCATAAATGTATACAATAATGATGGTTAATCAAAAAAATTAATAAAATTGTTGTATATATTTGAAACATGTTAGCAATTTGTAATTCTAAGCAAAGGATATGTGCGTGTTTATTACAATACTAAGGTATTGTAACTTTTGAAGGTTTGAAATATACAAAATAAAATGTAGAAAATAAAAATGTTTCTAACAAGTAAGAAAAAAGAAAATAGAGCAGCAAGTAGATTTTGTAGTTTCACACATCTGGCTATTTCAAAGCTAGATTGTTCTTTGCATATTGCTCTTAGACACTTTGAATAGCATCCTTTTCCAAAGGAAACTTGTTTTCTCAAGTTTCTGCAATTGGTATTTTCAATCACAGGATGTAGAATTCTCAAACTTGATATTGGAAATTCAGATCTCTAAACTGGTATTGACTTTTGTTGTAATCCTATAGTGAAGAAAGCTTGCTGAAATTACCTCACGAGGACAGTACTTTGAGAATCTAAATATAACTTTCTTTTTCTTCATTTATTTTTCCAAAGAAATTATGCATTTAATTTACTAACATCTCAGCAAAATTCACATATATTCAACAATTTTCAACAACATTCATGTAGACAAGAAAAGAAGCAAAATATATTCACTCTTGGATATGTATGCATTGCTTTTTATTAGTTTAAAGAAGTAAATTATCAGTTCAAATTAATTAATATTTACAATTGCTAGAACACAATATAGTGTATATCATAACTCATTACAATGGGCTGTATCTCATATTATATTCAAAAATCAGTTCATCTTTAAATCATTCTATATTTTAAGATGTTACCAATTACATTAAATTGAAAATATACAATGAGATTGATTAATTGTAGTGGATGTCTCAACATTAGTAACTAACATTTGAATGATGTCTGTTTTTATATATGATTTTCAAAGTATTTCCCATACCAGAAAATTCCCAACAAGTTCTTCAGCTGTTTTGTGTACAGGTGATATCTTCATCTCAAAAAAATCTTACTGAAAAAAGACACTATTTTAGAGTTCTGATTCTCTTCTACCAACAAAATTATAGACTTTAAAATCCCATACAGATATATATCTTTTAAATCCATAATCTCTTAGACCATTTATTTTGATAGATTATTTTATCTTTTCTCATAAGAAGCAAAGTTCAAATCTACTTGGGTTTATTTGAATAGAATCAAGGCATCCGGACCTCAATGGCCCTGGAAATACCACAAAAAGTAAATTTTACAGTATCTACATGAAAATATAGAACTATTGTCTACGGGTTTCTTTAAAGTAGAAAACGTCATGTTCTTTGTTAGCTTCAGATACTACCACAACTGTGTCAAATAGTCATTCTGTTTTTTGTGCTTTATCTATATTTTTATTCATGGCCTCAAGATGTAACTCCTTAATTTCTAGTGAAGGTAGAAAGGACTGAATAGGAATATGAGCCAGAAAAAAAACAAAACAAAACAAGCAAACAAAGATACTAATCATTCTCTTCATGCACCTGTGTTAATTATCCTAAATATAGTGAAGCAAATAATAATACATTATAATAAATAAGCAATCCATCACCTGTTTATTGCTATTTTTTACAAAATGCTGAAAGATAAATCACTCTCAGAATAAAACACTAGTGAAATTTTACAAAGGCAAAAACCACTTCAGAACTCTCATATATTTTTGGTTGGAGTGTAAAATGGCATAAGTACATTGCAAAATAGTTTGACAGGTTCTTATAAGATTAAGCAAACACCTGATTGAACAGCATATTTAAAATGAGATCATCTTAGTATATTTAAACTATTCCTCAATAAAGTTAATTTTAAAGTTTAAATTCAATTTTGCAAATAGATTTTGGTTTCTAACAACTATTTTTCAATAAAAGTTATCACAGTTTAGTAGGACTGTTTGATTTCAAATTTAGAATATCTCATAGGACCAGAAAATAAGAAAAGTTCAAAAAGAAAGAAAGAGATAAAGGAGGGAGGGACGGACGGACGGAGAGACGGAGGTAGGGAGAAAGAAAAGAAAAAGAAAGGGGAATGAAATCCAACCTGAAATATTTTGTAATGGTAAAAGTTTAAACTTATGTAACAAAATAAATACCGTGTTGAATATAACCCAAATAATTTTTTAAGATTGACTCCATACTGAAATAAATAAACAACTTGATAGACAAATAAGTGAGCTATATGTGGCAACTCTTTCCTAGAAAAGAATTCCAATTTATAAATATAAAAGGAACAGGGGAAATAAAAAATATCAATTAGGCTATCACTGTAATAATTGTTATAGACACTATAAAGTGGTAAATTCTAAAAAAGATAACAAAAATACAAGATATTTGCGTAGTCCCAAATATAATAGAAACTAGATATTTGCAGTCCTAAATTCTGTCTTCACAATATTTAGTAATTCCAAAAAGAAAATTTGGTTTTATAACTAAGAATTCTGACAGAGACCATCTTAGCCAAATAATCAAGAATAACGTCACTGCAATAAAGAAATTCCAACATCGTATACCTTCTGATGTGATACACTGATAAAAACACCCCACCTCTGTAATATTCTTCCCAATAATGGATAACTTCCATCTAAATGCAATAAATCACAAAACAAGCACAAATTGAAGAGCATTCTATGTAATAACTGACCAGTACTCTTCAAAAATATCAAGATAGTGAAAGACAGGGGAAAAGCTAAGGAACTGCCAGAGATCAGAAAAGACCAATGAGACATGGCAACTAAATGCAGGAATCAGAACTGGACCCTGGAACAGAACAGAGATATTAGAAGAAGGACTGATGAAATCTGAATAAATTTTGTACTTCTGTCAATAGTATTGTTCCAAGGCTAATTTCCTAGTTTTGACAAATTTTCTGTGGTTATAATAAGAAGTTGACATAAGAACAAACTGGGTGAGAACACAAGAAAATTCTCTATATTATTTTTGCAACTCTTCTGAAAGACTAAAATTACTTCCAAGTATTTATTGCTTAAAAGTTTAAAGTATTATTGATGATATTTTGTTTCCAAAAATATGCAGGGAACTCGATCCCAAGCAAAGAATTGGAATTGTTATCTTTGAATCAAAAATTAATCAAATTAAAATTATATACTGAACTCTTGCTCTATGCGAAGCACAGAGCCAATTTCCCATGGAAAGGAAGTAAAATATCCAAATTTAAAGAATATTCTATTAAAGTTCATTAATTGAAAAGTTATCAAACATTTACTATGAGATAGTACTATGTGAAAATATGCATAGTAAAGCTAGTTTAAAATATTAGCAAGTACAATAGGACTTGCTATGTCCCATGAATGCCACTGAAAAATGACCATAAAATTATTTTTTTGTATAATGTTTTTCTGTTGCTTTAAGAAAACTGGTTTTTAAATTTATATAAAATTATGTTATTAAAATTATTGTTTTGCCATATACATAGTGAATTATTATTATTATTCTCACCAATTTATACTGCTTGAAAGAATTTCCACTTGCTAGGAGTTAATTTTTAGAAATACCTTGACATTGTATGTAACTTAAGTTAGAAAACATTAAAATGACAAAAATAATTACAATTCCAGAACAAAAAAAAAATGTAGGGCAAAGGTGAGTACTATCTATTAGCTCTTTTTTAAATCAATAACCTTGAAGTGTCACAGAAACTCAATTGCTTCTAAGTGCTTTTTTCTAAATGTATTTCTTGTATATAACAGATAATTCGGTTTTATGTTTTTAACCCAAACTTACAGTCTCTGCCTTTCAATAGAGGATTTCAGACCATTTGTATTTAGTATAACAACTAATCTATTTCCTTCAAGTAAAAATATTTTATCCTTTTTTGTTCCTTCTTGTTAAATATTTCTTACTTTTATGACTGCTACTTGAATGTTGAGTTCTTTGTCAATAAAACATGAATACAATAGCAACAACAAAAATAAATAAGATGAAAAACCACTTTGGATCTATGCATAGCTATTTGTGAAACTTAGAGCAATAAGAAGTCTTGAATTAAACAGCCTGTAATTTTACCTTTTGATTTGCCCAAAAACAAAAGCATCCTCACTGCAGTGTTCCTTTATGCTGTTTATTAGCAAACACAAGAAATAACACCCTATGTTATGTACCCTGGGAGCAGTTGAATTTGTTCATGTCTTTGAGCAGAGTAAAACAGAAGCAGCTACATCTCTGTATAATGCCATCCACGTTAATATCGCCAAAATTTCTTCTATAACTCTAAAGCAAATTACCAAGGAAGATGGTAACTTTGCCATTTTTCTACATTTGACAATAATTTAAAACTACTGATTTCTCTCAGTCCACCTGTTACCTGTTGAAGGTGGCCAGGTTCTTGGTGTCTTGAATAAAGAATTGGATAACACAAAAAAAGCAAGGAGAGTAAAGCAACAAAAGCAGAGATTTATTGAAAATGAAAGTATACTCCACAGTGTGGGAGTAGGCCCAAGCATAGGGGCTCAAGAGTCCTGGTTACAGAATTTTCTGGGGTTTCAGTACTCTCTAGAGGTTTCTCATTGGTTACTTGGCGTATGCCCTATGTAAATGAAGAGAGTAAAGTTACAAAGTCATTTACCCAGTTTGCACCCTAGGTAAATGCAGAGGATGTTGCTTGGTGCCTGTGACCTTCGTAAAAGGAGAGGATGTAACATGGTGTGTGCGGCCTTTGTAAATGGAGAGGATGAAGTGAAGTTACAAAGCCATTGACATTTCTGTCATTGCAGAAGTGTTTCTATTTGATTTCGTTGTAGAAAGTCAGCATGAATCAGCCTTATGTTGCCTGCCTCCAGACCCTATTCTGCGTCACATCCACTTCCTGAGTTTAGTGCATTATGTGCTACTGATGGCGTCACAAAAGACTGACTACTTTAAGGTCTCCTTTTTGAAATTTCAGAGATTGTCAACCTCCTCAAAATTGACATTTGTGTGTGTGTTAGTGTTAGGAGCCACATTTGACTATGAAAAAAATCCCAGTACTCCATAAAGACAGGTCTCTGCAATAACATCTGTTTTTTCTGGTTTGGTAAAAAAAGAAGCTTCATGCTTCATTATTTCTCAATTTCATACTTTGATACCAAAGACTCTGCCAACATTTCTGAATTAAATTTTTACACTACTCAGAAAGGATCCAACTTTATTGAAAGCAGGGCTTACACAAATCACTTTTTCAAGTTTGGTCTAGAAAAGAAATCATAATATGAAGTTCTTCACTACCACATGAAAGTGTATCATTAAATTATTATCAGAAATAGTATTATAATGGGAGAAAAGGGGAACCTACGTTCAAAGCAATGTAAAACAGTGGGATTGATTCATGGCCTCATTTTCTTAGTAGATATTTAATAAGATTTTATGTAATTCAAAGTGAAATTATTGAATAAAATTACTTCTAAAATCATTTGAGACATTGAGAAATCATAAGATTATTGGCTATATTGCTCTAATGTGTTACTTATTGGAGGCACACAATTATGTGACATTCCCAAAGCTCAAAAAATTTTTTTCTGATAGCTTGATGTGTAGGGTGACAAAGCAGTGTCCATTTCTGCCTCAGTGAAAATATATAGAACTTATAAATGCTGAAGAAATTTTACTTCTGTTCAAACAAAATTAAAATTGAAATTGGATTTACAATCATTTTCTTATTGATCTAGATAAGCCACATTAATAAGCCAAGACTTTCTAAACATAGTGTCATTGGCTTACAGGCAAACAGGATTGTTTAACATAAATTCGCGACAGAGAATTAAATCCAATGTTCTTAGCACAAGTCTCTTCATCTAGCAAAGTGGATGAAGTGAAATTTGGGAGACATTTTTTCCCTATATATGTAAGGGTTTACAATAGTGCTTGCTATAATCAAAATGCCAAGTTAAAATTTATGTGATTTCAAAAATGCTAGATAAAAAAATTGGTCAATAATTTTGATTCTCTGTGTCACTTTCTCCCATGCCAGGTATCTTAACCTTCCCTAATACCTCTAAGGAATGTGAGTTCTTTAATCTCACCTAGGAATTAGTTTCCAGTGAATCACAGGCTATGTATTGCAAATCTTGATTTATTTATACTGGAATGACAAAGTAGTCAATGGAGAAAAAATTGGCCTAGAGTAACCCAGAAGTTACTCTTGGATATACACACTTATACAATTGTTTAAAACTCTGTGTTCCTTTTAATTTAGACAAACCACAACAGGACATCTACAGTTCAATCATTTCTCTTTTTATTTGCTACTCCCTTAGGGTCATATGTCTCTCCTACCATGCAACTCCCTCCATGTTGTCTCATCATGGTCTGAAAGTTCATATCAAATTATACTCATAGGTCTATATCTTTATTAACACATGATTAAAGAAATTAAGAATAATTTCTTGTTTTCCTCATTTAACGCCTGCATAATCCTGAATAATGGTGACCCTGAAGCTACTCATTTTCTTCCCTAAAACTCTTGATCTTCCATATAAACAGTGATTCTATTTCTTCGTAATATATATTTGAATCAAAAAGTTATTTAAATTTTAAAAATAAATGAAAATATGCTTTAAGTAATTTATTGTCATTTTATCTAATAGAAAACAATTTGTATTAAACCAAACTACCCATTTTTTTCACTTAAATATTTTATTCTGTTTTGTGCAAACTATAAGTCTACTTTTCAAACTAATTCACATTGTATGAATATTATTATATTATATGAACTTATTCATGCTGTTTTAGTCCAGTCAGGCTGTTATAACAGATGCCATAAAATTGGTAGCTTATTGACAGCAGAAATTTATTTCTCACTACTCTGGAGGATGGGAAGTGCAAAATCAAGGCAGATTTGGTATCTGGTGAGGGCGTACTCTCTGGCTGATACATGGCACCTTCCAACTATGTCCTCACAAGAAGCAAACTGGCCCTCTAGGATCTCTTTATAACAGCACTCATCCTAATCATGAAGGTTTTGTCCTTATGACCAAATCACCTCCCAAAGGCCTTGCCTCTTAATTTCATCACATTGAAGGCTAGGATTTCAATATATAAATTTTGGAGAAACACAGTCAGACTATAGCACACGCTAACATATAATGTTGCTAAATTATGCTCCTGATAACTTTATTGACCTCAAATTTCATATTCTCTTCATGCTAAATAACAGCATCTTTATTATTGTCATTTACATTTGAGTAGAATTAAAGTTTAGGTTTTGGCTTGTTTTCAGTTCGAATTTAATTTTATTCAAATAATTGCCATTGTACTTTTCTTGAAAAGTAAGAGAAATCTAATTCTTTGTATTGCTTTTATAACCTACCTGAATAAGAGAAAATATTTTTTAGTTTTATTTGTTATGATAATTTTTAAGTCAAATCTTTTTACTATTTACCATGACAGATATATCACTGTTTTTTTAAAATTTACAATTTTAATTGGATGTATTTTCTTATTTCTCTTAGAAACAGTTAACTTCCTACATTTATATATACTTTTTAAAGTAATTTCACTTGCATTATATCATTTGATATCAACAATGAACATATAATAGAGTGGACCAGCCCTTCATTTGACCAACCCTTCCCTCAGCATCCTCCAATTCTCCAATTTCAATTGATGTCACAAAATCAAGGATACTAAAGTTTGTCTTATGGGTATGTAGCTTCTAAAAGAGGAGCTAAAACTAATATTTATCCTCTTGAGATAGAATATTCCCTCCCTCATGCCCCTTTGATATTCTGTGGGAAAAGGGAATGAATGGGGTTCTTTTATTCATGAATTGACTCAGCATATCAAATTCTTCCCCAGAGTTAATAAATTAATTAATCTTGATATCTATTAAAATCCACCAATATTAGAAATAACGGAACAAGAAGGACCATAAGGTGCATTTTTAAAGTTTTAAAATTCTAATGTATTTTATACATAAAATCAGGTAGTGGGGGGCTAGGGGAGAGATAGCATGGGGTGAAGGGATTGGGGAGGGATAGCATTAGGAGAAATACCTAATGTAGATGACAGGGTGATGGATGCAGCAAACCACTATGGCACATGTATGCCTATGTAACAAATCTGCACATTCTGCACATGTACCCCAGAACTTAAAGTATAATAATAAAATAAAATTGCTTAACTGAAAAAAATCTTTACTTTTCCTCTTCTCTGGAAGATAAAAACTATTTTGCATTTAAATTATCAAAATTAGGTGAAACCTTTATTTCCCCAGCCTACATATGTGATTGAGTTAAGATAATGTTTCAGCAAGAAACATTTCATCCTCTAGATACTTTATTGGATTTAAAACATTTTATTGATTCTTAAACTACAGAAAACTATTGAAGACAAGTCCAGAAGATCATTCTAAGAAGATTTTGAAATCTCTGCTATCAGGCTGCATTTACATTTTGATTGTTTGGTATTTAATAATATTTTGCATTAATATGTAGCTAATTCATGGAGGTTATTTTTGTTAGAGAATCATAGATTTGTTCTGTTGACTGACTGAGTTGTTTTGGAAGTAGAATGAACAGAAGACCTTTATCCTATCATTTTCACTTACTATCAGAAAGGCTGCAGAGGTCAACAAACTTTTTCTGTAACGTCAGTAGTAAATATTTTAAGCTTTGAGAATGGAAAGGGAAAATCAACGATATTATGTAAATACTTAATCATTTAAATGTAACCATTTACAAATGTAAATACCATTCTTAGCTTTCAGATACAAACAGTAAGCTGGATTTGGCCCACAAGTCACCGTTGACTGGCCCTCACCTTAGACAGCTGAGTAAATCTCTCTGACCCCAGTTTCTAATCCATAAAATAAAAGGACTAATAGGACCCTCTGAAAGGAAGGTGGGAATCTGAAAGGAGCAGGAGATTACATTTTGCTTCCACATAGTTACTCTCAATAAAGACTCCCAAATTCTCCTTGTTTAAAATCCAGGGCTTCTTTCCACTTCTTGTCTGATCTCTAGGCAATTTGTTGTTGTTGTTGTTGTTGTTTTGTTTTTTATTTTTAATTATTTTTATTTTTTGAGACAGGGCTCTTACTATGTCATCCAGGCTAGAGTACAGTGGCACATAGTCAACATCAGCCTCAAATTTCTATCTTCACATGATCATCCCACTTCAGCTTTCCAAGTAGCTGAGACTACAGACACATGCCAACCTGTCTGACTAAATTTTTTAGTTTATTTTTTGTAGACATGAGGTCTCACTATGTTGTTCAGGGTGGTCTCAAACTTCTGGTCTCAAGTTCTAGCCAGCTTCTCAGTCCACTGATGAACCTTTTTATCCTTGAAAAGCACTCCTGTCTTGGAGTCTAAGTCAACTTTCTTCTATATCCATAGAATTCCATTTACACACCCCACAATCGGCCCCTCTTCCACTACCCAGACCTTAAATAGTGGTGTTTCTCCATGTTACTTTCATCCCAGAGCCTCTCCACAGTACATCTTTCCTTAACAATCTTACCAACTTCTCCCAGCAACAATCATCTTTATGTTTAATAGTGACTTCTAAGTTTTGTTCCTCAGTCCCGATGCTCTCAGGCACCAGACCACCACCGTCTCCCACCAGGCTATCAGGTTTTGCTTAGGACTGAAATTGTTTCTATTTCTGCTTCCCAAATTACCTCCCACTACTTTATCAAGTTGAAAACTTTTCTCCTTTATTCAATCACCCCTTAACCATTTTGCTTCTTTACTCCTGATATCAAGGTAGTTGCTATAATAGTCTGTTCTCATGCTGCTAAAAAGACATACCCAAGACTGGGTAATTTATAAAGGAAAGAGGTTTAATTGACTCATAGTTCCACATGGCTTGGGAGGCCTCACCATCATGGCTGAAGGTGAGTAAAAAGCAAAGTCACATCTTACATGGTGGCAGGCAAGAAAGTGTATGCAGGGGAACTCCCATTTATAAAACTTTCAGATCTTATGAGACTTAATCACTACCATGAGAACAGTATGGGGCAAACCATCCCCATGATTCAATTCTATCAACCTGGCCCTGTCCTTGGCACATGGGGTTTATTACAATTCAAGGTGAGATTTGGGTGGGGACACAGCCAAACCATATCAATCACCAACTCTGGGGATTCTGCTTCCTGATTATTACTCCACCTCAAGGTTCCTAGAATCAGGATGCATCTTCATTGGAGCCTCTGCTTGAATTTTAATTAATACAGTTAGATTTATAGTCTCTTTGTAATTTCCTATAAAGTAAGCTCTGCAGTTAAAAGACGTTAGTGAAATTTTCTTCATGCTTCTCATATATATTGTAGAAAGAGCATTTTTGTTTATTTTTCTGTTATTTCCTATCTCAAGTTCCCTGGGACTGAATCTCTGTATTCATTTTCTTATCACTGAAAAGTATATTTCATTTGTTGCATATAAATTATTGTTACCCTTTTCACCCTATAATACCCTTTTGTTCTCTTAATGTGTTTACTTATTCAGTAAAGTGTTTCAAGGAGGCTTAATCTGGGTAGTCTCCATAAATTGAGTCAGTCCTTAGGAAAATTCACAGTTTTTGCCACTGCAACCTTTGGTAATTAAGCTGCTCCCACCACTGCCCTCTTTCTATAGGCTGCCATTTTAAGCTGTTTCACCAGCCTGCATAACATAGGCACAGGAACGCCAAACAAGTATCCATGCTAAGTTCTTCCAAAATCTCTAGTCCTGCACTGACAATAACAAGAAGCAGGTCTGAACTGGAGTTTCAGAAGAAAAGCATTTTCTGTTTGAACTCACTTTCACTTGAGGCTGAGTACAGAAAGAGTACCTCATCCCATTTTCCAGAGCACTCTCTACTCCTAAAAATTCTCTTTAAAGAAGTCTCTTCTGGTCTGAACTTACAGGCTTCTCTAATACAGGCTGAATATGTGCTAATGATTCAAGATTCAACTTATTAGCTTTTAGCAAATCTCATAGGGATGCCATGATTTTTGGAACTTTGTGTGTCCCTTTTATAGAGACCCAGTAAAGCATCTTCATATGCCGCACAAGACTTACATCTTTTTAGTCATGAGCATAGTGTTGTAATTGAGTTATGTTGAAGTTCAGATATCTGTAGAATGGTGTGTGTGACTGCTCAGTAGCCAGACATTTGACTGTAGGTATTTGCTATTAACCCTGTTGTCTCTCAGTATTAAATCCACCCATCTAGGCTGTGCTTTGTGAGGCTTGGACTGGAACTCTGCAAACTGTATTTCTGTTTGGACTGCTGGCTTTCTGTCAGCCTCTGACAATGGAGGGCACTGAAGGAAGACATCAAGCTCATAACAGAAGCTGACTGCAGGCTTCAGCTTCTTTGATATTCTCAGAACCAACCTGACTGAATAATCTCTAACAGCAGCATCAGCTGGCAGCAGTCCTCAAAGGTCTGAGGTCCAGCTCCACTGGAATCTCCTCTAAGACTAGGATGTAAGAATCACAGTCTGTTTCCTGATGGTGACAGTTGCTTCCTGCTATATCATCCTTACGTTCCTTTTTTAACCCTTTCAGCCCTCCATACCTATGCTCCTATAGTTCATTCTATAAAAGTTATTTGTTGAAATGCCCAGTGTGGTTTCTATTTTCCTGGATGATAGAAAAGGATAGACTTTAGTTTAATTCAGGTTGTAAACAGATTACTAATGGAAAATATCAAAACCATTGTAGATATTTTGAAAGCAAAGCAGGAAGCTCAGACCAATAATCATAATTTCAAAAATAATGTACACCGTTGAGTGTCTATGATGTCTGACGTTCTAATAAGAACTCTATTTATAAATCCTCACAAAAGCCTTTCAAAGTACTATCACTATCTCCACTTCATAGGTGAGGAAACTGAGGATCAGAGAGTTAAATGACTTGCACAAAATCCCAAAGCAAGTATGTGTCAGAGGGAATATGAAAACCCAATTTTTTTTTATTCTAAATTATGACACTCTTACTCTCATTAGATGGATAGACAGAAGGCCTATGAATGTGCTTAGTGAATAACACCACATAGCTAAATAGGATGGAAGACTAAAAACAAATGTCAATTTAAAAGGTTTGCTTTAGAATAATGATAAAGGAAGAGGAAGGGGACTTTGGAAGGTGACCGATATGTTTATGGTCTTCATGGTGGTGATAGTTTTACAGGTGTATCCATTTCCTCAAACTCACTGAGATATATACATTAAATATGCACAGCTTTTTATATGTTAATTACACGTCAATAAATAGTTTAAATAAATGATTTTGCTTCTATGATAGTATGTATATGTAACAAGTTCAGAAAAAGCAAAAAAAATGTACCATTGGAGACTGTGAGAACGAAATTCTCAAAATGCAAGGAAAACACTTGAAATCAAAGGGACGTATTATATTTGGGACACCTATTTGAGTCAATTTGGAAAAGTAGTTTTGACTTTAATATCGGCTACCTCTGGCAAATTCACTGTAAGTCATATATTCGTGTTATGCTAGAAATAATTTAATTTTTAGGTGATTTCTCCAACTATTTAGAGTTCCAACTATTTAGTCACAAGAGCTCAATTAATTAAGAGAAGAATGTAATTCCTAATCTGAGATCTGGGACTTGAAACTTGGACACAGAATTTAGGCATCAGTTGTGGTGACAATAGTAGGATAGCCCAGCAGGACAATGGTTACCAAGAATAATGGCTGCGGAAAAGCCATTGCAGGGCCTTTGGAAGTGAAAAGAATCAGAGCACTTTCGAAATGGTTAACAGCATTGGATGGCAGCATTTTTGACATTTAAGCATTTGGTGATTCCAGTGTCTAGTGTGCTTCACAAGATGTGATATAAGAAGAGTTATTTTAGAGTCTAGATAAAGCCTTACTGTCACACACCCTGTACCCTGGCTGTATTTGACCTTGCCCCTAAGTATCTGATGCATCATGAACTCAAGAGCTCACCTTAAGCACTCTCTAAATAGAATACTATTACCAAATCCTCCATCTGAAAAACATTTACTCATTCTAAATACCAATTCAAATTTTATCTGTCTGATGAAACAGTTTTAGGAACTGTCAAAGAAGTTAATGACTCACTTATGTGATTCTCTAGCACTTTATCTAAGTCCCTCTTATTCTGCTTACTTCTGTGCGCATACTCAATTATTCCTATATCTTCTTCCAACATCTCAGCTATGGACAGGAAATTTGTCTTTTTCATTTTCTAAACACATTTAAAATGGTTGCTTAAAATAGGTGCAAAATAAGGCAGGTGCAGTGGCTCATGGCTGTGATACTAGCACTTTGGGAGACGGGGGCAGGAGAATCCTTTGAGCTTAGGAGTTCAAGACAAGCCTCAACAACATAGGGCGATGCCCGTCTTTACAAAAAAAAAAAAAAAAAACATTAAAATTTAGGCAGCATGGTGGTGTGTGCCTGTGGTCCCAGCCGTTCAGGAGGCTGAATTGGGAGGATTGTTTGCGCCAGGGTGGGTGGAGGCTGCAGTGAGCACTCCAGCCTGGGTGACAGAGCCAGACTCCTGTCTCCAAAAATACAAATAAAATGAAAAGATAGAACTTTTCCTTCACCAATAGTTATTGAGCAAATTAATGTAATAAATTAATAAGTTAATTAAATACACAAATATACATTGATTAAGAGGAACAAACTATTCTACTGTATATTAAATATAAAGTTAAATGCAAAGGAGAATGAATAATCACCAAAACCCAGAAACAATTACTCTAAATGTCATAATTTTATAATTTAAAAATATATCAATTAAAGCAGTGCTATACATTAATGATTTCTAGTAAATTAAGCAACTTGGGTATTCAGCCTTGCTGTTTAATTACATGTGTTCTTAAGTGTTACCAGTTATCTATCCTCTTTATATAGGAAAAACTATGGCTGCAAATCAGTAATGTATTACTCCTTCTGGAAATGAAAAGTGAGTAGTTAATTAGTGAAGAAGATAAAAATGTTTCCTTTTAAATGAGCAAAGTGGCATTCATCAGCACCTAGAGTATGGAGAGAGGAATAAGTAATGTTAGGTTAAAAATCCCTTGAACTAGTGAATTCTACAAATTAATAACAATAAATATAGGCTAATATCTACTTGTAGATGGGGGGTAGAAAGTGTAGGAAATAAAATAACTCTCAACTAAATGTAGTTCATACGTATGACATTTACAACAACTAAATACCCTTTCTTTGAAGTTTTTAACAATATCATAATTATGTGATCAAACAGAAATGCCAGTGTTATTACTACTCCTGGTAACAAATATGTCAAAACCATGAAGTTTGTTCACTGATCCTTCCTCAGTTAATTCTTCTTCAATTTTGAATACTTTGGCCCTATTCACATATTTTAGTTAGCAATATTTCCCCTTTTCTTAAAAGCTTACATTATAAACTTTATCAAACACAAAGAAAAGAGATTGAATAAGTAACATTTTGTTGACATTTACAAATAAAAGTAAGTTTTAAACTACCAACCCTTTCTTCCTCTTTATTCTCCTGTAACCCAAATCTTTTGGCTTCTGATTTATAGTAAGAAATTTGTGATATTAAAGGTGTTTCTTTCCTAATAATGATGTATGAGTGAAGAGGTAAATATTCGGACAACTAGTTATTACTTGATGCTTCTCTAGAACTATGAGGTTCTCGGATGCAATTGAACTCTTACCTTGCACTCTTGTCCAATGATGCATCCATACATGAAACTTTTGTTGAGCATCTAAAAAGCTTAAGAGCCAGTTCCTGCCAGAAAGGAGCAGCATAGTAGGGCAAAAGGAGACATAGAGTGGTAAAAAGCACCAAATGTTGACTAAGGAGAATGAAGTGGTAGAATTGTTTCCCCCTCTCCAAGGATGTTTGTTTTAGCATCTAAACATGAGAGTATTAGCATCACTTTTATAGTGTGCTTTGTGAGGGTTAAAGATGATAGTATCTGTAAAACACTTCATCTGGCAAACATTGTAACTTATCATAGACAGTAGCCATTTCCTCCTGGGCATTCTACATGTCCCAGCTTTCTGTGGAGTTAGGTGTGGCCACATGCTTATGTTCTGGACAAGACTGTGTATGATTTATGGTAAATATCCTTTCAAGATGTACATTTATATTTTCCTACCATGTTAAGTGATACACTGTTAACTGTTAATGTAAATATGTTGGGTGTAGTTCAAGCAGCTTCTTGGATCATCAGGTTGCTCATGAGGGATAGTAGAACAAAAAAATGGAAAGAATCTAGTTCTCTATAGGTATGAGGTTGCCAAACCATCCCAGTACACCCTACTTCTGGATTCCTTATATGTTCAAAAATTAAAAAAAAAAACAACAACTTTTATTTTTATTATTCCATGCTTTTATATGCTCATTTCTTTGTCCCTACACGTTCAGCATAACCTAATCTGAATTGATGCAACTGACTACTCCTATTATTTCAGGGTGATATTAAAAGAACAGAAATTAAAGGAATGGAGATCAGATAAGAGACTCTTACTCTTTTTGGGACTATCTAACCTAAATAAATAAATAAATAGATAACCTAAATATGCAAATTATAGGAGTGGCGGTGGAATTGGAAGGTATGCAGCAAATAAAAAATATTGAAAAGTGAGAATAGACCCAGACTGACATTTGCCTTTTAAGAGGCTAAAATTATTATATGGAGTAGAATATAACTGAGATTTTATTCAGAGTGTCAGGAAATATATGGTAGTGTTAATCACAATAGAAATTAACATTAATGAAGCTGTTGTGGAAGAAGATAATAAGTTTGATTTTAGACATTTTGAATTTGGTGCACTGACACACTATCTTGGGGAAATGTAAAGCAAATATTACAGTCTTATATGTCTGCCTGCTGTGAAAATAGGTTCTAGTAGGTTTATTATAATTATTCCTTAATTTGTTCAAAAGTTTTTCTTAAGCATCTACTTTATAACAGATACTGTTTGGGGCCTTTGGTATTCAGCAGTGGATAATACAAAGTCCTTGTCTTCATTCTAATAAAGAACACATTTTGTCTTCTTCTAGGACATGAAAAGATCACTTCATTTTGCAGATTTCTTCTGTGTTATGATAGCACAGTAATTGCATTGATACCTTAGCAATATCCAATATCTTAGCCAAAACTTTACTTTTTAATGTAATTTCATTTTTATTGTATTACACAATAAAAAAGCTAGCTGCTTAACCTTGAAATTTTCAAAATGAAAGAGTAATAGAAATAAGGTATAGAACAGAAACTAAAGGAAAACAGCCTTACACATTCCACTGATTCTAAGCAATAATTTTCTGAGTAAAATCTGGAGCAGCACTTTGAAATTGTAGACATTAATAAAGCCCATTTCTTCCCCTTGCCAGCAATTTGGAGAGTATACCTGTATTATTGCAAGCATAAATCCAGCTACAGAACCATGTAAACAGCTCTATTAATATTTATTACCTTCTTTCTTTGTTTCATGAGTCCTCAGCAAAGGGCCTTATTTTGGTCATGGGAAAAAATACTTAAAAGTATATAATTCTAAGACTACTGAAAAGTAAATGATTATTCCTTAGTAAGATGCACATGTTTATATTGATTTTATTAATCACCTCTTATAATTTTTATATTCTTTAACTATTTTAGCTATACAGCATTCTTCAAACTGAGAATCACTAATATTCTTTTGCTACAATTGTACAACAGAAATATTAAACTACAGTTTAGGACTAGCTTCTGACTAGATAAATGGTTTTGAACCAAGTCATAAACTTCAGATGACTGAGCAACTCAGTTCTAAAATATTTATGTCTGGCATTAAACATTCCATAAAAATACCAACTTTGGTTCCCTGAACTCTTCTAACATTTTAAAGGTTTACATACCGGTTGCTTTGGGGAGCTTTCAGTAAACTTTTTTTTTTGTAATGACCTAAGTTGCTTATTTCACATGCAAACCATAAGTTATCAGGTTCGCTTATATTAATATAATACTATCTCACTACTAAGTTGCCTGTCATGGGTTTGAACAATTAGGAGCAACTTTAAGATGAATGGATTGTATTCACTGATTTAGATCAGCAAGAAATCTCATCATTTGTGGAAGGACATCATATAAGTTTGTATTACATCATATAATTGTAATTGCAATACCTGCCATTTATTTGACAAACAGCTACAGTCACAGATATAACTGATAACTTCATTCTAAAATTCTAAAAAAATAAAAATTCTTATTCATTATATAATATTTTATATTACTTACGCAAAAAGGATGTGGAACCTATTTTTACTTAAATACGTTTTTCTGGATACATACTTTAGGTTATAATTATAATTTATATCTTCTTGATATGTCCATCCAGCAGTTAGAGGTTTTAAAGCAAATATATAAAATATGCATAGGCAATATCAACTTTTTAAAAATCTTCAAAGTATAGGATCACAAATTATAAATATATTTATGTGTATGTTTGCTTAAGTGATTTAAGATTGATTTGCTTTGTAATAATTTACTGAATTTGAGGGGGGAGTGATTATGATAAAATAGAGTGTGTATTTCATGAAGTCTAAAAAATAGATAAGACTTGGGTCATGATGGCAATTAACATGTAAGACACTAGATGAAAGGCTGGGAACTTAGGTTCAGGTCCCCAGCTTTGCCATTTACTCACTAAATGACCTGGAGCAATCTTTCAGTAATTAGGGATACCAGTTTTCTTCTTTGAAAATATATTTCTGTCTACATCCAGGAAAAAACATGGGATTCACATGTGGTAATTTATATCAAAGCACATTATTTTTCACTCAGATGAAAAAAATGATTAATACTGGTATTGTGCTGTCACTACTGTTTTGTGGATCTCTGGAGAGTGATTATATATACCATATGTTCCAGGAAGGACATTCAAGCTCATCTCTACTCATTGCTCTGTAAACTGAATTTCCTCAGCCATGACATCTGATTCAACTTATCTCCTGTTCACACATTCCTGGACTGTCTTTGTTGTATATGTCAGGAAGATGATAAGTAAGTCAACTTTCATAGCTCCAAATAGTGATTCTGCTTCAAAACTTCAGTTCTGAGATTTGGGGTGGCATACCTAAAGCTGCTTCCTGGAATATATTCTCTAGCAGCCTATCAAAGAAATTAGAAATAGACTTAAAAACTGAGATGGGTTTACAACCCAGCTGTGATTCACTCTCTCCATTTGTCTTTTGCTATCCTCCTCTTATACTGCTGCTAGAAGTTCCCTTTTATTGCCATCATTCTTTGATATAGAACTGTGCTTGTATTAATCATGAAGGAAAAGTTAAGACAACCGTAAATCCTAAAGACATTCTCTTCATTATTTGTCTCACTACTTCTGTTTAAAAAAGAATAACTTCAAGAGAATTGTCCAACATTGTTAAAGAACATTTAGTTAACATATTTATGAAGAATGACATATGTACCTCATAAAGATGTACAAATATTAATATTATATGCCAATACAACATTTTTAATTAAGAATGGCTTTGACCATTTTTTTTTTCATCTGTGTCATTGAGAAAATATCAGAATTTCAGTTCTCATTCAAACTTTCAGATCTTAGATTTCTTCAAGGTATTCCTATCCCAGATTTTTCTGAAGGATGTGTTCATCAATTCATTGTTTGAGAAGAAATTAATAACATCAACATAAATACTCAAATAATATTTTAGTTTATTTTTATTGTTTTGTAGTAATGTATTACTTAACTGTCACTTTTTTCTACCTTAATTTTTTTCTATTCAACTCCTCAACTCTCTTCCTGAACCAAGAGCTCCCATGAGTGTGTGTGTGTGTGTGTGTGTGTGTGTGTGTGTGTGTGTGTGTGTGTGTGTGTTGTTTAAACACCAGACATGTATTTCTCAGTTCTGGAGGCTGGGAAGTCTAAGATGAAGATGCTGGCAGATTTAGTTCCTGAGGGGTCTCTTTCTGGCACAGATGGCCACCTTCTCACTGTGTCCTCATATGGCAGAGAAAGAAAAGGAGAGAGTGAGAGAGATACAGAGAGAGATATTGAGAGAGAGAGAACACATACACACAGACTATAGTGTCTCTTTTCCCATAAGGGACACTAACCCCATCATTGGGGCCCCAGCCTCATAATCTCATCTAAACCTAATCACTTCCCAAAGGTTCCACCTCCAAACACCATCACATTGTGGATTAGGGCTTCAAAATATGAGTGTTGGGTGGACACAAACATTCAGTTCAACAGCTCTTTTAATTCATTCCAGTGCCTCCACCTTTATAATTGTCTTTAGGCCTTTAATGCAAGATGGCAGTAACCATTTTTTAAAAATTAATAAAAATGCACAATACATAACATATTTTTTCTTTATTAGAACTAACATAATTTGGGAATGCTGAAGGATAATGAAAGACTGGCTTGTGAATTCTTTAAGATATTTCTATTTAAACATACGAATATTTAAGGAACAAATATTTATGTTCCTTAAATATTTGTTTCAAGTAAAATTCAAAAATAGTCATTCAATCTTTTCATAACATCGCTTTGAAACATTTAATATTTTTATGGGACTGTACTACCTAGGGATTAAACAGGATATAGCAAAACTGTAAAACATGACCCTTGCCATTTGTAATGTGCAATATAAATGGAGATAATACACAAGCAGGCACATTCGCTCACAGAAGCTACAGGAACTATGACTTTTTGTTCACTAGTTCCCAACATGATGCCTAACAAATAGTAAATACTCAGTAATGATTTTGAATTGAATAAATACATAATGTCACAAAAGAGTGAGGTTATCTTTGCAGATTCTACAAAAAAAGAAAAAGGACAAGGTTATATGAATTAAAGCCACAAAATACTACATGGAAAAGTTGAAACACTCAATTTTAAAGGCAGACAGTCTTTGTGTAGGTATAAAAGGGCAAAATCCATTTCAAGTGAAAAGTACTTCAGAATCCTGGGAGATGGAGATCTTGTTTATATCAGTCAATGAAGTTTTACCCCACCCCAAAAAATTGTTTACTATAAAAAAAGGTGAGGAGCCATTGAATATTTTATGAAAAGCAATTATGCATTATAAAGACTAAGAATACTGCCTGATTTAAAAGATTTTTGGCAATGCTTAGCTTATGATGAGACTAAGAGTCTTGTTTTTTTGGGACTTTATTCTTTTCATGGAGAAAGAAGGAAAGAAGGAAAAGAGGAAGAAAAAGTTATTCTTCTTAAAGTTTATGAAATCTTGTTTCTAGTGATCTTAGTCACAAGTGTGGCATCAGAATGGGAAAAGGAAATTATATTTAGAGATGTTTTAGAGCTGTCAAAAAAAGATATAAGCTACATTGTGAAGCAGATGTTATAATTCTGTATTTTGTGATGGCGATGAAATCACTATTTTCCCTTCAAAACAGAACCTTTCAAAAAAGTATTTACTGGGGAAATTTCTGTGAGGTACTAGCTTGTATAGAAACCAACATAGTTGAGTCGAACTTTCTGTGCCTACATTCCCTCTACTGACCAGCTGACCCACAAGCTTCTTTTTTAAAAAAATAAACAATTGTGACTGTATCTAAGATACAGAATTGTTTCAAGTTTTTCCTAAAATGACCCATATGACATTTTGGTACAGTACGAATGATATAACCCATAAAGAGCCAGTCAGAGCCACAAAGGAGAGTCATGTGTTCTGTTACATGCTCTTTTTTTTTTTGAAGTGGGAAGTATAATTGGCATCATATGCTACGATCCAGATGATATGTATTCCTCCAGAGACATGTTCAACAATAGTTAGAAAGTAAATATGTAAAGAAAAATATGCAAAATACCTTAATTTGTCCTTTTCTCAATGTAAACACAAAAGTATTGCTGCTAAAAAAGAAGCAATTTTGTGTTCTGTAAAGTTAGTACCATCCGAGAGTAAAATACAGTTTCTATAAAAATTCAGTAATTATCTTTATCTCAATTTCCTCCAGCAGTTGTGAAAAATAATATTGCTTGAGGTACTCCATGTCCCAATCACAGCAGGGTATCTAAGTGCTCACTTTTCACTGTTTCTGTCATAGCAGATCATTAATAATACGAGATAAATAATTCTTAAATGTTCATACACCTCTAATGTAAGTCAGGTATAGATGAAGCTTACTCTCTTCTCATTCATAATAAAAGCACTTTAAATCTCCCATGAAGAAAAAAATTACAGATAATTTATGTAGCTATTTCATCCTTAAGTAGAGGACACAACTCCCTACTCTAAGTCTGGACTGTGCATAGTGACTTTCATCCAGAAAGGACAGTATTGAGAAGGAAAAAGATGTAGTAACTTTACAGTAGAGAAACTGGCAACTTATCTTTGCCAGGTAATTAAAGTTTTTATCAACAGTACCCTTGATATGATGAAATCAGAGTGACACTTTCCCTCTGTGGTCTTTCTCTCAAAAACATATACTCTAACTATGAGAAAAAACATTAGAAAATTCCCAACTGAGGGACAGTCTGCAAAATACCTGACCAGTAACCCTTAAAATTGTCAAGGTCATTAAAAACAACACCTGGCAAACTGTCACAACCAAAATGAGCCTAAGGGAACATGACTAATGAATGTAATGTGATATCCTGGATTTGATCCTGATATAGAAAAAGGACATTTGTGAAAAACTTAGTAAGTCTTAATACAGTATAGAGTTCAGTTAATAATTTTGAATCAATATTTGTTCATTACTTATGACAGATGCACCATATTACTAAGATATTAGCAATAGGGGAAACTGAGTGTGTGGTATATTAGAATTCTTGTACTCTCTTCACAATAATTTTTTATGCCTACCTCCAAAACTTTTCCAAAATTAAAAGTTTATTTTAAAATTAGGTGTAGTTTATCTTAAGCCCAGACTACTTACGACAAAAGACGTGGAGACAGGCCTATGAGGGATGTGTTCTTTGAATATCCAAAAATTAGGCTACTTGGGAATATATTCTGCTTAAGAAATCATCAGTATATTCAAATGAAAATTTCAGGATGAGATTCATATTTTGGGAGTAATGATTAAATCAGAAGAAAAGTTTAGAGTTATAGAATCTGAAATATTAAGAATAAAGAAGAATTAGAGATAAATGAGTTAACAGAGAAGTTCAATGAGCAGAGAAAAGACAATGAATAAATAGCCTGGGAATTGCATTCACTGGGCCAGTAAAAGGAAGAAGAGAGACTGAAGAATTTCAGAAAAGAAGGAAAGGAAGCCATACGAGAATATACAGGCACAGAAGTACAAAGAGAAATGTGTTTTAAGACCAGAAGAATGCTAATCAGGATCATGAGCTGAGAGATCAAGCTATGATAAGGATCATAAAAAGCTGGTAACGCGAAGGTCATTGCTATGTTCAAAACACTGGTAGAGAGGACACTTGATGCAAAGAGCTGAAAAGTGAAGAGAAAATGGGAAAGAATAGGCAGTGATTTAGTGAAGTGGTGTCATAGTCAGGACCACTATTAAAAACAACAACAACAACAACTAAATCCTGGGGTGGTGGAAGAGGGAAGCAGGCAGGCTTAAACAACAAACATGTATTTCTCATGGTTCTAGAAGCTAGGAGGTCTAAGTTCAAGGTGCCAGTTGATTCCATGTAAGGTGAAGGCCCTCTTCCTGGTTTGCAGATAGGCCCTTTCTTGCTGTATTCTCACACAAAGAAGAAGAGAGATCTATCTCATGTTTCCTTTTCTCTTCATAAAGGCATTAATTCCATCCTGAGGGTCCCACCTTCATAACCTAACCTAACCCTAATTACCCCCAAAGGTCTCACTTCCAAATCCCATTACAGTATAGGGTATTAAATCTTCAAATTTTGAATTTTACAGGTACGTATTCAGTCCATAGCACATCAGGAGAGTTTTGTCAATCATAACTTGAATTTTCCTACACGCACTATGCCACAAACCAGCTGTACCAACATCACCTGGGAACCTGATAAATATGTGAAAATTCAGACCCATCTTAGACATATGTAGTCAGGATCTGCATTTTAGCAAGATCACCTGCAGATCCACATGCACTTCAAAGTCTGAGAAACATTGGATTATATTATTATTTCAAGAATTTGGCGATATCAAGATGGGGGAAAAATAATAGTTTAAGTAAGAAACACATTTTAAGATTTTTACTGAAAGAATGAGCGCATGAATATATAGGTAGCTGAGAAGAAGAAGAAACAAGTGAGGAAGCAGAGATAAAAGAAAGAAATACTGGGCATAAAATAAGGCTCATGATATTACTCATCATAACTGCTCTTTTCCATCTTTATTCATCATATCATGACTCTTTCTTTCACCTGTGGCTTTGCAGTTTACAGTAACTGAAAGTTGGGGTTCTGAAAGGGGGTATTCCCCAAATCTTTTGACATAGGTCATCCAGGATCTGTAAATTTTCTGAAACTTCGATTTCCCCTCCACTTTCCTAAAAATGAGAACACTGAACAAAAATCTGTATAAGGAATTAAATTTCAATAAAAAAGTTTTCTAACTTTGATGGCCCTTAGTTAGCATGAACTAAAGAAGCATAAAAAAGACAGCTATTCTGTTTGAACTCTCCTTATAGAATGTACTTTATGGACTGACTTTCCCAATTAATTGTAATCTTTTATGAGTCCCCCAAGAGACACACAGAGCTGTCCTAACCTGCTAATTAGGAGGCCAGCAATGTACTGCTAGGCTTCTTGGAGTAACTTCCCTGAGGAAGTATTAGTACCAAGTGTTTCCCTTGGGATGGTCTGTAAATAATTTTTAATGAACAAGATATTATTCTTAATGATCTTCTGGAGACTTGACAAGAACTAAGATACTTTAAGAAAAGCACATTTCCATCAATAGCCATTGATATGCCACTGGCTTGACTTAGAAAAAGAAGTAGGGATCGTTGCATCAAGAATTGAGAAACCAAAGTCATCAGCTTAATTCTATGGCAGTGGCCTTCTATTTTCTTTAAGATACAATGTTCTCATCTGTAAAATGAGGAAATGGAACTAACATGAATTATCAAATTGGAAACTGGAATGAGATGTGACCCACATGGATATTTGCTATTGTTTGTATGTTTATGTCTAGCATAGTACACAGACCAGTTTAGCTGGCCATATAAGATTTGCTTTGTAAGCTCTATAGCAGTGTTTAAATATAAGGCCTTATTATTAGCACTGTTGCTAATCTGCTCAAAATAAACTAATAAGCATCAGCTCCAGGAAATTTATTCTAGAAGCAAACTCATTGTGTGGAATCAGTAATATTGTCCCTATATTTTCAGCAGAGTGTAAAAAGAAATATTTGAGCCAAAAAAAAAAAAAAAGTCAGAAGCTCCCTCTGTAGTATAACTTATAGACACTGTAATTTTGAGTATTTAAAATTGAATATATATATATGCATATATATGTTTATATGAATAAGGAAATAAGATTTGATAGTGCTAGCCCCAAAGCAATGTTCATCACCAGAATAATGCAAAAGGTAAAATGACCCAAATCTTTAGCATAAGGGAATCAGTTTGGTAAATTATGTCCCTCCTGCAAAATGAATTGTTATATAGCCCTTGAAGTTATATTTATGAAGAAAACTTCATCATATGAGCAAAGAAAAAATAAGATTAAATAAATGTAATTTGTGCTATGTGATTTCAACTTGTTAAAATAATAATTCAGAAGAAGCTGGAACAAAATATGGCAAGCTTGTAAAACCTCTGTACCCTTACCTTTAAAGTGTTATAATAACATATTTCACAGGGCTGCAAGAGAACTGAATGAGCCAGAAAGCCAGTACAGCACAGAGGATGTATCCTCAGAGCCCTAACAGGAAACAGATGGCACACTCAAATTAGGCAATCAGAGATAATTTGATAAAGGAACTATTTACCAAAGTATGGCAAGGGTATAGAAAAACATAAAAGAAAGAGTAATGCAGGACTAATAAAAATTGGGGTATGATTATCTACCCTGGATATGAAGGGGCAGTTAGCTAATCCCAGAAGCAGAGAGCTCTGTGTGGAAAGGATTGGTACACAGAAAGCTCTGATCTTCTATCCAGAATGGAAGCCAGGCTATAGCAACCCAGCAGAAAGGAAGTCAGGTGAGTAAAGACCCCAATAATACTTTTTCCCTTCTTTCTATATAGATCTACCTTCCAGAGTAGAAAGCAGGATGGAGAAAGGTGGAAAGTGGCCTGGGGGATCAATGAAAGTTATTCTACACAGTTGATCCCCTTTGCCCTTTGCTTCCACTCTTGTCCTTCAACCAGAAAACATGTGTTCCCAACACAGGGATCATACAAAGTTCTATCAGCTCATTTATTTGTGTGAGATTTTGTTGGTTGAGGCCCAAACTTAAAGTTAAGGCATCTGAAGGCTCATAAATGGTTATATTGGAAAAAACACTATGAGCCAAAAGGGTGATTTTATATTTGAAATACGTGTCCATCACCGGAATAAAGGAATGGTTCCAATATAATCAGTGTGCAACCAGTTGTTTTGGGGAGATAAAAAAGCTTAACAAACAAGTGATAATGAGATTTGAAGGAGGAAAAAAAGTGAAACACCTTGACTCTCCCAACAGAGTTGGCACAACATGGCTGAGTCCCTTGCCTAAGGCCTCAGATTCTCTTAGATAGCTCTATCCACTTGGCATTTCCAGTTTTCAGATTCCAATAATCATTCTTTTTTTTTCTTATTTCTTCAGCACCAATGATGACATGAACTATCTCTTGTGAGTTTCCAAATACCCTGTGCAGATGATATTGAATAGACTTTTTATCAAACTCTCCTCAAATTACCCTATTAGATTTTAACATCTGATTATCCTTTGCAGTGCTAACTGATAGAATAATTGGAACCATCCCTGGCCTCAGGAAAGAGTGTCAAAAATGCAATTCTGGGACTGGGTTGCTTGTATGTTTGAGGAGTGCAGGGATAATCTTTCTGGCAGAAGGAAATGAGGAATGAATAATCCATGTCAGGTGGTAGCATGACAATAATTCAAATTACCACTAGTGGTGGCTTTATGTCTTGGTCTGCTTAGGCTGCCATAACAAAATACCATAAGCTGGGAGGTTTAAAAAACAGAAATTAATTTTCTTACAGTTCTTGAGGCTTGATAGTCCAAGACTAAGGTGCCAGCATGGTCAGTTTCTGGTGAAGCTCTCTTCCTGGCTTGCAGATGACCACCTCCTCACTGTGTGCTCACATGACCCTTTCTTGCTGGTATGCGCAGAAAGAGAGAGAACTCTTGGTTTCTCTTCCTTTTTTTATAAGGACATTAGACCTATGGATTATGGCCTTTATGATCTCATTTAACCTTAATCACTGGCTCACAGGATCTATCTCCAAATACGGTCACAGGCCCTATCCCCCAAATACAATTAGGCCTTCAATATATGAAACAGGGGTGGCGGAGGAGCACGTTCAATCCATAACTTTTAGAATAAAGTGCAGAGTGAATGCAAGAAGTTATGAGATCAAATAACTGTGGCAGTGAGTTGCTATTGCAACAATAATAACCTAAATATTGATTACAAAAATGTCAATGTGAAGTCATGATCTAACTTTTGAAGTCTTGGAAAATGTCTAAGACGTAACAGAGAACTTGAGATGTCTGACTGTACAACAGAGAACGAAAGTGGGCAGTTGGAAAGCTTCTTCAGGAGTTTTGAAGAGCCCTTTATTTCCTACAGTTGGGAAGCTGACACGGCTAAAAACCAAGCCCAAGGCCTGATTGTAATGGTTAGAGTTGCAATGTCAAATTAAATGTTCAATCCAGCCAGCTAAGGGCACTGGCAGGAAACAAATGAGATGCTAAGACATGAGTACAAACATGGGGGCAGACATAGATAAGACTGAAAAGTTTGACATTTTAAATCATCTTGAAGCTCCCTTGTGAACAGAGGTACAACTACCCTCACTTTGTGATGAAGTCCACATTTTCTGAAATAAATATCATTCAATTTTTGCATTTAAGATGATTTACTCAAGGCCTCCAAACCCACGATGGAAATCAGATTCCTGAATAGCCCAGATACAAAAGCACAAAGCTTAACCCAGGAAGAGAAAACCTATGTTAAGAAAAAAATGTGATACTTCATGAGTGTATAGGCAGGAGTATGCAGCATGTGTGTGTGTGATTGTATGCTAAAAGCAATTGCTCCCCAAAGCAAGAAAAAATAAAAAGCTTGATAATAGTGGGCTTACCTAAGAGTCAGGATTTAATGTGTTAAAAGTCTACAAGTTTAGCTAATTGAGGCCTAGGTTCAATGGTGGCCTATAGTTTATGAGATTGAAATGTCAGAACTTTGGTGCATACTACAGTCTTTCAATTTAAAGTTTTGTCCACAAACCAGTAGGATCACCTGAGAGCTTCTTGAAAAGGCAGAATCCTTGGCCCCAAATTCAATCTATTGTCAGAATTGGCATTCAAACATGATCCCCCACTTGATTCATATGAAACTTTAAATTCAAAAAGCCCTGCAGGTAAATAAATTAATCCAAAATTTCTACCTGAGCAAACTGTTCAGCTAGCCAT
Source organism: Ateles fusciceps (assembly GCA_036589455.1). NCBI lineage: Eukaryota > Metazoa > Chordata > Mammalia > Primates > Atelidae > Ateles > Ateles fusciceps. Next base: position 1,716,404 of record JAZHEH010002703.1, on the reverse strand, counting down.
GACCCTATTAAGAGACCATTTTTCATCTTTCTCTTGCATTTCTGTAGAGAAATGTTTTGTAAGTAGAGGTATTTACTGTCTTCTTTTTCTGGACTATATTTTTACTTTTCCACAAACATTTATATAGTGAACACCCTCAGAAAATAGACGTAGTGTTTCTTCTGGAGCAAAAGTCAGAGATACTCACTATCCAGTATAATAATATTAATGTCTGTTATAGAGCAAAAGGCAGCCAGATTTGCTGCCATAAATGATTTTGGTATCCGAAGCTCAAAGATGATTTGGATTCCCTAAGCTCTTACACCTCAAACCACTGCATAAGCAGATATCATGTACTCCTCTTCATATCACCAGGGCATTGGAACAAGAAAATGCTGACATGTTGACTATTATTGTTGAGAGAAATAAAGACTTCTGTGTCTGACACAGGTGTTTCTTGTTTTCTGCCAGCATCCATGGATAGACTAACTTATCTTGAAAGTACAGTAGAATCTCAGATCCTTAACAGTTCTTGGTAGTTATATTAAAAAGGATATGAAGCTGACAAAGACATGGCTATCTGGAATAGAAAAAGTTAGGGACTTTCAAGACAATAAATGGGATTTGAGGCAAGCCCATGGGAACTGGTAATGAATATGTTGATCAAACCGTATGACCAACTAGGCCAAATATAATCTTCCAATTTATTTTTTGCTAAATAGAATTGGAGACACAGTTGTAGGTCAAGTACAAGTAAATGGGTTCAAAGAAAGCTGCCAAATTGGAGTCCTAAATGTGTTAACTCTCTTGCAGGTGACAGTACTTCCTCATCAATAGGGTAGTGGGCCTCAAGCTTTGTAACTTCATGGCAGAAATTCCTAACCCTGGTTAGTTACAGTTACAGAAAATCACACCTACGCTTAGTATGCAAGGAGGCAAACCTGTGACTATTATTGGTTGAAACCAGGTGAATTATGAGAACTGTCATTGATTTTCTAGGAAGATGAGAGAGTGAAGAATGTAGTGTCTAAATAAAGAAGGCAACAGCTAAGCCATTTTAAGGTTCAGTAGCTCATGCAGTCTATCATGCTAACTTCAATCCATTTGAAGAAGACAGTAAAAGTTTTTGGAGACTTTTGCAAATTGATATTTGCATAATATCAATAACAGGATATTGACAATTCTAAGGAAGTTTTTGCTCTCAGGTTTACAAGAGAAAAACCCCCATAGTAAACCATAGATTTGGCATTGAGTAGTATCTGAGCTCTTACTGCCCTGGATTGGCTTAACTAGGGATGAAAATAAGTCACTAGAGAATGAGAAACCAACTCAAAGAAATCTAGAGAAATGTTTGCTGTCAGCCCCTCTGACCTGGAAAACTTACCTCGCCCTTATGCTAAGACCAGGATAATCTAAGAGATATTTTCAAAACAACAGAAAATTCCCCAGTATAAAGTAGATTGCTTTAAAAAAACAAACAAACAACAAAAAACACTGTGCAAGTGAAGTCCAAGTCAACCAAAAGGTTCAAGCCCTGAAGTCCTAGCTGTGAAGCAGTGTGGCTCTGGCTGCTGAGTCAAAGGGTCCTCAAAGCTTAGTTAAATGTTTTCCAAAGTTACAATGACCTTGCTGCTTTATATATGGAGGTAAAAATAATAAAAAATATTTGCCGTTCGTTTGGTTGACACATGAGCAGCCACAACACTACTTGAAATTGAATGAAAATGGGCCTTGCTTCCTAGCAAGAGCTCCCCCTCCCCGTTTCCTGCTCTATCCCAAGCTTAGTTAAGAAGAAAAATGATTAAAAGGGAGAAGCTGAAGTCCTTCTCTCTCAAGAGGAACTAGAGGCTATAAGCACTCATTACTACATGCTTGAAGACTTTGGTAAAGGGAAAAATTCATACTTAACTTTCTGTCACATTATAGTTTGGAAGTGCCCAGATTTTCATGAAATTTTTCATAATCTTGACATTTTGGCTTTGAACTCATTCAGATCTTTAATAAGTTGTTTGACCTTGCATAACATGTTAAACTTTTCTTGTGTATTGAAAACATTAACAGTATGTATTTTATTATAATACTGTGAATATTAAATGTAGAAATATGTGTGAAGATTGTATACTTTGATACAATATACTTTGATACAATATACTTTGATATTTCTATTGTTTTAAAAATATTTTTATATATAACCCACCAAATTTTTTGTAATACAAAGGGCAAGCATGATCCTTGTTTAATAATAAGAAATGACCCAAAAATATTTAGATTCCAAGATCTTTATTTTATTTAATCCTGACAACACATCATAGCCATTTCATTGGCTCTTGTCAACAGTTTTTCAGTGTTCTGGGTAAATAGAATAATAATATTGACTAACAGAAAGATCTTTATTCATGCAATATTCTTCAGAGGATGGCTTTGGCTTAGAGTCCTTTATAGTCAATAAAACTAGAATCTGTAGATATACAAAGCTTAGCCCCATAGACAATGTTACATAAGCTATGGCATAAAATGGAGATAACTAAAATTCTCCTGCTGTGTGAAGGCATAAATAATATCTCATTTGAAGACACATCAACTCTTAGCCAGGGAGAGAGCATGTCCTCTGCAGGAGGAAGAACTTAGCGAACTGCCTTCAATGTCCCAGATAACTGCCTATTTTCCTTTAGCCAACTAATTGCCTTTAAGTTTATTAACAGGGAAGAATTTTGATTCGTGTGAGTCAGATTTAGGATACAATTGTTTTTATTAGCTCAAAAACAAAATTACATGCTTCTTCATACATTTCTCCAGATAATAGTTTGATTTTTAAACACAAAGGGAAATGAATATTTATGTAGAACTTACCACGTGCCAGGTGATATCCCTATGTTATTTCTCTCTATTACCTACCATGTGAGGTATATAGAATCATTCTCATCTTCAAATAAAATTAATAAGACATGAAAAGTTTTTTTTTTTTTTAATGTGCACTTACCCAGCTACTAAGTCGGGGATCTGGCATTTCAACCTAGATCCATCTCCTCACTACCTACTACTACATATGAAGAAACTAAGTCTTTGAACACTCTTTCCATAGGTTGAATTCAAGAACCAGTTCTCTACTTTGTAACCTAATGTGAAATTCCAAGTGTATTAGAAAGCATTACTTTCTGGGTTTTGCAGCCCTGTACATATCTGCCTCTAAGCCTTATATATCCAACAAATAACTTAATTGTCTTTGGTTAGATGTACAGGACTAGGGTCTGAGACTCAGATGAAATGATTCTCCATCTAATAAAAGTTTCTTTGAATGGCACTCAGTACCCACTCTTGAGAAGTCACTTCTAATTACACTTTGACATTTGTTTTGCTTTACACCAAAGAAATAAAGAAACAAACCCCATGACTTTTAATAAAATGGATATGGGTTTTGCCCTGGTAGTAGGTCAAAATTGAAAGAAGTCATCTATAAAGATTTTGAAAGAGTTTGAATGGAATTACATCATTTTTTTCATCTAAAAATAAAGTGATACTTCTGTGCTCCATAGGCAGAAATAGTTCTTCTTTTTTGACATATGATCCAGGGATTTTTAATACTTCTGTAGAAAAAATGAATTCTAGAGAGGCTAAGATGATGAATAATTACAAGTAACAGAGTTCTCTTCTTTTGATGTTATTCCCAGTTCCTTCTAATTTGGAATAAATAAATGTTCTTGGGGATAAAAAGAGCAGTGAGGAGTAGGTGCAGGTAAGAGTGTGCGTGTTATACAACCCTAGGATTCATTAGCAGGTGGGCATCATCCCATGAAACCAAAGTCACCGGTGAGCAGATGGCATCCATCCATAAGCAAAGTCACTTGGGCCACACCTTTATAATTACACTCACCATATATAATTCACATAAGAAAAAAGATAATTCTCTTGTTGCGCCATGATTTTCACTATTTTTTCAGCATTCACAGAGTCCCCTGGTAAAGGAAAACAATGTCAAAATATCACAGATGACAGATAATTAAAGCAGAGGTTATAAAAATATATAAACTCTAGATAAGCTAGACTCTTTTACAAGAACGGTTTCTATGACAAAAGTAATTGTTTTTGCTGAAGTTGTTGTTTTTACATGAATTAACAGTGTTAATAGTGCCAGTCATTTCATTCAGAACAAGCTAATTTGATTATTGATATGGTTGGTTCTTTTAGTGAAAAGTGGTAAGAGAAAACGTTCCTGGTTTCATAGCTTCCTACCCCAAGGGTATGATGGGAATGCATTCACATGCTGTAAATTCTTTTAGAAAGATCAAAGTAATTGACTCAATTAGTTATGATAGCATTATGACTTGCTTTTATAAATTGAGGAAGAAAGTGTCTCTGCAGTTCAGAAGCTGAGCAGAGCACTATTGGGGTAGATACACAAGTGTCTTTCCTTTAATAATCTACCTTCTATAGTCTTTTACTTTGTATAGCTCCTTAAACTGTGGTATTTTCTCCAAATTATTTTTCTCATAATCCGTTCTAAATTTATGCCAAGTTGAAAAATGATGAAGAAATACATTGCTCGTATTTGTCAAATTAATATAAGTAAAGTTATATAGATGTGAAGTTATATGTGTGTATGCACACATATATATGCAGAACAAGAGAGAAAGAGAATAACTGAATTTTGTTCAGTGCTTCTCTGGTAAATCAACGAAAATTCAAGCCACACCCAAATGGTGTTTTCTCTGAGGCAATGTGGTCAATCTCTCAACATGTCTTTTCTGTATTCCCAATTTTTCTGCCTCCGCTGTTCCTATTTGGGAATCAAATTAGCCACTATTGAACATAAATATCAGCAACCAGATAATCAGGTCTTCCTACTGCTTTTCTGAGGATGCATCTTGGACCAGAAACTTTTTGTTCTAAGAAAAAAAAATGATACACATGCTGAAATAAAGTTTCTGTCTGAGTTGTCTGGTTTAAAGAGAGCAAGTGAAGAGACCATAGAGTTTGAGGATAAAGGGAGAAAATAATGGAAGAATATTTTATTACAGAAAGTCTGAGTAATGCTATTTATTTTTTATGAAAATAAAAAAATCAAGAAGCCTTCATGTTTCTAATATACTAGTCAAATTAGACTCTCCCCTCTGTTTCAACATCATTCCTTTCTCCCTAAGTACATTGTGTTGAAATTCAGCTTGTCTAAAACTGATTTATCTTTCTCCCATAGTCTATTTCTTCTTCAGTTATCACAACCCAGTGAAGGATATAACCATTGACTCAGACAACCAAAGGATCTAGAAATTTCTAATTACCCTTTGATTCTTCTTCCTCTTCACATGTAACATTCAGTCAAGAGCTAAGTCTTGTGCTTCTAGTTCCTGGATGGCTCTTCATATTTCTCCTTTCAGCCCACACTGCATTAGGTATCTTTCAGCCCTTACCACTTCTCACCTGGACTAAAACAAGAGCCCCTGAACAGGTATCTCTGTATCTCTGCAATCTCTCCTTTCCTTGGTTGCAAGAATAATTTTTCTAAAATCATATTCTGTTACTCTCTTTAAAATAATGTAGAAGTATTACAGCACTCTCTCCCTAAAGTGCAGATGTCTTACATGGTATGAATTATCTTCTAGACTGTGGCTATCCTGACAGGTTCCATTGCTTGAGGAAAAATATCACTGTAAATTGGGTTATCTTCATAGCAAACATATACTGTAAAGAAAAGTTGATTCTATATATGTGAATTTTAGCCTTCTTTCATAGGTAATATGAAACAGTTTTTGAGACTGTAAGATTTTCATACTAGGCACAAGGCATGGAAAAACAACATGTATGAAGGATGAACTTAGCAGAAGGAGAGGTTGAATTATGATACTGTTGCAATAGAGCCTTGGCCAGTCCTACGGAGAGTTTTGTCCTTCAACGATTTCCATAATAAAGGTGAGAGATCAAGTTTAGATCCCCCTACATGGACCAGTCATTGGAATATTGGCTTCTCTGGTAGAGTTATGGCCTGGGTGAAGCAGTTTTCTTCCAACGAAGGCAATTCCTGGAAAATAATTTAGCTTTAAGTCATCAGCTGTCAATACTCCCAACAGCTAAAAAAATGGGTGCATAGGTCCTAAAGCAGCACCTGGGTGGGACATCCCAGTAATTACAACTTTCTACCAGAGTGTCTTTATCTCAGCAGTCATTGTGATTTAAACTTATTCTTGACATGACATTAATAAGAGCCAAATTCTAAATTTAAAAAATGATGACACATGATAAAGATAAGTATCCTAAAGCTTTATACAGCTTGACAATGATTTCCAAAACAAACATTAAGAAAATACAAGTGTAAATTGAAGAAACAATATATTCATGTTCAGCTGTGTTGATCTCTGGATGTAGCTTGTTAAATATGTAAATTATTTCCTGATTTCCTCTTTTCTTAGGATTTCTATAAATGTAGAATAAAAACTTGGACTTTCAAAAGGCAGTTGAGAAATTGAAACATCCTCATTCTTTTGTTGATCTCATTGCTATCACATAACCCTGCTATTGCACTCCATAAGATATTTTCTTAATTAGTTAATATTATATTAAAATTACAGAAATTAGACTGGGCAACATAGTGAGACCTCATCTCTACAAAAAATAAACAAAAATCAGCCGAGTGTCATGGCATGCACCTGTGGTCCTAGCTACTCGGGAAGTTGAAGTGGGAGAATCACTCGAACCCAGGGTGTTGAGGATGCAGTAAGCTGTAATTGTGCCACCACACTCCAGCCTGGGCAACAGAGCAACACTCTATCCAATAATAATAATTAAAATAAATAAATTGCAGAAATTGATCAATATTTTAAAGGTAATTTTTATTCTGCTCTGCAGTATTGGTTGAACATTTACAAATAAATATGACATATTGATAGTTATTAACTATTATAATAATTAATATATTATACCCCATCGAACTAAATACAATTAGAATTTAGGTAGATTTATTTACCACTCATATAACTTAAGCCAGGCAGACTTACAAAGAATGCAGAGAATTGTTCCTAGATGATTGTGCAAAAGACAGTGTGAATGAGGGAAGTCCCCTCACACACACACACACCACACTCTTTTACAAAGAGGAATTGAATAGTTAGTTCCCAGTACTATAAGAGACATAGGAAGTGAAGACTCTGCTTAGAGTCTCTATATAAAAGCAGTTACTAATGAAAATGAGTGCTGTAAAACTGCAGCAAAGGAATTTCAGAAAACAGAATTTGTGCAGATTTTCTAAAGTTCTGTCATCAGAGCTGACATGATATTCCCTAATTTTTTAATAAGGGCAAAAAGATACCTTCAAAAAATTTACAACCTATTCTAACACTCACAGTCAAACATACATTTTACCACAATATATAACTTGTATCTGTTCATCCCTCGTTAGCCTAGATTTCCATCCTTTTATTCTCTGCTGACTTGTTCCTCACAGTGTATAAATACCGTGAAATCCTTTCCAGATAAAGAAGCCTTCCTTATTCTTGTCTCTATGTGTCCTTCTTAACCAAGATCTTCAAAAGAGCAGTCCACAATTGATAGACTCACTTGTTTTCTTCCTATTCACTCATTACATTATTAAAATCAGGATCTCATTCCATGTACTTACTAAAGCCATTCAGACAAAAGTCACCAGTGACAACCTCACTTGAGAATCCAATGAGCTTTTCCACATGTTCATCTTATTTTACCTCTCTATGGAATTCAACACTGTGAGTGTGTGTACAAACACACTTATTCACACACATGCACACAGAAATATATGTGTTTTGGAAGAATATATAACAATGAAGCTTTTAAATTCAATTTAATGTTTGAGTAATGAGCTTGTTTTACTTTTGTAATTTAAAAAAATTTAAAAACAACCCAAACAGTTTTTAAACCCTGGGGAAAATGTTATAACCTCAAGTTCTGCTGTGAGGACTGAGCTGTTTTATTACTCTATTTAGTTTGAGCTTGACCTCCACATCTTTCACGATCAGATCAAACTTTCAAAGAAGCCCGCACCACAGTCAGTGATGAAAAAGAGAAAGGCACTCGATTTGATGTTATATACCTAGAACTTCTTATTCACTCTATGGATCACTGACCAAAGGCCACAGAATTTCCAATTTGAAACCATGAATGAGAAGAAAAGTTAGCCGCTGACTGGAGCACCTTCGTCCTGATTCACAGCAGCCCTTGCCTCTCGGGTTTGATGTGCCTCAGCAATGTTATTTTGGGTTAGTTACTAGGCAACTACATCTGTGAGTCATGGGAGAGCACTCGGCAGCACCATCATCTGTGTCATCTTTCAATAGATTTCACACAATAGCTAAACACCAGTCACCTTTTCCTCACAAAGGCCCATGTCAGAAATCAGGACAGGAACCTGGGATGTGTAGGATGGTATAAACTGCAGGACTCATAATGAGCTTTCATGTAATTTTGGAAATAAACACCATTGCATTTTTTAAAATAAATGGCTTACTAAGAGGGAGTCAACAATAAGGAATATAAAGTAAAAATAAATAAAATTCCCTAGGGTGGGATGGTCAATAAATAAGGCACCGCTAGAAGATTTATTACCTCTCTCAAGTCTCCAGGTTACAGCTCGAGCAATCCATTCCTGTTTTCAGTGTCCTAAAATAGACAGCTAGATTCTTCTCTTCTCAGTGTTCAGGACAACATACCCTATAATCTGGTGGAGACAAAAGCCTTCCCTCTATTACTTTTAAGCAAACTCAATTATTCTTTTGTCTTAAAATTTTGTTCCATCCTAAAATATAAAAGTTACTAGACACTAGAGTGTGTGTCTGAGATGCAGCAGGTGTATAATGCAGGAAATAAATACAGATTCTTCACAGGCAAATATTCAGCCCCGCCACTGAACACTTCTGATCAATATTCTGCATATACCTGAATATGAACATTTGAGAGTTTACCTAGCTCTGCTCCTCTTTCCAGATCACTTTTTTGTTCACTAAGTGTATCTGCCACCATCTAATCACTTATGCTGAAAATAAGCCTCATCTCCTTCCTCTCCCTTCAGTATGGCCAGCTTCATGGGTGTGTAACTTATGCACTCATATAAGACTCCATTCACTGAAGGACCTCATACTTCATTGAGTACTTAATAATTTACTAACAATGTGTTCTGTGTTTTCATTTTGCAGTAGACCCCAAAATTACATAGCCTGCTCTGCCCTGCATTTTTCGTATCAAATTAGCCACTAATCCTGTCCATTCTACTTATTAACCTAACCTAAAAACCTGTCCATACTGTATCTCACTTTCATGGTTTAGGCCTTCAGCCTTCTAATAATGAAACCTGATTTTGAAAAAGATTTTAAGGAACATGTCTCATTGGTAGTAAACAGGATCATGAGTAGGAGTTGCTAAAAAAGAGTGGGGAAAGAATATTCCAGGCACCAGGAACAGCAGTAGACCATTCAGATGTGGGAAAGAGGATGGTAGGTGGATAGAGTGGGGCGTGGAAATCCTGGATGCCTTCCCTTTATTCTTGCTCCTCTTCTCTCAGCCTGCGCCTGCGTGTTATACAGGCCTAGGACTTCTGGTTATTTTTCCTCACTCCTTGCCCCATGCACATTTGGATCTAACATGAGATTTTATTACCGTTGTTTTTAATCTGTTGCACTGTCTCTTACAAACAGTTCATTACGTATCCTCAGGATCTCTCTGTCTAAACACTTTACTATTAGGCCTACCCTATCCTCTATAGCAGAGGCAGGAGGATGAACAGAGTCTCATTTCTTAGCACTTTTGTACACATTCTCTGTAATATGACCCAACCACAACACCTTATGTGTCTCTGTAACTTTGTACAGGGTGCTCTCTTGGCCTGTGACTCCTAACCTACTCAATTATCCAGAAGTATAACCAGCACATTTCCAGCAATCTTTTCAGATAAATTTTCTCACTATTTCTTGGAAAGGCTGAAGTTCTGGATAGCATTAGCCCCACCTCCTCTTCATGTAGCTGCTTTGTTTCTTTCTACTATAGAACCGGCCACATGTGTGTTGGATGTTTAGGGGGAGGAAAGAAAAGAGAGAAGGATGAAACAAGAGTTCTGGACTCCTCAGGAGAAAATCTGCAAATTAGCAAGTAAAGGCATTTGAAATAATGACACTATAGTCACCAAAGACAGCTCACCTACTTTTTAGTTTTCTCTACATTTCCCCCTCTCTGGAAATCACCAGGGTTTCCCTAAATGGGTTTGTGCCAGTCCAAATTGTGCCAGCTTTCTCAAGAGAACAGCCTGAATGCTTTCCTTTCAGCCCTATGAGATGTAATAAACCAGAAGTCAGTGAGCTCAGCCACCCTAGCCTCCTGCATTCCTATCTGCTCTCTGCATGCATAAAGGAAGTCTCAGCATTATCCCTTCCTTTCCCACTGGAAGCAGTGCATTGGCATTTATGCTGGTTCACTGATTCTAAAGGGTCAAGATGAGAAAGCCATGACTTCCTCCAATTACCCAGAATAGCTGAACTCAGCAGACACTGGAAGACTCCCTCCGCAAACTTGTTTTCAAGCAGCTGCTGTAATCTAGCCATCTATTTATGTACAAAAGACTAAGTTATTTTCAGAAAAACAAAAACAAAACAGGTTACACATGAAAGATCTCTCTATTCCTTACCCATTCCAAGTAAAGTAATTCCAACTAAGTAAGTTGTTCTGGAATTAAGAATTCAGATGTACAATCAAATAACTTCAAAATAATATGTTATAAATTTACTCAATAAAAGTCAATGCATGAATACTTTTATTTCTAATCATATTAAAATGCAAAAAATAATAATTTTACATTATTTTTGTATTTATTTCATAATTTAATATATATGAGAATATTTATAAAATTCCAAAAAATAATTTTGGAAAGAAAAGACAGGGCAATCACTTCTGTCTACTTAATTTTTGCTCTGAATTTATAAATATAAAATATTAATACATCTGGCATATTAACATTCAATATCAGTAACAACATTACCAGAATTCTCTTACGTTGGTTTTCTAATTTCTACTTCACTTTCAACTAATTTTTATTTTATTATCTCTACTCAGTTTACATCTTTGATTTTCATTTCCTGTCAATTTGTTTCTCTTGCCAGACTTTTTTATAAAATTTATAAACCGTGGCATTCTGTGGCAGATAAGTACAGCCAGCAGCCAGTTTTATTTTTCAAAAATGAAGTAATATGCTTACTACAAAAAAAAAAGACCTTGATCATACTTTCCTTTTTTTCTATGTTCATACCACCTTTGACGATGCAAAGTGTGTTAAAATTCAACTGCACTATGATATACCATTAATGATTTAATATTAGAAAATGTATTCAAAAAAAAAAAAACAGAAATACCTTCATCAAGTGCAACTGCTTTTGAAATTTCCTTGACATTTAACATGTGCCAGTAGTGTTAGATCTTTGGGGTATCACCTTTCTGACTGGAAACCTCTGGCTGATGGTGCCTTTGCTCAAGTTTTGCTCAGAACCACTGGGCTCATCCTGCCCACTGGGTCTGGCAGGCTGTGCTCAGCTCACATTATCCTCCTGGATCCCAAGCCTCCAAGGGAGACTGCAAGTCAGGCTTTGAGCGGCAAGGGGTGTGTGAGCCAGCATGGGGTCAGGCCACCCACCATGCAGTCAGACAAGCTGGCTGCTGCCATGAGGCAGGCAACTCCAGGTGCTGGCATGGGCGCTGGCTCTCTGCAAGGCTGCAGCTAGACCAGGTGCGCCATAAGCAGCTTCCCTGGCTGGCACCAGGCAATGTGGTGAAACCTGGTAACTTGGAGATGCCAGGAACTGCAGGGACCCAAAGAGGGAGTCACAACCCTGGCTGGCGGAGCTCCCAGGTCTAGGGCTTCCTAAAGGGCCACGGCTCTTCTCTCCTTCTCTTCACCTGCAATGTGGTGAACCAGAGGCTTGTTTCAGCCCTGTTTGTGTTTCAGCTCTTAGCCTGGCGGCGGGTTCCAAGTTCTTGTCCTGCAACCAGGAAGAATGAGGTACACAGACAAGTGGAGGATAAACAAGATGAAGAGGAGCTTTATTGAGTGGTAGAACCGCTCAGAGGAAACCTGCAGGGGGTAGTTCCTTTCTGCAGCCAGGGTGTCCTGGTGAGTGCTCAACTCCTACCAGAGAGGGTAGGTCCTCTCTGCTAGGCAGATTGTCCCGACAGTTCAGCTGTCAGCAGAGAGGGCGGCTTCTCTCTATAGCTTGTCATTTGTTGTCTGTTCTGCTCTGGCTGAGCCTGGGACTTTCATGGGTCTCATAAGGGAGGAAGTGCCTATTGATTGGTTCGTGGGTAGCCATGGGCGGTGGAAATGGCACCACGTTTCCACTCGGTCTGTGTGACTGCCAGCACAGAGCCTTGCCTTCAGGCCCTCTCTGGTCTGAAAATGAGAACTCACTGGGGATGGCCTCCTTCCACCCGAGAGCCTATCTGTCTCCTACCATCTTCCATGGCACTCAGGCCGCTTGCACGAAGGGGCAACTGCAGGTCAGCAAGAGCTGCTCTCAGAACCCCTATTGGCTTCCCACTCCCTGCTTATTGGAGCCCAAAGTCCGGAGGGGACTGAGGTGGCGGAGGGCTGGTGTGTCAGCACTGCTCAGAGTGTGCACACACCCCACTGGACTGTGTCAGCCCCGGGCTCAGCCCTAACCCTGCTCAGAGTTTGGAGTGGGCATGGGGAGCATGGAGAGGCCAGGCAGTGGGAGCAGACATCCCTGAGCCTGTGGGGGAAGAGGGGACCTTCCCAGGCTCCCACGAGTGCAGAGTGCAGAGACCCCTGGGAGTCCAGGCTATGCTTCCTCGCAGCCTGGGGTGGGGGCTCTGGGGAAGGAGCAAAGTCACTGCAAGCTCCCTCCGTGGCCTCCTTGCTCAGGGCAGCCCCTTGCCTTTGCCCAGCTCATGGTCCTGCCCACCTCTGGGAGTGGATGGTGAGCCCTGGACCGGCTGTCTGGAGTGTCAGACTCAGCAATCTGCTTGATGCAGTGTGAACCCCAAGTACGTGGTCCCAGGCGCCCTGCACAGAGCCTCCTCCCAAGGCACAAGAACCCATTGCCCTTGATTGGGTGAACGTGGTGGCCTGTACCACTGGCCAGGTCCCCCAGTGGGCACCACTCCCACTTCCTTCCCCCGGGCCCTCAAAGCTTAGACCCAGCTGTGCGCCCTGGGCCTCTCTTGACCACACTCTGCTGCTGGTGGGCAGCTCTGCCCAGCCCTATGGCAGCGGCCCCCAGGGCGGCGGGCTCCGGGGGCCTCCCACTTGTCCCTGGCTCCCGCCAGCTCCATGGAGTGCAGCACTGCCCCTGGCCCAGCTGTGCCTCCTCCCCACACCCTCCCTGTAGCATTGGTGGGCGATAGTGGTGACGTGGCACCAGGGTCCAGAGCTGCGAAGGCTCCAGCCAGCTGCGGGAGGATGGGAGCGGCACAGCTGGCCACCTCAGGGACGTGGCACACAGGGGACCCACCACTGCCACTGCCACTCTTACAGCCCCTCCTGCCACCCCCGGCCACGCCTCCCCACCACTGCCATCACTAGTAACATCTGTGAAGACAATGTGCCTACTGCTTTTAATGGCATCATTTATTCAGGATGATTGAAATAAGTCCCCACCATACTCAGCATCTAATAGTGTATGCCTTGTACTAACTCCTATCCCCATCCACGTAGGGCAGCATAATGCCTATATTATCTAAATTCTCCTAAAATTAATAACTCAGTTAATGATAGCTTAAATTCTTTCTAGAAAAGCTAACTCTCATATAGACAATTTGGAAAGTTAGATTTAAAAAATGAGATGTAAAATATATATTCTTTTTTCTACTTTGTAATTTCGTGTAGAAAAATGACTTAAGTACCACTGTACTACACTAATTTCATTATTACTAGTGTACTTAAAGCTCATCCACAGTGCCCAAAATGCCAAAGCATATTCATTTTGCCTTTTTTTCTTTTGAGAAACAATTAAAAACTCACCACATAAGGTCTGCTATTTCTTCCACAATCTCACTACAGAAATCAATGCTTACAGTCAAGATTTCAAATGGCTCTGCAGTTCTACAGGTATGGCTTATCACCTTACACCTGTTAGAATGCCCATTCTCAAAAAGTCAAAAGATAACAAGTATTGATGAAGATGAGGAAAAGGGAAACCCTTGCACTGTTAGTGGGAATATAAATTAGTACAACCATTATGGAAAGCACTATGGAGGTTTGCAAAAAAATTTAAAGTAGAACTAACATACGACTCAGCAATCCAACTGCTGGTTAGGCATCCAAAGAAATTAAATCAGTATATAGAGAGATATAGGCACTCCCATGGTCATTGTCACATTATTCACAATAGACAAATATGAAAGCAATCTGAGTGTCTATCAACCGATTAGTGGATAGCAGTGCATATACACACAATGAAATACTGTTCCATCATAATAAATGAAGAAAATCTTGTCATTTGCAACCACATAAATGAACCTGGAGGACATCATGTTAAGTGAAATAAGCCAGGCACAGAAAGACAAATATCATATGATTTCACTTCTATGTGGAATATAAAGAAGTTGATCTCTAGAAGTAAAGAATAGAATGACAATTATCAGGGGCTGGAAATTGTTGGGAGGGTGGGAGTGTTGGGAAGAAAACTGGTTGAAGAATATAAAATTTCAGTTAGATAGAAGGAATGAGTTCAATACATCTCTTATACAACATAGTGACTATAGTTAACGATACATTGTATTCTTGAAAAATGCTTACAGAATGGATATAAAGTATTCTCACCACAGAAATGATAAATGTGTGAGGTAATACATATGTTAATTAGCTACATCTCATCATTACAAAATGTATATATACTTCAAGACATCGTGCTGTACATGGTAAATACATATAACTTTATCTGTCCATTTTTTTTTAAATGAAAAGGTATCTCTCTGTGGCCAAAATAGAGCTATTTTCCATTAGATATGGCTAATTCTACTCGGTGTTACCCTCACCCGCACTATACACCACACGCTATGCAGACGCAGTTTTCCTGAGACCATTTACTTTCACTAGGATGGTTGCCTCTCTTAAGTACCTCTGCCTCTGTGTTGGTACTGCTGGCTCCTTTAGAACATTAGCAGTAAAATGTTACATGAGACTACATAAACTGACTGAATTTGTATGTTGAATGCATGTCAAATTATATCTACACATCTGTAATTCTGGAGATAGTGTTCATTTTACAAAAGTTTAAGAAATATTGCACAGTATAGTGGCAAAATAGGTAAAATTCTCTTCTCCTGTCTTCATTATACTTTCTTAGCAGAAACCCAAAGTGCTGTGGCTTGCGCCCAAATATTTTACAGGATATTGATACAAAAAAAAGCCTTTTGTAGTTTCTACATGTATTTCCCCTCCTTCCTGCAAATCATAAATATTAGCTTAGGCAGCTCTTAGATGACCGTCAAATCTGAGGAGCAAACCCCTTGCTCTTCTTCTAGAAGCTCCTCCTTCCAAAGTTGAAGATTTCTTTATTTGGCCTGATTTGTGGTTTTATTCTCTCTCTCCCCCTTAGGGTAAATTACTTCTCAGGAAGTTTCCAGGTCCTTTGGAATACATTATCCCAGAGGATCTATCTCATCAGTTCAGAGTATATGATCAGCCATCTTCAGCCAAGAGGTAGCCATAAATTAAGTCTCAGTTAATTTCATTGTATTCAAATAATTATGACTCATTATTAGAAGAATAGTTTTCTCAAAGCCAGTTAGAATCTATGACTACAAATTAAGGATAAATTGACATTTAACCACTCTCCCTGGATTAAACTATGGTGCTCACCAAACATGCCTTCTGCTCCCCATTATTTCTCTGTTTTCCTGCATTTAAGCTCAGCCATTCAATTAGTTCTGGACAATGCCTATGAGTGGAAGCCAAGACATAGAGGAGTCATGCACAACCTTCTAGATTCTCTTTGCCTGCCATTATTGAAGTACCAGGGTAGAGGTAAAATTTCCGTCAGAATAGAAACCTGATTTGCGGCATTTGCTGATTTCCATGGTGTAAATACTCCCAGCATGTCCAATGTCAAGCTATTCATGTGAAATTACTAAATGGAGAAGTGGGACGACCCACGCAGAATTGGCTCTCATCAACCACTATACATACACCATCTCTAGCATACAACCATAAGCTCCAAAAGAAGAGGACATACCTATAATTTGCAGACAGTGGCAGAAACTATTTCCCTGTGTAGTTGAAGTACATATTCGATATATACACACTTGGTTGAGCTTAGATATATACATATGTAACATTGTCTAATGAATTAAGATGGTATGAAAATGTGTTGCATTTAGAGGGATAGAGAATCTATCAAGGAGAAGTTTCATAAATTCATTTAAGGATGACAGGCAATCCCCACATCCTGCCAAAGTAATCAGTGTAAACTCAGATTCAACCAACATTTAACTGAATGAACATTATGTGCCAAGAGGAATGTTAGTTATTTTTACATATGTTGCCCCATTTCACTGCAAACTCCTTTATCTAGTTCTATTTTGCTGATGAGGAAAACAAAGCACATGCATTTAGTAAGACATGAAAGGATTTGAATCTAAACACTCTGACTTCAAGCTCAACATGATGATTCTGGATCATATGGCACACTCTCCAAAATAAATAAATAAAGGTAACTAGAAGAAATAAAGCTTTATTCTGCTCAAGAATCTCATAACTTTCTGAAGATAAACATGGCCAAAGAGGTGAAAAGTGAGAAAAATGTAATTAAATATTTGAGGTATTTCATTTCTTTCTCTAAATTCAGTGAAGTCGGTAAACATTTCAGAAGCTCCTACATGCTGCATGAGGGAGTTAACTCTCAAGAACCTACATTCATTGTTAATTATAGATATCTCTAGAATGAAGAATGATTTATCCAGTCATCAAAGTTTAATAGAAGCATCTCTTTTAAAAATATCAATTTGTTCCATGTTCACTCTAAAACTCATGAGATACTAATTATTCTGCCCAACAGAAAGGAAATTTTCTTAGCAAATGTCCAATATAGGTAATCTTGCAAGATATATGTCCCATTACAATCTAATAATCTGACAATCTAGTTATATAATATCTCTTTAAGATGTTTCTGTTATGTAAGTAATCCAAAAAGTGATGCTATGTAGAATACTTTAATAAAATAGATTTTCTGATGTTGGAAAATTTGGAAGCCAGTTCCTAGACTTACTGTGTTCCACCAAAGGTCTCTGACTTTTTTCCTATACATCCCATTAGCAGTAACTAAAGTTTAACCATAGTTAACTATAAAGACATGCTAAAAGTTAATTTAAATTTAATTAAGTTTATTTTTAAGTTAAACATAGCCAATTCACAGAATTAAATTGGCAACTTGATTAAATTTTCTGGAAGGATGGTTGATTTCATTCACCCCCTGGTATTAGAGACATTTTCACAATGTCTACCAAGAGCATCATTTTACAATTTGCAGAAGTGTCCTGAATTAGTTTCATTTTCAAATGCAAACAGGTGAAGTTTTCCTATTCCCCAAACTCTTTTTAACTTCAGCACACCAAATAGAAAATTAGTCTCACCTATAGGTAAGAAGACAGAATGAGCAGTGGAAAGTTCATTAAATTGTTCTTTTTGAAGTTCTTCAAGGTAAAGATTATATAAGCCTGCCTGAAAATAGGATGACTTGTTATTAAGTTGAAACTGAATTTAACAAAAGAATGTAAAAATCCCTTTGCCATCTATTCAGAGTTTCTATTGGATGTTGTTCCTTCTGAATTCTCTCTTCTAAAATTTTTCAGGCTTTACACACTCCAGCCTACAATTCCTTTCAAAAGGTTACTGTCCTAACAAAATATTTCATTTTTGAATGGTCACTTATCCTCTGTCTATATGTTTCTGTTAGGGGCTTCCTCAGGTTGATAAACGACTCATCTGATATTCAGCCTCTTAGATCCCTGATCAAATATATCTTAACATCTCTCTATCTTGAGCAGAAGGTTTTACTCATTAAATAACTTTAAAAATAGCTAATGCCATCCGAGCAACAATTCTGCTATTGTCAAGCTACCCTAGGAAGGTATATATGAATGAGAACATAATATATTTTCCAAATAGAGTTGAAGCCCTGAGATTATTTAAAAAATATGAGGATTAACAATCAGTAGTTCTTTATTTATAGTCTCAATTTTGGTATCATTTATTCCCTGAGCTTATATAATTTATTCATCTCTTTAAGACTCAGTTCCCCGACATGTAAAATAAGAAGGTTGAACTGAAATTCCTTTCATATCTGAAATGCTAGTAGTTTAAAAATGTTAAAGGTGAAACAAATGATCTGTCTAGGAGTAAATTAGACCAAAGAATTCCAATCCACTTGACAACTGAGAAAGAATGCCAGCTACCAATCGTGCACTCCTCAACCGTGCACTCTTCATGAATATATTTCATTCACTCTTACCAAACCCACAGTAAGCCTCACATTCAGTAGAAAGGACCAATAGATGGACAAATCATCACAGTCTACAGGAAAATTTCATATATACTAATCAAACTAGTTCAACATAATCATAAATGTAATAAAAAATACAGATCACTGGATATTCGAAGAGACTCAGTATCATGTTAGGAAAAGATCTAGATGAGCAAACAAAATTCATGGTACTGAAGCAAATAATGCTAATTTAGGAAGTAGAAGGAAATTTTTAGAAATTCTAGTTTAATAATTTTAAAGATGTTAGAAATAATAGTCTATTCATGAAAGCATAATTTTTCTAAAAAAGTTGTATAACAGAAACAATGAAAACGGAGAGAAAAGTATTTTCTCTTTCTCTTTTACCTCCTTGTCCCACCCAGTAATTCCTTTCTTCCTAGTTTTGAATATTTGATAAATGTGTCTTAAATCCCTTACTGGATGGCAATCTCCTGTTGGGATGCTTTGTTAAACATCCTTTTAACTCATCTGTAATCTCCAATTCCAGCAATGGGAAAAAGTTTAATGTATAGTAGGAAATATTTATTGAATAATAATTAAATAATTTAAGGAAAAATTTTAGAGCCAAAGAGACACAAGCGTTCAGACCTATTAAGCCTACCCAGTACCAAACATAGTAAGTGAGGGGTTAAAATAAATTACACAAAGAAATATTTTGGTAAAGTTTCATAGTTTATAGTTCAAAATATAAAAGGTGTTTTAATAATGAACAAATTATTGGCTATATCATCAACAACATTCAGAATGATAAATAAAATCAATTTGTCACTAAGAACTTATTTCAAAAAAATTATGAGGCATATGTGGCGGCATTTTCAGATATGCAAAATAATTATAAAATTTCCTATAAGAATAAATTGCTCAAATATATGTTCTAGTATAAAGAACAAGAAACCTAAATATAAACATGACATGAGATACAATATAAGTGGCAATATGACACCAAAGATATTTATAAAGTTTTAGTTCTTTGATACTTTTTCTGATCAGCAGGTTCTGTTGGAACAATACTTAGACTATTATTTTAAAGAAAAATAATAACACAAGAATATTTAATTCATCTAGGGTCCTACTAGGGTGAATAATATTTATATAATTATAACATTACAAGTGATATGTTGGAGTTTTGTATTTTCAGAATTTCTTTACACATGAAAGACAGAATAATTCATTCAAATTATAGAACAGAATGTAATATCTACAGCTTTGACCGCTTAAAAAATAATAATATAACAAAACTTAGAATAGGACGCAGAAGAGGTAAAAAGGAGGATAGATGTGTTCATTTCTTTATGTTTCAAAGTAGGAGTTAGTAAGGACTGTCTAAATTAGGCAAATCAAGAAATAAAGATTTAGAAAAGTTTGGGTAAACAACCTCAAAAAAAATTAAATCGAAAATACATACATTAAGAATCATGTACTCAAGAGGAGGATGGTATGTAATAGAAAGATACCAAATTTATCATATTTCATGCTGAAGATTCAATAGATTTGATCAAAGTTGATCAATCCAAGTCTATGTATATTATCAAGTTAATGATAATCACTAGAAGCACTTAGTTCAGAAATTCTTAAAAATAGTTGCCTCTGAAAAGTTGGGAGAGGAAGTATGAGTGGGAAAGTGGGGAGTATGACTCTTATTTAGCCGCTTTTAAACTGTTTGGTATTTCTTTAACATACTTTATTTCATAGTATATTTTGAGTAAATGAATATCCATGATAGCAGAAGTCTAACATGATTTTAATAATATTAATAGCTTACATTAGCAAATTACTTAGCATTTATAAAAATACTTTCAATGAATTATTTTATTCATGCCTAACAATTTTAAGAAAGTTTTTATTATCCTTACTATGTACAATTGCAGAAGAAATTATTGATTAGAGGGAAAAAATGGACTTGCTCAAAGTCACACAGCTGTTAAGTACTATGCTGAAGCACAAACCCAGTTCTCTCCTATTGTCAACATTTTTTTCCATTTTAATTTGAATCAGACTAAGCACTATTTACATGAAATGTTTTGTTTTACTTGTTTGCTTTTGTTTTCAAATTTACAACATAATTTATAATTCCTTCTTATTTATTAATAATTTATAATAACTCTTAATTTATAATAACTCTTATTTGTCCCAGAATCAAATTCTGGGACAGTGACTCAAGTACAAGTTGTTTCTTAGAAAGGAGATTCCAAAAAGCAGCAGTACTGGTAGGGAACTGAGACAGAGTAGGAAAGTAAGAAAATAAAGGATGTATAATCAAGCAAGTTATTATTGTGGAAAACTAGAGAGGATGCCTTGAGAGGCCTAGGAAAGAGTGTGAAATACCCACCTGAGTTTCTCCACCTCGGGGGCAAATGAGTTGGGGTATTTCTATACTAACTTTCTTCATTCTTTGGGTTGATGCCCCTAGTGAGGGAGTTTAGGTTGGAGACAAAACTTGGCCATTTTCTTTAGACCCTGCTTGCAGAACAGGCTTCATTGACTTTAGGTGGAAGTTGGGGTTGCACACACAGAAGTGGTAGTGACAAGGGCATGTTGGTGGGACATTGACAGGATAAGCTACGATCCTCAGCTAAACTGTAACATTCCTTATGAGCAGAATTCATACTACTTTGCTCTTTATTTTTACCACCTGTTATGGAACTGACATTGTGTAAATACATCATATTTCATTAGGTTTAGAATACCCAAGCATTGTGAACACATGATTGGTTTAGCATGCAGTCTCATTTTAGCAAAAGTGAAGTTTTGTACATATTCTGCCACCAAATGGAAAAAATTATCTTATGGCATTGATTCCACAGGTGCTGGTTTACAGACCAGTGCTGACATAGAAAGAATTGTTTACCCATCTATGGCAAACAAGAAAACATGATAAATTTCATAATTCTGTGAGATGTGTCATGGTGGGATTAAAGAACTGGGATTCGAAATCATCTTTAGTCTGTATTTTTATATTAAAATATTATTTTTATATAAATAATAAACTATAGTGTGAATGAATGATACTCCATTCTCCCTTTTCTATGTCTATGTGTTCCCTTTTTTTTCACTTTGTATCCTTGGCAATTTTGTGCCTGTGATCACATGTTGTGATCAATTACTAATTAAAGTCACACTACTTTACAATATAAAAAATGTAAAATCACTAATATAAGCTGCTTCTTAATAGCATTTGGTGGATTCGTGAGTGATTTTCCAAACTTGAAATAGCTTTAAAATAATGGATATGATTTAACAAGGCAAATAAGATTACCAGCACCTTTAAAAATGATAAATATGATACTTGTTTACTCAAAGACAAAAAATGAACATCTGCTTAGCTATTTTAAGATTACATGGTTAACAAAGTAATTCCATTTACTTTGTGATTAATTATCTTTACTTCCATACCATGTAAATAAAATATTTCATTTTAAACATGTTACATATTTATTGAGGGAATGTTTTACAAAATAAGGCATACATTTCTTTGAGGAAAAATGATTTTTATTATGTAGTCTTATTTAAAACATTCATATATTCAATATAAGATTAAAATAGCCTTTTTTTTTTTTTTTTTGAGACAGAGTCTCATCACCCCCTGGGCTGGAGTTCAATGGCCCAATCTCGGCTCACTGCGACCTCCGCCTCCTGGGTTCAAGAAATTCTCCTGCCTCAGCCACCAAGTAGCTGAGATTACAAGCACCTGCCACCATGCTTGGCTAATTTTTTATATTTTAGGTAGAGACATGTTTCACCATGTTGGCCAGGTTGGTCTCAAACTCCTGACCTCATGATCCACCCACCTCGGCCTCCCAAAGTGTTGTGATTACAGGCATGAGCCACCATGCCCAAAATAGCCATATTTTCTAAGAAGATCATTAATGACTGTAGTTTTGTCAACATCTATCAATCTTCCTGTATATAGTTAAATTCTTACTTAATTTTCATTAATTAAATGATTAATAATATTTAAATAATTTGGCTGAATAATTTGGAAAAATGATTAGTAACAATTTTTGTAATATTTGGGAAACTGGCAGAGCCATTTCTAGGTAAGTGATGAAGCCAGAACCATTCACAGATACAGATAGGTCACACTGTGAGGCCTCTGGCCAAAAACATGCAGGTAGATTTAGATTAAGGTAGCAAACAACAAGAAATTTTTAAAGAAGAAGAAAGTCACCACAGGGTAGTAAGGGGCTGGAAAAGGAAGCCCAATTTTGTGTTTGTAAAGGGACATACTCAAACATCTCCTTTTCATTTATGGTTAATATTCTTTATTTACTACTAAGTATTCATTCCAGGTTTGTCATCTTTTAGCAACTGTTTCATAACTTATCTGATGTGCCTGCATTCCATATTTTCTATGTCTCTATAACTTAACCACAAGGCAGTGAGCAGAGATTTTTTTCAGGCAGAGTTTTAAGGGCATATGATGATTTGGCATCACCTCTATTTGTCTTTCATATATCTGACATATATCCTTTACTTTATACCTAGTATTTTCTATGGACTCACTGGATGACATCAATGACTGAGAACAGCCATTGAATTTTGTCTAAGCCACTTCTATCTAATAATGTTAACATGTAAATTGATGTGTGGCCTTAATTGTATGGGGGTGTAGAGTCTGCTATTATATTATTCTTTCAGTAATTGGCAAAGTCATCTAAAAGATTTAATTATCTTTCTAATACATACTTTATTGCAAAGATAAAAATTTGGAGCCAATTTAGTTGTAAAATAATGGATTTTTAAACCCACAAAAAAGTACTTGAATAAATAGCATATTTCTTATGAATATTCTAATAAGAAATTATGCTAATAGCTATTGCTAAAGCTAAAAATGGTTGAGAAGATTAATTACTTATATGCCATGAGCAACATGAGACAAAAATAGATGATTCTTCAATCTTTAATGCTCAACTATCTTATTGATATATCCTTGATGAGAAAGGAAATAAAGATTAACCTTCTAAAGTTTAGAAAATTGTTTTAAGAAGAAGCAATTAAATGATTTTTAATATGTCCATAAATGTATGGTTTATCTTTAACAAGTGCTATATGATCTATGAGATGCTTTTGTAGAAAATAATGACTTGATTGTAAGCCATTAACAGTAAGAAGAAACAGGGGACTTTACTAGATATCAAGATTAATTATAAAGCTAAGTAATATATAAGGTATTGTTGCAAAGATAGATAAATAGACCAATGGAACAGAAAAAAAAGGATCCAGAAACAGACTCACACTTGATACTGGGTCGATGATAAAGGCAACACTTGATTGACTAGGCAATAACAAAGAATGGCTTTTTCAAAAGATGGCATTGGGCCAAATGTATATACACATAAAATAAAAAATAAATTTGACTCCTGCTTTTGAACACACATAAATATTAATTGCAGGTGGATTGTCATTCTAAATGTAATAGCTGAAACATTAAGTCTTCCTTAAGGTAGCATATAAAAATATTTTCATGAAATGAACTGGAAACAGGCATGATTCTCTTTCTTTATTGTCATCATAATGGAAAAAATTGAAATTACATTATATTAAATCAGAACTTTTCATGCAAAAACACCATCAAAGAAAATGCAAGCCACTGAGTAGAAGAAAATATTTGCAACACATTAAATCAATAAAGGGCTTGTGTCTAGCACATATATTGAAAAAGAACTTCTATAAGTCAATTAGAAAAGACAGATAATAAAATAAAATGGACAAGAGGCTTGAACAGGCATTTTACAAAAGATATTCCAATGACAATCAGCATTTGAAAATCTGACTGATGTCACCACTCATCATGAATATGCAAATTAAAATCACAACTACATAGACACCAGACTACATGTACATCAAAATGGCTAAATTTTAAAGCAGACAGTGATACTCAAAGGTTGGGATTGCTATTCCTATCATATACCGCTTATGAGAGGAGGAAGAGAAAAGTGCATTCTTAGAACCACTATATGAAATTGTTTGGTAATATTGGCTAATATTTAACATACACAAATCCAGGGACCAAAAATTCCATTCCAAACTAAATATCCAAAATTGTGTGTGTGTGTGTGTGTTCATGTGTGTAACAGTCCAAGTGTTCTTCAACTGAAAAATAAATTATGCCATATTCATACCATAAAATACAACAGTGAAAATACATGAACTACTATATGCAACTACATGGATAAATATTATAGCCATAATGCTGAATGAAAAATCTAGACATAAAATGCATACCTAAAGATTTTATTTATATAAAGTTATGTGAATTTATAGTATTATAATTAAGAGTATTTTTGATTTTGCCTCATTTTGCTTTGTTTTGTATAGGGAGGAGGAGAGAAAAGGAAAGTTGTTAGGTATCAGTAATGTTCTTTATTTTGACTTGATTAATGGTTACATGTATGTTATTATAACTCATTGAACTGTACACTTAACATTTTATGTTTGTTTCTGATTGCATTCTGTATTTCAACAGTGAAATTTATTTTAAAAAATAGAGCCTTTGATTTTTCTGTCTCTGGTCAAAATATGGCAGCAGGGACAGTATTTACCCTTCCATTTGAAATGAATAAAAATAGACGAAATAAGTGAAACAACAATTTTCAAGGCACCACACATCAGGCAATGAAGTACCACGATCCCTGAAAGAGAGCAAATAAGGTGAGACCTGCAATTGCCACAACTTACTGACTAAACAGAGCTTCCAAAAAGGGAGAATGCAGCAGATGCCCTGAGCTGAAATTGTAGGGAAACCAGAATGGCTATTACTGGTATCCAGAGTAGCAGAGAGGAGAGATCAACAGCAAAACAGAACCACAGATATCTGCAAAGGTTTACACTAGAGTATTCAAAAGAGCGCGGAATATGTTTGCAAAGAAACTAAGACCAGAAACAGAATCATTTGTCAAGAATGGAGTTTGTCTAGGTATGGTGGCTCATGCCTATAATCCCAGAACTTTGGGAGGCCAAAACAGGAAGATCACTTGAGGTCAGAATTTCGAGACAAACCTGGTCAACGTGGTAAAACCTGACTCTACTAAAATTACAAAAAAAAATAGCCAGGTGTGGTGACACGCACCTGTAATCCCAGCTCCTGAGGAGGCCACAGCAGGAGAATCACTTGAACCCAGGAGGCAGAGCTTGTGGTGAGTGGCATTCCGCCACTGCAATCCAAAGTTGTGGCGAGCAGAGAGTCTGCCACTGCACTCTAGCCTGGGCAACAAAATGAGACTCTGTCTCAAGAAAAAAAAAATGAAGAAGAAAAAGAAAGAAGATTGGGGTTAACAAGATGCTCAAGAAGCTCCTGGGAATACTGGCTATGGTTTCCACCAGTCAGAACTGAAACTCTCATGTTCATGGGATATTGCAGTGATGTTCAAGAGTCTTGCCTCAGTAGTGGGAATAGTTATCCCTCAAGTTAATGCAATTTTGGTTCTGCCTAATGAGTGTTAAAAGTAATATTCAAAATAATCAAACTGTTTCTACGTAACTTAATATAATTCAAGAATAAATCTCAAAAAAATTAGGAATATACAAATACAATACCCAGGAATGAACAAGGTAAAATTTAAAAAGTTTGGCATCCAGGTAAAGTTTTCAGGCATGCCAAGAAGTATTAATGCAATCTGTAATGGGGAGAACTGAATTTAATCAACTGAAATCATTCAGAACTTATCCACACATGAGAATTAGCACACAAGGACACTAATTAAAACAGTTATTACTATAAAATATGTTTTAACAGTTCAGTGGAGATATAAAATAGGTAGAAAAGACTCAAATTGTACTTAAATAGATGAGAATGACAATATCTAAGATGGAAAATATACTGAGCGGGATGGGATTAAGATATATTAGACATGGGATAAGAAAGTATTAATGAACTTGAAGACATTGCAACAGAAACTATCCAAAATGAATGGCAAAAATAAAGAGCATCAATGGCCTGTGGGAGACAACTTCAAGATTCATAAAATATGTGTAATTGGAGTAGCCAAAAAGGGCAAGAATAGAGAAACAAAATATGAAAAGAAATAAAGACTGACATTTTTCCAACTTTGACAAAACCTATAAACTCACAGATGCAAGAAGCTCAATGATCCCCTAGTGAAAGAAATATGAAGAAAACTGCAAGGCATATCAGACTCAAATTGTTCAAAACCAGTGATAAAAAGAATACCTAAAAAGTAGCCATAAAAATAAGACATGTAATTTAGGAATCTTGCTGCTGAGTATTTAGCCAAAAGATTTGAAATCAGTAATATCAAGGATATGTCAGCACTCCTATGTTGACCGTAGCACTGTTCACAATAGCCAAGATGTGGAATCAACCTAAGTATCCATCAAAAGATGAATGAATAAAGAAAATGTGATATGTATACACCACAGAATGCTATTTGGCCTTAAAGAAATTTTATCATTTCCAAAAACACATACATGTAATCACTAATCAAATGAAATTGGAGAACATTAAAAAAAACACTGTTGTATTGGTATCAATATAGATGTTTTACATCTAATAGATCAAGGAAACAAAATAGAATGTCTAAAAATAGACCCACACAATCAGAACAATTGATTTTTGAAAAAAATAAAGTCAAAAAACTAAAAATTTAGTGGAGAAATAATAGGTTTTTTCAATAAATCATGAATTAGATATGCACATGCCAAAAATTAGATTTAATCCATACATTATACCATATAAAAATTAACAAATTGACCAAATCTCTAAACATGAAAATAAAACCATAAAATTCTAAAAAAAAAATCATGGTGAACTTGGATTAAATATCACAAGCATAAAATATAGAAAAATAATTGATACATTTTATTTCAACAAAATTAAAACCTTCTGCTCTTCAAAAGATACTTTTAAGAGATGGAAATTACAATCCATAGAGAGAGAAACAATAATTTCAAAACAACTTTTTAAAGGTATATTAATAACTTTAAAAACTCAAGAAAATACAACCTTTTTAAAATAAAAAATAAATTAAATGAACACCTCAGTAAAGAAGACATATTATTGGCAACCAAGCATTTGAAAAAATGCTCAAGATCATTAATAGTTTGGGAACTGCAAATTATAATGAAATGTCACTACAAATTTATTAACATTAGAAACACTGGCAAATATATGGAGAAAATGAAATTCTCCTACACTGCTCATGAGAATGCTACTCACCACACCTGTTTTGGAAAACAGTTTAGCTCTTTCTCAAAAAGTTAAACCTGTACCTACTTCATGAGCCAGACATTCTTTTTCTTGGCATTTATTTACCCAAGAGAAATAATATTATATGTCTATGCAAACTATACAAAAACTTATACACAAATGTTCATAGCAGCTTCACTTGTAAAACTCAAACTTTAAAAAAAAGTCCATAACAGGTAAAAGGATAAACAAACTCTAGTATATTCACATCATGAAACATAACTCAGTGACAAAAAGTAATGACTACTAATACATACTATAAGATAGAGTTGCTAAGTGGAAAAAATACAAACAGGAAGAATGTATACTCTAGTATGCCATTTATGTGATATTCTAGAATATGCAAACATTTATAATAATAGAAAACAGACAAGCAATTGCCTAGTTGGGGAGGGAGGAGAAAAAAGGGATTATAAGGAGCATAATGAAACCTTTAGTGGTGATCAATATGTTTATTCTCTATTGTGGTGATGGTTTTATGGATGTATACATATGTCAGAAAATTAAATTGTATAATTTAAACATAAACAGTATAATGTATGTCAATTATGCCTCAATTTTAAAAAGACTTTCTTAGTTATAGCTATGTAAATCTGCATCTATATTCTCTAGCATTGATTTATCTAGGCTTCTTTATATGACCATATGTTCTGAGACTATATAATCATTTGCCAAAAATAATGTTCCTATTTGTAGTTGCACTCTTCTTCAACCGGCTATGAGTAGCTTCCTTCCTCAATCAGAGCTACTACTCAATCAAAATATTGTGATCCTATTCAATATATGTACCTTAAACATTTGAATTGAGAATGTTATTGGACTCTTCAGTTTCTTTTCTCAGCTTTCATACCATCTACTCTCGCCCATCAATGGGAATAAATTATTCATTCTGAGAGAGTCTGAGTAACAGAAAGAATATCACATCAGGCAGCCAAAATTCCATATTCCCTCAACTCAGTTTATTAAGTGACCATGGACAACCCTTTAACTTTTCTTATATTCAGTTGCCTATTGGAAAAATCTGGGCATCAATTCCTGTTAGAACTATTGCAGATGCAGATGATTTGTTAGGAATACTTTCAGTTTAAACAGTCACAACACTGTATATCACCAAAATTTAAAACTGAACTTTTTAATAAGTCAAAATCATACAAACTATTTTAGGAATAACTTAAAATAGACATCATAATTATGTGAAGGTCCATGGAAAATGCTTTCTATTTAGAAAACTTCTATCTTTTCTTAAAAGACTTCATAATTTCTCTTAATACTTATTTTTGTGCTTCTTTCGGTGAAATTATGAAAGAGACGTATGCCTTTTAATTCTTGCGGAAAATATATGCATTTTAAAAATATTGACTAAGAATTTTTCCCCTGGCAACATTTTAAAAATTGCTATTCTGCCAACACACACACACACACACACACACACACACTTAGCAAACAATTCCAGTTGATATCCATAGATTTTACAGCATTTTGGACAGCACAGGACCTTAGAGATCATGCTGTTTTAGCCTTCTCATTTTAATGTAGAGAAAAAGTCTGAATCCCAGAGGGCTTCAATGACAAATCAGAGGCACTCTGCTGTATGACAGAATTTGGTGTGATGTCCTAATCTAGAGGGAATTCATAGAGCAATGAAAACCCCTATTTGTCCTGAAGACATGTTCAGATAAAGATATTCAATTCTCCACACCTCTAAAATAAAAAACTGTCTTACACAAATGATAAAATTAGACTTGTTTCTGTGGCCATATTTGACCATTCAATAGAGATACACACTAGAAATATATGATTTATTGTTATATCTGACCAAAAAATGTCCTAAAGGCATCTCTTCACGGTTGTCTTTGTAGTTTAAGTCCCATGCATTGGTATCTATGAGAACAGAGAGATATCACCCACATCGATCCAATACAGGCAGATAATCTTTTAAACTAATACCATACCATTGCATCCAATACTTTTTCATGTATTTCCTGGAAGCTATTAATAATTACAGTGTTTTATTCTGTCATATTGAAAAAAAGCATTTAATACAAACACTAAATGTGTTAATGTGCTGTAAGATACTAGGAATGAAAGCTAGTTCAATTTTTCCAAGAATATGCTCATATTTCTGATTAATGACTCTAATCTGACTAGTATTTAGTGTCTTATGGGATGACTTGAGATAAAGTAATTATGTATAACCATTAATTTCTCTGTTGCTTTCAAGAAATAGAAAAAAATCAAGTTACTTGGATCACTGCTTCTCATAAATTTTGTTGAGCCAAAATAATATTGCATAAATTCAGTATCTAATACATAGTCATTTTTTTAAAACACAAATGGCACTTATTTCTTAATCCCTTAGATATACTTTTGTCTGTCAAATGTTGGGTAATACAGCAGACATTGTGTCTTTTTACTTTTCTGTGCAAATGTAAATGCTGCAAAGATCTCAATATTTGCCTGAAAAGCAGAGCCTTGTCTGTTTCTACCAAGTTCAACAACAGAAAATCTTTTGATATAGTGAAAAAGGGGAAATAGTCTTCTCATAAATTGCTTTCAAGATACCTGCTCTATTATGCCTGATATAATTTGTCATATTCACTGTGAGATCCACTCCAATGAAATAACAACATGGTCAAATTAGCAAGCAAACATGCCACATGACAACTGTATTCTGAGCCTATAAAAAGCTTGGATTGCAAAATCATCTCAAACTTAAAAATAATCAACTTAATCTTTTCAAAAGAGTAAATAAATTTTATTTGTTTTGCTTTATTTTTTTAAGTCCTGGGGTCCATATGCAACTTTGTTACATGGTTAAACTTGCATCATGGGGGCTTGTTGTACATATTTCATGACCCAGATATTAAGCCTAGTATCCATTAGTTATTTTTCCTGATCCTCTCCATCCTCCAACTCTCCAACCTCTGATAGCCCCCAGTATGTGTTGTTTCTATGTATCAATGTGTTATTATCATATAGCTCCCCATTTATAAGTGAGAACATGTGGTATTTGGTTTTCTGTTTCTTGTTAGTTTGTTAAGGATAATGGCCTCTACCTCTACCAATTTCCTGCAAAGGACGTGATCTCATTCTTTGCAATGACTACTGAGTATTCCATGGTGTATATGTACTACAATTTCTTTAGTCTATCATTGATAAGCATGCAGGTTGATTTCATGTCATTGCTCTTGTGAGTAGTGCTGCAATAAACAATGCATGCATGTATCTTAATAATAGAATAATGTATATTCCTTTGGGTGTATACCCAGTAATGCAATTGCTGAGTCAAATGGCATTTCTGTCTTTAGGTCTTTGAGAAATCACCACATTGTCATCCACAATAGTTGAACTAATTTACCCTCCCACCAATAGTGTATAAGTGTTTCTTTCTCTCCACAACCTCACCAGCATCTTTTTTTTTTTTTTTTACTTTTTAATGACATTCATTCTGACTGGTGTGTGATGGTATCTCATTGTGGTTTTGATTTGCATTTCTCTAATGATCAGCGATGTTGAGCTTTTTCTCATATGATTGTTGGCCACACATATATCTTCTTCAGAAAAGTTTCTTTTTCATGTAAAACTTTTATTGTTTTTTTTCCTTGAAATTTGGTTGAGTTCCTTGTAAATGCTGGATATTAGCCCTTTGACAAATGCATAGTTTGCAAACATTTTCTCTCATTCTATAGGTTGTCTTTACAATATTAAATATATTTTAGATTGACATAGTTTAACAAGTGTACAAAAAATTTTTCTCTTTTTAAAAAGCAATTATACCAATTTCCCAACTCAATTCCCGCCCCCAATTCTCAACATAATATTCTATTTTTCTCTGCCACAGCACAAAGAACTTTTCTCATGTCTTTTCTATTTAAAAGCTAAGATCAGTGAAAGTAGATATGTCTGGCTTAGTCAATTATGAATAAACAAGAAAACCAATGAATCCAAGAAGCATGGCTAAACTGATGTACTAGTAATGTTCATATTATTACAAAGCTAACCTATACGTAAGTGTGTAGGCATGTGTGTGTATTTAATTATAAATCACATGTCCACTTTGTAGATGAGGAAATTAAAGTATAAAAGTTAATTAAAATACAAAAGTTAATTCTAGTTACTTCTGGTCAATATGGTTGCCTTCTCAGTACCATTTCCGTTAAGGATCTTTTATGCAATCACCTCCTTAATCATTACTAAGAACCTCAAAAAGGAATGAACTTGGTTCCTTTTTTGCAGATTCAGAAACAGAGAAAGTAGTAACGTATGAAGGGAACATAATCAATAAAACAACAGAGAAATAAAGAACACATTTTACAGTGATCAAATGCTATTCATTCTCCAAACACTAGCATCATTCCTACTAATTCATGGAAACTTTTTGCAAAGGTCCAACACTGCAGGAAATCCTATCATATTTGCTTTCTGTAGAACCAATATGACAATCATACACTTTGTCACATATTGTTACTTATTTCTTCACAAATAAACTGTAAGCTGCTTCAGGGAGAAGCAATGAATTTTACTCACTAAAATGTTTCTCTCTCTCAACCTACTAGAGTTTAAAACAATGCTAAGTTTGTAGCTAGCTTTGAAGGTATTTTTTTGAATAAATTAATTAATAAATGGATTGCACTGGGTTGAACTAGGCCAAAATTAAATACCAAAAAATCAGAACAGATTCAGTGAAAGAAGAGCTATTAAAAATAAGAAAAAGCTATATTTCCTTGCTGTTATTATTCATACAAACTAAGCTAATTAATTATAATTAGGCAGAAAAGTCTATATCTACTCCAAACTCTATTTTACTTTCCATTTTAATTTTTCTTTATCAATACTATATAAATAAAAGCTCTGCTTCTTGACTGCAGCAAATTTATGGGTATATTAATTTAATCCTCTACATATTTCTAAAATTCACACTAGCACTATTTCCTTAGAAAGCACTTTTCTACAAATTTTCTTAAGAGCCCATCTGGTTTATTTTAAGTTAAATATGAAAACCCCAAGTATTAGGCATAAAGTGAACCCCATCTCTGTAAAAGAGCCGGTCGTGTTGATTTCTGCATTTCTTTGCACAGCAGAGTAATCTTAAATCAAAATATATGCAGGACCAAGGAGAATTTTTTCATTAGCCCCCATAAGTTACTGAATCTTATTGTAAGTCATCAGGCCTTGTTTTGTTGTACTCATAAGTCCCTTTAAAAATCTATTGAAAATTATAGATTTTCTTCATAGCAAAATGTACCTACATACCAAAGTTTTGATACAGTTTGGAAGCACATTCTGATATATCTGAAGCTCAAGTTAAGTTTCTTCCTTACTTCTTTGGAAAGCCATTCATTTGTAATTATTAAATATGTGTGGTTCAACGTGTTTCTGTCTGAGGCTGACTTGGTCTTATTTTGAAAATTTTCTTTGTTTTCCTTTCTTGTTCCTGCCTGGAAAGCCCGGTTTTAGCATTGCTTCAAGTCTGTATGTCTCTGCTCTCACTCATCAAAATCCTTTCTTCCTTCCATCGTTACTCATGATACCACATGATCCAGGTGCATAACTTTTTATTAATATAACAAATAAGTAATTTACCTTTGAAACGTCAATTTCTTATTAACCTTCATTTCCAGAACTAAGGCTATGTGATAGTTACTGGTGAATGGACAAATGCCAACTATAGAAGTTCCTGGGTGCAGAGCCTAACATACCCCATGCAGCATGGCCAGAGTGCATTTCTACTTCATCTGAGGAAATTTCTATTTACCACCCTTAATATTCTGAAATGAATATATGTTGAATAACAAGGGCCACAACTACAGTAGAAAAAATTAGAAATGGGAGAAAGAATCAGCAATAGATTCTCATTTCAGAACATTTTTTCAAAATGGCAAGGTTTCCTTGAAGTCACTAAGAAAAACATTCATGCCTTCAATTACTGCTTTTTCCCTGCCAGAAAAATGAATCATGAAAGAAAATTAATTGCTGCACCATCAATGCCTAATCCCATCTGTTTTATTGCACTTATTTTACTATTGGGAAGCTCATATTTAAAAAAGCTTATATTCGAACATAATGAAGATCTCCTAGTCTTTAAGTATTCCTGCATTTGCTATCAAATAGTTGGTGACTACTCTAAGATTAATTTGCTTATTTTACCCAAACCTCTGTCTCTCAGATTAAAGAAAAATTATAGATTTAAGCTTTTAAAATATTATATTTCAATTTTCCTCTATGTTAATTTTATTGATAAATAGACATGGGAATCTTCCTGATGGGAAAATAATTTTAATTCACTTATACAAAGAAGTGAAACTGGAACTGGTTTCAAGCATAGGAAAATTTGCAACATCTATCTCTTTATGTAAAATTCATAGAAAAATACATGTCCATTTTTGTTTGGGGACACTTAACTTCTATATTGATTAACAACTGGAAAAAGACATTTGACACGCAAGTCTTCAGCTTCTTCATCTGCATGGCAGAAATATCCTAGGGTCTTTCTACTCAATGAGTATTGTGCAGATTAGTACCATAGACGTAGCCTGAGTACTGGGATTTCAGCCCAAACCCTTCCAAGACTTGCAGATTCAGAACAGACCTTGATACAAGATCCACAGGTAATTTTAATGTACATTCAAGTTTGACAAACACTAGTCAAGATGGTTTCACCAAGACTTAAGGAAATTTATACTGGAAAAAAAAAAAGAAAAAAAGAAAATTCTTCCTCTGCATTTTTAAATCTCCCACCTAATTTTCTGAAGTAATTACAAACTTTCCAGTCTGCTTACAGGAAAACACACGTGATCACTTATGAGTTCCATTAAAAAAATCAAAGACAGTTTTACAAACAACGTTTTATGTAAAAAAGTAAAGAGGGAAAAAGACTAGACAAGCCAAAGTAAGGTTCTTTAAAATTTTGTCCATTTGTTTTTATGACAGGAGAAGATACAAATAGATTGACTTCTCCAAAAAGAAAAATAGGAAAAATTTGCCTAAGAGCACAATATTGGGAATAAGATACAGAGGCAAGGAAGTAGACCATTGACAGGTAACGAGAAAACAAGCACAGTATAGGAAGAATGTTGATTGTGATGCCTGGGAATACGCAGCACTGGCGAGAATCTCAAAAATGATTTTCCTTTCTTCTGAGGCAATAGTGATTTGAGAAAATAAACAAACAAAAAGGAAGAAAATATCCTCAGTCTAAGTTGGACTAAGTAGCAAACACAGCAGTACTTGGCAATTATGTTTCAAGCATAATAATATAAGGACAATGTCCTTTGAAGGAAAAAATATTTTCCTTCCACTTGCTGACTCTCTGAAATGTCTATAGGGTTATAAAACATGTTGATAATAATAGAGTAGGTGCATCATCTGAATTTATCAGAGAAAATGTCCCACTACATGTAGCTTGGAAAATTATAGCTATCTTTTTGTCAAACATTTCAGATAGAAAAATTTAGTTGAGTGCTGTGATTTGTTTAGTAATTCTTTAATATATGTGCTTTTTTCTTAATTCTTTAGCTATGTGCAGCCTATAGGCCTCTGAAAAATATTATTTCCAGAAGCAACGAAATAAAGTGAAAGGAAAAAGCATCCTTGCCAAAGCAAAGGAAATGGGTGCTTTCTATTGGCAGTATTAATTTTCTCTGTCAACAAATGTGTTTGTGGTAGATGGATACAAAATACCTTGTGCCAGGATTGCATGCAGATTTTTGCTTCCTTTGTCTAAGAAGTTTGGTATACGTGTTTGTTTGTTTGTTTGTTTCATATCAGCAATCTGAGCAAATAAAAACCCTT
Organism: Ateles fusciceps; assembly: GCA_036589455.1. Taxonomy (NCBI): domain Eukaryota; kingdom Metazoa; phylum Chordata; class Mammalia; order Primates; family Atelidae; genus Ateles; species Ateles fusciceps. The sequence continues at coordinate 1,680,932 of JAZHEH010002703.1, read as the reverse complement.
GGAGAAAGTTCTAATAAAAGGAAAGTACAAAAGACTAGCTCTGCTACATGTAGGTCAGGATTTTCCCAAGTAGAGACATAAGCAGCACCTCAAAAATAGCAATGAAAATGTTTAAACTACATAAAAGATGTTTTGGGAATATGGACTGTGAATGTCTAACAAGCCTCTAACATCCCCAGGGCAATTGCTTAAAAATATCAATGCTTCATTTTCTTATAAGTTCAGTAACTTTTTGGAAGTCTTTTTAAGAACTGGTACAGACCATTTGCATAAGTAGAGGATTCTAAGCATTATGTCTAACAGAATGAGCACCAGCGTTCTATAAGCAGGTCATTCTGAAGAGTGTTTAAAGGGCATAATGGTGAAAACTGCATATGTTAGCCTCTTGGAAGAATGAAATTGGAACCATTTTACTCAAGTCATTGGTACAGACCCTGGAAACCAATTATTGAAAATATATAAACATGAAACAACAATACTTTCTTGTAAACAGCAAATCTTCATTAAGTCTTTTGGCATGGATTACATTCACATGATTCATTTTGAACTCTTCTTAGTAATGTGAATTTAATGCATAATTTCTGTGTAATGACTTTTTTTAATTACCACATAATCACGGTGAAAAAAAGTGTCTACCATTTGGTCCATTTTATGAGGCTAAGCAAATAAATCTATAAAATAATTTATTCTGCTAGTTGCTTGGGAACTGTATTGTTGATATGACAACCCTGGCATAATAAATCAAATCGCTATTTTCTTTTATTTGCATGTAAAAGTCATATATTTTCAAAAGGAAAGAAAATCTTTCTTTTCCCTATGCTACAGTGACATCTACAGAAAGGAATGAAGAAAAATTGAGAGGAAAAATATTTCTTGCTTTCTTTTTTAAGAATACTCTAAAATAAAGTACACTAAAACTCCCAGCTTTCAGAAAGAGGTTCAGTGTTTCCTATATACAATCTTCTATAAATATATTTAAAATCTCAGAAGACCTAATTTATAGAAGCTTATTACTTCCGCTTCCTGGAGATCTAGGTAATAACAACTTTGCTAATACATTTGGTCACAATAATTACAAGAAGAAGTAGTTATTGCCTTCATGAAGTTCAGTGAATACTTGCAGTTAGGGGATCAGCACTTGCAGTTACCTATAAATAATAATTTATCTTTCCAGCTTCTTTCAAAATGCCCCATCATACATTTTGCCACCTACTACTGCATATTACAATAGATGTTTAAATTTTTTTTATTATTATACTTTAAGTTCTGGGGTACATGTGCAGAAAGTGAAGGTTTGTTACATAGGTATACACTTGCCATGGTGGTTTACTGCATCCATCCCCCTGTCATCTATGTTAGGTATTTCTCCTAATGTTAGGCCTCCCCAATCCCCCCCCACTCCCTGCTCTCCCTCCCCTATCCCCCCCTCACCCCCAATAGGCCCTGGCGTGTGATGTTCCCCTCCCCTGTGTCTATGTGTTATTGTTGTTCAACACCCAATTATGAGTGAGAACATGTGGTGTTTGGTTTTCTGTTCTTGTGTCAGTTTCCTGAGGATGATGGTTTCCAGCTTCATCCGTGTCCCTGCAAATGACATGAACTCATCCTTGTATATGGCTGCATAGTACTCCATGGTTTATATGTGCCACATTTTCTTTATCCAGTCTATCATCAAGGGGCATTTGGGTTGATTCAAAGTCTTTACTATTGTAAACAGTGCCACAATAAACATATGTGTGCATGTGTCTTTAAAACTGAATGTTTTATAATCCTTTGGGTATATACCCAGTAATGAGATTGCTGGGTTAAATGGTATTTCTAGTTCTAGATCCTTGAGGAATCGCTACACTGTCTTCCACAATGGTTGAACTAATTTACAGTCCCACCAACAGTGTAAAAGCGTTCCTATTTCTCTACATCCTCTCCAGTATCTGTTGTCTCCTGATTTTTTAATGATTGCCATTCTAACTGGCATGAGATGGTATCTCAATGTGGTTTTGGTTTGCATTTCTCTGATGACCAGTGATGGTGAGCTCTTCTTCATGTATTTGTTGGCTGCAGGTGTTTTAAAATTTTATACCAATAATATAATTTGAACAAGTGAGTCTTTGTTCTTGGAAGTGGAAGATAATATGAGTTCCACACTAAGCATGCTGATAGTTGCATCAGAAAAATAATAAATGCAACCTTTAATTTCTAATTCACCAAATATCCATCTCTTCTCTGACAACAGATTGATTTGAAAAAAAAAAAATCTTAATTCCCATCTTCTAGTGTCCATAAGTTATTCCACCTTCACCTCATTAAAAGAAAAAAATACAAGAATAGAAAGGATCCTCCTTTTTTGTCAGAATCACAATCACAATGGATACTTTTAAGATAAAATGTCATTTTTAGTAGAAACTATTGACACATCTCCCCTTCCCCACAGGGCTTCAACATGTTCGACAATGACAGATCTCAACAGGACTTCTGAAAGGTAAAGTTATGCAAAACAATATGACAGAGTCTTTATATTCATGGAAAGGAATTACTCAAAGACGATGCCAGGGATACTTTCTCATTGACTGTATTTCATTTAAAAACCAGATCAAGGGGCAAGAGGATGATACCATTATCATCATCAGCATCAGCAGCAGCAGCATCATGTTATATATGGCAGGGAATGTAACTGCACGTTATGGTAGTGATTATTACTCTAAAAACAGAATAGGTTAGTGAGGAGGCTGGCAACTTTGGGATAATCAATTGAAAAAGAAAAAAATGTAGTTCACGAAAACAAATTATATTATTTCAACTGACACTTATAAATTGCATGCTATGTACTGAACCCTGGGTTCACTGGCAGAGGTACAAAGAAAAAGAAAATGTGACATTAAACATTAAAAGACATGAAAATTATTGTAAGACATGGTGGTGTCCTAGAGGACTCAGTGCAGATTTGTCCTAGGGAGAGAGAGAGAGAGAATATTTTTCCTCCACAATAAAAGCATTTTGTATGTGCTTTGTATTTTGCATTTAGCTTTGCAGGAACACGTGTAATTATTAGGAACAGGTATGCTTCACACTGTTTTATTATTTTAAATGTATAGAACTGGTATTTCTTAGAAAGGATGTTGCTTCACCAAAGAAACAACCTTGGGTTTCTGCGCCTGGCATCACACATTTTAAAAGGGCAAGATTCGATATATTGGAGGCTCTTTCTCTTGAAGAAAATCCCTTAATTCTGCCTTCATCTCTAAGAGTGAATGTGCTCATTTCAGTAAAGCTTTCTGGAGTATTCTGAACAATATAGAAAGAAGTCACACTTTGAAACGGCCTCACCACTGCACATTTAGCATTGGTCACAGCAAACATACCAATGTTTGAAAGGCAGTACTAACAAAACTATAAAACAAAGCAAGAATGACAGAATGTGGATAAGTTTTGAAGCTGAGGATGAATACATGAGGAATCCATTAAACTATACCATACATCATACACTTAGCATTTCTAGAGGAACGTTAACTTTACAAAAACGACTAAGATTCTGATTATCTGATAATTGATCTACACTATTCACTACAAATTTAAAACATGTTTATAATTATAACTGTACCATTTCTTTTTCTAAGATCACTAGATAATAAGTCCAAACTGTAATTCTATATACAGTTCACACCTGAAAAAAAGGAGCTGGTAAATTGTGTAGAAATTAGGAATTATCTGTGTGATTGAACTTCTTTTTCAATGACTATCTAACATACCATAGAAAATGGGCTCTAGCACATGGCTGGGAGCATGGGTGTGAGGAAGGTCGAGAACCAGGATAATTCGATAGATATGACCCACAGGAAATAAACAAAATCAAAATTTTAAACATAAAAATGTTCCAAAACCTGCCTATACCTGTCTTTTCCCTATTGGCTGTATATAGACCTGTTATTTCCTCCCTTCTGTCTCTTCTTGACTGACCTGCCAATTTGGCACCATGGTTGATCAATTCTCCTGACCACTGAACTTGCTGTTTCATTTCTAGTTTTTTATCTTAACGTGAATCTGTGCTTCATGTTTAGGTTTGCACTTCCATATGGGGGAGCCCCTGTGGCCTCCTTCTCTGAACTGCCTCCTCTTTCATTTCTCTGATGTAAGACCCTACCTTCTGGACTTGCCCCAGTCCTGGCCAAGAGCACAGTGGTAGGGCTCTGACGAGTGGTCTTCCCTTTTCTGAGCACTGGATAAATCAGAAATGTGAACTAATACTGGAGATCTGAGTTGTCTTCCTACCTCTGTCCCTGCACCTTGTTAATTTATCTGGCAAGGTCAACAAACCTCTCTGAATATCAGACCTTCACTTGTAACCCCCCCAAAATCAATTTTACTATATTTCATACATATTCTAAGAATAAGAGAAGAGCTTTGAAAAAACACAAAAGTAAATATGAGTTACCAACAATAGACATCATGTAGAAAGCCACTGTTGTACTCCCACAGAGTTCCTATTAGGTTTGCAAAACAGTCATGGCCTTTGACTTCACTTAGCTATTCTTCAGTTAGACATTTAAAATACATAAGTACAATGTGATTGAGTGCAGTTGTAACAAAACAATAGCATATTAAGGCATTTGGATACCATAGCTTGGATTCTGAAATTCATTCATACAGTTATCCAACAGACACTTACTCAATGCTGATGATCTGCCAGGAACTGTATGCTAGGCATCTGGGATAAGCAGGTGAACCCGACAGGGGCCCTGCCTTCCTGGAGCTTACTTTCTCTCACTGAGGAGTGGAAAATTGGCTGTGATAAAATGAACATCAGATGAATAACTTAAAGATGTAATCACTATGAAGGAAAATTATAAGGAGTTATAAGCCTAGAATAAGTGGACCTGAACTTGTCTGAGGTAACCTCAAAAGGCTTTCTAAAGACAGTGACACTTTTGCTAACATTTGAAAGGTGAGCAAGATTTAATTAGGAAGGGAGAATAATTGTGGACAAGTGATTTTCCTGGCAGGGAATATTAGCCCATACAAAGGCATTGAAGGAACAATAGGCCTTTGAGGAACTTAAGAAGACTGCTGTGGCTCAAACACCAAAGGCAAAGAGCATGTCTCATGGTAACTACATATTCCCAGTTGAGATGGCTATAACAATGATTGAGTGCCAAAAGAATCACTCTTTGTGTATAACTTGTGATTATCTGTATTACTAAATGTTTTTCATATCACTCCTATTCTAAAATTTAGCTATGTATAGGTGAACTTATATCAACTGCAAACTTGTCTATGACAAAATATTTTTTTCTCATTGTATTATTGATTTTCAAAATCACCTTTAGTGATGAAGAATGTTTCACCTTGTTTATTACTTTATAATATGTTACATGTTCTCTAGTTGTCAGTATTCAACACTGACCACTTTTTTCCTACAGGCTCCTTGATTTATTGAAAAGACATAGCATTTTAATTAGTGAAGTAAAATTCATCATTTTGCAGACAAGTGACCCAATTATAATAGCAATGGTAATTCACTGCTTACTTTGTGTTCAGAACAGCGATAAGTATGTTATCTGAGTACTTTCTCAACCCTAAACTATAATTCATGTTTTCCAAGAGCCTATTTGGTATTCTTATCAACATACCACGCTTCTCTCTCCACCATTAACCATCATGAAATGTTCACTTAGTGTTAGTAGAGATGGAATACATACAACATCTAGGAATTTATTTAGTGCCTACTTGTATGAATTTCAAGTACTAAGTAGAGGCCCACAAGTATGGAGCTTATTCATTAGGGACATTTCTTGGGGCAGGGTAGCTGGCTATTTTGTTCTGCAGTTACCACTACCAAACAGAGATGTTTTAAGACAAATAAAATGCATCATCTGAAAAATAAAATTGAACTGCACTATGGCTTTCAGGATTCCAGAAGCCTTTCTAAGAAATATATTCTTATTGAAAATACAAAAAAAAATCATTATTCAGGACTGAATATTTATTCAGCAAATCTAACATTCATGCGTATTTCAGACTAGATTGGCCACAAGAATTTAGGAGAACATAAGTCAGGGTAAATGATTCCTCCAAACAACTCCCCTTTCTCAAAGGAAAACCAAACTCTGGTTACAACTGGTAACATCATTTTTAATTTTAGTTTTAGTTTTAGCTGACAAGTACTAATTGTATGTATCTGCTATGGTTTGAATGTCCCCTCCAAAACTCATTTTGAAATTTAATTGCCATTGTATTGAGAGGTGAGAACTTTAAGAGGTGATTTAGTCTTGGGGACATTGCCCTCATAAATGGATTAAGGCCATTACTGTGGGAGTGAATTAGGTATTACAACTGAGTTAGTTATAAAAAGGATAAGTTTAGCACAAATTTTGTCTGCGTTTCACACACTCTCACCCTCTTCCCCTTCCTCATAATGTGATGTTTTCCATATTATGATGTTATGGTTGTTATGATGCAGAAAATAAAGGCCCTCACCAGATGTACCCCCTAGATCTTAAACTTCTCATCCTCCAGAATCATGTACCAAATAAAACTCTTTGCTTTATAGATTATTCAGTCTGTTGTGTTCTCTTATGACAAAAACTAAGACAATATTTTTGGGGTATAGTGTGATGTTTTGAAGTGTGTATACATTGTTGAAGGATGAAATCAAGCTAATTAATATATCCATCACTTACCAAATTATCATTTTTTTGTAGTTAGATTATTTCTGTTTTTTGTTTTTCTGGTTTTGGTTTTCCTGTTTTTTGTCTGTTGTTTGTTTGTTTGTCTGTTGGTTTTGAGGCAGAGTCTAGCTCTGTCGCCAGGCACCAGGCTGGAGTGCAGTGGTGCAGTCTTGGCTCACTGCAACCTCACCTACCAGGTTCAAGCAATTCTCCTGCCTCAGCCTCCCGAGTAGCTGGGACTACAGGCATGTGCCACCACGCCCAGCTAATTTTTGTATTTTAGTAGAGACAGGGTTTTACTATGTTGGCCAGGATGGTCGCGATCTCGACCTCATGATCTGTCCACCTCGGCCTCCCAAAGTGCTGGGATTGCAGGCGTGAGCCACCGCGCCTGGCCAAGATTATTTTTGTTTTATGATATAAGGCAAAGATAAGAAGAAAATCGGTGCCTCTGGTTTCTGTAACAAAAGAAAAGAGTATGTCACTTGACCTAGAAAGGGAGGGGTGTATTTATTCAAGAAACAAAATACACTTATCATTGAGAAAAATGTATTATGTGTATTACGCAATGGCATGTCTGCACTGTCATTTGTGCTTTAAATGTAGTCATATAATCAGAAATACAATTTCCATAAGACAGAACAACAAAAATGAGACATTTTCTGTTTCAACTATATGTCACACTCTGGAGAAAACATGAAAATGGACTGTAAAATTGTCATTACACCTACATGAAGCATTTGAAGAGAGAGAAGATTTTTCTTTCTTTCTTTCTTAAAACATGTGAGATTCCCTACCACTGTATATTTAACTGACAAGTAAGCAGTTTACTTTTCTCTTCTCTGCTATCTAATTAACTACACATCAACTGAAAACTAGTTATTTTAATGAGGTTCTCCCTAAACCTCATGCTTACTGAAACACCTATATAACGATTATTCTATCATCCCATTTGCATTTTTTCAGACATACCATACTACATATAGTTCTATTCATTCATTCATTTTTCAACCAATCTATTAGGATAGCATTCAGTAGGCAGTAGAGACACAGTTCTCATAGAGCTTAGAATCTAGAGGAGGAATCCAAAGAGAATTCAATCTAGAGATATCAAATGAATTAAGTAATCATGTAAATAAATGCCAAATTACATCTATGACAAGCATTTCTGAGCATTAAAATGAAAGATTTTGAAAAAAGAGATTGGCTTTCTCAATGAGTCAGGAAGAAGCCTTCAGCTTGTACAATGGCAGAGGATGAAACCTTTCTGGCAAAAGAAAACATCCAGTCCAGACACCCTGAGAAAGGAAAGCTAAAGGAAATTATGAAACATGGAGAAGTCAGAATGGTTGAAAAGAAAAGAGGCGAAGTGGGTCTAGTCACAGATGAGAATGGAGAAGATAGTAGGAGACAAAACAGTTTTGTAAGCCATGTTAACAGAATGAATTTACCCTATGGGAAGCAAGGAAATGATCAGATTTTCACTTTCAAAACTTATCTCCATGTTGACTACAAATTATATGTAGTACAGAATAGATGAAAGATGAACAACTGTGGCTTGGAGTAGAGTGGTTCTTCCCATGACGGAAAAATGGAAACTTTAATGAAATTGTGTTCTACTGACTTAAAAATTTCTGTATCATATTACTCTCAACTAGTAAACTGAAAATTTAGGAATTCTTGAAAATTTTCTGAGCCACCACCAGCTTCCCATCTCCATATCTGCATACATTGGAACTCTCAGCTCCAATAGGTGGTTGCTTTGAGCAGAAATTATTCTCCTGCTGTTCCCTTTAGACAATCTCAGCTAGAATCGTATAATTCAGACTGGGGGTTCTATAACTGTTTTGTCCATTTTGTATTTTTACTGTCAGACATTTCCCACTAAGTGGTCTTAATTCTTCACATGAACTGAAATTAAATCATTCTTACATTAAAAAGCGTGGAAATGTGCTTTAAACAATCACAAAATCTGCTTATTACTAATTTCCAAATACTGCTATTCATGCTAGTATACATACTATACATTCATTTAAAAGTTCTAAAGAAAAATGAGAAAAATAAGCATAATAAATAATGTGAAAAAGCAAAGTGATAAAAGTAGCAGTTGGTTTGCTGTGGGACACATTGAAGTATTCTTTTATAGTAAAATAAAACATAGTAAACTCATTGTCAGTCCCCTATTACAGTATTTTGATGTTTTTTTCTAAGGTTTAAATGTCTAAAGTCTCTGTTCTATCCCAACTAGTTGTCTCATAAGGTTAATTGATAGCTTAAAAATACACAACCTTAAAAATGTGTCTCAACCCAAATTTCCTTCATAAGCTGTTACTGGAAAATATAAGAAAGAAAGAAATAGTTGCATTATTTGTTAAAACTAGCAAAACTTTATTTGTAGAGTTTCTTGGCCCTGAAATAACTGCAAGATTCCAAACTTAGTCCCCCACTCTGCAACCGTATCTGGTTCTGTGGCCTTAGACAGACAGAGATCCATGGTGTCGCCATGGGAATGCTGGCCCTTCTGTATCAAAGAAGCATCATACAGAATAAAGGTCCTTCAATGTGCCACTCAGAAAATTTGCATGTTGGTTGACTCTTAGACAAAAAAAATCTTGTAATGCATGCGATTTGAATTTCCAGTGTCACCAATTATTTTTCGCTACTTCCATTTACTTGGCATTCCAATGTTTCCAGTGTAGGTATGAAAAAACAAGAATAATTAATTTTTACTGTCCCATACTTATAGTAGATGTTTCTACCTGGGAACTGTGTTTGTTCTTTTCACCTGTGTGATATATAAGTGCAAAATTATCTTAAAGTGGTGTCATGGAAAATAATAGGTTACCCTTTTCTATGAGCTTTATTTGCTTCTTTTCCTTATTAGAAAACATATTTTTAAAATAATTTATAGCACATAATTTATTAAGTATTGAAGTATCATTATATATTTATGTATATATGTATATTTATATTAACACATGCCAGATATACCCACAAAGTCAGAGTCTAGCAATACAAAATTACCCCCATCTTCTCCTCACAAAAAGTGAATGTTAAACAATGTTCATGTCACTAGGGAGCCCAACAAAAAATTTTATATTTCTATCAGTTACAATTGTCATTAAGATCAAACCATTAGCATATAGAATTGACAAGCTGTATATGTTTTTATGTGGGACAAAACTGTCTACCAGAACATTTCAAATGCATACACTCTTGAATAATGTTTTGTAATTCATTTACTCAGGAAATCGCAGCTCAGATGCAGCATCTGGTTTTCAGTGAGTTCTGGCTTTTTCCCATTTTTCCATCTGGATTGACTGAGGTACAAGTCAATCAAGTGTGGAGCCAAAGGTCTCACAGCAAGATAAAATCTGGTCCAGGAACAAAGTCCAAGTCCTTGCAAGCACTGTAGACATAAGCCTTCTTTTTATAGAAATATTATTTTATTAATTCTATTTTTAAGGCCCAGATGACTGCAGTCCTGCTACCGTTAAAGCTGTACATTTTACTAAAGATTGCAGTCATAATAGCCATCATTTTAGAGCATCTGTTACACCACACGGCCAAGTTAGCAGTTTTAATATTCAGTGGCATGGCTTTCTTTGGTAAGCATACATACTGTTTGTAAGAACTTGCTATGTAATCTAACACTAAAAAAGAGTGACCAGCAAAATACAGCCTGCGCAAATTAAAAAGCACAGTATTTTGAGAAAGATGACCTAAATTTAAGACCCAGCTTTGCTGCTACCTTGCTCTGTGATCTGAGCAAGATCTCGAACCCCTCCAGGCTTGTCCCACATTGACAAAATCAGTAAAAATAATACTACATAAATAATGTAGTGTTATGGAAGAATAAAATTTAGATGGTAGTGTGTTAATAGGAAAATATTTTAAATATCATAGGCAGATAAGGACAGTCATTAGACTGGATTAACTTTATGATGTCACTGAAAATAGAGGAGATAAAATATTATTGGCCAGTGATTGTAACAAGTTGTTACCTGGATGGTTAAATGCAGTTCGTATTAGGCCCAGAATGTACTCATTAAAAATTCAGTGTGAATGGTGCTTTTTTATGCATCTGTGGCAGAGAAAACACTGCACGCCAGACATTTTACAAGCTTTCCTGCATGTCCTAGTCTTCCTGCATTTAGATAGGTATGTGAGACCAGTTCTGCAAAAAGGACTTTCAGTAGACATAGCCTTTGACATTTCCAGATGGAAGAATTTAAGATGTGGAACTTAATGTGCCAGAAATGTTTTCCCTTTCTATACTGGTTACCTATTGCTACATTAAAAATGACCCAAAATTTAGCAACTTAAAACAACAAACATTATCTCCCAATTTCTATAGGTCTTTAATCCCCCTGAAACTGGGTCCTCTACTTCAGAGTCTTTCAAAAGGCTGCAATAAAGGTGTCAGATGGGGCTGGCATCTCCTCTAAAAGTTCAACTGGTAATGGATTTATTTCTTATACATTTGCATGGTTGTTGGCTAGGTTCAGTTTCTTCAGGGTTGTTGCATAGAGAGTCTCAGATCCTTGCTGGCCATTAGCTAGAGGCCACCCTCAATTTCTTGTTGCATCGATCTTTCAACATAGCGGCTTCCTTCATCAAAGCCAGTAAGGGAGGAAGTCGGGCAATAAAACTGAAGCCACAACATTTTGTAAACCCAAGAGCAAACATGGCCTTCAATATTTTAGTCTATTGGTTAGAGGCAAGTTAATTGAGGGAAGGGAATTACATAAGGCCTGGAGTAACCAGACAATGAATTTTCTAGTGGACTACCTTAGAACTTGTCTGCAACATCTACCAAAATGTTTGTCTAAAAGATGAAATAACCACTGTCAGCTTGACTCCTGAATGACTATGTGGAGCAGAGCCTCCACTCACCTGTGCTGGATATATAGCACAAAGATGTTGAAGTTATATTGTCATCATGACTAATACAACATGTATTCAATTTGAACCTTACAGTAAGGATCTTTAAATTAGGCAGAAAATTATTCCAAAATACAGCTAAGAGACTAAATTCCTAAAGATGAGATAGTTTATTCCAAGGTAATAAATTGAGTTATAGAAAAATGCATATTCAGGATATGTGAGCTTAAAACTAATGTCATTTTCTTTTTTACTTTTCTCTAAGAATGTGTTTATTGGAATTCTCTCTCCCCACTATACTGTCACTATGGTTATTTTGTTTTTCTATTTTTTTTTTAAAATTTTTGAGACAGAGTCTCACTGTCACCCAGGCTGGAGTCAGTGGTGCAATCTCAGCTCACTGAAACCTCCACCTCCCGGATTCAAGTGATTCTCATGCCTCAGCCTCCCGAATAACCGGGACTACAGACACTCACCACCATGCCCGGCTAATTTTTGTATTTTTAGTAGAGACAGGGTTTCACCATATTGGCCAGGCTGGTCTCGAACTCCTGACCTCATGATCCACCTGCCTCGGGTTCCCAAAGTGTTGGGATTATAGGCTTGAGCCTTAAATATTTTTAAAAAGACACATAGCATTTTTGTTATTGTTCGGAAACTCCTCTCTCGGTTGTGCTTGCCTAAATAATAAAATGCAAATTTACAGTACAAAGTAATTATTCTGTAATTCTGTTTCTGACTTGCCCAACAAAAGTTAGTTGGTGTATAATCTCCATAGGCCGGAAGTTCATAGCCCATACCTCTTAACATCTAATACACTGAGGTAGATCTTTGTTTATATCTGCCTCTCATCTGGATAGCAAACCCCTCTTAATCAGAGGGCTTAACTTTTCTTTGTAATCCCAGAAAAAAACGTAATTCATAAAATTCTGTTTATCTAATCAATACAATGTATGGAATACTACAACTTGAATATTTTGGGAATTACATGTCAACTTCAATCATCAGAATGCACTTTTAACTAAATTTGAAAACAGTAACATGTGTTGTTAGATAAATCCATGGAGAAAGTAAAAGCTACATGAGAAACTAGGAAAGCTCAAAATAATTTTTGTTCACTGAAATTTCCTATCGAAGTGTCCCCAGTAGTTAGTAGATTTCATATAAAGTGTTCAGATTTCTTTTCCTCTCAGATGAATCCCCCAATAAAATGGTGCTGCTCCTGTAGGATTTAAAAATTTTTACTCGCTGATAGTAATAGTGATAATGGCATCGCAATCTGAAATTTATTCGGGACTTACCGTGTGCCAGGCATTGTTCTAAGACTGTAAAATGTGTTATTTCTTTTAATCCCTACTAAATATATGAAGTAACATTGTTTACTCCCCTTTATGCCGGGCTTAGAAAAATGAAGAACACTGCTCAAGGTCAGACTGCTGATAAAGACTGAGCAGCACCATGAGCCGAGTATGTTTGACAGAAAGACCAACGTTCTTAACCCCATTCTGTATGGTCACCACTGCAGCATGCAGACCCAAATATCACCTCCACCCATGCATGCTCCTTCTTCTGACCCAACCACTGCATTGAATCAGCAATTCTACTTAACCTAAATACATATTCAAACTTAAATTTAAGCCACATGTTCTAAAATGATGTAGTGAAGTATATAAAATTATGATTTTCCAGAATAATCCAAGATAAAACTTTTCATGCCTGATCTTTCTCTCAAGTCTCTAACCTAAGCAAGCCCACGTCTTAGTCCGTCTGTGCTAATGTAACATCAGAAACCACAAATTATGTAATTTATAGAGAACAGAAATTTATTTCTCATAGTTCTGAAGGCTGAGAAGTCCAAGATCAAAGTTCTGCATCTGCTGAGGACTGCTCTCTGCTTCCAGGATGGTGCTTTGAAACTCTTTGTCTTCACATGGCAGAAAGCAGAATCTCCCAGAGCCTTCATCTTGGAGTTCCCAGCCTCCAGAGCTGTGAGAAATAAATTCCTGTTATTTATAAGCTACCCAGTTTTTGCTATTTTGTTATAGCAACCCAAATGAATTAAGACAGCTGTGTTAATAAATACAAATGCATTTCCTTCTTAACAATATGTTTTTTTCTCATGTATACCTGTTGTGGCTAGGCAGAGTGCTAAATGAGTAAAGTTGACCTTCTGTGGCACTTGACTCAGATTATTATTCACCCTCAGTGAGAAAGGAAAATTGTCTTGTAGGGCTAATCTGGTATGTTAGTCTATTTTCAAGCAGAATCAGAGCAGTAAGAACATTAAATGGCTACCAGCTGACATGTAAAAATTTATCCTGTCCTTAAAACTTACAACTAAAGACATCATTTATGTCCTTCAATATCCTTTAAGGTAAAAATGCTACTTACATAACTGGCTAAATTTTGAAACCATGACCTCCTTTTCAATGATTAGCATTTTAGCAAAAGTGTAATATTATGCTCACAATCCCAATGTAACATTTCTTTTAGAAATAATATAAAAATGTAATAATAAAAGCAATAGGCAACAATAATGGCCAATATTTAATGAGTGTTTATTGTTTGGCAGGAACCATACAAAGGACTTTACATGTATTACGTCATTTAATCTTCATAGCGTATTCTTAAGATAGGCAACCTTACTAGCCCAGTTTTTCAGAGGACTCCAGGCTGAGGGAAGTTAGATAACTTTCCCAAAACAAAACAAATACAGCTAATAGCTGGAATTATGATCCAATCACTGGCTCTCAGATTCCAGTCCCTAGAACTAAGTTGCTGTACCTCTTTTCAAGTAAAATGTACACTTAAATGTCATGACATTTCCAAAAATATTAGAGTCAGACTAATTTTGTGAACTCAGAGATAACATGTTAGAAACAGAGAGATAGAGATCTCCTAATTGACCTTCTTGCCTTCTCTATTGCACATCAATAGTTATTGGCAACTGGCAACCAGAATGATCTCTTCATACATAAGCCTGATCATGTCACTCCTTTGGTTCAAATACTCTCATTTCTTCTTCAGAGTAAAAGCCAAAGTCCTTACAATGTCCTGCAAAACTTTGTACAGGCTGCTCCCCACCTCCTACACTCTTTTTTTATCTCATCTTCAACCTCCTCCCTCCTTCATTCCACAGAGGTATATTGGCCTCTTTGTAGTCCAGAGAACATATTGTCCCCCCTCAGGTTGAATTTGCTGTTCCCTCCTTGTGATCACATGATTTGATATTTCAACTTTTTGAGGCTTTTGCTCAAATATGACTTTCTCAATGAGACCTTCTTGATCCTCTGTTTAAATTATAATCCATCTATGACTTTCTTGGCACTCACTGTACCCTTTCCAAAGCCCTTAAAATTATCTGAAATATAGGATTTCACTTATTCTCTTTTCTCCCACAATAACTAAGATCGATGAGAGAAACGGTTGTGTATTTTGTTTGCTGTTAAATCCCAAGTACCTTCAACAGTGGCACATAGCAGGTGTTACAAAAATACTTGAAAACAGGAGAAAAAGTGAGTGAATAGTGCTAATAAGGCTAAAATACACACCATAATACCACTATTGACCATATTCTATTAGCAAACTGAGAAACAGATGTACATTTGAACTACAAATTGGAAATTTGATCTATAAACCTATGCAAAAATAAACAGAGACTAAGTTCAAAGTAATTTTAAATGAAAAGGGCAGGAATATCTCACAAATCCACATATTTAATTATTAACAGGACAAATTGAAAGTTTACAGAAGAGTAAAGATATAAGATGAGCCACACAGATGCCTCGAATATGAAGTGCTGCAAATAGAGTAACTAATAAAGTTACTAACACAAAATGTCATGTTCAGAAAAAAATCAAGATTACAATGTCATGGATTCATTGTTCCTGTCAACTGAGAAGTGTAGGAAATGAAGTAAAATGTAACCAGTGACACCAATGAACAGAGTGACAAGAAGACAGAGGAATAATAGCTCCACAGTAATGACTCATGCACATTTTAATTCATCCTTGCTTTTTACCAGTTTCACATTAAAACCTGAAGGACAAGGATGAGGCAGTAAAGTGAAGCCACGCAAGACCTTTATGAGCTTTCAACATGAACATCAGAGAAATCAAGTCAGAAAGAAGAGAGTGATCCTTAAAGAATTTTGAACAGCCATTAATTCCTCACAGTGCCAGAACTAGAAAAGGCAAACATAAAAAGTGACCTGGGGTTGAGAAAAGATTTTGAAGAAGCTTCATTTTCCCAAACACTCATAGATTTGCTTTTGAACTATCTTTCCTTGGCATCCAAACTAGCCAAACTTTGTGAATTCAGCTTTCTCACCAGATGGAGTATTCTCAAGTTCCTCTCTAATACTATCTTCTCCAAGTGTAGTTGAAAAAGGCAAAAAAAAAAAAAAAAAAAAAAAAAAAGCAAAAGCTCAGCAGAGGGAACCATTCTTTTTATTTTGGCAGTGATATGCAGCTCCTTGGCAGGCGGCACTGTTAGTTAACATTGTTAGCACTTTGGAATTGTCTGACTTTTGTCATGTGTTTAAGCTGATTAGCCCCCTGGGTGACTTTGGCTTCCAAGGCAGCATTTCTTTTGACAGCTTGCTGAGGGTACAGATGTCTGGACAACAGATAAAGTTCTTAACCCTTATTTCTCATTTGGTTTCCGCTCAACTATTTTAATAGTGCCTGCAGACTTATGAACAGAAGGCGATGGTTTATACGGTTTTGAGATGTTCACTTAGGGGCTAACCACTACTGGCTGTGGCAAATTTGCCTCAGGAGCAGCACTTGTGACCCTCTCTTCACTCTAACTCCTTTCACATGTAGAACTTTGTAGCTTCTATCTTTGCAATCTAAATTAGCTCAAGCCATTTCATTTTCATTGCTACTATCCTTTCCCCAGTTCTATTATTAATGCCTAGGTACGAAACTAGCTTTCTACCTCATTCCTCATGATATGATCTCATCTTCAGCTTTGTATTCCATTATTTCCTTCTACATGGCCAGTGCTCCATCCAAACTAAAATACTTTTTATTTCCTGGTTACGCCCATGAGTTCCAGGCTCTGTGCCTTTGTTAATGATCTTATCCACCTAATATATTTTTACCATTGTTCTAAATCTATTGTTCAAAATCAAAGTTCTAGCCACCACTTTTTATTTGAGAGACCCCAGATAATTTGGGATTCTAGTACCAGAGCAGCTAGCAATACAAAATGAAGGGGGAGCTGGACGTGGATGTTTTTGGTGTGCCTATCACTGGATACTCCATTCACTTGGCAGATAGCCTAATGCCTAATTAGTTGTCTCGCCCTTGATCCAGGGCCCCTCACACAAAAAACTTGTTTATACTGTCAGATGCCCTTGTAGCTCTTATCTGACCCATGTCTAGTTTACACCTGCCTGACCATTGCTCTGGTATTGCAAGCCCAACCTGCTATTCTCTCTGGCATCCTGGGTGAAAATGTTGGCCTGGGGCAGCCCCTAGTTCCTGAGATGGAAGGCACAGATCCCACATATTACCACAATAGTAAACAAGTTCAAAGATTTTTACCTATAGATCTGGGCAGGAAGGGTGAAATGAGTGCAATTCTGCATCCCTGGTCACATGAGGTAAGAATGAATCATCAGAATAGAAAGAGAGAAGAGCACATGGCAACTAGTAGTACATAAGGAAATACCGTGTGGGTCACTTCAAGTTCACAGGCAAATGCCTGAATGGTCCACTGAAAGAAGCAGTGAGAAGGCCAGAGGCCTAGTCTGCCAGGCAGGAGACATGCGAGAGATACCTCTGAGGTTTTATCTCTGACCGCTTACATGAGCCATTTGGTTGTGGTACAGAACTAGAAGCCGAGTCAAGGGTGACTGAGCCTTACGAGAAAGATAAACTCGCCTTCAAAATGGATGCTGAGGTAATATAAAATTATAAGAATTTACTAAGTACTACTAGCCATTGTGATATATCTGGTTAATCCTAACAACTCTACTATTTTTAACGAATAATTCCTAGGTGTTTTTTTTTTAAATACCTTACATTATTTCCAATAGATAGTCTCCATAAGATCAACCTTATATTTTGCTAACAAAATTCATCTTCCTGAAAAACAAATCCTGATTGTCTATAAAATAATTCACGTAGGCTATGTTAAACTCCTTATTTCCATAATGCTGTGGTGGCTTTGTTTTCCTGCTTGAGCTATGGCTGATACAATATGCAAATTTAAAAGCACACTTTTTTTTGTACTTTTCTTCTTATATTTCTGGTATCTATTATAAACAATATTAATTCACATGCATGAAGAAAATTAATAGCATTCATCACTGCTTCATTGTAATAGGAAAAACAAAATAACATTTAAATATCCATCAATAATGAGGTAGTTAATATGAAACAGTTTTAAGCCATAAAATACTATTCAACAACAAAAGAAGATATCTATCAGTAATATTGAAAATCTATATATCTACATCAGTCATTGACATTGAAAGTTTGTCAATATATGATGTAAGTGAGAAATACCAAATTTCCAAAAATACATACAGTGTGTAAAACAACACATGATAGAAACAAATGCATTGAAAAAAGTCTAGAAGAACTTTCTACAAATTGTTACTTCTTGAGAAGGATGTGTGTTTGAATGATGGGATGAAATAACCCTTTTGTTTTACTTACTTTACCAATGTATTGTTTAATATTTTTCACAGAGAATGCATTCACATGCTATGCACTTATTTTAAACAACAACATATAGAATGGCAAATATTGATCTCATAGTGGATTGCATAATGGTGACCTGATGTGTTACTGTTTGTGTTTGTTTAGCTTCAAAACCACATTAGAGCAAACAGCTTGAGGAGTCTGCTTGAATGCTAATGTAATTTTTTTAAAGCACTGTCAAAAATAGATTCCCTCAAGCAGTGCTGGTCAGAGTCCTGAACAGGGTATAATCTTCAATTCAGGGTATTGTATTTCATGAGAGAAATTAACAATGACTGTGGCTCTGGAGTATAATCAGGTGTAGAATCCATGTGATATTAAGCACTTTAAACGCTGAGAATATTCACAATGAACCAGAAAAGAATATGTCATTTAGGAAGATGTTAGCTTGAAAGCAGCAGACTGCTTGCTTAAAAAAAAAAAAAAAAAAAAAAAAATCTAATATAACAAGATAGCCTGTGGTAAGCACTTTCAGGGTAACTCAGCCAGCACTCTATGATTATCTTATATTTTCCTCTCATAATTACAAAACGACCTCAAGAATCATATGCTTTCATGAAAATACTAAACGCTGAGATGAAGGGTGAGAAAGATCATTTATCCTGCATCACTGGTTAGATGTCATCAAGCATAACTTCCACCTGTCCACTTGTCAGTCACTGCGGAGACAAAATGGCCACACAGAAACACCGTATGAGCTAATAACCTCTAAAAGCCATCCCAACTCTAAGAGTATCTCCACAAATGAGCCTAATCTACACAAGAACAACCATCTGGCACTGTTAGAGAAGTAGAGTACAATCAAATTAAAAAAAAAAATCAAAGTCCAAAACTTAAAGTCAAGTTATCTAGCTGGAAAAAAAAAAAGCAGGTTGTGTACAGTCATAGAATCAAAATATTACACCCATTTACTAAGCCACCTGAAATACCAGTGTTGTTTTATTCAAGGTAGAGAAAACATTAATCGTTCCATATGGTTGTAAATGTCACCTGGAAAAAGAAAATTGCTAAAGGCTTTTCTTGTAAATTTTTTCATATGCCAATTTAAGTACTATTATTATAACCTGAGGTATAAAACATATCCTTTTAGGAAAAAAAATGTGTGTGTGTTATGTAAGAACACTTATCCTAAAAAAAAGTAAATGTATAATGAATTATTGCTAACCTATTGTTACAATGTTGTACAGCAGATTGCCAGAACAAATTCATCCTGCTATTATTTTAAATTCTAATCTTTAACATTCAGTACCATATTCTCAGCTTCTGTTGTTTCTCTACATGCTCAGTCAATTCCTTTTGTCATCATTATCTACTAAGTCACCTCACTATATGGAGCACTTCATTATTTTCAATTCATATCCACTGAGAAGAAGGATTTAGGAGCCAGATAGTGATCATACCAGAGTAATTTATAAAGGTCTTCTTAGAATTTGCCCATTTTGCATGTGCTAGTGCCAGCCCACTGATTTTTACGTTACTCACTAGTATTAAAGCTGCAGAGATGCTTCACAGGGCTTCAGCCTTAATAACAATAAAAAGGCAGATGGAGACACCTATTTATTACACATCAACATCTAGTTTATTTACTAAGTAATAAGTATTGGCCAATACATTGACTCACTATCCTTCATTTTACCAGACTCCCAAAACTATCTAATCATTTCTTCATTATTTGCTTATTAATTTTAAATCCAGTCATTAGATTTATGCTGTACTATTACCACTTCTTAAACCTGAAATGCTGTGCTTATTTCTTTTCGTTCTTTCTATTGACATATGCATTATCTATCACCCGTAAATTGACATACACTTTCTAACACATTCTTTATGAAATGACCAGCTTTCTGATTTAAAAAAAAAATACATCTGTCCCTCAGACATTAACAGTAATCAACAGCTAGCCTATGACAATTGGTTTGACTTAAATGAAGTGTCTGAATCATGTATGGAGGAGAATATATTGGGATGAAAACCATTTCTTCTAAATCTAAAGCCTGCTAACAAAGTATGCTTCATATTATAATTTTAATTATATCTTTTAATTAAATGAATTTTACTCAATTTTATAGACTTTATCCAAAACTCTATATTGTTGAATGTATCTTTATTCTTGAGTTTCATTATGAAGTGAAGAATGGGTTCATGGCTTGCAGTAATTTCTGATACCAACCACCCATAATTAGGTCAAACTCTGCAGGTTAAGAGCACAATTCTCCACATTGCCCTTACTTCAGACACCAGATGCAAGTTTGGGGGTCCCTAAGCCATTTTGACTTCTAACCTGCCAGCTACAAATTTAGGGGTTTCCACTATCCCCTTAGTTTTCATAATTCACTAGAACACACAGAACTCAATAAAATACTGTACTTAATGATTAAAGTTATACTATTGCAAAAAGATAGAAATCAAAGTACAGGGAGACATGCCTAGAGCGAGGTCTTAGAGGGTTTTAAACATGAAGCTTTTATTGTCTCCAGAGATGCATTACCCATTTGGCACATGGAAGTATAACAATATGCAGAATATTGCCATCCAAGGAAGTTCACCTGAGCTTAGTGTCCAGATTTTTATTGAGATTTTATTATGTAGGCATAATTGATTGAATCATTGGCCACCTGGTGGAACTCAACTCCTACCTCTCCTACTCTCCCCAGATGTTAGGCTGGTGGCATGTGGCTCTAAGTCTCAACTCTTTAATCACGTGGCTGGGCTTTCTAGTATGGACAGTTCTTATCCAACTTCATTTCAATGGCATAAACTATCTAGGAGTCCACCCTGAATCATCTAATTGCCTAAATTATTAGGTGCAGTTCAGAAAACACACCATGAATAACAAAGACACTCCTATCACTGAGGAAATTCTAAGAATCTAGAAATTACTACTCAAGAACTGGAAACAAAATTTAGCAAAAATATTTTTCAAGGATTTGGAGGCAACTTTCAGAAAACAGAAACAAAGTCCAGCCAAATTCTTGGTAGGGAAGGTCAGAAAATTAAATATATATATTTGAGATTTTGTTATACACATATTTCTCTATTTTATATGAAATTCAGTGTTTCTTTGACTCATAAAGTGTCCTCATAGTAAACTAAATGTAATAAAATGGACTTGATGTTCAATGCTCATGAGTTTTTCTTATATCACCCATTTCCCAATAATCAATAGCTCAGTTTGAAGTCATCCTTACAGGGTTAACAAAAATTCTGGACAAAAATATAGTTATACTTAACCATCATCAGGATGCATTTTAACCCACTTCCTTGTTGCCAAAAGTCACACAGAACCAGATGCTGATCATTTACGTTACCACTGTTCCTATAGATAGTATTTCTGATGTTAGGGTCATAAGAATTTTTTTAAGAATTGATTTGCATACCCATTGTTCCTATACATAGGTTATTTAACATTAGAATATTAAGACTTTTGTTTAAGAAGTGCTTAAGATGTGTTTTAGATCCCAAATGTCAGCAAAACAGCTGACACCAGAAAAACCAATTCAGCATGAGAAAACAGTTTCTTTATTTCCCTGTCTCATGACTTCACTCTGTACTGTTTAGCCAATCGATAACTTTATACTTTGACCCAATCCAAAACCCTTAAAAACCCTAGCCTCAAAGTCTTCAGGGAGATGGATTTGAAATTTCTTGTCTCTTTGCTCAGCAGCTTTATGATTAAACCTCTTTTTCTGCTGCAACTTGATGTCTCATTGTATTGACTTGTTGCACATATCAGGCAACTTATTTATTACATTTGTAAATTGGAAGAGGAGGGGAAAAATAAAGGAGGCTTGTGTACAACATGCATTCATTAGCTTGAAAAGCAGCCAAGCAGGGCAAACGAAAATATTAGCCCAGCATACGTACACCTACAAAGACTTTCCTTCTACTGACTTAGTCAAACTTAGCTCTTCTCAGGACTTACGCTTTGATAAACTATGAAGGTTTTTCTTACTGTAACAATAGACTATGTTTTAATCCTGATTATGGAACAGACCTCTACCTCTTTTTTTCGCTCTTGGTTTTTACTCAATGTATTTTCTTCTGGCTTTATGTCAACATTTAAAACATGCCTATCCTAAACATAATAGCCCCTTTCTCCTGATAAAATAGTACCCCCAAAACACCATCAAATAACTATAGAAAACTGATCAAATACAAAATATATAGTTTATTAAAAATATACATATATAAATCCTTATTCAGAAACATTATAGAGCTATGGTTTTACATGCAATGTATTGTTCCCTAAAAGTACAGCCTACAATTTGGAGAGAGCTGTCAATAATTTTATGATCTATATAATAAAAGCCATGTAGTTTAGCTTATTTAGACAAATGTTCTTGATAGCTTAGCTGGGTGAACTAACAAGAGTGTTACTCTCTATAATTCCAGGGATAGAAAAAGCAAAGAGCCATCAAATAATTTATTTGCTGTTTCATTGAATATTAATACTTTAAAATCAACCAAAGTACTTTAAGGTTTATATAACTCTGATATTAGACCACGTATAAAAAGTATTGAGTGAAATAAAGTATATTAAACTGACTTCTTTTTTTTTAATTTCATTTATTATACTTAAAGTTATGGGGTATATATGCAGATCATGCAGGTTTGTTACATAGGTACATGTGCCCTGGTGGTGGTTTGCTACATCCATCGCCCCATCATCTATATTAGGTATTTCTCTAATGCTATCCCTCCCCAATCCCCCCACCTACCAGGCCCTGGTGTGTAATATTCCCCTCCCTGTGTTCGTGTGTTCTCATTGTTCAACACCCACTTATGAGTGAGAACATTCGGTGTTTGGTTTTCTGTTCTTGTGCCATAAACTGACTTTTCTATTGAAATAAGTTCACTTTAAGAGAAATAACTCACAAATCTGCATAATTTTTCTTGAAAACTGAAACCCAACTTTTGAAAAAGTCAGCAAGATAAAGTCTCTTATCAGAGTGACTGTGAGACACAGGCTTCTCACACAGGTGCATACACACACATACATGCACCTTTGTCAGGCAAATGGAAATGCATTAATGTAGGTCATTAAGTTATACTTTATATGTATTAGTCCTTACCGCTTTAGATGCCTAAGGCCACTTCATTTATTGAGTTCTTTAAATAAATCCATTTTAAGTAGTCATTTATGTTTGGGCCAAATCCCCAAGCTGAAGTGATCCTCCATACTCTCCTTTGAGGGTGATTACTTTCATCTACTAAAAGACTTTTTGGTGGCATATAATGAGAATAAGAACATATTAAATTCAGAAATGTTTTTATTTCATTAACGCTCTATTTTAAACTTTCTTTTTTTTTGCTTTCTCATCTGAAAGTGAATCTTATGACAATTTATACCTACAAATTAATAGAATTCTGTGGTTTCTTAATAAATAACAGAATTTGGGTTAAGGAGGAAAATTATATATATATGGTCAACATCACTAAAATTATAGAAACAAATACCTTCTAAGAGGGGAAAACCCATCATTCTAAGTACGCAGTGGCTATGACTTTCCAAAGAGACACATTTCAGTTAGCATGTAAAATTTAAGTTGGTGAGTCTTATCTAACACAGGAGGATTTAATCCAAATTCAAAAATGAATTTCACTTGCAAACACCATTGTGTATTCAACTATTGCAAATTATAACTGTCTTTTAACTGGTAAGAATATACTTCTTAAGAATTACCTTATGTAATATGCAACAATTACCTTTATATTATGTTTTAATTAGTTTATAGCATTTTCTTCTAAATTATTCCTAAAGAAAAGGCTTCAGCAAAGATTAAACCTAAATATAATTGCATTCGCATTTACTCAGAAATATGGAAAAATCATTCATTTGTTTTTCATTCATCTATATCCTGATGGTTTTCTTGACTTCATTTCCTATAGTGTCTCTAAAGCAATATATCTGAATATTTCTGTATGTTTTACTTAATTTTTACAACACAAAGTTTTCAGTAGTGGACAAAGATAGGTAATTATCTAAAAGATATCTTTGCAGTTGCTTGCCAAAGTCATTTTTCAGAAGTGCTTTGTTGTTACAAATTATAGCCCATTGGAATAGTATTTCCTTTTAATTAAAGAGCAGTCTAATTTCTGTGAGACTTCATAATAGGCGTAAGTTAAATAAGACCATTATTTCAAAACTTTCACAGCTAAACTGGCAGAAAATATCTAAAATTTTAGAAGTTTAAAAATTGTGCCCAGGATGAAGGAACCGGTTTTGTGGACCCTAAAATTTATACAATTTGTGGGAGATGGAGTTCTAAGAAAATACAACATAAGAAATACATAATTAGGCCAAGGAAGGGGTCATTGAGGGTCCCTAAAACTATATTCTTTAGCTTTTTGGTAAACTTACTCTGGCTACCCATTAAAAACATACCTAAAGTGTTTGTTTTAAAACAGGTAAAATCACCAAATCTATTAATATATTAAATCTTCTATCATATTTCAATAGACAGAAAATTTAAAATTATAACCATTTCTAAGATAAAAAATATGCTATGTGCTGACAGAGGCCATGCTGAAAAATAAAACTATTATAAACCAAAAATTTCCAACCAGTTATCTCCTCCTTTCAAATCCTTAGGTAAGGAAAGACCAAATGGCAATTTTTCATTTTTGTTCTTTTGTTTTAAATCTATCCAAGCAAATTAAAAACCACTGGTCCTTCCAAGTGTCAGTAAGTCTATAATCATACAGTAAAATCTGAGGCTATACAAATTTTGAAGTTGTAAAGGAAAAAGGGGCTTGTCTTGGAGTTAATTAAACTGAGAGCCAAATTATGATTCTGCTTTTTACTACCTCTATTACCTGGAATATAATTTAATCTTTCTTGAATTGAGTTGTCTCATCTGTAGAGGGTAGAACCATAACCCCTACTTGAAAGTAGTGTTGTAAAAATTATAGATAAGTATGTACAATTTTTGTTATGAGAGAGATTATGTAAATAGTAGTTTTGAATATGATAACTATCTTTTGTAGTATACTTTAACACTAACTGCCTACAGATAGTTTTTACTTTAACCGTATATTTATGCACAAATGATCAAAGCAACTTCAAACACTATATATGACTTGCTCTTATGAGTATTTTAGGAATATGGATAGGTTGTGTGTGGCTATGATTTTGTTCATGATTCAAATCAGTTTGGCTAAATGGGCTAATCCAAAAATCACATTCGAGTGAAAGTTAAAATTGTCCTCACATTTTTTTCATATTCTGGAAGAAACCAGAGAGACTTGGGACTTCTGCTTAAGATGCAGAAGCCTTAAAAACCATTACTTCTACTTCTACAACAACAGCAAATTTACCACTTTTCTGGGACCCATCAGAAAGTTCACATCAGGGCAAAAAACTAATCTGAAAATCTAAAGAGACAAATCCAAAGAGAAGAACGACATGAAGAGAATTACCTGAAGCCAAAGAATATGGAGAAAAGAATTCAGGTACAATTAGTAAACCATTTCTGAAGTCCAGATGTGGGCAGGAATGAGAATATAGAATTTCTGGAAGCTACAGATACTAGATGAATTCACACTAACACAAGTACTCTTCTCCAAAGACCTAAATGATGCTCACAAGAAACACTAGGTGGGGGATCACTCATAGTCTGAAAAAACTTCCCCTATAGTGTCAGTGCTAAGAAGGAAAACAACAAAGCAGAAAAGGTACAAAGTTCTGCCTGAACTCCAATGGGAGACTTAGGGTAAGACAGTGTTTAGTAGCTGGGGTTAGGGCAACAAAATCTTGTTGCCTTTAGGGGTACTAATGAATAACCACTGAAGATGAGGGGAGGAGATCAAAAAAATAATTCTCTATTTCTGGGGCTATGTCATTGGGCCATACATCAGATATCTCAACAGGCTTTATTTTCTTGTAGAAATTGACAAGATGGTTTTACAATTTATGTGTAAAGACAAATGAACTCAATTAGTCAAAACCAATTTTGAAGAAGGAAAATTCTGAGAAATCATGAGAACTGATTCTTAGACTTATTTTTAATCTACAGTAAAGACAATTTTGTGTCATAAAAAAGGATACATCTATAGACCAATGAAAATGAATGCAATTCAGAAATAGATCTACACAAATATGTTTAATTGATTATCAATAAATATGTGAAGAAATTCAGTGGAAAAGGGATTGGCTTTTCAGCAAATGGTACTAAAAACAAATTGAATATCCATAGGAGAAACATAACTAACTTCCATTTGTATATATGCAAAAGAAGATAAAATTTCAGAATTTTCCAAATTTACTATGCCAAGAGAAAAAGTTAAACTTTGAAAACTGATTCACATAACATGGTTGTTTTCCTTTTGTGCATGACTGTTGCTTCTTGACCTTTGTGTTGAGATGTTATGCACTAGCCAGGCTCCCTATTCTTTATTCAAACATAGGCCAAATGATGGAGATAGAGACCCTTGTGATTGTTACCTCTTTACAATAGAAAGTTAAGCAACTCTGTGTTGTGTAAGCAATAGTAGCCAATCAAATCTTATGTAGGTATGTTAGCCTTTGTATGGGAAATGTAATTCTGATTAGCACTTCATTTTTGACCATGCAAATTATCTTCATCTTTCCCCACACCAGGAGCACTGATCACCATTCTTTGGAGTAGCTCTGCTCCCCTGACAGCTACCCTCATACTTTATACTTGAATAATGTGTTTTAACTGGATTCTGAGCTTTGGGTTATTATAAATGGACACATTTTACCTTATATCAAAATTAAATAAAAATGGATTATATACATGATGCATTCAAAAAACTGATTGGTAAACTGGACATCACCAACATTTAAGACATTGGCTCTTCAAAAGACAAGGATAAACAGTAAAAAGACAAGCCATAGAATAAAGTAAACATATTTAAACTACATATCTCATAAAAAACTTGTATCCAAAATATATTAAAAACTCCCGTCAATAATAAAAATACAAAATATATAAAAATATTTTAATAGCTATTTTACCAAAGAATATATAAGAATGCAAAGTAAACACTTAAATGCTGCTCAATATAATTAGTAAGGAAATGCAAATTAACTCCAAAGTGAAATAGCACTACACTTTTATTTTAATGGTGAGACTAAACTGGATATGAAGTGCTGGTGAGAAGGCAGAGCCAATAGAATGCTCATATAATTCTGGTAGGAATATAAAACTGTGTACCACTTTGCAAACCATTTTGGTAGTGTGTGTGTTTGTGTGTTTGTTTGTTTGTTTGTTCGTTTGTTTGTTTGAAACAGGGTCTCCCTCTATTGCCCTCTGGGCATTTTGCTCACTGCAGCCTCCACTTCCCAGGTTCAAGCAATTCTCCTGCCTCAGCCTCCTAAGTAGTTGGAATTATAGGCGGCCACCATCCTACCCAGCTAATTTTTGTATTTTTAGTAGAGACAGCGTTCTATCATGTTAGCCAGGCTGGTGTCAAACTCCTATCCTCAAGTGTCCACCCGTTTTGGCCTCTCAAAGTGTTGGGATTACAAGCATGAGCCACCACACCAAGTCTTGCAGTTCTTTATATATGCCTCATTATATAAGCCAGAAATCTTATGCCTTGGTATTTACCCAAGTGAAATGAAAACCTATTTTCACATAAAAACCTATATATCATGGATGGGCTCAAAGAATAGTCAACAGAAAACCAGTTATATCAAGCAGCTAGGTCCAGGAGTCCTCATATTTTTCAAAGGCCTGAGATCCTTCTCTGCTACCCAGAGACACCCAGTATTCTAGCCTGGGAAGGCCCTTCCATCTCCAAAAGCAGTACGAGCAGGAACCAGTGGGATCCACAGTGGCAACACATAAACCAAGCAGAACAAACTAACCAGGCAAAGGTTCTAAATTTGGTAATACAGCCCATAAAGGTAGGCCAGAATGCGCATGCTACACCTAAACAGGCTGACTGCCTACCAAAATAAAGAATTTATATGATAACCCAAATTATTGCCAATATTGTTAACATTATTGTCAACAATACTGTTTGTGGTATTATACTATAGTTTCATAGAATGTTACAATTAGGGGACACTAGGTAAATTGTACACATGATCTTTCTGTATTATTTCTTACAAATGCACGTGAATCTAAATTTATCTCAATTAAAATGCAAAACAAATATCCTATACATTAATGTATATATAGTAACTTTGTTTGTAATTGTTCCAAACTGGAACAAACCCAAATGTTTCTCCACTGTAGAATGAGTTAAAACAATGTGGTACATCTATACAATGGAAAGCCAATTAGCAATAAAAAGAAAAAAATTACTAATACATGCAACAGAATTTTAAAATCTCAAATCTATTAGGCTGGGTGAAAGAAGCTAGACCCAAGAAGCTATGTATATAATTTCATTTATATAACATCCTTATAAAAGGAAAACTATAGGTCAATAAAAACGAAGGCTGAGCATGGGGGCAGTGGTTGATTATTAGAAGCATGGTAAAATTTGGAGGAATAGGAATGAAATTTTCGTGATATTTTGTTCTATATCTTGATTGTGGTTCCAGTTACATAAATTTATACTTTTCAATACTTTTATAATTAAAAAATTAAAAATGTGAATTTTCCTTTATGTAACTTTTACCTTAAATAAAATGAAAAGAATAGACAAGAAGTTATATTAGTTTGCTTGCTGAATACTTAAGTCCCATTATTACCATAAAAAGTAGATTATTTTTCACCTATTTGATAGCACATAAAAACATTAAACTGCAATTGTAGCATTCTTTAATATCATTCACAACCTCACCATTCCACAATGTTACATTTTTTTCATTTTTCCATGTACTGCCTCTATACGCTATAATTCTATAACTGAATTCAACTTATACTGTTTTTCCACCTACAAGTAAGTATTTTTAATAGAAACATATTCATAATGACCATTTTCCATCTGTACATTAATCTAGGTAGTTAAGATATAATTGGCTTAACCCTTCCTCATTGGTGGCTATATTAATCTTGTTACCATTATAAACAAAACTCAGTTGAATATCTTGATACACAGCCAAATTTTCTTTTTCTCCTCTGGGGGGAAATTTCAATATGGGGCATTATAGCAAAGGGGATAAATTCTTTATTTCCTTCATAAATACTACTCATGTTTTTCCAGAAAGATTTTTGCTTATGCTCCTGCCAACAATTGAAATTTTAACAATTTTATATCTTATATTTACTGGCATATAAAATGGTATATATAATATTTTAACAATATATAAGTAATAGAGTATTTTATTTTAATTTCCATTTTCCTTATATATTACTGATTACTTTATTTCAAAAGGGGGTTTACAATTTTATATCCATTTGAAGCATGGTCTATCCATGCCTTTTAACCATAGACAACTAAATAAAATGAAACTAGGGACCATGTGTTGTTCACAAGCAGCTAACATACTGTCTACCATAGTGCTATGTACTCAATTATGGGAAGGAAGGAAAGGAAGGAAGGAAGGAAGGGAGGGAGGAAGGGAGGGAGGGGAGGGAGGAAAGGAGGGAGGGAAAAATCCAATTCCTCATAGGAAAAGCAGCTTATAAACAAGGAGCAATAATTTTAAGAGGCAGGTCTGAAAGAAGTCTTTCTGAGATAATACCTAACATTTGTTCTCCTTATTTCATTTTGGATCCCCTTGGTTTTATTCCCATAATACTTCTATTAGGTAGCTGCAACTAAATTGCTTAATTCCCTTGCTTCAGAAGGACATTACAAAGAGAAGCATAGATTCAAAATAAACTACAACCTCTGTAAATTTGCATTATAACAGTCAAATATATACATAAAGGGTTTTTGCAACCAACAAAATCAATAAAATGAGCAGAGAAGTTTGAGCTGAGGATTCAAAAAGAAGTACTTATGTTCAAATTTGTTGCTGATACAGATAGAGGAATGAAGTCACATTGAATAGGTTGCCATAGTCACAAAGCTTCCTTTAGCTTTTCATATTTTGCTGATTTTTGTTGCGGGGATATTAAAATACATGTCATATTTTTCTCATTTAAAATTTTACCTATTCAACTTTAAAATGTACTTTTATTTCCAAGGTGAGGATGAAGTATCACCTGTAACAGGAATACTATATTTCTATACAACAACAAGAAACAACTCTGAAGTATGTGGCTTTAGGGTTTTGACTGCTTATTTTGCAGAGTAAAAACATCTAAAATAGGGGGAGGTTTGCTACTATAGACCCAAGCTGCTCAGTTTTATTTTGTTTGGTTTTGTTTAATTCCCCCTCTCTTATCGTTATACTATATAAGATACCAACCTTATTCAAATGAAGAATTCTTGTTTGCCAAGTGAAATGGCAAAAGTTACAAGTACATATCTAGCAGAGTAGTGGTAATAATGAGAAATCCATCTTCGACAAGGAGTAGCAAAATCACAGATTGGTGGTTCTATGTGAGAATTTTACTATGCAAAACCTTCTCCCTTCACTCTACCTCAGAAACAGTAGCTCATGGGATATTGGTGGCCCATCTGGAGTGCTCAGAGCCAATTCTGCTAATGCCAGATAATAGCGTGTGCATCAGAGCAAAGCTGGAATAATCCTGGCAAGTAGAGAAGCAGTAACTGGTGACTGACATTGAAGGTTTCCAGAGAAGCTGGAATCAAACAACGTATTTCTTTTTACTAGGAGTGACAGCACCTTCCATTGTCACACTAAATTCCCTTGTGTTGTAGCTTAGTAAAATGAAAGCAAACATTATTTGGAACATTAGCCATAAGACAGGCAAAATTTGGCAGCTCCAATTAGCATTTGAATAATAAATTGAAATAAGCCCAACAAATAATATGTCTGAACCAGAGTACTCATAGAAAATACACACTTAAGTATATTACTATCCAAGGTGGCCAGGGATACAAAATGAATGTTGAAATTGAACCTAAAACTGCCCACTGTTTGATTAATCAATATTTATGAAAATTTACAAATGGTTTATAATTTTTCATTTCCTGAATTGAATCGCACAACAGGAATTTACCAGAGAAAACAATTAATATTTACAATGCATCCTATTGTTATAATAATTGGTAGAATGGCATGAAATAGCAAACTCTGGAATCCTAGAGGTTTCCAGAATGACATATTTTCCAAAGTCTATATTAAAGACAAACAGGATAATTTGGGATTGTAAGAAAAAGTCAAATAGAGAAAAATCTTACTCAGATTAAAGGCAATGTAATTCAACTCTGTGGGGTCAGTGGAATTACCGTAAAAGCAATTCTTTGGTAGGAAAACATACGGAAAGAAACCAAGTAAGTTTTTGACATAGTATGGAGTGTTCAGGGAAGATCGAGTTTTCTCATTCATTCGTAGTTTCAATTATCAAAACATTCTTTGAGTATCGACTGCTACTGACCCTTTAGTAAAATCTTCAGATAAAAAGATAAATATAAAATATGCATTTTTAAAGAATCTCACCAACAGTGGGAGAAGATGACATTTAGATAGACTGTATAAAACAATGTGTAAGTCCTGTAATGGAATTATGTACAGGGAAACATTTATAACACTTTAAGAGGGGCACTAAAATTTTCTGGTTAGCTATGATGTCTAATATAAATCTTAAAGGATAAATAAATATTATAAATGTGATCAGTTTGTAATCAGCATAAGAAAAAAATCTACAATGTAATTTAAGGTATTTATCATCATGATACTGAGAGTAAAACACGCATCTAATATTTCTGAAAAGAAGTGTTAAGAACACAAACAAACTTATTTCCTTTTCCTATCGCTCTTTTTCCTATTCCTTTTCCTACCAATCATTTGTCTACATAATAACTTTAGTCTGATTCTTGACCTTGTCCTAGGTGAGAGGGCCCCAGGTAAACAAAGCTGTGGTGGGAAAGGTAAAGGGTGTAGGTTTCTTTTGATCTGGAATATTACAACAAAGCTGGGGGGGGGGAGTTGGCAAAAAGCCTTAAAAGAAGTTATTGAGGAACGCTTGAGATTTTGAAAGACAATAAGAATCTTCTGGACAAAAGCTACGGGTGATTTTCATACTTTCTCAATCTTCTGAAGGTGAATTGCTGCATTTCGGGATTAAGTGTTGTATATACATGGGAGTGAACTTGGAAAATCCCTACAATTTTGAAGATCATAAAATATTTGAGAATGCCTTTTTCTCAGAATTAAGTTTGGTGTAGATTATCATCTGAAATGCAAATTATGTTACACTGCCAAAAATTTAACATAACACGGCAAAGTCCCTCTCCTCTATATCCCTCAGATTACATGACTCTAGAAGGCTGAAAGTCATATAAAGCTTTCAGATATTGAAGGAGAAAACAGATTCCTGTTATCTGAACACAATATACCCACTTTAGAAAATTTCTATTCAAATTGGCATCTGGACACTCTTTCTTATACTTGCCCCAGTTAATGTGAAAATATGTGCCTTCAAAGCTGTGAAGGATGTCAGCAAGCCCAGGACAAGTGTTTGATGCTTCTCAGAAGTTTCAAAAATAATTTTGAGGTGTGCTTAAGTGAATGCTAAACACGCACATATTCATGCATGCACACACACACACACACATCAGATTCACAGGAATTCCACATCTCAGAGTAATAACAATTGTTTTTTCAGAATATTGTCTACTTCATACAGACATATACATTTTTTAAATAGACTTTGTACTTTAGAACAGATTTATGTTCATAGTAAAATTGAGAAGAACATACAGACTTTCCATATAACTCCATCCCAAGGGAATAGCTTTTGCCACAATCAACATCCCACACAAGAGTGATACATTTATAATGAGCCCCAAAACTGCACTGATATATTATTATAACCCAAAAATCTATGGTTCACATTATGTTCACTCTTAATACTCTACATTCAATGGATTTTTGGATAAATATATAATTATATATCCACCATTACAGCAAATAAACAATTTTAACAGGGTTTTACATTTTACATAGTTATTTGAAACTTCCTTTTTCACTAAATACCTTTCTGTTAGGGTCCAGGGAGATGTACTTTACTTTTTGGTAATGTCATAGAATCACATGGACATAAGTATTTTATTTAGAAATATGTTATTGGTAGACATTTAGTTTTCTATTTTTCTTTTTGTCACAAACAAAGCTAAAATTACATCCTTTTCCGTAAATATTGTCATATCATGTACATGCGTATGTTCTGGACATTATATGCATGATGTCTAGATAGTACAGAGGAAAGATCATGGTCTTTGGAATCATAAAAAAAAAAGTTTTGTTCAACTACAGTTGCATCATTTGCAATTTTAAAAACTTTGACAAAGTGAAACCATAATTTCATCATCAATAAAATAATCTCTTCATGG
Source organism: Ateles fusciceps (assembly GCA_036589455.1). Lineage (NCBI taxonomy): Eukaryota > Metazoa > Chordata > Mammalia > Primates > Atelidae > Ateles > Ateles fusciceps. Next base: position 1,647,340 of record JAZHEH010002703.1, on the reverse strand, counting down.
AATTGTGAAGATGAAATAAGACAAAATACATAACATTTCTCTTAAGAATTAAAACTTACATACATGTTTTTATTGCTAGAGATTTTCTGTGATCATGAGACTATCAACTCGGTCAGCTGGTATCAGTCCTCTGATGCAGGACCATTCACTGTAATTCACACTAAAAAGAGTTGTGAAGGCACAGAGTTCTGCCAGGAGGATGCCAGAGAGCTGAACAGCCTTTGAAGGGAACTTAGAAACATCTTGGTGCAAAAAGGCTATTGGGGCTCCTAAAGCAGGTACAGTAATTAGGGTCTATGCTTCTCTTCATTAAGGCATGGCTCAGTCCTGGCCAGAAAGCTTCAGGACAGCTCCCCGCATTGTTCTGGAAGTAGTGACCACCAAGGGGAATATAGACCCTGCTGGTTCCATCATGAAAGGGCAGAGACCTTTCCATCATGAAAGGGTGGTAGGCAGAGACCTACCAACCTTTTTCTATTTCAACCAAGTTACTAAAGTAGAAAGCCCATTCTAGAGATCTAGGAGCATCCATCCTAAATGTAAGAATTGGGGAAATCCCAAACAGATTTTGTCACATCAAGTCTCTGAAGATTCAAGAGAAACAGGCTGTCTCTTCTGATGAGGGTACAGGCAATGTGTGTGGCTGTGGAGGCAACAGCAAATTTATAAATTAAGAGCTTCTATGAGCTTTCCCATTCTGAATAGTATCATCTTTCTCCATTGCCACATTTCTGCATCTTCCACCATCTCAGGAATTGATATGATTTGTTTGTGTCCCCCCCCCCCCCAAATCTCATCTTGAATTGTAACTCCCACAGTTTCCACATGTCCTGGAAGGAACCCAGTGGGAGGTGATTGAATTATGGGGGTGGGTCTTTCCAGTGCTGTTCTCCTGAGAGTGAAAGAACCTCATGAGATCTGATGGTTTAATTTTTATTTTTTTAATTATACTTTAAGTTCTGCAGTACATGTGCAGATCATGCAGGATTACTGCATAGGTATACACATGCCGTGGTGGTTTGCTGCATCTATCCCCCTGTCATCTACACTAGGTATTTCTCCTAATGTTATCCCTCCCCAATACTCCCACCCCTGCTATTCCTCCCTAGCTCTCCACCCGCAACAGACCCCAGTGTGTGATGTTCCCCTCTCTACGTTCATGTGTTCTCATTGTTCAACACCCATTTATGAGTGAGAACATGTGGTGTTTGGTTTTCTGTTCTTGTGTCTGTTTGCTGAGAATGATGGTTTCCAGATTTATCCATGTCCCTGCAATGGACATGAACTCATCCTTTTTTATGGCTGCATAGTGTTCCATGGTATATATGTGCTACATTTTCTTTATCCAGTCTATCACTGATGGGCATTTGGGTTGGTTCCAAGTTTTTGCTATTGTAAACAGTGCCACAATGAACATATGAGTGCATGTGTCTTTATAATAGAACGATTTATAATCCTTTGGATATATACCCAGTAATAGGATTGCTGGATCAAATGATATTTCTGGTTCTAGATCCTTGAGGAATCTCCACACTGTCTTCCAGAACAGCTGAACTAATTTACACTCCCACCAACAGTGTAAAAGAATTCCTGTTTCTCCACATCCTCTCAAGCACCTGTTGTCTCCAGATTTTTGAATGATCACCATTCTAACTGGCATGAGATAGTGTCTCAATGTGGTTTTGATTTTCATTTCTCTGATGACCAGTGATGATGAGCTTTTATTCATATGTTTGCTGGCAGCATAACTGTCTATTTTTGAAAAGTATCTGTTCATATCCTTCGCCCACTTTTTGGTGGGGTTGTTTTTTCTTGTAAATTTAAGTTCTTTATAGATTCTGAATATTGGCCCTTTATCAGATGGGAAGCTTGTAAAAACTTTTTCCCATTTTGTTGGTTGCTGGTTCACTCTAATGATTGTTTCTTTTGCTGTGCAGAAGTTCTTATGTTTAATTAGATCCCATTTGTCTATTTTGGCTTTTGTTGCCATTGCTTTTGGCGTTTTAGTCATGAAGTCCTTGCCTATGCCTATGTTCTGAATGGTATTCCTAGGATTTCTTCTAGGGTTTTTATGGTGTTAGGTCTTATGTTTAAGTCTTTAATCCATCTGGAGTTAATTTTTATATAAGGTGTAAGGAAGGGGTCCAGTTTCAGCTTTCCGCATATGGCTAGCCAGTTTTCCCAACACCATTTATTAAATAGGGAATCTTTCCCCCAATGCTTGTTTTTCTCAGATTTGTCAAAGATCAGATGGTTGTAGTTGTGTGGCATTACTTCTGAGGCCTCTGTTCTGTTCCATTGGTCTATATATCTGTTTTGGTACCGGTACCATGCTGTTTTGATTACTGTAGCCTTGTAGTATAGATTGAAGTCAGATAGCATGATGCCTCCAGCTTTGTTTTTTTTTGTTTGTTTTTGTTTTTGTTTTTGTTTGCTTAGGATTGTCTTGGCTATGCAGGCTCTTTTTTGGTTCCATATGAAGTTTAAGGTGGTTTCTTTCCAGTTCTGTGAAGAAGGTCAATGGTAACTTGATAGGGATAGCATTGAATGTATAAATTACTTTGGGCAGTATGGTCATTTTCACAATATTGATTCTTCCTAACCATGAGGATGGAATGTTTTCCCATCTGTTTGTGTCCTCTCTTATTTCCTTGAGCAGTGGTTTGTAGTTCTCCTTGAAGAGGTCCCTCATATCCCTTGTTAGTTGTATACCTAGGTATTTTATTCTCTTTGCAGCAATTGTGAATGGGAGTTCGCTCATGATTTGGCTCTCTGTTTGTCTGTTATTGGTGTATAGGAATGCTTGTGATTTCTGCACATTGATTTTCTATCCTGAGACTTTGCTGAAGTTGCTAACGAGAACTTCGCGAAGCATACTCAAGTTTCAATAGCCAAATCAATCAAGCAGAAGAAAGGATATCAGAGATTAAAGATCAACTGAATGAAATAAAATGAGAAGGCAAATTTAGAGCAACAAGAGTGAAAAGAAATAAACAAAGCCTCCAAGAAATATAGGATTACGTGAAAAGACCAAATCTAGGTTTGATTGGTGTACCTGAATGTGACGAGGAGAATAAAACCAGTTGGAAAATACTCTTCAGGATTTTATTCAAGAGAACTTTCTCAACCTAGAAAGGCAGGCCAACATTCAAATTAAGGAAATAGAGAGACCACCACAAAGATATTCCTCAAGAAGAGCAACTCCAAGGCACATAATCGTCAGATTCTCTAGGGTTGAAATGGAGGAAAAAATGCTAATGGCAGCCACAGAGAAAGGTTGGGTCACCCACAAAGGAAAGCCCATCAGACTCACAGCAGATCCCTCAGCAGAAACCCTACAATCTAGAAGAGAGTGGGGGCCAATATTCAACATCCTTAAAGAAAAGAATTTTCAACAGAGAATTTCATATCCAGCCAAATTAAGCTTCGTAAGTGAAGGAGAAATGAAATCCTTTACGGACAAGCAATTACGGAGAGAGTTCATTGCTACAAGACCTCTTTGCCTTCCACCATGATTGTGAGGCCTCCCAGCTGTGTGAAACTGTGAATCCAATTAAACCTCTTTCTTTTGAAAATTGCCCAGTCTCTGATATGTCTTTACCAGCAGTGTGAAAACAGACTAATACAGGAGTATTAGTAAGAGATCTTGTGATCTTGTTGTGAAGGCCCTTTTTTCTCTCTTCAAGAGTGATTTTCTCTAGTAGTATGTTTTACTTTATTCCTTTTCGTTTTAGAGAATGTATTACTGGTTTTTGCATTATGGTTATCACAAAGCTTACACACACCAAAAAAAAAATTCATATAACAAGTTATTTTAAATAGATGTCAGCTTATCTTAGATAAAAAAGAAAAAATAAAAATAAAAAAATAAAAATCTATTTTATCTTGATCTCCCCATAGTTTGGTTTTATCTTTTATCAACTTACATATTTTTATATTGCTTATCTCTTGACTGGTTAATGTAGATATTATTGTTTTTGACAGTTTTATCTTTTGGCCTTTATACTTTTAGTTATGAGTAGATTGCACATATTTACAGTACTAGAATATTCTGAGTTTGTGTAACTTAATTTTCCCAATGGGTTTTATATTTTCAAATGTTTTATTTTCACATTGTTTATTTATTTTCACATTGTTATTTACTTATTTGAGACTGAAGAGCCCCCTTTAGCATTTCTTGTAAAACTTGTCTGGTGGCAGTAAATTCTCTCAACTTTTGTTTGTCTGGGAAAGACTTTCTCTTTTTCATGTTTCAATGAGCCTTTTGCTGGGTATAGCATTCTTGAATAAAATAATTTTTCTCTTTTCACGACTTTGAAAATATCTTTCTAATCCCCCCCTGGCCTGTATAGTTTATGTTGAAAATTCTGTATGAATTTGAGTTCCTTTATATGTTATTTGCTTGTTTCTCCTGTTGCTTTTTGGATGTTATCTTTGATCTTATCCCTTTCTCTTGTGCAGCTACTTCTTGAACACCAATAATTCTTAAATTTGGACTCTCGAGGCTATTTTCTATATCTTGTAGGTAATACTCATTCCTTTTTCATTCTTTTTTTCCTTTTTTTTCTGACTATGCATTTTCAAATAGCCTGTTGTCAAGCGCACTGATTTTTTTCGCTGCCTGTTCTGTTCTGCTTTTCAGAGCCTCTAACAAATGTTTAGTTCAGCAAATGTATTTCTCAGTTTTAAGGCTTCTCTTAATTTTTAAAATTATTGTAATCTCTTTGTTACATTTCATTGGAAAATGTTTAAATTACTTTTCTGTGTCATCTCAGAGATCACAGAGTTTCCATTAAACTGCTTTTTTGGATTCTCAGAAAGAGAATTCACGTCACCATTTCTTTAGAGTCGTTTGCTGGTTCCTTGCTCTAACCCTTTGAGGGGGTCATGGTTTCCTGTTTTGCTGGTTTTTTGTTTTTTTGTTTTTGTGGATGTACACCTACACCTTTGCATTGAAGTATTTATTATTTATTCCAGTCTTCTGTGCCTGGCTTGTGTTTGTTTTTATTGGCTAGGTTTGCTCAGAGATTCTCTGTAATTTACCTGTTGGTTGTCTTTCTTTTTTGGCATTAGGTGGCATTTTAAACCCAGATTTGCCTCAGTTCTAGCAAGCAATCAAAGTATCACAAGTCCTGAATGGGGGGATGCTTCCAAGGGCCTAAATTGGTAGTGTGGGAAGGCTGTCTAGTACTTTGTGCCTGGTCAATCTGTGAAACAAACATTTTACCACATTGTGTTGCTGAAAAACCACTCTGATTTTTCATCTTTTTTGACAGAGTTACAGAGCAGAGATTTCAGGCTTGGGGGATGATCATCCTGCCTCTTTGTCTCTGGCTCAATGATATTTCTCCATCTATGTAGTCTTACTTCTTCTATCAAGATTGAGACAGGAACAATTGTAGTTTCCTACAATCTTGGGTTCCCTGCAATGCAGGTTTGTTTTTGGTTTTCTGTGGTGAGGAATAGTCAGCTTGCTTCTCCACCACCATTTTGATGGCTCTCCCATGTTCTCCCATGGGAGAACTCCAAAGTTCTCTCATGTTTATTGCAGCACTATTCACAATAGTCAAAATGTGAAATTAACCTAAGTGTTCATCACCAAGTGAATGGATAAAGAAAATGTGACCTATACACTCAGTGGAAAACTATTCAGCCATAAAAATGAATAAAATCCTGTCATTTGCAGCAACATGGGTGACACTGCAGGTTATTATGTTAAATGAAATAAGCCAGAAACAGAAACACAAATATTGCATTTTTTCACTCTTATGTGAGAGGTAAAATGGTTGCTCTCATGTCAATAGAGAGTAGAATAATGGTTACCAGAAGCTAGAAAGGCTGGGGTAAGATGAGAGGTTGGTAATGGGTACAAACATAAAGTTAGTTAGAAAAAATAAGTTATAGTATTCAATAACATACATGTTCAATAGGGTAACTATATTTTGTAATAATTTACTGTATATTTCAAAATAGCTACATGAGAAAATTTGAAATGTTCACAACACAAAGAAATGGTGAACATTTGAGATAATGGCTATCCCAAATACCCCAATTTAATCATTAGTATGTTTCAAAATATCACGTCCCATAAATATGTACTCTATATATGTGTGTATCTATTTTTTTAAACCAATGCATAGAGCACCAAACTGTAAAAGTTTAGTTTACTTGTATCTCCCTTGTAATTTGGTCCTCCACACTAGAAGTAGCCTATGTCAGGTTAGGAGGGAAGATCTGCATTTTCTAGCATCTCTGTTTATGACTGGGTGAATGAATGCACTCATGGCAGAGGAAGCAGGATGTATTTCAATTTCAAGTCCGAGGTTGACTCCCCAAACTATTTCACAGAGTAAAAGTGGTGTTTTAATCCTGGACTCCTGTGCGTATTTCAGAATTTGGTAGTGAGGAGTATATAAAACTGAATAAATATTTAAAAATTTGGCAATGATAAGCCAGAGAGCTGTCAATGACAAAATTCTGGGGGCTAAAGCAGAAAAAAAAATGACTTTTTTATTAGACTTGTTTGGTTTCCACTGTCACCACTAGTCCTCATTTTCCTCAAGTGAACATTTTTTACTATCCCAACTGCTAGCTTGGGCTCCTTAGAGCCACCAGGACTTATTCTTACCTTAGGTAGAAAGAATTTAAGGAACCATAGTTTGACCTACACAATTAGAGGCTGGTTGACCAAGAAGTTAATGAAGCTCAAGTTTCAGGCCCTTCTCTTATATAGGAACTTCCCAAGGCTCTTCTGGAGCACCAGGAGGAAGCAATGATCCTTGATGAGCACCAGAAGCATTGAGTTACCCTACCTTCCTGGAAATTAGCCTTTCAGGTTTCAGGCCACGAGAAAGCTAAGCAAGCTTCCAGCACTATCTTCTACACAGTCCCAGAAACAACCAGAACCATCATATCTCCCTGCGCAACCAGATTCCATGTTTGGCCCCTAGAAGAAAAATTTGTATTCGATGCAACTTTCTCCCTAAAGAATGGTCCAAGGTGGGGAGAAGGTAGTCTTGGAAGGATAATCAGTGACAGCAAAGACCTGGCTGAGATGGAACAGATGTTGCATCAAAGGTCATCCCAAGGAAGACTAAAGGCCTGCAATTCCCTGAGGGTTTTTTTTTTCTCAAAGTTAATTTATCACTAACTCAGTTTAATCATTCAAATTTACTCTTATCCTGGCAATAAGAAATTAATGTAACTTTTGAGTAACCATAAACAAGAAGGCTTTCTTCCTATCTAGAATGAAATAAAGAATCCCCAAAATCAACATGAAATATACTCTAAAACCTGGAAACAAAACATATGCCAAACTAAGCCTTTTCCAAACAATCTTTTACATAGAAATTCAAGAGGTGTGGCTGTGTTGAACATACACTTAACCAGCATCAGTCTTTATCAGACTGAAATTAAATGAAACAATTTTTCCTCCTGGTAGGCACAATAATTCTTATATTGCAGAGTCACACCATCTGCTCCAACATTAACATTTTGGGGATTTCTTTGAGAACAAACATATTTATAAAATCATTGTATATGCTGTTAAAATTGAAGCCAACTGTAGCCTTTGAATGCATCAAATCTGATGTTTATAATGGCCTAAAGAAAGCCCCAAGCCATCTCTACTTGCCAGAATCTATAGCCATGGATCCTAGTATAAACTAATCAAAAACTGTTACAAGAGGTTACACAGCCTGGCATCAGATAAACCTAAGTCTTCACTTAACATTGAAGTTTAGGAATTTCATCTTCTCTGTGTTAAATCATTTTGGGATTTCACAGTGTATCTACTAGTAAAACAATACATACACACAGAAATATTTGGGGTATATATGAAATCAGTGAAGTTATTCCCAGATATCTTCTTACCCCATTAATTGTTAAAATTATTATGGCCACTGTACATTTTCTGCATGACATATATCACATAGCGATATCACTGAAAACTCTAATGATGAGTTTTGCCTCCCCCACAGCCCATTTCATTAGCTATTACAAAGGCCCCTTTGATACTGACTTATCAGTGTCTGTGGGATGACCAAGAGAACAGCCCTTTAGAACAAACTGAGGACTGGTTCACTAAGGGTCTTGATAAGAATCTGTATACTAGCATGGGAAAGTAATTCTATTTCATCAAGGTTCAGATATCACACTGTGAAAGAAATGAATGCAATTTATGGAGCGAGAGGAACATTTAACGTAAGTCTAATCACCTAACAAAAAGTTTTTTACTACTTAAATAGTAAAACATACCAATTACTTTATTGGCATTAGAAACACTGCTTAAACAAGAGTCCATCCTGGCTATATTTAAAATCATCTATAAAACATTCAATAAAATTAATATGTGAGATTTATATCTCTTATTGTTCTTATTTAAGCAGATAACTTTAAAGTAAATACATAATTTAAGTGGACCCTTATCTGTAGCCCAGATTTATCAACAGTTGATAATTACTACGGTAGAAATATCATGGATGGCAAAATGACTCATTTTTTCAGAAATACTTCAATGTTAGCATCATCCATTTGCTAATACTATTGACAATAGAAGCTCCTAGGTTATTAGGATTTCAGGTATTTGCTAAAATATTTTAATCACTGGCTTAATAAATGGCAAAATTTTTTTTTTTTAAATGGAGTTCCACTCTTGTAGCCCAGGCTGGAGTGCAATGGCACAATCTCGGCTTACTGCAACTTCCGTCTCCTGAGTTCAAACAATTCTCCTGCCTCAGCCTTCATAGTAGCTAGGATTACAGCTCCCACCATCACACCCAGCTAATTTTTTGTATTTTTAGTAGAGACCTGGTTTCACTATGTTGGCCAGGCTGATCTCAAACTCCTGACCTCAGGTGATCCACCTGCCTCCACCTCCCAAAGTGCTGGGATTACAGGTGTGAGCAACCACGCCCAGCTCCACAAACTTTTTTAAAACTCATTTAAAGCATAAAGAAGTTGTGTTTGGGTAACTAAGTTTAAAAAAATGTATCACTTTCTTATGATAACACATAGATATTATCAAATTCACGCCACAAAAAAAATCTCTAGTGAAATAATACCAAAATGAGAGTAGCCACTCCAAGCATCTTAAAGGTTATACAATTTCTACCATAATTTTCTTTCTTTGAAGACAATGACAGCAAAGGGAGAAAATGCCAAAACATCAAGAAGATATTGACGTACAGTATATGAGCAGAAACTGCTGGTATGGAAATGAATGCAATGCACTATTTCTTACCAGTGATGCTTTCCATTTGGTGAAAAGAGACATTGAACCAAAAGCTGTTCAATGGTGGCACCAGTTGCAAACCACTCAAAAAATGATAATATTCACAGAATAGAACCATGCAAAAGTCCACTAGAGCTCTTCTCATTAAGGAGTTAAGAATTTGAAATGTAAGTTGTCACTTCAGCATGTTAAATTACATAATTAGCTGCATGAAACTCTAGATTGCCAGATTATCTTTGAGAGTATATACAATAAGAAAAATTCCAGTAACTACTGTACTATTGACATGCTGTCAGAATGAATCATATTCCAAAAGTTGATTGTTTTATTTAAAAAATTAAGTTGTTATTAACAGTCATTAAATCTTGCTACTTTGTATGCTATATATAAAATTATATTACTTTCTAATATTTGCACAAAAATTCGATGAAATAATATTGACATATAAGACCTATGGCGTATGTCCAGATAGTTGATCCAACAAGTTATATAGTCCCTATCTTAACGCAGGAAATAGATAAGAAGTGTTGGTCTTTTTACCTATTTCCTTTGGTAATTTAGGAAGTCCATTATCAAATAAATTTTCTGAGTTTTGTAAATATTCTATAGTTGCATACATGCCATTATTTCTAATAGCATTGTTTTAACCACATTTAAAATAAAGACATTTTTAACATAAGAAATCTTGCCTGGCTATTACCATTAAGCCTTATTTGCCAAAGACAATCTACAAAGGCAAGGCACATTTTTGGGGATAAAATAAGTAATCCAGAATTATCAATTTCTTTTATCTCAACATGTCCTACTGAATTAGTAATGAAGTGATTCCTCAGTATTTGTCTCAACAATCTTTACCCAGACTGAGCTGGTTTTGGAAGATATATATTAGATGCGTTTGTCTTTACTTCCTGTTCATAATCATTTTTACCACACAAGTTCATCTTTTCTAGCTCTCTAGGACTACTAGGGCTGAACCAAGGTAAGAATCTGTATCCATGATACAATTCTTGCTGTCTGAGCTGTAAGTACCTTATAAGTACCAATGTGTTTATGGGCTATTTTACAAAAATCTACTGATCAACAATGAAGGAATTACTTCCAGAATTCATTCCTTAATAAAAATCAGGTTATTTGTAGGATCTCTTTAGAAGATTGACATTGATTTTTTATAGTATCGTTTAAGAATTAGCAAGTGCCCAAAACAGACAGAACTGTAATAACCCTCCCCTCCTCCAAGCATCTCCATTATTTGAAGAGGTATGTTCTGACAGTGTTGTATTTAGCATGACAGAAACAGCTTCTCAGAATCATACCTGTGCTTTCCTTTTTAGTTTATAATATTTTTATATGCTTAAATGAATTTGAGTAGAGTTGTTATATGGCCTTTATTAAACCTAAGGAGGCTTCCTTTTCCTTGACTGTTTTATTGTCACAGACACATGACTATCCTAATATGATAATGTAAAATTCTTGAAACATAGTGAGGCAGAGACAAGAAAATCAACAGTACTTTCACTTATTAGATTTCTGGATGGTACATCTCTTTTAAAAGTCAGTAAAAATCTACTAATATAGATACTGTGACTATTTCAAATAGAAAAAAATAAAAGTTAAATTTAAGCCATATAATAGTGATTATGAAAGAATCTTGTCTAAACATTCCCATTTAAAATTGTACCAGATTTCCAGTCAAAGAAAAGAGAAGAAAATACTTATTTATCAGATATAAATGGAAACACAAAGCTTTAAAACCACTGAGTAAAAACATAGCTGTTTCATGAGTTAGGAATTTTGAGCAACTCATTACAAGTAAAGCCACTTGATTTGTTAATAACAAATGTATCTTCAAAAGTGCTTTGTAACTACCAGGCAGCCAAGGGTTATCTTTGTCACACAGGATTCAGAAGTTAGGATAAGTCTTTAATTCAGCTTGAAATTAAAGGACATTTTCTAAGAGTGTATGTGGATTTAATCTTTCTGGAAAGCAATTCAATATTTATTTTAAAATATAAAATTTTAAAAAAGTATATTCACTTTGTTTTTGTTAGTGTTCTCCCAAAAGCAACAGGAAAGAAAAAAACAAATCACTGACATAAAGTTTTAAACAAAAATTGTTAGGTAGGTGATTTCAGGAGACACATAAGAGAATGGGGAAGTGAAATACAGAAGCAGGGGGAAGGCATTAAAGTGTGAGTTGATGAACAGGTCACCTTTGTAGGCAACTGGGACTCAGTCCTGTTGGGGACATCTGAGTGATTGTGAAATATGCCTCATAATTGAATTGCAGCACTGAGAGCTAATGAATCCACTAGCTCTCATCTTTTGTTGGTTGAGGGTCACTGCAAAGACATGAACTTTCCAGTTCATCTGGCCCTATTTTGACAAGTATATCAGCTGCAGCATCTGGAGAATACTTTAGGCAGACAGACTCTCAGGCAAGGAATCATCAAGCCATTTGAGAATTATGGGCAGGTGACCTCCCTCCTGGGAATTATATGCAGGTCCATAGAAATTCACATACATATGTGGAATTGTATGCACATGACTCAGGAAATCACACATGAAAACTTATTTTTCCATCATGATTCACACAGTAAGTAGAGAAATACTAGCAGCGAAATTTTTAAAAGGACTTGTTACATGCACATGGTAATGCAAGAGACCAGTGGATTTTTGTTTAATGTTGGATTCTTGCAAAAACCCATCTCCTCCCACAATCAATTCAAATATCTATTGAGATTATGGTCACAATACATTCTATGACCATTAGATGTCTAGTAATATGGCTAAATAAGTATTTTTAGGAGACTGAAGAGGTCCTCTGTAGGGTTTACACATTTGGCAAATAAAAATATAGGACACCCAACATGTACATTTCAAGGGTTATAATTAAAAACTACCACAAACTGAGTGCTTAAAATAAGAGAAATTTAATTTCTTATAGTTCTGGAGATGTAAAATTTGAAATCTATATGTCAAGAAGGCTGTGGTCTCTCCAGAATTTCTACAGAAGGATCCCTTCTTTGTTATACTAGCTTCTAGTGCTTGCAAGCAATCCTTAGTGTACCTTGGTTTACAGATACATCATTTAATCTCTTAGTGTACATTGGTTTACAGATACATCACTTTAATCTCAGTACTCTGCTTTTGTACATTATTTAATAAATCATTTAGAACTTAAAGCAGGGACAGTTTCAGCTCTGTACTTTGAAAAAGTTGTGTGCTCTACAAATAAAAAGCTACTTTTGTTGTTACTTTTGGTCCCCAGGAGAAATGGGAGTCCTTTTCAGAGAGCATGGGAGACACATGAGTCCTTTGCAGTCCTCTTGTCTGCCTCTGAGGGTGAAATGAGAGAGTATGAAGCATTTTGGGGTGTGGCCAGCCCTCTGCCAGTTAGTCAGCCACTCACTTTCAAGCCTTAGCCGAGTCACTTTCTGTCTCTGTTTCTCAATTTTTGTACAGAGATTTATGTGGGCCTTAAGGCCCACTGGGAAACGATCCCTTTTTCAGCTCAGTGCCTGGTTTATTGAGTATACTTGTCAATCTGGACATTAATACACCGATGATTTTGGATTAACTCTATTACCTCTGCTAGAAATTAACACAGAAAATTCACAGTTGATTGACAAGAATGAGAATCAGTTCTAAGGAATGAAAATATAACCGAATCCTTTATTACTAAAAGAATGCTCAAGTGGACACAGATCACTCATGCTAACTTCATCGGCTATAGCACTTAAAGGGAGACAACTTTTTCAAAGTACAGAGCTAAAACTGTCCCTGCTTTAAGTGCTTGAGCTTTTTAGCTCTGTACTTTGAAAAAGTTGGGTGCTGTACAAATAAAAAGCTACTTTTGTTGTTACTTTTGGTCCCCAGGAGAAATGGGAGTCCTTTTCAGAGAGCATGGGAGACACATGAGTCCTTTGCAGTCCTTTTGTCTGCCTCTGAGGGTGAAATGAGAGAGTATGAAGCATTTTGGGGTGTGGCCAGGCACACAGTTAGGCTCACTGCAGAGCAGAGCAGAGCTGCTGTCCTGGTGGTGTGGCCCCAGTCCTCATGAGCCATGTCTGAAAGAATTAATCCCATTTCATATGCAAGCATGCTCTCTGTTTGACTGTGCTGTTGTTTTTAATGAGAACATCCTTGACAGTGCTTTCACCTGACTAATTGTGTTCTATGTAATAATGCGTGGGCTTGAGTAGGAGGCAGGGTTAGGGAAGAAGGAGTGAGAATGGATATGTGAATTAGGGAAAGGTGTCTCTTCCTTTGGAGCATGGATGGGTTCCAACCCCCCCACTCACCCTCTCAGCTGGGTATCTTTGGGCAGGCCACAGCCTGTGCTACATTAAGCATCGGCCCAGGTTGATAATAGAGTCTATAGGGGAGAAGTTTGAGCTTCATCAAAGAAGCAGCTCTCTTAAGTGACCTCCATTTAACTTACCTGCTGGTCTCCATTCCTTCTGCAAAACATACTACTGGCAACTACTGCTGCGTGTTTTTGTTATGGTTGTCTTACATGCCACTATAATTTTGTTCCCCTCCATTTGGACTGAAAGCATACCAAGAGCCAATTGCATGAATTCCTAAATTTGTTTGGACCCGTTAAGTTTGTTATTGTAATTGAGTAATTTAATTGTTACATAAATGAAATATGAGTGAGAAAAAATAGATGACTAACATTCACTGAGTACATACTGTGTGTTAGGTATTCTTCTACGTACCTGACATCTCATCTCTTACAACTGCTGGGTATATAAAAGTAGAATGTTTTGGGGGAAAAAAAATGATAACAGTGAGTGCTACAGAAGTCACCAATGAATTAGTTATAAAGAAGATGGCAATAAAAAAGTTGGAGGGAAAATACAAATCTTAGAAGGATCCTGCACCCACATTACTCAGCAAATGTCTGTAAGCTCTTAATCCACTTGGAAAAAAGCAAAATTAGAAATCAGAGTCAATATGTTATTTATGCAAGGAAGACTTTGGGAAATGAATCAGTAGTTCTATCCCTAGAGGAAAGACCTCCGATCTACATTACAATATCAGTGAAAAAAAACTCACATTTATATGTTTTATATTAAAATTAATCCCAGGTTGACTTAGGAACTCCTAAGTTAATCAAGCCTTTTCAAGAGCTTCAGGCTGAAAGCCAAGATCCCTCAGGTTAGACCCAATGTTAAAATTTTAACTGGGCAAATTCTCATTAGAGACAAGGGACCAAAGACTGTGCTGATGGAAACTAATGTCTCTTAATGTTGACTTCAATCCAGTGAAGCCCTTGTTAAGCCATTTAACTGTAAAATTGGGCCTTGGGAAGGCAGTGTACCCTCTGAAATTAGAGGTCAGGAGATTTGGATTTGATTTCCAGCCCTCTGCCAGTTAGTCAGCCACTCACTTTCAAGCCTTAGCCGAGTCACTTTCTGTCTCTGTTTCTCAATTTTTGTACAGAGATTTATGTGGGCCTTAAGGCCCACTGGGAAACGATCCCTTTTCAGCTCAGTGCCTGGTTTATTGAGTATACTTGTCAATCTGGACATTAATACACCGATGATTTTGGATTAACTCTATTACCTCTGCTAGAAATTAACACAGAAAATTCACAGTTGATTGACAAGAATGAGAATCAGTTCTAAAGAATGAAAATATAACTGAATCCTTTATTACTAAAAGAATGCTCAAGTGGACACAGATCACTCATGCTAACTTCATCAGCTATAGCACTTAAAGGGAGACAACTGTTTCAAAATACAGAGCTAAAACTGTCCCTGAGCCATTGTTCCCTTTGCTTGTCTTTGTGTGTCTGTCTGTGTCTCTTCTTCTAAGGACATCAGTTATGAAATTTAAGGCTACTCTTACCCAGCATGACCTCATTTTAACTTGATTACATCTGCAAAGACCCTATTTCCAAATAAGGGTCACATTCTCAGGTTCTGAGTGGCATAAATTTGGCAGAAGAGAGAGGAGCATGATTCCACCTAGTACACCTAGTTAAATTTGAATATGAGATAAAAAATGAATATTGCCCCAAATGTTACATGAGACATAATTATACTAAATATTTTTATTTGAAATTAAAATTTAACTAGATGTCAAGTATTTTTATCTGTAAAGCTTACTGCTAGAGGGCATTTATTCTTCAGCATCATCTCATTTATACATACCTTTTGAAGAGGCTCAGGTTTTGAAACTGGAGCCTGAAATTAAAGAAAGTGTCAAAGACTCCCAGAGTGTCCTGAGGCTTGAATTCTGATCTACTTTCTCTAAGTAATTGCATAAGCACCTGGATCAACCTTCTTTCTTCTTTCACATTTCCTTGTGGAGTCTGAAGTCATTATTTGAATTCCACTTGATAAATATTTATTGAGTTATTCACAATGTATGAGAATATGTGTGAATAATGAGTATAGGCACTTAGGTGGTAAAGAAAGAGAAGTAAATGTGCTCCTTTTCCTTAAAGAACCTACAGGTTAGTTCTAGTAATGAGGATGACATCTCCCAAATAATTACTGTGAGGTAGACAAAGTATATGCCACCAGTGTGTGCCACAAAAGTGGAAGGAATCTCAACTAATTGATATCCCACCCATTTGGAAGGTTCAGGTCAGATTTCATGGAGAGGTAACTTTGGAATCAGGCCTTACAAGATGGATAGGATGGAAACATAAAATTGGTGGTAGAGAATATTCTAAGTAGAGAGACTAACTTGACCAAAGATACGTGTCATGAGCCTGGATGAATGAGTCATCTAATTCAGATGTTCTCAAACTTCTTTATGCTTCAAAACTCCCTCTTTCTTGAATTCCTGTAGTTTACCTCAAAGAGTGCTGATTTGATAGGACCAAGATAGTTAATGTTTTGAAAAAGTTTCCCAGGTATTACAAAGTAAAATATAGATCTAAATGTACAGTAGCTCAAACACAGTGAACGTTTATGTTTTGTTCATATAGCAGTCCAAAGTTAATGTGTTAGACTAGGGTTGGGTTAGGTAGGAGTAGACTGAGAACAGAAATCTATCTGGTATTTCCACAACATACACTATTTTAAATCTATTCAGTGATCTGAAAATTTTATAGCCAAGAAGTTTTTTTTTTTCTTATTAACATAAGGCCCTTCTATCTTTCTTTCCACAATACTACAATGTTTTTTCTTTTACTTTTTCCTTATTAAACAGTTAAAAAGTCAAAGACTAATTCCCTTGTTCAAACTAATAGGTAAATGCCCCATTATGGATGGTTTCCATTAGTCACCTAAAATGAACAAGACTGAACTAATTGGTTATTTATTTTAGGTTATACTGATGTAAACAAATCAGAAACCCATGAGGTAAATTGCACTAAAATAGAACTAGCTAACTTTTCATGTAAATCAACAATTTCTAGAAATAGCAGTTCAAATAACTAAAAATAACAGGGTGAGTCAAACCCCAGGAAATGCAGATTGCTTCTTGTTGTGTCTCTGCATTTTAAATAATCTTTAAAAAGAACAAAAAAAGTTATTCCTCAAAACAGTGAAAATGGGAACGTTAACTTACAGAGATACATTGCCTGGCAGAATGGAAAATGATTAAGTTCTTTAAGAAATTTCTGGTTCTCTTTATTTTAGAAAAACCTCACAACACTTTCATGCCATACACCATCTTCATCTAAACAGACCACCAATGTATGCATTATCTGTTTTAAATGGTCAACATTGTTCTCACCTACACGCTAAGTAGTAATAATTTCTATCACTTGTGGTTTATAAAGTGCATGTGCCTGCTCTGTTTCATTTGGTCCCTAAGAGTTGTGGATGGGTAGAGTAGGGGCTACAGGTAGCATTACATTTACCATGTCAGTAGCCAATATGAGGCATAATAATGTTACTGGAGCTATCCAAGGTCACACAGACTCTTAGCGAGAGAAGGGCTTGAACCTGAGGCTCTTGATTAAATATCCAGTGGTCTTCATATAATGCCATAAAGTTCCATTGTTTCAGGAAACACTTAATTTTATTAAATAATGTACAAGAGCAAGTACTGAGCCATTGTTCTCTTTGCCTCATATTTGTGAGAAGCATTATCAGAATGTGTGTTAAATTGCTGAGAAATTGCTATTGTAGATATGCAAATTTTATTAGAGTTTAATATCTCTGTGGTTTTGAGTTAAAACAATTTAGTAAACTGAACTAATCAATATGATCAAGTAATGGTCTATGAAATTCTGTTTAGAGCAAAGCTTTTAGATTTAAAGAATCTAAAGACAATACCTGAAACTAGTAATTTCCTGCTAGTAATCTCCTATATTGTTTGAATGAAATGCAAACCCAGTCACAAGCTCAGAAATAAAAGGTTTAAAAAGGAAATCTTGAAAATTGATTCTGCAGTTTAGTTTCAAATCAAGTCTTTATAGCTGTCTTTTAAAACCCTGAAAACGGAAGTTCATAATGGACATGCCATCATAGCAGTAATGAGGCTCCATGGCAATAAGCAGCATGCTTCAGTGGAAAAGGTGAAACCTGTTTTACCACTCTTGGTAGAAATAAACTGTCAGCATAATTACACACCCCAGATAATCAGCCCAATAGCTTCCTATTCAGACCATCTGAGGGACCCAGCATTTCATTAATTCTCAACTTTGAAGATTCTTTTGGCAAACAGGAACAAAAGCTGAATATCTTACAGTATGGAATAGTTCATTAAACTATGGTGCTTCCTCTTAGTGTCATATTACTTCATGAAGAATTATTGACATGGCAAAATGATCATAATCTAACATAAAATGTGGGAAAACCATGATACCAATTATATTAGTTTACTAGAACTATTATAGCAAAATACCACAAACTAGGTGGCTAATTTTAGAGGCCAGTAGTTCAAGATGAAAACAGGCCTAACTTCTCCTGAAGCCTTTGTCTTTGGTTTGCATGTGGCCACCTTCTCAATGTATTCTTCCATGACCTGTCCTCTGTGAGCATTCACCTTTGGTGTCTCTTCCTTTTATAGCAACACCAGTCATATTAAATTAGGGCCCCACCCTAACATATGCATTTTAATTTTATCACCCCTTTAAAGACTTTTTCCTCAAATATGCTTACATTTCAAGGTACTGGAGGTTGGGATTTCAACATATGAATTTTGAGCAGACATAATGTAGCCCATAGCACCAATTATATGCAGAAAAAAATTTCTCTGGCTGTATGTGTATGTATGTTAAGACAAACTTAAAAGGATATACATGGGAAAGTTAACAAACAAATAGGTTAAGTGAAGTTTTTTTTTTTAATCCTTACATTCTTCTTAATTTTAAGACAATATATGTTTATTTAAAAGGAAATGAATAAAATTATTAGCCATAAAATATCAGGGCCGCTTAAGGAAGCATGTAACAGTGAGCTAAAGAAATTCTACAAAAACCTATCTTTATAAACAATTATCTTCCTGTTTTATTTATTTTGTTTCTTTTTCTTTTATTTTGTTAAAACTAGAAACTATTTCTTTAAGAAAAATCTTAGACCATAGCTCAAATGTAATATTGGCAAGAGCAGAACTACTCTAGTTGGTGCAAGGTTATTATCCTCGTAACCCGTAAAGAATTCAGTTGCCCACAATAAATTTCTAAGTACTCTGAGAACACAGACTAAGTCATATTCATCTTTGAAACCTTTAATCTCTAGCATAATGCTATCAACTGAACACATAATAAATATGTCAAAAGATAAGACACTAAAATATCTCATAGCTATTCCTTAAAGAAGACAACAGACAATGTACTGAATTTAGTTCAGGCAATTCAGTTTAAGTCCATTTTCTGTTGAATATCACATGAAAAACTTTCAGCCATCCACAGAAGTTCTCTTAAATGCCTTAGTTTACTTGTGAGTTGATAATGCAGAAAGAAAAATCAATTTTCTAAACAGCCGATCCTGATTCAGGGAGAGAATGTCTTTGTTTAGAAAAGGTCTGTGGTAAGTTCTTGAGATAGAAGATTAGATACTGAGTACAGGAGCTCGAACCAAAGAAAAAGGAAGCCTTAGTTTTCTTGCATGAGAAAACGAGATAAATTTGGTTCTTACCATTGATGGAGAGCATAAGAAGAGAAGGGAAAAATAATGAAGAAATAGGAGGAGGCAGAGAGAGAAGACAGCAGCAACATGGTGACAGTATGAGAGTACAACATGAGATAACCCAGGCATTAGAAATTTCTGTGGCAAGGCAGGAGAAAGATCTAAAATACAATTTTAAGTTGTTATGTAGGGTGCAATTTAACCCCTTCAAGTTCTCCATAGAAGGTTCTTTTACATTGAAGAGCTTTCTAATGATGGTTGATGGTAAATAGTGGGGGATGGAGAGGGAGAAGGGATGACACTATGAAGAGGGAGGAGGAATTACTCAATGGGAAAGAGCAAGTTCTCAGGAGTGGAGTGAAGTAACTGAGGCCACCATGAGAATGTAAACCATGAAGAATTTGGAAAGAAAAAAAAAAACCTTAAGAAGGGCTTTAGCCTTCCATAATCATCATTTATATGATTGATCATATAAATGATCAATCATATAAAGATCTTAAGTGGTTTTGTGATCTCAAGTGATATCTGGGTCATGTGTTAAATGGGATAATTATGTACTGCTGCTGACTTCATAGAATTACTGAATCAATCAAATGAGATAATAACAGCTAACATTTATGCAGGACTCACTATATGCCAAGCACTTTTGGAAGCACTTTAGGTATTTTTACTCTTTCAGCCCTCACAAGAATGTCATTATGTTCCCATTGCATATTTTGTCTACATTTTACAGGAGAAGAAATGAAGGCACAGAGAAATAACTTGCCCTTTTTCACAAATCTAATAAGTAATTGGTGGAAACAGGATTCAAAACCTGTAACAACTACACTATTACATTTCAGAATAAAATAATAATTTCTGCAAATTAAACTGTATTGTAAGCAAATGTAAAGTATCACTTTCTAGCAGTTAGACAGATTGAGCAGTTAGAGTTAGAAAAAAGCATATAGTAATTGTTCCACCTCCCTCTCTATCTCTTTTTTCTATATATATAGCAAAATGAATACTTAACCTATCAATCATCAATATCTTTGTGTTTGTGTGTGTTTTTTAAGAACACCTAAAATCTGCTCTCTTAGGAAATGTCCAGTATATAGTACAATATTGTTAATTCTAGTCCTTATTCTGTTTATCAGATTTTAGATATATTCACCCTGTTTAACTGCAAGTTTGTTCTCTTTAACCTACTTCTCCCCATTTCTTTCCTTTCCCTGACCCAGTGACCACCAGTTTATTATCCGTTCCTATGTATTTGACTTTTTTAGATTTTATATATAAGTTAGATCATGTAGTATTTTTCTTCTGTGTCTGGATTATATCATTTAGCAAAATGTCCTCCAGTTTCATCCATATTATCACAAACGGCAGTGTCTCCTTTTTAAAGACTGAATGATATTAATATATACATACACACATACATACTATGATTTCTTTATTCATTCATCTGTTGATAGATGCTAAGTTTGTTTTCATATTGTGATTCTTGTGAATAATGCTACAATGAGCATGGATGAACAGATGATATCTCTACAAAACGCTGATTTTATTTCCAAATAAAATTGAAGAAGACAAAAGTAAATGGGAAGAAATCCCATAATTTGTATTGGAAGTATTAATATTGTTAAAATGTCCACATTACACAAAGCAGTACACAGATTAAATGTAATCCTTATCAACATTTTAATGGCATTTTTCACAGAGTTAAAAAAAATCTAAAATTTGCATTGAATCATAAAAGACCCCAAATAGCAAAAACAGTCCAGAGGAAAAAAAATGTTGGGGGCATCACATTTTCTGATTTCATATTATGTCACAATGCTATAGTAAAATATATGGTACCAGCATAAAATCAAACACATAGAAAAATGGTACAGAATAGAGAGCTCATAAATAAATCCAAACATATATAGTTAACTAATTTTCAACAAGGTCACCAAGAAGACACAATGGAAAAAGGACAGTCTCTTCAATAAACAGTTTTGAGAAAAGCAGACATTCACATACAAAAGAGTGAAATGGACCCATCCTATGCCACATAGAAAAATGAACTTAAAATGGATTAAAGGCTTAAACATAACACTTAAATCAATAATACTTATAGAAGAAACATAGGAAAAAAAGCTTCCTGATATTGCATTGGCAGTAATTTTTTGAATATCACACTAAAAGTTAATGCAACAAAAACAGATATAAAGTAGGACTATATCAAAGTGTCTGCATAGCAAAGGAAACAATCACTAAAATGAAAATCCAGCCTATGAGCTGAGAAAAATATTTGCAAATCACATGTCTGATAAGGGTCTAATATCCAAAATGTGCAAGAAATTTACACACCTCAATAGCAAAGAAACAAATAACCTGATTTAAAAATGGTTCAAGAACCTGAACAGACATTTTCTAACATATACAAATTCATCAATGTGATACATTATATTAACAGAATGAAGGACCAAAATCATATGATCCCTTCAACTGATGCTGTAAAAGCATTGGATAAAATTCAAAATCACTTTATAATAAAAACCCTCAAAAAGCTGGGCATAGAGGGAACATAACTCAACACAATAAAAGCCATCTATGACAGTCTCACAGCTGGTATCTGTACTGAATGAGGAAAACCTTTTCGGTAAGCTCGGGAACATAACAAAGATGACCACTTTCAGCACTGTTAGTAAACATAGTACTAGAAGTCCTAGCTAGAGCAATTAGAAAAGAGAAAGAAATAAAGGGTATTCAAATTGCAAAGGAAGAATTCAAATTGCTCTTGTTTACATGTATCTTACATTTGGAAAAACTTAAAGACTACCAAAAAAACTATTATAACTGATAAACACACATAGAATACAAAGTCAACACACAAAAATCAGTAGCATTTCTGTATGCCAACAATGAACAACCTAAAAAAGAAATCAAGAAAGTAATCCTATTTACAATAGCTACAAATAAAATACCTAGATATTAATTTAATCAAAGAAGTGAAAGATTTCCACAATTAAAACTATAAAATATTGATGAAGGAAATGGAAGAGAACACAAAAAATATAAAGATATTCCATGTCCATGTATTAAAATAATCAATATTGTTAATATGTTCATACTACATAAAACAATCTATAGATTAAATACAATTACTACCAAAATACCAATAACATTCTTCACAGAAATAGAAAAATAATTCTAAAATTGTTAAAAGAACAGAACTGGAGGAATCACATTAACTGATTTCACATTATACTACAGAGCTATAGTAACTAAAATGGCATGCTACTGTCATAGAAACAGACACAGAGACCAATGGAATGGAAAAGAGAACTCAGAAACAAATCCACATATCTAGAGTGAACTCATTTTTGGCAAAGGCATCAAGAACATACGTTGGAGAAAGGACAGTCTCTTCAATAAATTATGCTGGGCAAACTGAGTATCCACATGCAGAAGAATGAAATTAGGCCCCTATCTCTTGTCAGTTATGAAAATTAAACCAAAATGAATTAAAGACTTAAATCTAAGACCTCAAACTATGAAACTGCCACAATTAGACATTAGGAAAACTCTCTAGGACATTGTAATGGCAAAGATTTCTTGAGTAACACCCCATAAACACCAGCAATGTAAGGAAAAATGGGCAAATGGGATCACATCAATTTAAAAAGCTTCTGCACAGATGAGGAAACAATCAAGAAAGTAAAAAGACAACCCACAGAATGGGAGAAAATATTTGCAAACTATCCATCTGACAAGGGATTCATAACAAGAATGCACAAGGAGATTAAACAACTTTATGGGAAAAATATCTAATAATTCAAACTAAAATTAAGCAAAAGATCTCAATAAACCTTTTTCAAAAGAAGACGTACCTATGGCAAAAAGGTATATAAAAAGATGTTCAAAATTATTGATTATCAGAGAAATGCAAATCAAAACTACAGTGAGATAACATCTCACCCCAATTAAAATGGTCCTTATCCAAAAGGGAGGCGATAACAAAGGCTGGCAGGGATGTGGAGAAAAGGGAACCTTCATACACTGTTGGTGAGAATGCAAATTAGTACAACCACTATGGAGAACAGTTTGGAGGTTCCTCAAAAAACTAAAAATAGAGCAACCAGATGATTCAGCAATTCCACTACTAGGTATATACCTAAAAGAAAGGAAATTCATATATCCAAGAGATAGCTGCACTCCCATGTTAACTGCAGCACTATTCACAATAGATAAGATTTGAAAGCAGTTTAAGTGTCCATCAACAGATGAATGGATAAAGAAAATGTGGCACATATATATAATGGAGTACTATTCAGCCAAAAAAAATGAGATTCTGTCATTTACAACAATATCAATGGAACTGGAAGTCATTATGTTAAGTGGAATAAGTCAGGCACAAAAAGGCAAACTTCATATGTTCACATTTATTTGTGACATCTAAAAATTAAGATAATTGAACAGGAGATAGAGAGCAGAACGATGGTTACCAGAGGCCAGGAAGGGTAGTGGAGGGGGTTGGGTGGGGGAAGACGGTTAACATGGACAAAAATATAGGTACAATACAATGAATAAGATGTAGTATTTGATAGCACAACAGGGTGACTATGTCAACAATAATTTATTGTACATTTTAAAATACTAAAAGCATATACACACTCAATACGTGTCACATAATATCATATGTACCCAATAAGTATGTGCAAATATTCAATTAAAAAAATCTCATAGCTCAGCTGTAGGTCCTGATTTCTATCTTTCTGACCTGATAGTCACCTACTTATTATTAGAGACTTTGCCTGACTTTCCTGCTCACCCACCAATCTGGCCTTCCCCTCAGGGTTCTTACCCCATAGCAATTTCTGACCTTTAGCTTGGATTAATCATTGTATTACCAACCCATCTTTTATCTAAGTCCCTTGAAGTGAAGGGCTTACTTCTTCTTACGTCTAAAATTCTCCGTATAGTGCTGCAAATACAGTAGGTCTTCAAGAAAATGTTTTTGTTTCTTTCAATAAAGGAATAATAAGCCAAATAGACTTTTCTTGGGATCGATATTCTAGAAACTATAAGCCAAACATCCTGGGAGGGAATTTATGTCAGTCTTAAGGGTTGAAATTTAGTTTTAGCTCTGCCTCTAGTTCTATGACTTTGGAGAAATCACTTAACCTTCCCAGACCTTAAGTTTCCTTTATAAAATCATTGAGTTGGGTTAAATTTATCTTTCAGGTCAATTCTAGCTTTTAACTTTCTATTAACACTCTTTTTCTGCTGTCAAAAGTATGATTAATGAACAAGAACCCCTTATAAACGATTGGTCAACTTGGAAATTCAAGCAAAATTTCTGTCTTAAAACCATTATTTTATGTTTTTCTTGGTCCAGGTTCAGATATTTTTAGTTCTTAAGAATTCTTATTTGTTGTGCTCATGCTAAAGGTGTTCTTAGCGAGCCCCAAGATTCATCTTTGTGTCCTTATTGCTCCACATATAAACTGTGTGGCATTAAAGAGAATAATTTATCTGTGATAGTTAATTGCTCCAACTTTCTGTTTTGAAATGTTAAAAAGAAATTAGCAGTAGATGAGAGTAAAATAACTGGAGATTTTAATGCCTGAAGCACTTTAACCTTATCCAACAGCTCAGGTCGATCTGCTTAGCAGACATGCCAACAGGAGGGGACACAGCGGATGGGAAACAAGATATTAAAAAGCTCAAATGCATGCCAATTAACAGTCCATCATTCCCATATCAGGGCTAGATTGGTTTCCCATAAGCCTCTGAATTCATCAGCCGTCACATTCTAATACATATCAGTTAAAGACATTTTTCTGTATTATTTCCAGACTCTCATAAATAAATTGATTTATACTTGCTTAATTTCAAGAATTTTTGATAAACTGGCTCACTAAAGGCTTTAATTTTCTATAAACATGATATATATCATTTCAGAGATGCTGATCAAGGGATATAAAATTACAGTTAGATAAGAGGAATAAGTTTAGGAAATCTCTTGTTCAACATGGTGACTATAGTTCATAATGATATATTCTTGAAAAATGCTAAGAAGATGGATATTAAGTGTTCTCACAACAACATGATAACTATGTGAGGTCACACACAGGTTAATTTTGTCCTTCTACAAGGTATATTCAATACATTTTATGGCAGATAATAAATACATACAATTTTACCTGTTAATAAATAAGTAAATACATTTGGAAAAAAAATGCCATAGTTAACAGTAAAATAAGTTAACATCATTATTAAAATGGTGAGAGTGAGTAGTTCTAACTCTGGTAAAAATATATTTGGGAAATAGTATGGCATAAATTAAATATATAAATATGTAATATTTGTTTTGAAGTTTGTCCCCTTGTTATAAAAAAATTCTTGCAAATGGCAGCACTATCTCCCAATATAACTTAAAACTTGAGTGCCATTTTCCACTGTTCTCTCATCTAGCATATTCAAGCTCTTCCCTGTCCAACCTAATATCCCCTTCTTTTTACCACCAGAGATAATGATGTCCTCCACAAAACTTACATTTTACCACCTTCCCACAAAAATAACTTCAACAAAATGGCAGCCCTCATGATGTTTCTTGTAGGAGGACTCCTTGTGGTTCTTCAGCAATTGCAACTCAGCAGGAGGAACTGAAGCAGTGTGTGTTAATATAGAATAGACACAAAGAAACAACAAAGGCAGTCAATTTCAGCAAGTTAGATAAACTGTGGGATCTCATAAAGGTGAGATTGGTGTTTAAGCCGAGTTTAGCCAAGTATCAGAAAGAAAGAAGGCCCCAGCTCAAAATTGAGTTCTCTGTTATGTGATTACTGCTACTGCCCTGAGTTCTTCTCCTCTGCACTGCTGCTACCTTACTTCCTAATTTTTTTAATGTATTGAGCACTTTGCAAAACACTAAGGAAAGAGTATCTCTTGTCTTCACCATCATCACGAATGGTTGGAATAGCAACTAGGTTCCTAAATTACACATGGAATAAATAGTTTAACAGAGAATAAGATGGCTCCAACACATTCCTTACTTCCAGCTCATACCCAGACCCTGAAGCCCCTTTCTTATGGGCTCTTACTTGTTTTTCAATCATTGAAAACACAGTGACTAAGCCCTCATTATGTGCTAAATAGATACAAGAGTAATTTGACTTGGATCATAATCATCCCACTAGTCACCAAGAATGATTTGACTATCGGGAGTTCAGATTGTCTTTTTTTCTCTGTATTCCATGCATCTTACTCAAACTGCAGCCTCAGTCATGACCAATGTTACCAGGGAAGAGGGCACTCTGCAAGTCTTAAACACGTGCAAATTGAGTCATTTTCTATGCTACCTAGTACTTCATCACCTGGGATCTTCTTCTGATGCAACCAGAGAGCACGTTGGAGATTTCATGCGACAATAGAGTTTTTCATGTGCTTTATTACTAAATCAGCTGTTCTTTCTATTTCCTGAATTCAGGTGCACAGGGTTCCAGTTATCCACAGGTTACCTTTCCATTATACGAGGCTATTCAGGTGGATATAGATCCCTCATGAGGGCACATAGCTTGTCAGAGTACAAGATGGATTTTAGCCCATACTCATTCCCTCGGTCCAGCACAAACTGCACAACTATAAATAGTAGCCCTGCCAGTGAATGTGATAAAAAACAGCTCAGAGAAGCCAAGCCTTGTTACATAATAATGATAAAAATAATAACATCAAAAACAATAATGAAAAAGTTGGGGCCAGATTTTCAGAATTCCTGGATTTCCAATGTGTGATTCCTTTCTGCAAGACTAGTATGACCAGGCATATTTGATCTAGATATATAGCTAACATACATTTATAGGTCTTTTGTGACCCCCACATAAATATCATCTTATATGGGAAAATAAAATGCCATTGTAGCATTTTTCTAGACTCTTGGAAACAACTGAGTCATGAAATAATGTCCCTTTTCTTATTATTAAGCAAGGAGTAGTTAATCTGCAGAGTTGTGAGAAAGTCCATCTCCAGAGACCCATATAACCCAAGGAAACCTGGAATGGAACATTGCTACAAATTTCTGGTGAAGAATATTGTGGCAGAACTAGCATTTACCACACACATTTTCTATCCAATTATTAGAAAATCCACTGGGAACAGATTTTAGGTGACACCAATCTTCTTACATTCCTAGAAAATTCCAAGCTCAATCTTGGCCATGAAATGTTGTCTCTCTGACTAGATGTGTTTTTATTCACATAGCTAGTCTTTTCTCATGCTTCAGATCTCAACTCAAATGCCACATCTTTACAGAAAAACTTTCTTTACTCCCTAATGACTATTTAGTAGCTCCCCCAACCATCATTTATCTTTATTTAAGCAAAGAAATATGAATGGAAGTGACATGCCACTTCCTGTCAGAAGTTCAGAGAGAGTGTGTATTTGCCTTATTCTGTTTCCCTGTGCATAATAATCAATAATGTTACAGGTGGAAGGACTTCATTAGCCTGTATCTTTGTGTGATGCCAACATGAAAGCCCCAACCAGGCGACAATGAATATATCATATGAGTTGTACCAGTCCACACATTTTAGGGAGTGTCTGCAATTTTAACATAACCCAGGATGTCCTAACTAATGCAATCTCAGAAGCCAGTTTATTTCTTTAATATCTCTAACTGCAACCTATAAATACTTACTATCTTCTTTAAAGTCAGAATATTTTACTAGAATGTATGTTTCATGAGAGCTAGAAACTACCATATTCTTACACAGAGTCTAGTATATTGTATGTGCTAAATAAGCATTTGGTGACTATGGGAATGGATCCAAGTCCTAGACTATTATAGATGGTGTTTAGTGGAAAGGAAGCATGCAGATCTCCCACCAGTAGGCCTGGGAGTAAAACTTTTTATAAATTTCCCTAATTCTGACTAAGAAGAGAAGGCTTTAGGAAGGACAAAGCAGTACATTTTACCCAATTTCCTCTACCTCTCCCCCAGAGCAGGAGCTAGCTAACCCTACTGGTAGGCTGACTCCTGCATACATTCTGGGTCACTTTTATCCCTCCTTGGGAATCAAGTTTTCTAATCAGATATCTTAGCATCAGGTCCATCTTGGTCTTACTCAACT
The DNA here is from genome assembly GCA_036589455.1 of Ateles fusciceps. NCBI lineage: Eukaryota > Metazoa > Chordata > Mammalia > Primates > Atelidae > Ateles > Ateles fusciceps. The sequence goes on along the minus strand of JAZHEH010002703.1, from coordinate 1,618,970 downwards.
CTAACCTTTAGTTTCACATGAAAATTTTGAAACATTTTCATACGTGGTCACCTCTAAAACTTTGAAGAAAGGTATGACCTCTTTCCATAGTACAAAACTATGCAAGTTTACAATTTTACAGGATTCATAAACTCCCTGAAATTTATTCAGGAACCCCTTTTCCCATATTCCAAAGACCTTAAGCTAAGAAACGAACTTCTACCTAACTCTCCAACCAAGCCTACATGTATCCCATTATTTCTGAGCCCTTTTTTGATGATGAAATACCCCTGATCTTATCTTGCTGTGGTCCTGCCTTGATCTTACTTTATTCACTGTCCTGAATATTAGGAACATGGCAGAGCTGAGCTAACTGCTCCTCACCATCATTTTCAGTGTGTTGCTTGTAGGGCTAGAACAATTTCCTTGTCTATAGCTGGGTAATGGCCCCTTCCCCTGAGCCCCAGTGCCAGTCCCACTCAAGGGAATATGTCTTAGGTCTACATTCTGGGCCCTCTTGATCTTTACAGTTTCACCCCAAAAATATCTTCAAACACATTCTCTAAAACTAGAAAGAATCCTCTGATACTGAGTATTTTTAAAAGAAAAGACTTTAAAAGAATTATTTTATTTGTTCTGCTTCCTATAACTATGAGTGGATAAAAGGAGGTTGTAGAGTCACTTCATATATTAAAGTGTTTCCTCTTAAACTTCTTTTCAGCAGAGGCCAAAGAGTTAAAGTGCTTCTTAAATTGATAAAAGTGCATCATCGGAACAATGACTCAGCTTCTGAGTCAAGCTGAGTTTTTCTACCATAAAGTGCTCTGCAGTCCATTTTCTGCATTTGTGCATTATGCTACACTAAGCATGTGCATGGTGCTATTCCACTCAATTAAAATAGCAGTCTCAAGAAAGACTCATTTCTCCTTATACTGGACTTAGAATTAGAACAGTGCTATTTAAACATTTCAGATGAAATATCTTTGGTGGACAAAAACCTCACACAAAAGAATGACAGGGAAAGAAATAGAAGTAGTTTCTGTGACCAAAACTTGAATAGTTTTGGTCCCAGAATGCGTTCCCCTGATGCCCTCCACTCCTAGGGGGGCTTCTTGGAACCACTAATTCTTTGTGCGGTTTGAAAAGCATTGACATAAAATATTTCTCTGTGTTGAATTCTAAGCTGCATGTGACAATACAGTAGTTTAATATTCCTGAAAAAGTTTAGATAATCCATCCTATCTTCCACAAAATCAAAAAGAAAGGCAGCCCATGACCCCATCGTTCATTTTGCTGTGAGTTCCTGGTGATTGTTTTTCCAGGAATTTGAGAGGTGAAGTTCATTGTTGTTTTGCTGAATAAAATACCCCTGACAATGTGGGCTGGCTTCAACTTGCTCCCATGAATCAGTGGAACTCTCTCTTGCTCTTCTTTCCACCCTGTTACCATTGTCTAATATATGACTTGAAAAACAGACTATGTTGCTTCCTGCTCCTATAGAACAGAATAGCAAATCCCTAGATATTAGAAAGATCTACTAATCCCTAATGGCAAATCTTAAAATAAACTTAGCAGGTGGAATTGTGCGTGAATTAAGTATCTTCCATCTTCAGTTTACAGATTGTCTAATTATAAAACTAAATTATCATTAATGAACTTATTGAGGAGAAGCCCCCAAAGACAATTGATATCCTCTTCATGTGAGCTATTTCTGCTACATAAGTTTTGTCCGGGGTGATTTTCATCCCCACCCATCTACCCCAATTGAGATGACAAAATTTAACTCATTTTTAAGTCCCAAATTAAGCATCACTTCTGTGAAGCTTTCCTTAATACAAATCTCACAGAGATGAGGTCAATCTGCATTTATTAGTGCAATTATTTTTGTCTGTATTGTCTCTATCAGACCATAAATTCCTTGAGGCAGGATTCATATTTTATTAATTTATGCCCCAAAGCCTGCCTCAAGGCCTAACACATAATGAATTGTCAAAAATGTTCATCAGGTGGATTACACTGACTGTTGATATAAATAAAGTACCTCATAGAATTATTTTGTGGGTTGGCATACTTAGGAAATATGATGACCCAAGTCCTACCTGAGCCTATAGTTAAGAAAAGAAAGGCCACATGCTGGCTTTAGCTTTCTCCACCGCCACCTCCTATCCATCAACAAAATTACATCTTCTACCTCTGGAAGAAAAATGACCACCATAATAATAAGAGTATAAAAATTACTACATGCTTAGATTTTGCTTTTGATATTTTATTCAATCAAGATTTATTGAATATATACTAGGTTGGTGACAATGGAGGAGATGTATTTTAAAAAGTATTTTTCAAGAAAAGATATTTTAAAGAATTAAACCATGACTCACCTGTAATAAGGCCATATTCAGAAATTTTACTAAGAAAACCCTAAGTTCAATTCAAGCACCTGAAGTTTTTATCTGTTCTATAAATCCATAGTAAGCTATCTTTTAAACATTCATTGAAGTGAATTATTGTTTATGTTGGCAAGTATAGAATCTGGAATTGGAATGCCGATATTTGTAATGCAGCATCTCCACTTGCAGCTCACTAACCTTGGGCACATTATTTAAGCATTTGCAGCCTCAGTTTTCTCATATGTAAAATGGATGCTAATAACAGTATCTACCGTATGGAATCATTGTGACGCACATGAGGAATGCTTACAACATATTGTAGGTGCTCAACATATGAAATGAAGTTACTATAGAAAACTTTTTCTAGCAACTGCCCTCTCTAAATATTTACAAGGAAAAAAACATTTCTTTATTCAGTTGATATTCACTAAATAACTTCTCTGTGCCAAACACTCACTAGTAACATAGTTATGAATGAGACAGCATATGCCATCAGGAAATATATTCTGAGAATGAAAGGTACTAGTAAAAAGGTGAACAAATACTTTCTGTAGTAATATTGTAAAAAATATGTAAGAGGAGAGAGTGAAACAGTGAATGTCTCCTTTATATACTCTGGCCAGTAAAGACATCTTCGAGAAATATTTAAGATGAGACAAGAATAATGTAAAGGGACAGCCATGCAAGAATCTAGGGGAAAAGTGCTAAAGAAAGGAGTCAGTATAAAGGTTCTGAAACTAGAACCACCTTGAATTTAAACAACAGCAAGCAGGCCATTGTGCTCAGTGCAGGGTGAGCTCAAGAAAGAGGAGCAGGTTATGAGGCCCTAGAGTTAGGCAGTGACCTGAACAAATGAGCTTTGGTAGTGATTGGGAAAAAGTATGTCTTAGTTTTATAATCTAAGGTCGGTGGAGAAATTTGCACCAGGGTGGAATATGATCTTATCTTCAATTTTTAAAGATAACTCTGACTGTTTTATGAAGTGGAGATTTTGGATCAATGTGAGTAGAATGAATCAGGTCAGGTGGAAGTTATAGAGCCAATATTACACATATATTTTAAAATAGAGTTAACAAGACTCACAGCAAAATGTATATGGGCCTGTGAAGCAAAAGAGGATTCAAAAGGAAACCCCTGGAGTCTTTGGCCTGAGCAATTAGGTCAATAGTGTTGTCGATTATAAAATGGAGAAGACCAAAGGAAAAGCCAGTTTGCCAATGAAAATTTATGGTTCTCTTTTGGTGTGTCAGTACCCTAATCTGGAGTTAAGCATTAAGCAGCAACGTTTAAGGTGAAATTATACATTAGGTGTTGGAGAGGATCACCTAGAGATATTGTCAGTCTCTAAGAGGACGAAGACTGTGCCCTGAGCATAGCAATAGTGAAAGGCTGTGAAAAGGAGAAGAAATTTCAGACAACACTGTAAAGGAGCAGTCAGTGTTATAAAAAGGAAATCATGAGAGTGTGGTGTCCTTAAGAATATGTGAAGCCCAATTTTAAAGGTAAGAGACTGGTCAACCACTTTAAATAGTGCTGAAACCCTGACTAAGATGACCTCTGAGAAATATAAAGGTCGTTGTTGACAAGATCATCGCAGTCAAACAGTGGGAACAAGAGCCTAATTTGAATGGGTCAAATAGAGCACAGCTGGTGCAAAAGAATGAAAGCATGTATAGACTTTCTTTTGAGAAATTTTACTAATAAGGGAAGGAAAAATAATTGTTAGAGGAAAAGCTAAAAATATGATTCAAAGAAATCTATTTTGCAATGGAAGCCATGACAGTATGCAGTCTCCTCACTAAAAACGACTTTTTGAATTAAGCAAGTTATAAACAAGTTTTCCCAAATCTATGGTGGATATTTTATAGGGTATTCTTTCCAAGAAATTAGATGTTTAATCTGAATTTAAACTTTGTACAGTTGGGATTCCATAAAGAAAATGAGAATATACTTTCATTCTTCTGAGGTAGCATTTATATTGACTGGTATAGAATGAAATAGAATAATTTCACTAACTATAATGAGAAACTGAAACATTTTTATTTCTATATTCCAGAGAAGAAAATATCATACAATGAAAAACTGGCCATTTGATATGATTGTAGTCTATCATTCTTGTTTGTAGAGAAAGAAAATAAAATTTCATTTACTCAAAGAAGTATCAGTGAATAAGGTATTTTAATTCATGAAAAGATGGTACATACTTTTTAGAAATATGAAAAATTAAATTGAGACTGCTTTTTTATTAACTTTCTGTCAAAACTGTCTTTTACATAACAGCGCAATGAACTGTGTTTCATTAATACCAAGTAAATGTGTTTTTAATGGCATTATAATAAACCTAAAATCTTAAGAGAAGAGCAATGCTGTCAAAGAATAATTGTCTCCAACTTGGAAAATAAACCATTTACTCCCAGTGCAATGTTTATTTGCAGATAAATGGTTCGTTTTCACCTTGGCATGTATCTGATAGCAGGAAGAGGCACATCCTTGGTAAAAGTTCTATTATCATTATCTCTTATTTTAATCACAAGCATCTGTTGGATTTAGTTCCTCCTCCATAAAGAAGAAAATGGGTCCATTTCAACAGCCAATAAAAGAGAATTTGTATGAGACAGACTTGAGCTCCCATCAGAATCATCTGGCCCTGGATGTCAGACACGCTGAGAAAAAGCACCTACCACATCTGTAATGCCACTTTTGGAAGCCTCTTGGGACTCTCAGGGAGTGCTTTGCTTAGAGGGGAATTAGGTGTAAAATTTCACTTCAGAGCCTGTCAAATAGACAAGTTCTGAGAAATTAAGAAGTGTCTATGATGACAACTTAGAGAACAAAGTCAGAATAAAGCTCCAGGCTACTAATGTCCACCAACAGTTCTTTGAGGATAAAGTGAGAATTACACCCAAATTACATGTAAAAGAATGGCCTTGAAGAGGTCTAGTAAGAACACTATCCTTTAAGTTGATGCTGGTTTGGGACTAGAGGTATTACCTGAATGGTTACCATATACCCAGAGTGATCCTGAATTGTCACCTTTTCCCTTTAATAAAATGAAAGCCTTTAATACTCTTTTTCCTTAAGGCCCCTTTTCTCACATCCACCCTAACACTTAGAACTAGGCCCTGTAAACCTCCCTTTGAGTCCCTTCTCTGAGAATCTTTCAGAGGAACCTATGGCATACCAGACCCACTGCACTTTCAGAAAACTTCCTTAAGTCATAACCCTGGGCTTGCCGAGGCCATGTTTTAATAACATAAATTACCCATCCTTCTCTCTTCCCCTTCTCTCACCACGGCCTGGCAACAATTATTTGGACTGAACCAACTCTGGGCCCTCCTTAGACTACCATGTTGCCCGTCTCAAAAACATGAGCTAGAACAATACAGCTTCTAGAGTTACAGAATTAAAAAACAAACTCAGAAGACTTAACATCTGTCAGAGTAAAGCTGAGAAAAAGGCTATGAGTTAGAGTGAGATAACTAAAGGTTCAAATCCAGATGAGTGGCTCAGGAATGAGCAAAAGGTAGAAATGAGCATAAAAAGCCAGGCAGAGAGCCAGTGAGCTAAGAAAAGCATCCATGATCCTCAATGGCCATCCCTGAGGAGAGCTGCCCCAGGTTCCAGAGACCCTTATTTCCCCTCGAGGCCAGCTCTTCCATGGTTCCTCTTCTGAGATTTCTATACAATTTTACTTCTCACTACAATAACCCCCCTTTAAGTATCTTGAGTGGGTATCTGTACTTGAAGAAACAAGTATCTATATAGAAGTCACTTAGAAATATAGGCAGCTGTCTAAATTTGGGTTATTTCTTGGAAAATTTTCAATAAATTGTGAAGAGGTTATCTTCTCTGTATGATTCTCTGGAGTCTGGTTTTGTAGTAAAAGGATGTCGCGTCCTTCATAGGGACATGGATGAATCTGGAAACCATCATTCTCAGCAAACTGACACAAGAACAGAAAATCAAACACTGCATGGTATCACTCATAGGCGGGTGTTGAACAATTAGAACATGTGGACACAGGGAGGGGAGCATCACACACTGCGATCAGTTGGGGGCCACTAGGGGAGGGACAGCGGGTGGAGGGGAGGGTGGGGAGGGATAACATGTAGAGAAATACCAGATATAGGTGATGGGGGGAGGAAGGCAGCAAACCACATTGCCATGTATGTACCTATACAACAATCCTGCATAATCTGCACATGTACCCCAGAACCTAAAGTACAATAAAAAAAAAAAAGGAGGTATATCCAATCACATATCTCAACAACTCTGTGACAACATAAATTTCAGAATATCAGCCTCAGAACAGGGCCCAGAGACTTTCTATGGCTTTAGGCCACAAATCTCAAACTGTTATGGGAGAATTCTTTCTTCTGTCCTACAAAGAATCCCTTTATATAAAATATATCCAGGCATTCATGCTTTTGTTCAGCAATTCAGTCTTCCTCTTCATACTTCTTTCCCTAATCAGGAAACCCTAAGTGTCCCTAGAATTCAGTTGGAAAGCAATTAATCTCTCATTTTACACATGGACTTTAAAGATTTAAATGCTGCTTTATGGGAACAAAATAGTGAGGCTTTATCTCTGAGACCATCTGTAATTCCTGGCTCTACTGTACTCATATTTAACATATATGAGTTAAAATACAAACTCATACTATAAAAATGTATCATTTTATATTTGTTCTGTATGTATTCTTGTGAAAATTTCCATCACAGGTTTCAGAATATCCTAATATTGGAACACTCATTCAAAACAAACATGTTGTATCATAGCATTTTTTTACACAGTGCATTGAAAGTCTTTGCAAAAGCAGATTGGATTTGGGCATTAGCCCAAAGACTGAACTTTAAAGAGATGTGAAATGTGTTTCAAGAAGTCCTAAGGTGAAAACTTGAAGCTGAATAATGGTGACGTCTCTGTTTTCAAAACTGAAAGATGCCTTTGTAAAGACATAAAAAGACTAAAAAAGAGGAATTGATTATATAAGAAACTGAGTGATTTAAGCATAATAGTGTCTCTTAAATGTGAATAATTTAAATCTCAGAATTGGTTTTACCACATATCTGAAACCAAATTAACTGTAAAATTCATGTATACTGGAAACAAGTAGCTATTGATCAGTAAGAAGGCTAACAGTAGAGACTGTGACACAAATACCAGTTGCCTTCAGTATCCACCTTCCTCATCTTTTCTAGGACTACAACCCCAAATTTATTCTGAGAACCAATGTGCCCACTTAATCAACCACATTGTCAAATTCCCTTGCATCTTGACATGGCTAAATTCTAGCCAATAAGATGCAAGAAGTGTTGTTTAAAGAAAGCTACCTCATCTAGGAGATACCCATTTTACTCTTCCCACTTCCTCCTTCTTGATGCCTGGAACTCATCGTGATGGCTAAAAAATTACAAACAAATTTACGATTAGTGATCTTGAAGATTGAAATGTAATTGCCTTAGTAGTCTGTGACTGTCTACTACCAGACTTAATTTCCTTACCAAATAAATATACATTTTAAATTTCACTGCTATTTAGCATTTCTTGGAATATAAAATTAAAACATATCCTAACTTATCCAATAGCATAACCTATAAGGTATTCTTATAGGCTGTGACATAGGTCAGAGGAGAAAGTAAATGTGATAAATATTTTTTAAAAATAAAATGTGCATCTGCTCATTTCCTGCCTGCACCTCCAGAAGCTACTTCAGAATTTCCATCATTAGAATGAACAACAGCAAAATATTATCCTATAAAAATTTGACTGTGTAAAAAAAATGTGAAATTATATAACAGTTTACCCTAAAAGACTTCTTTCATATTTATATCGAGTGTATAAGGTTTAATTAATTGTAAAATATGGATGAAGTCTATTTTCCTCTTAGAAATCTTTAAAATCATTTGTATCTCAAAAATACATATCTGTATATTTTTTTCTGGATAAAAATGTGAATATATATATATATATATATATTCTTCTGGATAAAAAGCAATACACATATTGATTCCTTCTGGCAGAGATAGAGCACATAGTCTTTTCAGAACTGTTTCCATAACTGTTACTATATACTCCATCAATCAACTAGTTCTTTTCATTTTAAACATAACTGTCACCTTATGGAGAACATTAAAAATATCATCTCCTTTTGCCTAACTATAGTAGACATTTGCATTAAAATAGGAGGATCTTTATTTCCTTTGAGTTCATCTACGCCTGCTGCTTATTCCCCAGCTAAAGTCATAATCCTGTTTGCAACATCATAATCCTTTACCCAACAAACAATCACGGTGTCACTAACAAAGAATTATGACTTTAGGTAGGGGATAAACTACAGGCGCAGATGAACTCTGAGGAAATAAACATTGTTTTCATGCAAATGTGGCTAGTGATAAATAACCAGGGGAGAAAATTATAATGAAACAGAATATCCTATAAAAACATATTTGAGGAGGCATAAGTAGTATGCTTTTAAAATTTCTCATCTCTGAAACTAAGATGCACAAGGTGTTCATAAAATACTGGTAAATTGTTAATATTTAAAAGAGCTTTGCATTTACACAGAATAGAAGAAAGCTGTAAACATATGGGACAATATTTCAGAAAGATTTTTAATAAATTAATTTATATATCTAGCTTTTAACGTAAACCCCAGCTTTTTACATCGTTCAATCTAATTATCCATCTCGCTGCAAGCATTCTCTACTTTTGATACTGAATGATTTTTGTGAATCACCTATGTCAAACTGCCCCTAAATTCATTTATTTCTCCAACATTGGTTTGTGTGTATATTCAAAGATTATAGCATAAACTCATAAAAAGGGATGATAATAAGCATAGCAAAGCACTTTCCAGTTGCAAAAGTGTTTTCGCATTCATTACTTCATTTGATTTCCACAACGTTACCTTGAGCTAAGGAAAGTCAGTATCTTTTTCTTCATTTTATAATTAAGAAATACATTCAAATTAGTCATTTGCCAGTTAGTAAGTAGTATAATCTGATAACTTGAATATATACCCTATGTTGTTCTCATTACATATATCATCTTCCTTTGGGAAAATGTAGGGACTGACAGGGCTTCTAAATAGGATCCTGCACATTCACTTATTTATTCATTCACCTACTAATGACCTTCCATTCTAAGCAAGGCATCTGCTGGAGGCTAAGTGTTTGGTGGCAAACAAAATGAACATGATCTATACTCTGCTGAAATGTGTAGTCTAGTTGAGAGACATACCTTCAAAAATCGCATTTGTATGTTAATAATTATAAACTTTATGAAGCAAAAAAGCAGGATGCAATGAAAAAGAATAAAGAAAAAGGGACAAAAGGAATTCATTTGAATAGAGATTAGATAAATCCTCTTTGAGAAGATACGTTTTGAGACTTAAGGGATGAGAAATAGCATGTGCCAAAACTAGGATAAGATGAGCATTGCTCAAGATCTTTTCAAAAACTGAATAAAGGGACAGAGAGAACTGCTTTTTTTCTGAATCGAGATATTATTTAAAATAGCTGAGAAGCTATTTTATAACGTTTATTTTTTTTTCAAGAAATATTTTCTGTGCACCTGACAAATAACGCCCAGCATTAAGTGATCTTAAAGGTAACAGATGCCACTGGCCTGTGTTGTATGACATATTCAGCGTGCACTAGATACAAATTAGTTCAATGGATATCAAACAAATTAAAACTATTAAATAAAATGTAATGTCAATTTGTCTCAAGCATGTGCATGTCTAGAGCTGTAAAATTATAGAATTTCATATGGCTGTTACAGCGCTAGACAAGTATGTGTGTAAACTACAAATTTCAACAAGCATGTAAAATCAAGTGGTCATTTATCCAACAGTTGTTAAAGGCACACTCTTGGTAATATGGTTGAGGTTCTTGTGGAGTATCTGTAACTCTCTCAGTTCCATAGTTAGAACCAGGCCTGTGGCAGCAATTTTAAGTGTGAGCTTTAAAATGAGAGAACACATTGAAGCTGCTTCAGGCAAAGGCTCTGATTTTATTTAGTTTTTATTTCCTCATTAGACTAATGGCAATGGAATTAAACAACTTTCTAAATGTGTGGTTATTGGAAGCAAATAAAGACAGAAGGAGGTCTGGTCTATGCTGCCACAAAGGACCCTCATGTTTCATTTCAATGTCATATTGGAAGTCAGATAACTACGCTTTGTATCTCAACTTTGGCTACAGATGTACTGATGACAATTAATTATCAGCTTATTATTTCAAAATTCTTATATTGTAAAAGGTAATGGCATCATATAAAAATGATCTTCTGAGTTAGTTCACAAAAGACTCAAACTATGCCTGAAGACACAAGAGGGAATAGTAGTGGTCTAATCTTTCCCTAACAAGAATAGGACAATATTTCTTTCCCCTTTATCTTAGAGAAGCACTGGTACAAATCACAGCCAAAGAAACAATTTGTGTCTTCATCTTTTCACTTCTGATGTAGAAACATTTGTTAGAGCACGTCTTAGAGCAAAGGAAGGTAGAAAGAGTCATGAAACATTAAACCTGAGTAGATATGCTAATGTATATATATATTTTTTTCTTTGTTAAAAGATGAACAGTAATCCTCATTTTAACTATAGACACTAAAATTCAGAAAGCCAGCAGTGTCAGTACAAGATGCCAAAAAAAGCTTTGGACACAAATAATGCAGATTCATTGGTGACTCACTGTTGTCTGTCTATGGTGTTGTGACAGACGATGTGTTAAGAGGGCAGGAAAAATTGCGGGAGGAGTCACACTCTTTTAAAAGATATTTCTTTGGCAACATTTTATTCTGATAATATTACTTGTTTTCTTGATTGCTTATTGTCCACTTTTGTTCATCAATTTAAATAGAAGGCATTTTATATTAAAAGATAAGAAAATGGCTATAGGTCTCTTCATCATAATTTTCCATCCTATCAGTAGATGATGTGTGCAAATTCAGTACAGTTTATTAATGCCATGGAAAAAGTATCAAACATAAATTCACACTAAACAATTATCAGTCTTGTATAAGAAGTTACTACCCAGAATCACAGAGAAGACAAAAGAATTTGAGTCTCAAGTCATGGCTACATGTCAGAGCATGACCAACTTTCAGGGATATTTTTCTGATAAGTCAACAAACTTCATAAGGGTAATTGTCCTAAAATGTCACAAAGTGAGGACCACAAAATTATCATCCCATATTTTCTCCTGTTTCTTAAGCCTTGAGTTATAGGATTATAAAATAATCCTGGACTCCCACCAATCCCAAAATCTACAACTACTCAACACTAGCAAAATACTTACCCTTGTCTTCTTTCTTTTGACTATCACAACAGTCCTTCAAACTGGTTGTCTTAGGGTTCTCCAGGAAACAGAACAAATAAGATGTGTGTGTCTACACATATCTATATCTATATCTATCTATCTGTGTATCTATCTACCTGTCTATCAGTTGATCTGTCTATAGAAAAAGAGAGATTTTAAAGAATTGTTTCATGCAATCGTGGGACTAGCAAGTCCAAAACTCACAGGGCTGGCCTGTGGGCTGGAGACCCAGGAAAGATATGATACTGCAGCTCAAGCCTGAAGTCAATCTGAAGAAAGAATTCCCTCTACCTCAGAGGACTTCAGCTATTTTCTTTTTCTTTCTTTTTTTTTTTTTTTTTTTTAATTTTACTTTAGGTTCTGGGGTACATGTGCAGGTCATGCAGGGTTATTGCATAGGTGCATACTGTATCCGGCATTTCTCCCCATGTTATCCCTCCCCACCCTTCCCAACTCCCACTGTCCCTCCCCTAGCCCCCCCCCCCAACTGCCCCCAGTGTGTTATGCTCCTCTCCCTGAGTCCACGTGTTCTCATTGTTCAACATCCACCTATGAGTGAGAACATGCGGTGTGTGGTTTTCTGTTCTTGTGTCAGTTTGCTGAGAATGATGATTTCCAGATTCATCCATGTCCCTACAAAGGACACAAACTCATCGTTTTTTATGGCTGTGTAGTATTCCATGGTTTATATGTGCCACATTTTCTTTGTCCAGTCTATCATTGATGGGCATTTGGGTTGTTTCCAGGTCTTTGCTATTTTATTTTTCTTAAGGCCTTTAAACTGATTGGATGAGGCCCACCTATGTTAGGTAAACTAATCTGCTTTACTCAATGTCTACTGATTTAAATGTTAATCTAATCTAAAAAAAAACCTCTCATAGAAACATCTAGAATATAATTGACCCTTGAAAAATAGGTTTGAACTTCGAGGGCCCACTTCTACATGGATTTTCTTCTGCCTCTGTCACCTCGAGACACAAAGGTCATATCCTCTTTTTTCTCCCCCTTCTCAGCCTGCTCAATATGAAGACAAGGATGAAGATTTTATAATGATCTATTTCTACTTAATGAATATTAAATATATTTTCTCTTCCTTATATTCTTAGTAACATTTTCTTTAACTTTATTGTAAGAATGCCATATATAATACATATAACATACAAAATACATGTTAATTGACTATTTTTATTGTAGGTAAGGCTTCCAGTCAACCATAGGCTATTAGTTACATTTTGGGGGGAGTAAAAAGTAATACACAGATTTTTGACTGGGCAGAGGCATGGTACCTGCATTATTCATGGATCAATTATAAGGTTTGACAAAGTATCTGGTGTCTTAGTCTGTTCTCATGCTGCTAATAAAGACATATTCAAGATTGGGTAATTTACAAAGGAAAGATTTAATTGACTCATAGTTCAGTATGGCTGGGGAGGACTCAGGAAATCATGGTAAAAGGGGGAAGAAAACACATTTTTCTTCACATGGCAGCAGCAAAGAGAAGTGCTGAGCAAAACCGGGGAAAGTCCTTTACAAAACCATCAGGTCACATGAGAACTCACTATCATGAGAAAAGCAGCATAGTGGTAACTGCCCCTATGATTCAATCACTATCTGCCACTAGGTCCCTGCCAGGACACCTAGAGATTATGGGAGCTACAATTCAAGATGAAATTTGGGTGGGACACAGCCAACTCATATCATTTGGGTACTGCAGGCCAGTCACGTTTTCACACAAAACTAATCACTACAGTGACCTTTTTAAAAAAGAAGCTTGGGGGTCTTTATTGTGCTTTGCTAAAGCAGAGTATGAAAGGTTTTACATCCATTTGATTTTTGTTCCTCTTTTTTTCTTCCATTGCAAACTTTTGAAGATACCGGAACTTCTATAAATATCAAAAACCAGAAAATAAACAGTGTAATTATTGGTTCAATTGATGATATTGATTTATGTGACTTGGCTGTCAAATGCACACTCTTGTTGATGACATAATTATCTAAAATATAATTGAACAATGAAATATTAGTTTAAGTATAATCATGTTTTGTCCCATAGTAGGTTTTATAGATACACTTATAACAGTTATTTCTTCAAATTCACCATATTTCACTAATATAATCTGCAATATAGATTAGTGTTTGACATACAAGATATCATTAAGAAAATAAGCCCTTAAACTTATAATTGTACTTTTATTAATTTGCCGCCTTGAAACATCAAAGACATTAATAATCAAAATCTCCAGCATTTGGACAGGTTAATCACTTGGTTACTTTTCTCAGTTGTTTGCTTCACTGTAGGTACAAAATGGAAAATGTAATGAACAAATAATCATTAAGTACTCTTTGACGATGGTAGTGTGATGACATGTTGTTTGTTGAGAAAATCTTCCTCCTCCTCATCTGTACTGCTCTCAGAAAGTGACAGCAAAGACTGAATTTTGGTATCTGTTCCAGAAGAGCTGAAAATATATAACAAGATCAATACACAATATACAGAACCAGGTTTCAACTCTTCATTTATCTTCTGATCAATACTACATACGTTGAAGTTGCTGGAGGCAGGCAGATGTGAGGGGGCTGTATCAGACTGGGGCCATAATTTTCAGTGTGCCCAATATACCAAGCCTCCTTTTAATGAGAAATTCTCATCATTCTCCCTCTCCCAAGAAATAAAGCCACAGTGGAACCAAGGAGAGACTTTATGGTCTCTGATTGTGTCTTTCATTGATGATTCAGAGGCACTTTAGAAACCTGCAGAGCCTCAGGGTCATCATTAAGAACATTCATCATCACACTGGCTGTTTAATAGAATCCCAGTGAATAGACTGCCAGATAAATCACCTCTTCTGTGTACTGTAAAGTAGGACTATGTAGATAGCCAGTCAAGATATGCCAAAGTAAAAATTAACGACAGCATTTATTTGTTATTTTATTTTGTTGCATTTTATTGGTGGCAGTAAGGGGGCACTGATGGAAGCTCTAACACCTGAGTGTCTAAGGTTTGGGAACAAAGGTAGGATGGGAGCAGATAAAAGCCTACATAATTCAGATTTTTTTTGTCTTAAATAATCTAGAGTCTCAGTCTATGTATTCTGCTAAATAATATAAAATACTTTGCTCTGTGATGGATATAACTGTTCGTTGGATTATTATTATTGTTATTATTTTGAGACAGAGTCTTGCTCTGTCGTCCAGGCTGGAGTGCAGTGGCGCGATCTCGGCTCACTGCGACCTCTGCCTCCCGCGTTCAAGTGATTTCTGGCTTAGCCTCCCGAGTAGCTGGGATTACAGGCAACTTGCCGCCACGCCTGGTTAATTTTTTGTATTTTCAGTAGAGATGGCTTTTTGCCATGTTGCCCGGGCTGGTTTTGAACTACTGAGCTCAGGCAATCGGCCCGCATTGGCCTTCCAAAGTGCTGGCCTTACAGGCGTGAGCCACCTCACCTGGCCTTTTTGGATTATGTTTTATGCTTAACACAGGCTAAATGAGCAGCTCATAAACTATGGTCTGTGGAACAGTGAAAATCTCATTGTGATTATAATTTTCAATGGTCCAAGAAAAGAAGAGCTAATGACTGTGTGGTGAGATTTATAATTTTAAAGAAATGTGTTTTATTCTGTTAGTAAGGTCCCCTTATATTTTTAGTATTGAATGTCATTTGTCTTATGAATGATGAGAATATTTGTAGGTTTGTTTTAATGATTTTTCTAAGGGAAAAAATGTCAATCTTATATAGATCCTTTAAAAAAAAAAACTTAAGTGAAAATAGAAATTCAAAAATCTAGGCTGAGTGCAGTGGCCTGAGTAGTCCCAGCTACTCGAGTGGCTGAAGCAGGAGGATGATTTAAGCCCAGGAGTCTGAGATCTGCCTAAGCAACATGTGGAGACCCTGTCTTAAAATATTTTTAAAGAAGAGGAAGAAATGCAAAAACCAAGAACAACAGCTCAATGCTTTACTCCTCCAGAAAGAATAAGAAACTCTTGATTCCCTTTTTACTGCAATATTGATTTCAATTAAATTTCAAAGAAATTTATAATACTAGTAACTTATTTTATGCTTATTTTATTGTTTCTAGAAGGAATCCTGCTCCTTCAAGGAACTGCAGTGTGTCAATAATAAACTGACACAATAGACTACCTTTTTTGAAACTTTTACTAGTATAACCTGCATTCTTTATAAACTGATTTAAACATCCCCAAATATATCTTATGTGAGAAAAGAATGATGTGATACAAATTAAAATATGTTATTAATTATATAGACTTGATTTCAAGAAAGAAACTATTTCAGCCTAAAAGCCTTATTCACATTGGGTAGGATTCTATTAATACAAAGTATTGAAATTTATTAGGTTAATTAATTTAAGTAAGACAATTATTTTTCAATATAATAAAAAATGCTGAAGGATTATTACATTCCAAATATCTTTTCATTTTTATAATACATATTGTGCAGTAGAGAATGATCTTACATTAAAATAACAACTTTATAAGCCTTTTACTAAATCTTGATAATAGATCAGCAAAGGACCCAAACATTTTATAAAGAATGGTCATATAAAGTACACACATGAGGACAATCTTTCTATATATAATAAAGATAAGTAGTTGGAGCTTGTCAAAATTTTACTGCATACTATATTAATATATAAACCACAGGCTTAACTTACCTCAATTCCTCAACTCCACAGGGACCCCTCACATACGAGGTCTTAAGGAAATCTGTGGAAGTCTGACTTATATTCAGTGATTGCCTGCTGAAGGCTGGTAACTCTTCTGAGGGTAAGCTGTAAAGCTTTTCTGAAGTATCTGAAATATTTTATTTCATGCATTGTGAAAATGTAAATTCAAGAAACAAATATACAGCATATGGTGCTGAATGTCTACCCAGAGTAAACTACAGGCAGTATAAAAAGGGTCAGCACAGATTTTCAATTATTTCTCAGTTTTCTAATGTTTGTGGGGTAAGTTTGATTTGAGATTCCAAATTGGTGCATGAATACCAAGTCATTTTTATCATATTGATTGTTAAATATACATTATAATATACTTTATATTAAATATACATTATATTTACATGTCAAATGTCCTGAGACCTCATAAAATTACCAAAAAAAAAAAAAATCAAGTGACCCCCTTTAAAGCTAGAATAATTTCCAGCCCCTGAACCTGTTGGATACTTTATTATCTTTTTTCTTATAAGAAATAAAAGCTTTACTCCCACACAGTCTAAGGGAAAGGTTAGCTTTGGCAAAGGTGCTCTTTCTTTTTTGACTTTCTTCCTTTGTTTGAGTAGATAATAACTGTTCATATTTGAAAGCAGAGAAGCCTTAAATTTTTCTTTTCATGAAGCTGACTTATGATTTAGCCTAGCTAAGGATAAATAGTGCAAGTTAAATAAAATCTTTAGGCAAATATATCTTCATATAAACTACCAAAAATTCAAGTATGTAACTAAATATCATCATATGTTAGAAAGGCTATAATGCCTTCTTTTTTCATTTACGAAGTTGTAATGAGCCATCTAACTTATACATAAAGTTATACTATGATGACTTTTAAAACTCAAAATTACCGGTTGCTATTCTTCCCTTTACTTTTATGAAAGGACCAAATAAACATCCTCTTGGTCAGAAGAACCAAACATCAACATACACATGTTCTACAGTGGACTTTTTTTTTCCCCTTTGCTGGTTAGCATCAACTTGATATATTTCAGCAAATAGAGATTTCCCCTACTGAGAGTAAATCAGATTATTTTCACTGAAAGATGTAACTCAACAAATTTACACATGGAAGTGTCCCTAAAATTGTTTAGCCCAGTGACTTTGAAATCGTGATGCATGGGTACATTCAGTTAGCTTAGGATTTGATTTCTGCTCCCACCATATCCTCAGCAATCAAGACATTACGTAATCTAGTTTAAATTTAGGGGCTTTATACAAGATTAATTTTGAAAAAGACAAAAGATTTTTGAGTTAAAATTTTTTTAAACCTTCTAATTACTTCCATCTTCACTTAGAGATCAGGGAATTGGGGGGCCCATGGATAATAATAATTTGTTGTATATGGCCATATAGTGGAAGAGCTGGAACTAAAACTGATATCTGTTAGCTTACCAATATTGTAAATCACTCTGTTCCAGAATCTAATTCTTTAGCTTTAAGCTATTATCTCCTCTCCTATTTCTCCATAAGGTAAAAGAAGATCCAAGGTGCCTTTACATTCCCTAATGAAATGGAATACTCCCACAAGAAAGCAGTAAATTCAGGATTTTGTATTGGTAGAATTATAGTATTAAAACCCAACAGTAATGCTTTGATCTAAAGAATACCACCAGGCGAGGTATCCAAACTCTATTACTCATTTGAGCTAATTGAATGAGCATAAAGCTAATTCAAATTGTGCAAATAGAATGAGTCTATTTTTATAAAACTATTTATTCTCAAAATTATATTTCAGAATACCTGTAAAGTTAGCAGGAACAAAGGTAATATCACTTGATTTGAGGTAACAGAAAAATCAAGGCAGAGAAAAATAAAACTGCTTATACCAGTCTTATTGCAGGTTAGTGTTAAACTCAAAAGGTGAATTGTACAAAAATCTGTCTCCTGATTTTCCTAATACAGGACCAGGTAAGACAGGATTAACATTTATATTAGAAAATTTACAACTGGCAAGTCAGTTGTGTGTTGAGAAATGAATTATAGTTAAACCTTTTCTTTCCCTGGAGTAAGTATCTCCTCTGATCATTGAGGAATCTCTTAAAAACAAAAATAAATAATTAGACTAAAAAGAAAAATAATAATATAATATAGAGTTCTAAGGTGCATTTCTAAAACTGAAGTCATTTAAAACACATAAATAAAACTATATTAAATTGAGAAATAAGCACTTGTTTAAATAAATGAAAGGAAACACGAACGAAAGAAATATGAAAACTTCAAGGAATGAAAACCAATCAAAGAGATTATTTCCCAATAAGGAAGAACAACAACAACTCCTAAATAACTAGTTAGAATAGCTACATATCTACATCCTAATATGAAAGACGACAGTGTGATATCCAAGGTACTCACTATGTAACCTGTAAGCCCCATTGCTGGCACTTCAGCTTCCTTATTTTATATTCTTTCCATCTGCTCTCCCTTCTGCACTATGTCTTGTTTATTTCTCCTTTTCCTATTCTCTCCATGCTTGTATCCTTTTACCTTCACTCTGCCCACACCCTCCACTTAAGTGGTGATATGGTTTGGATTTGTGTCCCCACCCAAATCTCATGTCGAATTGTAATCCCCAGTGTTGGAGGAGGAGTCTGATGAAAAGTGACATGATCATGGGAGCAGATTTCCCCCTTGCTGTTCTTGTGATAGAGAGTTCTCATGATATCTGGTTGCTTAAAAATGTGTAGCACCTCCCACCCACCACTTCCTCCTCCTCTGGCCATGTGTAGTGTGCCTGCTTCCCCTTCTGCCATGATTATAAGTTTCCTGACGCCTCCCCAGTCGTGGTTCCTGTACAGCCTGCAGAACTGAGCCAAGTAAACCTCTTTTCTTTATAAATTACCCAATCTCAGGCATTTCTTATAATAGTATGAGAACTGCCTAATATAAGTGGTCACAAAATTGATTTGAAGTAAAGGTTTCAAATTATGTATGCAGTATTGTTATACAGTGGCAAGACAAAGAGGTAGCTTTGCCTGGGGTTGTGCCTTGCCTCTGCTATATACCCAGGGAATACCATGGGCAGTTACTATACTGCCCAGAGACTCAGTTACTGAATATGAAAAAAAGGAAATTAAGAGTACCACCTGCCCCATCTACTTCACCAAATAGCTGTGAAGATCAAATGGAGCAACATCACATATAAAAGCAACTAGTAATTATTATTACTCATTAAATGGTGTCATATTCCTTTTATTAACTTTTAAATATGTTTTCACTTGTATGTGCACCCAATTTGTTTTCTACAATTCAAAGACATGCTAAAGCAAAAGATTGTTATTCTATCTCTTTGCAATTTGGCTGCCTTTTCAAGGGTTATCTAGTTAATTTTTGAAATTTAAATTCTGATTAGATTAGCGTTTTTACAGTTTAATACATTACTTAATGGGCAACCTATGAACAGAGGCTCCAGTTACTCAGAAAGCCACTGCCTCACTGTTTTATTTTACTGACAGTATGGCCTATTGGCTAGTATCTGGTATATTTTCATTATTTCTTAGATTTAAAAAAAATGCTTACGTCTCTCTAATTATTTCGCTCAGTTATACCTGTGAAGTCATACAAACAAAAGATTGTTGTGGGAACTTAAGGACTACAAAGATTCTTAAACCACAAATCAGATTGAGTTTGAAACAAACAAATCATTTTTAACTATTGAAGAAGTAAATGCTTTAAAGTGCATTATTACTAATACTTTTTCATAATGCATATGTCCCAAATTTCTTCAGGCTATAGCAACATCCAAAAACTGACAAAGTGGCTTTATAAGTAAGTTATACCAATAGGTTAAGCATATTAAGGAAGTGGTTATAACGTTATTTAGAAAGCTATTTGTGGAAGGAATAATAAATGGCATGAACTATAGCTAACTGTAATCCTCAAAGCAGTATAGAAGATAACATAGTTTTAGAATGGAAACAGTTTTTAGAGTTTATTAAAAATGGGACTTACCAAGAACATCTTACTTTACTGTATATAGGAAGTGATACAAAAGGGGCCAGGGAAGTGCTGCGTAGAAAAGGCAGGTCCCTGTCTAGGGCTCCACACCACAGACCTAGGTGAGGACAGGCACTCCTGCTTTTACACACAAATGCTGCATTTTCCAAGACCTCCCTGGCCCTCCACACCCCCAACCTGGGCCTATAAAAACCTGAGACACTAGCGGGCAGACACACAGGTGGCCAGATGTCAAGAGGAACACATCAGCAGAAGACACAAGTGGTTGGATGGCAAGAGTATGTCAAGGAATCGTGCTGGCAGAAGAGCACACTGACAGACACAGGCACCCCAGCAGGCCAACAACCAGTGGGACGAGACAGTTTGGCTGGGACAGTTGGAAGAGAGCTGGGGACGCCAAGTGGCCCAACTCTCAAAAATTGATTTGAAGTAAAGGTTTCAAATTATGTATGCAACATTGTTACACCACAATAGGAAAACCATCTCCCTTCTGGCTTCCCCATCAGCAGAGAGGTACTTCCACTCAACACAAGTTTGCACTCATTCTCCAAGACCATGTGTTATCCAATTCTTCTGGTACACCAAAGCAAGCACCTGGGATACAGAAAGTCCCTGTCCTTGTCGCATTTTCCATTTTCATTCTGGCTCAGTGCACCCACATTCTGGGCCCACAACAACCCAAGGCCCTAGTGGGGAGACACACAGGCAGCCAGATGTCGAGAGGAGTTCATCGGCAGAAAAAGACACAAGCGGCTGGATGGCGAGAGGATGTTGAGGGAAGCACACACCAACAGACAGACAACAGCACACCAGCAGGCCACTGACCAGCAGGATGGGGTAGAGTTTGGCCAGAGCAGTTGGAGGAGAGCTGGGGCTGCTGGGCAGCCCAACTCCAGGGGGAATACCATCCCTTCTGGCTCCCCCAAGGGCGGAGAGCTAGCTCCAGTCAATAAAACTTTGCACTCATTCTCCAAGACCTCGTGTGCTCCATTTCTTCAGGTACACCAAGGCAAGAACCTGGGATACAGAAAGCCCTCTGTTTTGGGGACAAGGTAGAAGGTCTAATTGAACTGATTAACATAAACCACCTAGAGACAGCAAACTAAAAGAGCACCCTGTGACACACACCCACTGGGGCCTTAGCAACTGTAAACATTCACCCCTAGACACTGCAATGGAGTCAGAGCCCCACAGCCTGCCCATCTGTATGCTCCCTAGAGGTTTGAGCAGTGGGACACTGAAGAAGGAGCCACACCCCAATCGCATGCCCTGTGAGGGGGGACAAGGGAACCTTTCCAGTTTTGGAAGCACTACCTATTGATTTCTTATATAACTTAACAGTTTTTTTAGGACTTGCTATGTGCTAGGCACTGTTGTATGTGTGGAGATAGGGATAAATTTTCATAAATATAATATCTCATCTATATAATTTTAATTAATGATCAAATAATATTATTAGATAGGTTCTATTATTATACCCATCATTCATATATAGAATCTGATGCAATGAGAGATTATGGAAGTAATTTGCCCAATATTATGAAGCTAGTAAGTGGTGGTATTCTTTCAAACCACACGCCCTGGCAAGGGAACCTGGTTATCAACCACCCTGCTTTGTGTCTGTTGTCTCTTGGTTCATCATGATCTTCTGCCTGCAACCAAAACATACACGCACACACACACATCTGTCCATCCTAGGTTCTTCTAGAATGGCACTCTGATATCAGCCACAGCAATCAGAATCCAAGGAGAACCTGTTTACTTAAACACCTCTGCCCTCCTCAGGTGCTTCTTGCATGGCAGTATGATATCAGCCACAGCAATTTGAATCAAAGGAGAAACTGTTTACTTAATGTAATTATTTTCTGTCTTATTCTCCCAGCTTCTTCACATGGTTGTTTTTCACAGAACTTAGAAAGAATAAGTGGATGCTTCCTAGAAACAGCAGAAAACAAGTCAGAGAGCTTGCTCTTCACAATAATGCAGCTTTCACAGAGATTTAAACATATTTACATTTGTATAAGCATCCAACAGCATGGAGGTGTATGTCTGAGAGCAAACCTCATGAAGTTTTTTCAGATTGCACCATGAGTAGTGAAATGTGAATGGAATTTTTCTGCCCACTGATACAAAAAACAGGGTACAAAGGCCTTGTGCAGAATCAGTGAATTTTCTACGATGAGGCCTTATGTCACTGTAGCATTTGTCCTCTTAGTAACTGTTGGGTTGATTTGGCTGATGTGTCATCCTTTTCCTTTCTCAGAGTGAGCCTCTTCATAAGCTGTGCACTCATTCAAAGCCAATCTTCCCAACAGAAAAAAAAAGCCGTGTCTGGGTTAAGTGTGAAAGTGGTTCTGCTGCTGGACCATCAGCAAAGCCCTGGCAGTTCACAGGCTACACAGTGTGTGCTTGCTTTTGTGTACGAAAAGTTATGTGCTTCAGTAAAAATACTGGTGTTAGCGTATGAGGAAATAAGTGACCCAGGAAAAAACTGAAGTACATAGGAACAAAAGCAATTTTTAAAAATGGAAAAGCTGGAATGGTTGAAAAAAGACTAGTGTTTGTACAAAATTGTATTCCATTTGTAAATAATAAAATGTATGCATTTTAAAAATTACAAAGCTATTTTTAAATTAAAACTGTATGGTTACCCTTTTAGATCCAGTTCAGACCTCACATATTTTATTTCCAAATTGGCCTATAATGTAAGAATTAGCTCTAGGAAGGTTTATGTTTGATTTTTAGTAATTCAAGTAAGGTAAATGAATGATGGGTAAATATGGATTATTGACTTTTCTTCTCTAACCCCTATTAAATAAAGAGAAAAAGGAGAATAAAAATAAAACCATAAAAGGAACTAAACAAAGGGATGCAATTGACATAATAACTTTGAGAAGAGTCAACCAAAGAAATAAAACTCAGTGAGGTGTGGCTGGGTGCTATTCCAATACACAGTGTGTGCCCAACACACAGAAACCAAATGAAGAATAGGAAAGTAAGAGTCATAAAAAGAACAGACAAGTCTCACCAATGTTATGCTAATAGGGAGGAAAGTAGGTGAAAAGAAGTAAGGAGAAGACATTTTAAATCCTTTTTAAAGCCCCTAATCACCTACATCAAAATCTTAGCAGAGACAAGAAAATTGCAAATCTGAAGGATTCCCCCACAGAGACAGAACACAGGAAACCGTGTAGATAGAAGTTTGGCATTTAGTAAAATCCAAAAAAAAACAAGCCCAGATCTTTCAACATAGAAAGCTGAGCTCCCCTAGTCCTACCCTCCTCCCCAAGCCTTTGAGCTAGCAGGATACAGAAAAGAGTACAATACAGAACCCACAAACAGTAGCTCCACAGAAAAGACTGATAGAGCTCAGTATGAGTGCAGAGAATTTCAGGGAGAATTTAGTTTCACTATATTAAAAAGATGGAAGATAGGAACAAAGCCACTCACAATAAGCATAGGCAGGTGAGATTCAAAGAAATGACACAACTAGATATGCAAACAAATGAGAATATTTAGCATGTAAAGGGTGAAAAAAATTTTTTTTAAATTGGTAGAAAACATAGATCAGGACCATAAGATTTTCTACAAGTCCATTGGCTACAAAAGAAGTAATGAAAGAAAACTTTTTGAAAAGAGCAAAATTATTCTCAAGATCAAGCAACCACATGTGAGGCATCAAAGTAGAACTAATTAAATGGTCACCTGCTCCAGGATTGGATCTGTTGTAGTGGAGTGAGCATAGACAGTCAACACCAAGACAAAAGTATGCCAAATTGCAGGGTCTTTATTGCTGGCGGCCACGGAGGACTCCCTGCCTCTCCAACCCGTGGTCCCGAAAGGAGGGTGTCAAGACTTTTTAGACCCGTAAAACCACCTCGGGGGTGAGGGTGAGGGGCAGGGGTGGGGGTGAGGGGCTTCAGACATTCTGAGGGCTAGTGGATTCTGTAAATCACCTCCTGGGTGGAGATGAGGGTGAGGGGCTCCGGACATTCCGAAGGCCATGGGACTTTTGACATTCTGATTGTTACTTAAGTGGTTTACAAAAGTCAAGACAAGCATTTGTTTACACATTGTCTGGGTAGGGTGGAAATTATAGACCTTAGTTACTTATTACAAGTCGCAGGGGCCAAGATGGCCTGGGTTTGGACTGCTTGCCTGTCACATTAGGGCTTACAGAGAGCAGTTTCAACAGAAAGCCGAGTTATGGTTAAGGTATGCAGTTTTATGGGGCTTTTACCATGTCACATATCCTATACCAGAAAAAAAAAAAGCTGTAATGAACATCATTGAAGTAATTTTAAAAAATTAAATATGCCCTGTGGATTAGAAAATCACATTGTATTTTGTGAGCTTCCTGATTTTGATCATTGTATATGGTTGTGTAAGAGAAATCAGTTTTTTTCTGGAAAATGCACACTGACATATTTTTTGGTAAAGTGTTACAATGTTTATAACTTCCTCTCACACTGTTAAGAACAAAAGGAGGTGTGTCTGTGCATGTGTGTGCACATGTGTGTGTATGCAAATGGGACAAAAGACAGTGAACCAGGTAGAGTGTATACAGGTGCCGGCGTTCTTTGCACTATACTTGTCGTTTGCAAATTTTCTGTTTTAAATTATATCAAATAGAAAACTACCAAAAAATGTCAAAGAAAAAGTTACAATAACACCTTTAGAGAACTACTGTTTTAAAAGTCAAGTGATAAAGTGTGTACTATAACTAGCTGAAAATTGAAATATTGACATAAAGACAAGCTTAAGATAATAGTAAATACAAAGGGAAATTAAAAACTAGCTAAAACAATTGAAGAAATATAAGTAATACTTTTTTAAAGAGGTTCCAACATAAAAAAAATAGATTTCTCACCAAGAGAAAGCCAAGTGGAACAAAAAAACAATTCAAAGATAGAAAAACAGGAAATTTCTTTGAAAATAAGGAGTAACATGTTCTACAGAGAAAGAACCCACATTAAAAAAAAATGCTGAATTATTGACAGTGAAACAAAATCCTGGACCAGTTACTGACTTTCAAAGATAAAGAGAAATTTCTCCAAACATTCAGTCAGGAAAGAAGCCTGCCACATGTGTCAGAAAGAGAGAGAGAGAGAATCTAGGAGGCTTCAGATTACTTTACAGCAGTCGGAGCCAGAAAATGACAAATCATTATATACAAGGTTTAAGACAAAGGTGACCTGACCAAATGATAGTATCCTCAGCCACTTTGCCATTCAAATATAAATGTAGCAGACATTCTCAAATGTATTATTTAAAAAAAACCCTCAGGTAATAAAACTACTATAAATTCTACCTGCAGGAAAAAATTATTTGACAATTAAACTGAACTAAACAAAAGTTTAATGAAAAAAACTGTGATAAAGGGCTAGCTAGAACCATGTTCAGGGTCAGAAGACAATGGAAAAATATCTACTACAAGCAGAAGAAAGGAATTGTGACGCACCTAATAATCTAATGTTCCAATCGGCGTTAAGACAAAAGACAGACATTATCAAGCATGCTATAATAAAACCTTCAAGAAATGAATCAAGATAAAAGGCTAAGGATTTGGAAGTCATAGGAAAAAATGCTGGTACTAAACATTTAATCCATGTTGATTTTCACTAAGAAAAAATATAAAAGGAAAACTTTCAAAGTAAGAAAGTGTAACTATAACAAGGGATGTATTCAATACTATCTAGATTAGCATGTGGTTTTAAAAAATAAACAAATGAGCCCTCATTTTTAATTGTTACTAACTGAAACTAAAGCATATAGATATAAATGGCCTCCATTGCTTACTCTTCTTTTTACCTTTTCTCTCAATTTTTAAATTTACTTTTAATTTTTGTGAATAGAAAGTAGGTATATATAATTATGGGGTACATGAGATATTTGGGGGCAGGCATGCAATGTGTGATAACTACATCATGAAAAATTGGGAATACATCTCCCAGGTACTACTCTTTTGTGTTCAAACAATCCAATTATATTATCTAGTTATTTTTAAATGTACAATTAAATTATAATTGACTATAGTCTCTGGGTTGTTTTATCCAATACTAGGTCTCATTCATTCTTTCTATTTTTATACCGATTAACCATTCCCACCACTTCACCCAAACTCCCCACTACACTTCCCAGCCTCTGGTAACAATCCTTCTATTTTCTATCTCTGTGAGTTCAATTATTTTGAGTTTTAGATCCCACAAATAAGTGAGAACATGCAAAGTTTATCTTGCTGTGCCTGGCTTATTTCACTTAACAAAACAATCTCCAGTTCCATCCATGTCGTTGTAAATGACAGAATCTCATTCTTTTTATGGCTAAATAGTACTTCATTGTGTATATGTACCACATGGTCTTCATTAATCTGTTAATGAATACTTAGGTTACATCCAAATCTTGGCTATTGTGAACAGTGCCGTAACAAACATAAGAGGGCAGGTATCTCTTGTATATACTGATTTCCTTTTTTATTTTTTAAATTTTTGTGATTATATAGTAGGTGTATATGTTTATGGGGTACAAAAGATGTTTTGATATAGACACGCAATGTGAAATAAGCATATCATGGAAAATGGAGTAGCCATCTCTTCAAGCATTTATCCTTTGAGTTATAAATAATCCAATAACACACTTTATTTCAAAATGTACAATTAAAGTTATTATTGACTGTAGTATCACTGTTGTGCTAGCAAATAGTAGGTCTAATTTATTATTTCTAACTATTTTTTGGACTCATTAACCATCCCACCTTCACCCCACCCCACCCCACTACCCTTTCCAGCCTCCAGTAATTATCCTTCTATTCTCTATCTCAATGAGTTCAATTGTTTTGATTTTTAGATACCACAAATAAGCAAGAAAATGCTATAATTGTCTTTCTGTCCCTGGCTTATTTAACATAATGTAATGATCTCCAGCTCCATCCAAGTTACTACAAATGACTGGATCTCATTCTCTTTTATGGCTGAATGATACTCCATTGTGTATATGTACCACATTTCCTTTTTCATTCTGTTGACGGACCCTTAGGTTGCTTCTGAATCTTAGCTATTGTAAACAGTACTGCAACAAACATACAAGTGCAGATATCTCTTCAATATACTGATTTCCTTTCTTTCAGGTGTATACCCAGAAGTGGGATAGCTGGGTTGTATTGTAGCTGTATTTTTAATTTTTTGAGGAACCTCCAAACTGTTCTCCATAGTGGTTGAACTAACTTACATTCCCACCAACAGTGTACAAGGGTTCCCTTTTCTCCATATCCTTGCCAGCATGCTTTACTGCCTGTCTTTTGCATAAAAGTTTCATTTGTGGCTATAACAAATGAAATTAGTTTTTCATTTCTTTTTCAGATGGTTCACTGTTGGCATACAGTAATGTTAGTGATTTTCATATGTTGATTTTGTATCCTGCAACTTTACTGAATTTGTTTATCAGTTCTAATAGTATTTTGGTGGTCTTCAGATTTTCTAAATTTAACATCATATTATCCACAAACAAGGATAATTTATTTCTTTCCAATTTGGATGCCCTTTACTTCTTTATCTTTTCTAATTGCTCTAAGACATACAGTCCTATGTGGATTAACAGTGGTGAAAGCGGGCATCCTTGTCATGTTCCAGATCTAAGAGGACCAACTTTTAGGTTTTCCCCATTCAGTTCAGTACTAGCTGTGGGTCTATCATAGACAGCTTTTATTATGTTAAGGCCTTCTACTCCTGGTTTTTTGAAGGTTTTTATCATGAAAGGAATGTTAACTTTATCAAATGCTTTTTCAGCATCAATTGAAATGATCATATGGTTATTGTCCTTCATTCTGTTGATATGATGTATCACATTGATTGATTTATGTATTTTGAATCATCCTTGCATCCATGGGATAAATCCCACTTGATCATGATAAATAATCTTTTTTTTTTTTTTTTCTGAGACAGATTCTGGCCCTGTCGCCCAGGCTGGAGTGCAGTGGTGTGATCTCAGCTCACTGCAACCTCTGCCTCCCAGGTTCAAGCAATTCTTGTGCCTCAGTCTCTTGAGTAGCTGGGATTACAGGCATGTGCCACCACACCTGGCTAATTTTTGTATTTTTAGCAGAGACAGGATTTTACCACATTGGCCAGGCTGGTCTCAAACTCCTGATTGGAGGTGATCCACCCACCGCGGCCTCCCAAAGTGCTGAGATTACAGAGTATTTATTTCTGTTCTGATCATTATTATTTCTTTTCTTCTACTACTTTGGGGTTTGGTTTGTGCTTTTCTAGTTCTTTTTTTTTTTTTTTTTTTTTTTTTTTTGAGATGGAGTCTCACTCTGCATTCCCAGGCTCGAATGCAATGGTACAATCTTGGCTCACTGAAACCTCCACCTCCCGGGATCAAGTGATTCTCCTGCCTCAGCATCCCAAGTAGCTGGGATTACAAGCATGCATCACCATGCCCAGCTAATTTTTGTATTTATACTAGAGACAGGATCTCACCATGTTGCCCAGGCTGGTCCTGAAATTCTGACCTCAGGTGTTCCACCTGCCTTGGCCTCCAAAAGTGCTGAAATTACAGGCATGAGCTGCCATGCATGGCCTCTAGTTCTTTAAGATACAGGTTTTATTTATTTGAAGTTTTCTGTTTTTCTTTTGTTTTTTCGGTTTTTGTTTTTGTTTTTGATGTAGGTGCTTATTCCCACAACTTTTTTCATTGCTTTCACTGTATCCTATAGGTTTTGGTATATGGTGTCTCCATTATCATTTGTTTCAAGAAATTTTCAATTTCCTTCTTAATTTCTGCATTGATACACTGGTCACTCAGGAGCATATAGTTTAATTTACATGTGTTTTCCAAAATTTCTCTTGTTACTGATTTATAGTTTTATTTCTCTGTGGTCAGAGAAGAGTCTTGATATTATTTCCAATTTTTTGATGTTTAATGACTTGTTTTGAACCCAACTTCATATGGTCTCTCTTTGAAAATGATCCATGTGCTCAGGAAAAGAATGTGTATTCTGTAGCTATTGGATGAAATGTTCTGTAAACATCTATTAGGTCCAGTTGTTCTATAGTACAGATTAAGTCTGATGTTTCTTTGTTGATTTTCAGTCTTGGAGGTCTGTCCAATGCTGAAAGTGGTGTGTTGAAGTCTTCAGCTATTATTGCATCAAGGTCTATCTCTCTCTCTTAGTCCTAATAATATTTGCTTTATATATCTGGTTACTCCAGTGTTGGTACATATATATTTATCACCATGATATCCTCTTGCTGAATTGACCCGTTTATCATTATAGAATGACCTTCTTCTTACAGTTTTTGTCTTGAAAAGTTGTTAGATTTTGTGGTGGGTTTTTACTTCTTTTTTTTTGTATTATTTTGATTTCTTTAATTTTTCAAAACAAAGATGTATCATTTATAGAAACATAGCAATATCAATATTCTAAGGTCAATAAAGGAGGATACCACTAATAGGAAAACAAGGGAAGAGCAAGTGTGGAATATATAGGACCAAAGAATTTTCTAGCCTGTCTCCTGGATCTGCAGCTGGCTTCTTTCAATCTGTGTGAATGACTTTATGGTGCAAATAAAAGAATTAATTCCCCTGATGTTTTGCTACTGAGCCAGACCTTTGCATGTTCAAGAATACGGTCACTATATTGCTAGACTATGTCCACTGAAATTGAAAATAAAATGCACAAGTATAATTTCTCAAGATATGGTCTGCCAACTAGCAGCACTGACATCACCTGGGTACTTGTTAGATATGCAGAATCTCACCTTACCTGACTTAATTTAAAAATTTGCATTGTAACAAGATTCCCTGAAAGATCTGTATATACATTTAAGTTTGAAAAGCACTCCTTTAAAGATCTAATGGCTCCACTTTCCAATAAGGATATTGAACAGTGGCTTTCATAAAGCTATAGAGATTAATCCTACAGTGGATTTGCAGAAAGGAGAAAAAAGATTTTTTTCTGTGCACATGAAATCCTTCATTTTAGAATCTAGCTGTGTATTATAGCCTAAGGGGACCATCCTTGGTGTTGCTGGGCATCCACACATTTTTAAACATATTCAGAGTGACATGAGGGGATTTCCAGGAAAACAGACACATGGTTGATGGTTAAAGAAGGAAAGGGAAAGCTTTATCATTTGCTTGCTTGTTTTGTTAGAGGAAGATATGAAGAATCAGGCTGAGGGCAGAGTTAATTAGCATTACCTAAAGTGAAAAATACAGCATTACCTGCAAGAGATCTCAGCACTTGTAATTCTTTTTCCAAACTGTCTAAGGTATGTTGATTAGCAGTGTCATCTAAGGAAAGCTCAATCTGGTCAGTAATATCAATACGTTCAATTTCTGAAATTTCAGAAGCAGCTCTAGATAAAGATTGAGCAGCTGCACTTCTGGATCGAGGATGAGAGGATGAAAGGCAGCTGGAGCTTTCTTTAACAGAGTTGGAAAGTGGAAACTTTGCTGTTGAAGGTCTCTGTGATTTCTTACCTAAAATTAAAAGTAAAAACTTTTAAAATCAAATTTTAAAAATTTGAATGAGTACTTAAAGATACAAAACGCCAGGCCCCCTGCTCACACAGAAGTTAAGTTCATGTAACAGTTTATGAAAAATTAACTTTGACTATCACCTTTTCCAGCTAACCACATTTTATTAATCTCAAATTACTTTTCCAATGTCATAAAGAACACTTCTGCAGTTTTTTCCAAATTTTCCTACATTCACAGAAAAATAAATTAATTTTAATATTCACAAATGAAAATATCTGTAAACTAAGTCAACTTCAAACAGAAAACAACACACAATTTTATAATGTATTTCCAAATCTAAGCACCAAGACATGTATCTTAAATTCCAGGACAATACCACACTATACAATGTAAGAAAAAAAAAAACTTAGAATAAACATGGTACCACTTCCTAGTGAACCAGTTTTACTTAATGATGTGTAATATATTCTTACATTTAAAAATATGGCAAAAAAGAAACTAATTTACAAAATCTATATGAATTTTTAGAAAAGCACAAGCTTTAAAGAAATTGAGATCACATCTCTTATTTTCCTAAGGATGAACTCACTATCTTCTGGAAAAGTTCCAGAAGCACCGATCTAAGTCAGGTTATTACATTGTTCCACTAGGACAGTCGCTACTTTGTTTTGATCTATTTTGAAAGTCAATTTAGTTGGTTTCTTCAACATGTTTGCTTCTTTCAAAGTAAGAAAAAAAAATATCTTCAAATTTTACAATAACACAGCATAACTAATTTATAATTTGGTATGTCTCAAAATATTACTTAGTAAGGCCAAGAGAATTTTCAAGGTACATATTTAAAAATTCTTAGGGCAGGTGAATGCTTTAATGTACTAAATCATTGTTCTGATTTAGATAAATATATTTATAGTAAACATAAGATAAATTTGCACCTCCTTACCACAAACTGGCTTTGTATAAAACAATTAGGTGAGTCAATGTGCAATTGTCATTATCATTAAAACCCTGATTTGATGGAACCTATGCCATATAACATTATTCCCACTCCAGTGATTCAATGAAAAATATAAAATTCAAAAAAGTAACTACAGGCGGTCATCATATATTAAACATTTAATGACTACTGAGTTTGTCTTTTTTTAACTTAAAAAAATCTACTTCGAATGTGTCTAATACCCCAAGAAAACTCTAAATATATTATGTAATTATTTAAGCAATTAAAACTGACCAAGGTAAGTCTCAAAGGGTACCAACTTGAATTAAAATTTCAGAAATCAATTTTTAAAATAGTTTTCCTTGAAATAAAATTATTAGTAAGTTAAAATAAGACTGATCTTGTGTGTCTATTTGTGCTTAGAGAAAAATAACAGGCTAAAATATTCCTATGTATTAAAAATATATACATATCCCTGAGAATTATTTTAATGACTAGAAGTTAGACATGATTTCCTCTTTTATCTATAATATGTAAATAATCGTATTTATAGCAATCAAGAACCACACTTGCCATGTCTACATAAGCAAGCAAGAGTAGGGGTAGTAACAGTAGCTGCACGACTCAGTGACTGTAACAATAATTCGCAATATAAACCAAAAGTTCTACTCTATGTGGTAAACCACACTTTAGTATCTATATTATGATATGTCTTGGTCAAGGTAAAATTTAAAGAAATTTAGAACTCTTACTTTCAAAAGCAAACCAAAGGAAAATGCTATGAGTAAGGACTGGGCTTCTGCCAATTCACAGAAATGAAGAAAAAATAATAATATAATGTAGATGCCCTTCAGAAAATCTAGAAGAGTACAAACACTTATAAGAACATTTGATTGCCACAGTATTTAAAGGTAATCGATCCCAATTGAGAAAAAGTACACAAAGGACAGGTCAGTCTTATGCTTAGCACACAGCAAAGTAACAGACCATCTTTCTTGCTCAAAGTGTAATTTAAAGTAACCAAAACACAGAAATAGAACAGGCCCCAGTTTGGTTCTTGATTTTGTTTATTGTTCTTTTTAAGTCAATATATCATTCTTTCTAATGTTTAATGTATGAGGATATTAATGTTACTATTCAGTTTAAGATATAACACAACATTAAGACTGGCCCTAATTAAAAATGCTACAATTGAGGGGATCATTCCACAATTTTTAAAAAATCCAAGTTTGTAGATTAAAAACATAAGTTACTTTTAGAGTAACATGTGCCATCACTGTCAATGTAATCATAAGAAATTATTGATTAGCACTGATCAGTTATGTTTTAAATGTAATAAAATTAATTTTCCTTGGTGGTAACTAAAGAACATATGCCCTATGATTAGTAATAAAACGAAGCCAACTATTGGGAAGGTAAAATTCAATGGTGCCTTTAAATTATGTTAATGGGTACAATAATACTGGTGAGGATATAAAAAATAGGAGTCATTCACTGAATAATATTTAATATGATGAGAATCATTATTGCCAAATATAACATTAGAATTAGATGAAATGCAACTGTAGCAACACGATTTTAGGTAGTGTTTTAATAACAGATAATATTTCTATCAAAGAACTCAGTATTTTGATCTTAAATAAAGTTTGCAAAACACTCTTGTCCATTGACGTTGTTGCACTGTATCAACTGCTGAGAATTTATACATAAAAAGAATTCTTAGAAATGTATTGTAAGTATTATAAGTTCTGTATAAAAGTCAGAAGATTTTATAGAAAGCTGCATAGAACATTCTTCTAATTCTAAGTTATTATAATTCTGTACAAAAAACTTCTACAGAAATTTTATTTAGTAGCATGGTTAAGTGGAAAGAATACTAAACTAGGTAGCTAAGAATGTTATTGTGTTACCTCATAGAATTAGAAATCAACTTATGACCTATGATTCAGGAATTGTAAAGTATAATGTCTTAAATTCCTTCCAACTTTGATAACTTGTGAATTAATAATCAAATTCAATTATAAAATTATGTATTAACTCCTAAATCTGCCAGGCATTGTGTCAGGATCAGAGTAGTCAAAAGTGAGTAAGACATTGCCTCTATCCTCACGTTGTGCTCCAAACTAATACATAGTTCTACTAGCCTATTCTACTCATTGGAAAATGCTTACTGAGCACTTGCAATAGGCCAGGTCCTGTTCTATTACTGAAGATACACCAGTGAACAGGACAAGCTAGTCCTTGATTTCTTTCCAACCAAGGGTGAGAGAGAGCAGGAAAAAAGCTAATAAGATGATGTTAAATAGTGATAGCTTCTACAAGAAAGATAAAAGAAGGTAAATGTGATAGAGGGACTCAAGAGACCAGCACTAGATAGGGTGATGTCAGAAGGCCTCTCTAAGGAGGTAGCATCTGGCATGAGACTGAAAAATGAGAAAGAACCAATTATACGAAGAGTATGAGAATGGGAGAGGGAAATTTCAGAGCACCCTGGATAAGAGGTAAGATCTAATTCTAAGGCTAAGAAGTGAGTAAGAGAGTGGCCTAAGAAGAGAAAGAAAGCAATTGTGGCTAAAGTGTAGGAGAAGATGAAGTTAGGAGAGATGGGTAGCCAACCGAGGTGTTGCTGTGAGATACATGGTAAGGCATACCTTTTTCTATTTTCTATAGGAATTATGGAATGCTTTAGGCAATAGAATGGCATGATACAATATACAGTTTACATTTATGGAAAGTATGATTCTCTCCCTAGAAACTATAAATGTCAATACTGTTAGGAGTATAACAATTCACTCACTTATCATAAATAGTAGAACATAATGGAAATTAATTATAGCAACATGGTTTGGGGATAGGTAAAAGCGAAAATCGGAGACAAATGAGAGCTGACAGACAAATGGCTTGGGCTAATCTTGAAGAGTGAAGGTAAAAGTGGTTAGAGTTGGGCTCTATTTTAGAGCTGAAATCAGCAGAATCTAAAGATAATTAGGATGCACTGAGTGAGAGGCCAGATGACTCCCAAATTTCAGACTTAATCAATGTTTGGATAGAGTTGCCATATACAGAAAGAGGAGGATGGTGTGGGGGAGGATTAAATTGTGGCAGGGATGGAAAGAATGAATGAACTTGCTGCTAAACACATACAGCTACAATGTTTTTACATTCACGACTTTTAAAATTTTATGGAAATGGAAATTCCTCTATATACTGGCATCAGTGCAGAATACAAGTGACAGAGCCAGAAAATTTTTAGTTTATTTTAGGCCACTATCCCAGTTCATAAAGCCATTTCCTAACTTCTGTGGCTGGTAAAGATTATAACTGTTTAAAGACTCAACTGAATGTTACCTAGTTTCTAATATCTTGCCAATCTACACTTTTCAATAGCACAGTCATTATTTTATCATCCCTATTTCTTAAAAAACTCTGCTTATATATCTAACTATTATAGCTAATAGGATATATTATCATTAATTACCTATTGATGTCCAAAAGTAAATTACTCATAGGCTTTTTCATAAAACTTATATATGGTATTATTTACATATTCACACATACATCTTATATATATATATAAATTTATAGCACTTTTCTCAAAACATGGTATTTGGACTATCTATATTAGCATAACAGGAAGTTGTTGTTGAAAAAATAAATGCAATTTCCTAGGCATTACCTCAGCCTTATTAATCAGAATCACTAAGAGTTAGATCCAGAAATCTGCATTCCAAGAGATTTGCCAGGTGATTATGCCAACACTGACTTTTAGGAAACTTTACACTGGACTCTAAGCTCTTGAGCAACAGAGAATAAAAATAAAAATTTAAAAAAATTTATATATCTGACAGATTCTCAACATAAGTGCACATGAAAAGGATCTAAGCTAGCCAGAGAGTTTCAATCACAGATTTTAGGGCAAGAGAGACTTATGTCTTAAATATAGAGACAAAACATATGCAATTAAATTTCTGCCTCGAAGATAGCCTTTAAACCACGGCAAATAGTCCACTTTCTCAAAGATTCTTCCTAAACTGTGAGCTCACTAAGATTAAGGAATATTACTTCTGTATCTCTTTATCCTTAGAGCCAAGCAAAGTGCTAATACCCCCCCCCCAAAATATGTGCTGAATTATCTGAATTCATTAGTTATCTACTGCAACTTCGTGTTTTGGCATAAAGAGAAACCCACTATGGATGGTATAATGGGATAACAGTAATGTCCTAATAATACTAGTGATTTTAATAATGTCATATACTGTGTATACACTCATTAGGAAAATATTACAATAGATATTCAATATGTCAAAAGAATTATTCTATAGAAAAATCTTACAATTACTTTGTTTAGAGAATAGAGCTAATAAACTGAAATCAAGATTCCAGGGTCAATACATAAGAATTATATTTAGTGTGTGATGTTCCCCTCCCTGTATCCATGTGTTCTCATTGTTCAATACCCACTTATAAGTGAGAACATGCAGTGTTTGGTTTTCTGTTCTTGCGCCAGTTTGCTGAGAATGATGGTTTCTAGCCTTATCCATGTCTCTGCTATGTAATAATCCTGTATGATCTGCGCATGTACCCCAGAAATTAAAGTATAATAATAAAAAAAAGATCTGATAAATTGAATAAAGTTGTAGGATACAAAATTTAAAAAAAATCAAAACAAATATAAATTAAATAAAAAATGGAATTATATTTAAAACTAAGCTTTCTCAATCCCAGCAATAAGCAGCAATCTTAACCTGTCAAACATTTCACATATGGCTCTGTCTGATCATAATATATACCAAGTGAAAGAGTATGCAAAATCTGGTATAAACATACTGCTTCCCAAGTGAGTAATAAAACTGAGTATGTATTTTATAAGGATTGTTTAAAATATGCCATATCCTTAACTACATTTTGCAAATATTATTCTCGAATACATTGTTATGGAAAATATAAGACTATAATCCATGCCTTTGGAAAAATGAGCACATTTGTTTTTGTGCTTGGGTTTTAGAAGAAAAGTCAAGGTCATTTAGTTAAAATGAATGAATTTAAATTATAGAACTTCCAAAACTAAATTTCAGGTGCCTACTAAACTGCTAAAAAAGCAAATTGCTAAAGGTAGTAAGCTGCCAACATGGCACTGCTGCCTTTGAGTCAATGTTACCCGTCTTTGGCTGTTTTCTACTTGATGATGGATTCTGAGCACCCTGCAGAACACCCAAGACAATTGCATTATCAGCATGTTCACTTAAACTATGGTCTGGAATCCATTCTCTGTCTTCTGAAATTGAAAAATGATAATATAATATAAAGTTTAAAAAGAAGAAAATTCATGTTATTAGTTTTATATTTATGTCTTAATAGACAATATTTAACAGAATAAAGAATATAACAATGATATATATTATGAAATACAAAATCTTATTATAAAATAAAAATCTATAAATTAATATATTTTAATTTAAAAGTTTTAAAAAGTATATAACCATACAACATAAAGTATAATTGTTTCTATGTGAATAAACACATTTGAATACATAGGATGACTAGGAATATAGATGACACCAAGATCTAGCTTTCAAAATGGAAACCAGAAAATCAGGAAAGAAACAAGAAATTTGGAATATATATATCTCTAGTAAAGAGATTAAACCTGTAATCAAAAATTTTCCAATAAAAAAGAAGTCCTGGGCCTAATTGCATCACTGGTAAGTTCTATCACACATTTGAAGAAATAACACCA
The DNA here is from genome assembly GCA_036589455.1 of Ateles fusciceps. NCBI lineage: Eukaryota > Metazoa > Chordata > Mammalia > Primates > Atelidae > Ateles > Ateles fusciceps. The sequence continues at coordinate 1,581,436 of JAZHEH010002703.1, read as the reverse complement.
ATCCTCAAACTTTCCAAAAAATTAAAGAGGATGTACATCAACTCAATCTGTGAGTCTAGACCTACACTGATACTAAAGCCAAATAAAGACACTACAGTTAAAGAAAACAACAGAACAATATCATCTATAATTAGTGATGTAAGAATCTTCAAAGTACTAGCAAACCACATTCTCCAGCATATTAAAAAGGATTATATATCATAATCAAAATTTATTTCTGAAATGTAAAGATGGTTCAGCATATGAAAATCCATCAGTGTAATACACCACATTTACAGAATGAAAGAAAAAAAATACATGATCATCTCAATTTATGCAGAAAAAGCATTTGACAAAATCCAACACACTATTATGATAAGAATACCCAACAAACTAGGAATAAAAGGAAAACGCCTCTACATAATAAAAGTAATATATTAATAAACCACAGCAAACATCAAGCTCAATGGTAAAAAACAGAACAATTTCTAAGATCTAGAGCAAGGCAAGGATGTCTGCTTTTGTTACTTCTATTCAGTATAAGTAGCCAGAACAGACAAGGAAAAGAAATAAAATACATTTGAATTACAAAGGAAGTAAAATTATCTTTGTTCACAGATGATATAATCTCATATGTAGAAAACACTAAAGATTCCACACACAAAAAATCTGTTAGAATAAATGAAATCAGTGAAGTAGCAGGATACAAAGTCAATAGGCAAATACCAATTTTATTTCTACATGCTAACAATGAACAGTCTGAAGAAGGAAATAAAGGAAACAATTCCATTCACGATAGCATCAAAAGAAACAAATACTTAGAAACCAACATAACCAAGGAGGTGAAAGACTTGTGCAATGAAAACTATAAAATATTGCTGAAAGAAACTAATGAAGACATATATAAACAGAAACATATCTCATGTTCATGAACTGGAAGAGTCAACAGTGCTAAGATGCCAATGTTACCCGAAGTGATCTACAGGTTCAATATAATCTCCATAAAAAGCTCAATTACATTTCTTGTAGAAATTTTTAAAAACCATTCTAAAATTTGCATGCAACACAAGAGACCCTGAATAGCCAAAACAGTATTAAAAACAAGAGCAAAGCTGGAAGACTCATATTTTCTGATTTCCAACTTATAACAAAGATACTGTAATCAAAACAGTGTGATACTGGTACAAAGACAGACCCAGAAATAAATTCTCACATAAATGGTCAAATTATAATTATTTGAAAAAAAAGTACATGTACTTATGGCATAAAACATAATTTGAAATATGCATATATTATAGAATGGCTAAATCAAGTTAATTAACATATGTCTTATCTCACCAATCATTTTTGTGTATGTGTGGTAAGAACACTTAAAATCTACTCTCTTAGCCAAATAATTTTTGACAATGGTGGTAAGCCATTCAATGGGTAATAGAATGGTCTTTTCAACAAATGGTGCTGGAAAACTTGATATCCATATACAAAATAATGAATCTGGACCTTTAATACCATGTACAAAAATAAACTCAAAATTGACCAAAGACCTAAATGTAAAACCTAAAACTACAAATACTTTAGAAGAAAGTATAGGGCCATGACTTTGGCTTTGGAAATGAATTCTAAAAATGACACTGAAGGCACAGGAAACAGCAACCACAAAAATAGACAAATTGGACTTCATAAAACTTTGAAAAAATTGGATCAGAAGACCCCATCAATAGAGTAAAAAGGCAATCCACAGAATGGGAGTAAATAATTGCAAGTAATATATCTTATGAAGAAGTAGTATCCAGAATATAATAAGGAACTTCTACAATTCAACGACAAAAAACAAACCAATTAAAATATGAGCTAAGGAATTAAATAGACATGTCTCCGAAGAGTATATACAAATGACATAATAAACACATAAAAATGCTCAACATTATTAATAATCATGAAAATATAAGCTACAATAATATACCACCTCAGAACCATGAGGATGACTATTGTCCCTGTCTTCAAAAAAAAAGAAAAGAATAAGTATCATCAAGAATGTGTAATAATCGGAACTTTTGTGCCCTATTAACAGTAATGTAAAGCACCAAGTAGACGCTGGCACCATACTTCTTATACAGCTTGCAGAACTCTGAGTCAAATAAACCTCTTTTATTTATAAATTATCTAGCATTGGTTATCCCTTTATAGCAAAACTAAAAGGTCTAAAACAACCACACTTCTAAATTCTAAAAATAATCTTTCCTAGTTTCATTATAAGCCATATTCTGTCACATTCTGACAGCAATCTTAAATGTAAATATATGGCAACTCATAATAATTTTTGAATGGCAAAAAGAAAATTATTTTATCCATTGAACAGAATTGCCCAGTATTTCCTAAGATGAGGACAGACTGTTTTAGAAAATGAGTTAGAAATTTACCTGCAAGTGTAATCCTAGTACTGGAATAGTCGCATTCTAAACGATGAGAAGGATGGAAGTTGAGTCTTTCATTTGTATCAAAAATAAAGAATCTCTCAAGTCCTTGATATTGCGTTGTTGTAGGCTTACTTCTACAGGCTATTTCCTGTAACAACTAAGAAAAAAATATTCAACAATATTAAATTTATTTTCTACCTCATTAACACAAAAAAGCATATTCATTTATCAGATGCCTACTATATACTTGGCACAAATTCTTCCCTCATCAGCTTTAGTTTCTAACAATGGAGACAAATAATAATATAACATTTATATATAGTAAGTTCTAACTACAATTATAGTAATTCTCTGAAAGTTGCTATTAATCCAAGGAGGACAGAAGTTCATGAAATAATTTTTTTTCTCTTCCTTTATGTTCATTCCTCAGTCTCATTGCACATAAATTATCCTGGAATACAGAGTTACTTTTACATGCTGTGACTTTTAGTGTCTTTGTCTATACGTAAAATAATTTCAGAGTTGAAAGTAAAATACCAATGGGAAATATCTGACCTGACAATGGTCATAGAAAAAGATCTTAGTTAACAAAACACTCATCATGAGGCAAATATACAAGTAGGAAACTGAGGTGAGAGGAAGATAACTAATTTATAAAGTTTATATAGCTAGAAACTAGCAGGCCTAGGCTTTGAATATAGGTCTGCCTGATTTGAAACCTAGAATTATCCTGCCACCTTATTAATTCTATTAATTCATTTTTACATGTTCTTATTCTAGGATTGACTACGACTGGGATTTTTTAAAATGTGAATCCAGTAGAAACAGATTAGGAATTCATAAGTAAGAGCTCTAGATGAGGTTATAGTACAATCAGAGCAGCTATCAGTTTTTAACAATTCCCTAATGAATTTAATTAATGTCCAAATCTGGTCTGTTCCAAGAAATCAATGTAAAGCAAACTGCTTTAATTTTATATAAATTTATAAATCATATAAATGAGAGCATATTAAAGAACAAAGCTAGTGACCAATAAAGCATGTCATTCAAAGACAAATCTATGTCCAAAATTTCCAGCACATATTCCCTCCCAGACATTGATAAACAATAACAGAATTATTTCCACTCTAGTGAAGCTTATATTTGAATTATGCAATTGCAAATCTGGAAGAGTTTTGAATGTCTTGGTTCACAGATAAAAATCCTAAAATAGTTTTGTTTTGTCTACTTTAGTACAAATCTACAAAGTTAACTATTGATAGTTTTAGAGCCAGAACCCCTGATTAGTTCCTTGTTTTCCTAACTACTACCCTACACATTAGTACTTAATTCCATAGGAAGTTCCACCTTATACAGAAATCAATTTCTGAAAACTGAAGTACAAAATGAACAGTTTTGTACTCTATTTGGATGGAGCACAATAGATTTCTAAGTAGTTTCTTCTGATATAATGGGTTCTACTAGGACAGAAGAAAGTAAAAATTGGTTCAGGTATAGTTCTTAGGAATGAAAAGAAAGTAGATTCAACCACTGTATTCAAAAGCAGGAACTCAGTCTACAAACTGTGAGTATCAATTCTGATGGCCACTTTAGAAAGCTCTATTTTATAGCTCCCCCTCCACCTGCATTCACCTTTCGTTTTGCAACTCTTCAAATTCTGTTATGACCCAGCAACTTAATTCTTTACAGAGATTAGCCATCTCCTGTAATAAGACGCTGGGGGAATCTTTTACACTCAGCTTAAGTCCTATCTGACCAGTGGTGGACAATTTCTGTTAAACTATTTACACTTTTTTATTCCTCATATATAATAACCTAGGAATGGATTAAAACATTCTTTATTTATAGAAGGGGCAATCATTGAGTTAGAAACCAATTAGTTTGTTGAGAATTCTTTTAAAATCCTGTGACAGACTCTTCCTGAAAAAACTTCAAATCTCTCAATCCAGTATCACCCATGAGGAAACAGCAGGTTTTATATACCACTATTTTATTCCCGTCCAAGACTACACTTAGTCTCACCTAATTGAAAAAAAAACAATAACCATGTAAGCCATTTTACAACAGTCACTGGCTTTTTATTATGTCAGCAGGTTGGAGCTGCTGAGAACTTTATGGATCCTATGCACTTAAATACTCATTCGAATTGTTTCCTGAACTAGCTCTATCAGGACATATTTTATACTAAGCAAATCGATAGTCTCAAATTGAATAAACAAGAATGTATGCCAGCCATATACACATTCCTTTTCAAGTTCAGAAGTACATGTACAGGTCTGTTACACAGGTAAATTTGTGTCATGGAGATTTGTTGTACAGATTATTTCATCACCACCTAGGTATTAAGCCTAGTACCCACTAGTTATTTTTTCTGATCCCCTCTCTCTTCCTACTCACCACCCTCTGATGAGCCCCAGAGTATGCTGTTCCCCTCTCTATGTTCATGTCATACACCTTCCTTTTAATAAAAATCTAAACTTAGTGACACTTGTTACAGTAATTGAATAGGATATTATGTATTAGTATTACCATATAAAAGAAGTAAAGGAGCCGTGCTATAAATTATTGGTGCTATTTAAGTCACAGCTATCCTGACAAACTCTTATCAGTTCACAATAGACCAGGAAGTCGAATGGGGTGCAAATCATCAGACTATCTACCTAAATGAAAAGTTCCCTGAGAAAATGGATTGGATGAATCCATTGGATAAATCCTCAGGCAAGGCCTGAGGGCAATACATGTTTCCTTATCCTCTCCTACTCAATTGAAGAGAATGGCAGGGAAGAGTTTTCCCAGTGAATTCCTTTGAGTTTATTTTTGCTTTATTATTTTTGGGTCAGATTCATAGTTCATTAATTTTTACTTTTTTCTTGCATTTGGGATTATAAATTTCCCAGTAAGTAGTATTTGAGTTTCATCCTATACATTATTTATCTGTGATGGTTTTGCTTACATTCAATTCTAAATATTTCTACCTTCTATTCTGAGTTTTTCTTTAACCTAGACATACTTGAATTGTATTTAATTTTGTTAGCATTTTGCTATCAATTTCAAATTATATTATGGTTGGAAAACAGTGTATAATATGATTTCTTTAGCACTTTTTGAAAACTCCTTTGTGGACTTATTTTTGTAATGCATTGTAACATGTATTTTGTAAAAGTTCCATGTGTTCTTGCAAAAAACACACATTCTCTAATTATTGACTATGTGATTCAAAATATGTTCTTTAAGCTTATTTGTATTGATCAAATCTTCTCTATCTTTACTAATAGAGAATCTTATTGGGTTGATGGATCTGTCAACAATACCATGTAGTTTTGTCCATTTTTGCTACAGTATATCTGAGGTTATATTGATAGGTACATACAAATTCAGATTTTGTTTTAATCTTCCTATTAAATAGTTGATTTCACTGACTATATAATGGCCCCCTTTGTCCTGATGATGTTTTTATTACCTTAAAGTTTTATTTTTTTAAATTTTTGCTTGCCTTTATGCTGAAATTCCTCCCCCTACCCTATGTTTTAAGTAGGTTTCTGGTAAAACAACCCCACACACACACACACACACACACACACACACACACACAGTCCACATTTATTCTAACTACTTATATGATTGGATTTACTCCTGTCAGCTTTACTCTTTCTGCTTGTTGACAAGAACTATGAAGGGTCTGAGATTTTACCCTACTTTTGCAAGCCTGTTACAGTTTCATGGATGCTGGAAGAAGACACAAGACTCCTTGGTCAGAGACAAAGGACTTTATCACTCACAACAATAGCAGTTGCCAGAGTATCATCATTTGTACCAATTCCCAGAACCCAGTTTTCACAGGACATCATGAAGAAAGCCACATGACATCTGCACATACACTGAGCTGTGTTACAGGAGATAAATCCCAACCTTAGGAAATCCAATGCTTTTATACTGGGCAGTAAGCCTGCCCTGACCTTTGCCATAGAGGAAAACATTATTTTTATTACACCAGACAGTAAACAAACCTACTCTTTGCTCTGAAGATGTTCACAGTCTCTATCTTTCAAGGCTGTTTTCTATACAAGAACCCTTGAAAAAATACTTTGGAACAAATACAGTCAGTGCTTTTGCTCAAAAGATGTGCAAGAAAACATGAGAGAACCAAGAGGAATTGTACACCCAACACTAACCATACAATTTTTCCTGTGATTCATTTATTTCCTGACAATTTCAGTTAATTGGGTTTTCTATACTCCCCTTTTCCTTTAGTGTTTTGGATGATATACATTGTATCTGTAATATTTTAACTGTTACTCAAAGTATTTAACATGTATAATTGACTAAAACACCATACTTAGTCAATTATCCCTACAATGATTCCTACCTTCCTTTACAATACAGAATCTTAGTACTTTTAACTCTAATCATACATACCTAACAGTCTTACAAGTTATGGTACATGTTATTCCCATTCGAATGCCTTCTTTTGTAATTCTCGGATTTGGCATTATAATAATTATTCTGTAATACATCTAATGTATTTGTCATTTTTCCCTCACACCATTATTTTTTGCATCCTACTTCTTCTGGGTTTGATTTCTTCTTTTTTGAAGTATATCATTCAGATGTTATTTCAAGAGAGGAAATAAGTAAATTACCTGAACTTTTGTCTAAACTTGACATTATTTTATTCTTGGTCTTGAATGACTGTTTTGCAAGCTTCAGTACTCTAGACTATTAGAGTTCTAAGTTCTATTAGAACTTTAAAGCTAATGTTCCACTGTGTTACACTGTTGAGGCTGGCTGTTGCTGTTCATGAGAATTTTACTGTTAATCTAGTAACTGTTCTTTGGAGATAATTTTCTGTTGTCTTTTATTGCTTTTAAGATTATAAGATTTTAAGATTATCTAAAAAATAAGTCATAGTGTGGATTTGTTTTTATTTATATTGCTCAGGAATCACACTTCGTTAGTTCGCAATCTTGCATATTACCAACTCTTCATATATCTTTGCTGCAGTACAAGCAATTTTTAAAACTTTTCTTCTAGGGTAATAATTCTCTCCTTATTTGTATTTAACATTCTATTTAGTATCCATTTAATTATAATTTCAATACATATATTTTGAATGTTAGAACTTTTTATTGGCCTTCATAAATGGAGCAGTTCATACTATCTTATTATTAACTTCTTATTATTTCTTCCTTTCTATTTTTAAACATTTTAAATATAATCTCACAGGATAGAGATTGAGTCTCTCTCTAGAGCAAAGAGCAAGGTTGTTTACTGTCCAGTGTAATAAAGATAATCTTCCTCTAGGACAAAAGTCTGGCAGGCTCACTGCCCAGTGTAAAAGATCAAGTTTCTTAAGATCAGGATTCTTCACTTACTACACAGCTCACTGTATATATAGATGGCACCTAGTACTCTTCATGTTGCCCTGTGGAAATCTGGAAATTGAAGTTCTTGTTTTCTCTGCTGAAATTCATGCCATGATCAATTGTTTTCTTCACTGGGGGAATGAGAAGATAAGCCCATCTGAAGTAGAGCTGTATTCTGCAGAATCTGTTGAGGGATAAGTTGTAAGGATGCCCTTTATAAAGTATTAGGATTCACTTCCATCAGCTACATCAGGGTATTAATAGGCATGGATTAACAATAATGATATTGTCTTGGCTTGAAGTTTCCAAGCAAGAAATATATATGCAAATATATATGTGGGTAGGTATATCCAAATCTATGCTAAATGAAAGCCCAAGATACCTATTTTTCAGGTGAGATGTTTTATTGGCCTAGCCCAGATCACTTGCAGAGATCAGTTTCCTTTCTTGTTTTTGGCACCCATGGGTATTTTCCTAGTGCATTCCTTAAGTGACTGATCAGACATTTAAAGGTCTAAGTTTTTTTGTTTTTTTTTTTACAGCCCAGAGGTCTTTTATTTTTTTTAACACCTATTATGCCATGAATTCATAAGGAATAGGTTCCAGCAGCTCAGGCTCCTTCCCATTGGTTCTCACAATGTGTGCTTCTCTGGGTGGAGCAGGCTGGCGCTTCAGTTGAACCCAACTACCTTTCTCTTTGGCTTCTTTCTTTTTCTGATCATTTTCCTTCACACGTTTTAGGAAGCTATCTCAGCTCTTAGAGTGCTTGATGTGCTCAATATGCATATTAATTCTCTTGGCAAGAATCTTGCCCTTAACTTGTTCGTTTACGACAATGCCAACAGCATGCTGGGTAACATTGTAGACTCTTCCAGTTTTGCCATGATAACATTTGTGGGGCCTTCCTTTTTGAACAGTACCCATTCCCTTGATGTCTACAATATCACTGTTCTTGTAGATTCGCATATACGCGGCCAAAGGAACAACTCCATGTTTTCTAAAAGGCCTAGAGAACATACATTGAGTGCCTCTCCTCTTTCCCTTTGTGTTTGTCATTTGGCGAATTACAGGAAGATGGCAGTTCCAGCCGAAAGGCTTAAAGGTCTAAATTTTTGCAGAGGAGTCAGTTTCCATTTATTATCTCACAAAGGCACAACATCTGTCATAAAGTAGGCACAGAAAGCCAATCTTCCAAGCAGAAGTAGTAGCAGCTCAAGTATTCATCCTTTTCCTTTTTTGCTTCCCTCTTCAATTCAGGAACCATAGGAATTCATTTTAAATGACTTTTGAGGGTTGTTAAAAATGTTTGCCTCACTTAATTTTCAAAGAATGGATTATTAATATTTATAATTAATAAGATTTCTAGTATATAGAATGGAATTCAAATAGAGTTTTAAAATTTGGTAACAATGCCATGATGAGCTACTTAACCTTTCCTACGAGAAGAAACAAAAACTACACCTCTATTTCTTTATTAGCCATCTACCTGAAAGAATTACCTTCTTCATCTTATACTTATATTAAACCACAGTAACTGGCTCTGTCTAGATATCTGCATTTATTTCATTTTGACCATTGACTATACTATCGTAAAAAGCTAGAAAGGATTTATTATACAGTATTATTCATAATGAATTTCATTTGGAAAAGTAACAGTGCTCTTACTGTGGTGCATAAGGTGGGCCTTAAAGTATTGTTTATCACAGAACACCATTGATTAAAATGGCATTTCTCATATTAGAATTTGTCCTAGAAGTCATTAATGTTCTCTCCCATATGAGTCACTCTTCAACTATCCCATAATAATATAAAGTAGCACATTTTAACTTTAATAGGAAGTAACTTGAGAATGTATTGTGTCACTAAGACATTTTCTTATGAGGTTTCTTATAAAATTTTAATATAATAAACATAATAGAGATTTACCAGTGATGACTTTGTAGTTTTAGAATCTTCGAAGCTTGGCCTCTTATGCAGATTGCTGAATTCTAAGGATTCTTTGATGTCTTGAGATAATTTCTCTTCAATGGGAGGTTTTGCTAAATCTATACTTGGCAAAGTATCCTTGCTATCATGTGACAAGCAGGATTCATAAGACTTTTGATTACTTTCTAAACCTATACTTTTGTCTTTTAAATTTCTTTCAAAGAAGGTGCTTTCCTCAATTTTTTCAATGTCAGGAGAATACACATCTGGATCCACAGTGTTGTCAAAATCTGTGTTTGAGGTTTCTGCTGTTAAAAGCACACATTTACAAAAGGTACATAAATAAATTTAAACAAATAATTAAGCTGTTAATAAACCAAAAGTTCTGTGGTAGAAAGCTTTATCAATAAACACTATTTCACAAATTCCTTTACTGATGTTTCAGTGTTAAAATACTTTTACTATGCTTACATTCATAAATGGTAATCATAATTCATTTATACAGCAAAACATTAATGAGCTAGACTAGTAAAAGAAGGTAGTTTATTTTGCAATGAAGTCTTAAAATTGATGCAAATTTTTATTTCAGTCTGTGGTTCAATTCTCACTTTTCTACCTCCTCTTCTCACTCAAATTTTATGAGAAGTAACACAGAGAGAATGTTCCTTCATTGTGCCATTTTTCCCTAGCATGCCTAGCAATCAAGAGAGGGCACAGGGAAATGTTCCAGATGAAGGAAGAGCAGCAGCTGGGGGCACAGAAAATGTGTAGCCGGGACACCTGCCTCTAGAAAGCTATAAAATGAACAAAATTATATTAGTCACCCGCCTCATTATGTCTGCTTTAAATAAATCATTTGGTTTACTTCGTTGGTTTTTAACCTGGCTGCACAGTAGAATCATCTGAAGGAACTCTGTAAAATTGTCCGTGTATGGGCCTGACCCCAAACCAATTAAATCAGACCCTGAGAGTGGGACTCAGGCACTGGTCTTTTAAACTTCCCCTTGCTAAGTTCTCCAGGTGATTATAGCGTGTAGCATGTTAGCAAAACACGGTCTAGACTTTCTGAAAAATAAAAATTCTTTGAATGTTTACACCATACTGCTTTCATTTTAAATAAATGTACACCATTACCCACATTGAATACAGCTTCCTCTGGTTATCACTAATTCTGTTGCAAAAACAAATATCTCTATAAGTAGACTATGTAAAATAGTAGAAACTTGAATAAAACTGTCTCCAGTGATGTAAATGTTTTACAGCCTTACAAAGGACTTACTCGTTGCAGTCAAATGTTTATATAACTCAACAATTACATATAATATTTAGAACTTTTTTCAACTACAGCTACTTCTTAGATAGTATAAATATTGGGAGACAAACCTTTAGAAGAAAACCTTTATTAAGGTTATTTGATACAATAAAACTTCCACAATAATGTGCTTCCCTCTTAAATCTGAATGGAAATTATTCAATTTGGGGGGGAGAAAAAATGCTATTTCCTATATTAAAGTGTCTACAACTGAAGTAGGAGGGAGGACTTGACTTCAGAAGCAGGGCCTAGGCTCCAAACCAAATTGAAGAATAGTGGAAACAGGGGAAGAGTCAAAAGTACCTCTCTCTATAATACGTGTCCACATACGTGCAAAAAAGGCTTTAAACAAAATTCAACATGCATTCATGTTAAAATCTCTCAATAAACTAGGTATTGAAGAAATATACCTCGAAATAATAAGAAACATATATAACAAACCCACAGCCAACATCATACTGAAAGGGCAAAAGCATTCCCCTTGAAAACTGGCATATGACAAGGATGCCCTCTCTCACCACTCCTATTCAACATAATATTGGAAGTTCTAGCCAGGGCAATCAGGCAAGAAAAAGAAATAAACGCATCCAAATAGTAGGAGAGGAAGTCAAACTATCTCCGTTTGCAGACTACATGATCCTAAATCCAGAAAACTCCATAGTTTGAGCCCATAAGCTTCTTAAACTGATAACTTCAGCAAAGTCTCAGAATACAAAACCAATGTGTAAAATCACTAGCATTCCTATACACCAACAACAGTCAAACCGAGAGCCAAAAGAGCTCCAATAGCTAAGGCAATCCTAAGCAAAAAGAGCAAAACCAGAGGCAACATGCTACCACAACTTTAAACTATATTGAAGAGTTACAGTAACCAAAATAGCATGGTACTGGTACAAAAGCAAATACATAAACCAATGGAACAGAATAGAGAACCCAGAAAATAGACCACACACCAACAACTATCTGATCTTCAAGAAACCTGACAAAAACAAGCAATGGGGAAAGAATTCCCTATTCAAAAAATGATGGTAGGATAACTGGCTAGCCATATGCTGAAGACTGAAGCTGAACTCCTTCCTTACACCATATGCCAAAATTAACTCAAGATAGATTAAAGACTTAGATGTAAATCTAAAAACTATGAAAACTCTGGAAGACAACCTATTCAGGACATAGGCACAGGCAAAGATTTCATGACAAAGATGCCAAAAGCAATAGCAACAGAACAAAAAATTGACAAATGGGGTCCAAGTAAATGAAAGAGCTTCTGTACAGTGAAAGAAACTATCAACAGAGTAAACAGACCACCTACACAATGGGGGAAAATTTTTGCAAACTGAATTCAACAAAGGTCTAATAACCAGCTGCTATAAGGAACTTAAACAAATTTACAAGAAAGAAAAAAACCTCAATAAAAAGTGGACAAAGACATGAAGACATGAGCAGACACTTTTTTAAAAGGGAAATACATGTGGCCAACAATCCTATGAGAAAAAGTTCAACATCACTGATCCTTAGAGAAATGTAAATCAAAACTGCAATGAGATACCATCTTACAGCAGTCAGAATGACTGTTATTAAAAAGTCAAATACATAACAGATGCTGGTGAAGTTGGGGAGAAAAAGAAACACTTATATATTGTTGATAGGAGTGTAAATTAGTTCAATCATTGTGGAGGACAGTGTGGCGATTTCTCAAAGATATAAAAACAGAAATACCATTCAACCCAGCAATCCCATTACTGGGTATATGCCCAAAGGAGTATAAATCATTCTGTTATAAAGGGAATATACATGTATGTGCATTGCAGCACTATTCACAATAGCAAAGACATGGAATCAACCCAAATGCCCATTAATGACAGACTGGATAAAGAAAATGTAGTACATATACACCCATGGAATACTATGCAGAAGAACGAGGTCATGTACTTTGCATAGACGTGGATGGAGCTGGAGGCCATTATCCTTAGCAAACTAACAAAAGAACAGAAAACTAAGCACTGCATGTTCTCATTTATAAGAGGGAGCAAAATGATGAGAACACATGGACACCTAGAAGGGAACAACACACACTGGGGCCTGTTGAAGGGTGAAGGGTTGAAGGCGCGACAGAAGGAAAAATCACTAATGGATACAAGGCTTAATACCTGGATGATGAAATAATATTTACAACAAACACCCATGACACAAGTTTACCTATGTAACAAACCTATACATGTACCCTTGAACTAAAAGTTAAAAAAAAGGCATGCATACCTGTGACATGTCAGTTTACCATTGCTATGGCAACATCTGGAAGCTACCACCTGTTTCCCCAGCAACAACCTGATGACCCGAAGTTGTCACGCCTTTTCTAGACATTTCTGAATAACTCATCTTTTAATTTGCATGTAATTAAAAGTGACTAAAAACATGACTGTAGAACCACCTCTGAGATGCTACTCTGGGTACACTCCTTATCAGGTAACCCTGCTCTGAAAGGAACACTGCTTTTGTTGCTGCTGAACACTTCTACTTCAATAAAACTTGCTGTCTAACACCACTGGCTTGCCTGGTGCAAGCTGTCAGTGGATCTACTGTTCTGTAGTCTGGAGGATGGTAGCCCTCTTCTCACAGCTGCAATAGGCAGTTCCCCAGTGGTTATTCTGGGTGGGGGTTCCAACCACACATTTCCCCCTTTGCATGGCCCTAGTAGAGGTTCTTCATGAGGGCTCTACCCCTGCAACAGACTTCTACCTGGAAATTTAGGCATTTCTTTACATCCTCTAATATCTAGATGGAGTTTTCCAAACCTCAAGTCTTATATTCTATGACTTGCAGGCTCAAAATCATGTGAAAGCCACCAAGGCTTGGGGCTTGCACACTCTGAAGCCATGGTCCATACTGTATCTTGGCCCCTTTTAACCCTGGTTGGACCTGGAGCCAATGGGACAGAGTACCATATTCACATGTGAAACAATACATATAAATACAGACCTTACACCTCCACAAAATTCAGCTCAGTAGATCACACACCTGAATATAAAATGCAAAACTATGAATCTCTTGAAAGATAACATAGGATAAAACCTAGATGACACTGGGTATGACAATAACTTTCTAGATACAACATAAAGGAAAAAAATTGATGTGCTAAACTTTATTAAAATAAAAACTTATACTCTGTGGAAAATAGTCCAGAGAATAAAAAGGCAATCCATACACTGAAAGAAAATATTTGGAAAAGATATTTGATAAACGAGTGTGATTCAATATATACAAAAGAATCTAAAACCTCAACAATAACAAAACAAACAACCCAATCAAAACATTAGCTAAAAACCTGAACAGATATTTTAATAAAGATACACAGATGGCAAATAAGCATATTAAAAGATTCTCAATATCAAATGTCAATAGATAATTGCAATTTTTAAAAAAGTAAAATATCACTACACAATTACTAGGATGGAAAAAGTCTGAAACACAACAGCAGATGATGGTGAGGATATGGATCAACAGGAACTTTCATTAATTGCTGGCAGGAATGTAAAATGGTGTAGCCACTTTGGTAACACAGTTTGGCAATTATTAAAACAAAACTAAACATACCGGTACCATATGATCCAGTAGTCATGCTCCTTGGTATTTACCCAAATGAGCTGAAAACTTAAGTCCGAATAAAAACCTACACATGAGTATTTATAGTAGTTTTGTTCATAATTGCCAAAGATTGGAAACACCCAAAATGTCTTTCAATAGGGGGAGTGGATAAACTATTATACATCCATACAATTGAATATTATTTAGCACTAAAAGAAATGAGAAATCAAGCCATAAAAAGACATGGAGAAACCTCAAATGCATATTACTCAGAATCATTAAAGGCTATGTACTGTATGATTCTAACTATATGACATTCTGGAAAGACAAAACTGAAAGAACACCAAAAAAAAAAATCAGTGGTTGCCAGGGGTTGGTCAGAGGGAGGGATAAACAGGTGGAGCACAGAGAATTTTTAGGGTAGAGAAGGTATTCTGTATGATACTACAAGTGGTGAATACATGTCACATTATACATTTGTCAAAACTGATAGCATGTACAACACCAGGAGTGAACTCTAATATAAACTATGGACATTGAGTTACATTGTTGTATTAAAGTAAATTCATCTATTGTAGCCAATGTACCAGTCTGGGGCCAGAAGTTGATAATGAGGAGGCTATGTATGTGTATGGGGCAAAGGGTATATAGGAACTCTCTGTACTTTCTGCTTAATTTTGTTGTGAACCTAAAACTGCTCAAAAAAGTAAACATTTCAAAAATGTGTCTTTAAAGTAACAATTACATGAGCATTTATGTGCACCATTTTCTTAGAGACAACAGGAAAACCATGCTGTAGCTTGATCAAACTATACTCATCTTCAGGACAAGACTGGAGTACTGTAAAGTCCTAAATTCCCATGTGGCTATAGTTCATATTTGGCCATAATAATGTAGTGTTTTAGTATTTGAAAATGTCTAGACCAGCAGGATTACCACACATCTAGCACTGCTTTCTATCTTCTGCTGCCTAATCAGAAAGTAATCATCAGTTTTACAACTATTTATTTCAAATATGCCCTCCTATATCTCTCAAAAATATTGTCTTCACATAAGATATATTTATTAATTTTTTCTTAAAATTCTAAGTAGATCAAATCTAATAGTTAAAAGGAGGCTTGAAAATTACCTAGTTGCTACATTTTTGCTAAGGAAAATGAAGTCTAAGCAAGTAAGACATGTTCAAGGTCACACAGTGATTTAAAGGCACAAATGGAAACAAAATCTGACTTCTAGGTCAGGATACTTTGCTGTGACTCTCTTTACATGATCTCACAATCTGGAAATTGAAACCAGACATACGCACACAGCATTTTAATCTACAGATCCCTAGGGAACTACTAGTAATAGCAACACAGATATATAAACAAGGTGATTTGGTTTATTTTGTTTGCTTTTTTGTTTTGGGTTTTTTGTTTTTTTGTTTGTTTGGGTTTTTTTTGAGACAGAGTTTTGGTCTTGTTGCCCAGGCTGGAGTGCAGTGGCACAATCTTGGCTCACTGCAACCTCCACCTCCCAGGTTCAAGCAATACTCCTGCCTCAGCCTCCTGAATAGCTGAGATTACAAGCATCCGGCACCACACCTGGCTAATTTTTTTTTACTTTTAGTAGAGATGGGGTTTTGTCATGTTGGGCAGGCTGGTCTTGAATCCCTGACCTCAGGTGATCTGCCCGCCTCAGTCTCCCAAAATGCTGGGATTACAGGTGTGAGCCACCACGCCTGACCAGTGATTTATTTAGGTTTATCCCTCGTGAAACTTTATATTGGATTTGAATATTTTTGTAAAATATTTAGTGCAAGTGAGGACAAGAGGGTGCCAGTCAGACTTTTGTCACTAAAGGGCCTTCCATGCAATCTTTTAAATGCTAGCTTAGTCTATAATAACTTTCAGAGTACTCTATATTGGCTAATTTTTCTTACATATATAAACACTGTTGTCCATGGACTGCCATTTACTAAATTGCATATTTACTAGAAAATTATCTATTTTCAATCAATTTTCATCTTTATACTGAGCTTTTTCAGTTTTAAAATGAGCAGCATAACAAAGCTTTTATTGAAGGCAATAGCTATTGGTTTTATTAAATTAACAATACACACCATTAATAATATCCAGCAACAAGAAAAATGTTACCTTTTGAATTATCTTTATAATAAATGGAGCTGTTTCTCAGACAAAGACTTAAGAAGTCTCTCTTCCCCTTATTGAAAACATGATGTTGATGGATGTCATTTTCATATGGAAAGCTATTCTTCTGATAATCATGAAAAGCACAACTTTCACATGTAGGGACAAACAAAATATAATACAGGTGAAAAAATGATACAAAAAAGAAAAATTTTAAAGTCCTAGGTCATTAAAACAAATATAGTAAAACCTTAATAGAATAGGGTTATTTACCTTAATTTAATATTTATTTTAACCTTGCTGTGAACACATTTTCAACTGTAAGTAACTAATTTAACAGGAATAGGTAACTGTATCAAATCCAAGTTAACTTCAAAATTTCAGTTGAAAGTTTCTTTTCCAAAATATCTTGAATTAATTTCTTACATTTTCTTCTAAAGAGGGAGTGTTATCTTTCAAGCTCTTTAAAATCTGATGAAATCAAGGATTTACTAGTAGATAAACATATTGTTTGTTCATCAGTGAGATATGAGAGTATAAAAGCAGTATGTGATATTTAGGTTTCACTTTTTAATAATGGTTACTATCTATTTGCACAGTTACAATTTAAATAACATTCTTTATGAACTAAATAATATATATAATAATACATGATATTAATATAAGCTCTACAGAATGCCACCATAAAACTTATGGATTATATTCAACCAAAAAGTCCTCTTGCGTCACTCACGATCCATAGGAGAGAGATAAAATTAATGTAGTTCTATGGGCACCTCAAACCAAAGCTGTAAAACTACTGTCAAATCATGATCAGTAACTTTCTCTGCCTTCTCTAACACCTTACACAGGGGTCAAAGCAAAGACATGTGATAAGATATATAAAAGAATTAAATTAGAGAACAGAAATGCCATTTGTTTCCTTAGAGATAGAGTGGTGGATATAAACCTCTTATCTGCTGAACAGAAAGTTGTCTGCTGCCGAAACCCCACTTCCAAAAGCACATTTGCTGCTAGATAGCTGATTCTTTGTGTCTAAACATGGGCTTTTTCTGTCCAGGGGGAATCACTCAGGCCCATAGCTATTGCAAAATGCTGACAGGGACCTGAGCTGATCTGAATAAAGAATTGGTAGAGGAGATACCTGACAGGAATTTCATTCCACTGCTTACAAATCCTAAAGTTTCAACAGCAAAAAGGACTTTTTTTTTACATTACTAACAGATACAGTTAGGTATTATTTTTTATTCGGAAATGACAAAATTCTACAATACAATTACAAAGTGAACCATTATATTTCATTTATTTACTTTATTATACATTGAAATCTACCTACAAAGTAATCTATAGTACAGGAGCTCTTTTAGTCTCTCAGCCTAATCATTTATACAACTTTTTATTTAGAGTTTATAGAAAACTGAAGAAAATCCAGAGTATTTTTGGAGAAAAGAAGAATGCTCATATAAAATATATCAAAGCTGATCAAGCATTTCAGATGATAACAATCCCTAAGTTCAGAAGAATTTATTCAATAATCCAAATATTAGATAAGAGTACAAACCCATCACTATAGACAATTTTCTAATTGCTGAATGTTATTAAATATTAGCAATATTATATAGAAATTTAAACATGGCTTAAGTATACTCTAACATTAATGTCACATGTTTTTTGATATCACAAATTTCACATTAAAAAGATAGTTGATTGTGTGTGTGTGTGTCAGGCAGTGACTCAATATGCAAACAAAGTTAATTAGAAAGGCTTTACCTTTGTCGACTGTCTGCATCAGCTAGTTCAACTTTGTAAGGCACACTATTTTCTGGTTCTTCATATTCCTCTTCATAAGTCTTTTCAAATTAATGTTATATAATATTAGTAAGTTCACAAAAATTTATTATACATTAACCAACTTACTTATGGATGATATTTAGAGTACAGTTTTCCTACAAATGATGTCATGAGAGTGCTAATTGTATTTTATAACACATAAGTTCTAGGAAAGCTAAAATTCAACTGACATTTGTTAAGTGCATTTCCTATGTCAATTACTTTAACACTATTATAATATCCCAAACCAACAATAATAACTTATATTTAAATATGTAACTACTAACTGCTAAGTAGATTAGTGACTAGGTTTTCAGTTCTCTAACTAGCTCATCACAAACTTACTCTGTGTATCAACAATGTAATGAATGGCATACCCACACATATGTAGTGTGTGTGTTTTTGTCCAGCATCTCAAATTTATCGAGGAGAAATAAAAGTGTTGCTAGCCAAAAACACAAAAACAAAAATAGCAGAAGCTTTCATCCTAAAGAAGAAAGGAAGAAATCAGTATTTAAAAGAGGTAAGTTTTCCATTCTAGTCATTTTCTTTAACAATCACAGCAAGAGAAATATCTAAGGCAAGTGGCACATTCAGCGACTAGATTACTAGAAAGTCAGAAATGCATTGAGTATATCACATCCTAAACCCTCAGTCCAGAGCTCTAGCTCGGACTGGCTCTGTGGTTCTAGTTCATTGTATTGGTGTCTTCTATATATGTTCAAAGTTATATTCAAGTTATTTACAGAACTTCTTAAGTCTTAAATATTATTTCTACCTTTAAACAGAAGATAATATTAAATGACATTCAAGAAACTAAATTTACACTTAAATTTTATTAAATAGATACCATGTAATGAGACTCATATTTGTTTTAAAACCTGATAACATAAAGGACTAAACTAACAAAATATCAAACTACATTACTATAAGTTAAAATAATGAAATGTCTTCTCGCTTCCCATACTACACATTCATCTGAAAAAAATGACAATACCAGTTCAGTTCACAAATGTATTCTTTACATTCAGAATAATATTGCTTTACTCTTATAAGCATATTTAAACGGAAACACTTGTAAATTTCCTGTTAAACTATGTTATTTATTTAAGAAATCTTACTGACAATAATATGCAGATGTAACTATACATTGTAAATTTCCTGTTAAAAAGTGTGAATGTCATTATGCACTTACACACTTACATCATCCAGTTCAACTATCTTTAGAGATGGTTCAGGTCTCTCTCTGTTTAATGTTTCTACTGGCAGTAAAAGAGCTGAGTGTTGTACTTTGGTCTCCTCACCTAGAAAATAAGATTCACAAATAATATCATCGAACAATATATCCTATTACATAAGTTCTTCAAATAAGAGAGCCACCAAAAAAGAAGAGTGTTTTCATGTGTATCTACACAAAAATGCAAATACTGTCAATTTTCCCAGTTCAAGTGAAATATACATTTATTAGCATTCAATTTTTAAATGCAACTATCTAAATCAAGGCAAAGTAAATCCTGGGAAAGGGAAAGAAGTGAGTGTACATTATTTTAATCTGAAGATAAAAGACTATATAGTACAACTGAGAATAATATATTAAAGAAAACCAAAATCAGATTCTGATTAAAGCTTAGTTTATATAACTTGAAATAATAAAATTTAAAAATATCTAATCAAGTATGAACTAACCATCACTATCTTCATTGTTTTCATTTTGAGAACACTGTACATCACCAGTGGTTTCACATGGTTGTAGGAATGTATCTGGTAGCATGTTAAAAAGTTGTTCTTGTGGAGTTCTACAAAATAAAAAAGAAGCAATTAAGAGACTGAAATATATTACCTGAAACTTTCCCAGACAAGCTCTTGATTTATTTATCAAATGAGTGAATATACAAAATTAATGGTGAAACCATAACTGTATCTTTAATTTAAAGATAAGTACAATTGTATAATAGAATCTTAATGTACTAAGAAAAACTGTTTAAATCAACTTGACCTCACAGAAGATTTTTAAATTGCATATCCTACTGAGTTTTGTTTAAGATAAAAATCAAAGTTTGCTACAAGTCAGTGTTCTCTCAAAAGCCACATGGAGTCCATTAAAATACCATGCTACTTAAAAAGCTAATTTATGAATGTGAGTTTTAGTTCACAGTCTTGACATTGTATTAATGAGTTCTAAGGAAACCTGAGGGCATTTGTCTAAATTTCCATCATACCAGCAGGGTGATAACATAGGCTCCTACAATAAAAATGTAAGGTGTTTGGATTAGGGTATCTATTCCTTAACTAACAATGAAGACTGATGCAGCCCGTTTCATATGGTGGGCAGTGAAGCCCAGGAATTCTCAGAGGTCAAAAGTGTGTATTTTGTATCATAGTATGTAATCAAATTATTGGAGGAAAGGGTCACTTTTTAGCCAAGAATGTGAGTAGCTGCACTATCCTTCCAGACCATGGAAGCTCATGACGTCCCCATGTAAAAGGTAGAGCCTTCTTAATGATATTTGTAGCTAATATGGATACGAAACTTAAAATATACCAGGCTCTGTTCTAACTAATTTTGGTACATTAAATTTTATTAGATATTAAATAGGCACTAGTATGATCTTAATTTTACAGAGGATGAAACTGAGACACAAAGTGGTGTACCAACTTGATAAATCATTCAGGTGGTGAATGCAGAAGAGGAATTTGAACTAAAGCAGTCCGCCTCTCAAAGACTGTGTTCTAAACCATGCGCTTCCTTTATAATGCCTCTTCTACAACTTTCAAAGGCACTAAAATGCTGATAATCTTCCAGTAGTCTATGGTTATCTGTGTTTTCCCAATATATGTAATGTATATATAAGATGACTATATAATATTTATGTATTATTTAACTTTATGTCCTAACAAATTTGATGAGTGTGGCATTCTACATCCATAATTTAATTCAGGGACAGATGAAAATAGTGAGTTATGGTCAAAGACAAACTAGCAGCTGGCTACAAGAAACCTCTTTCCAGTTTGACATGTATCTACCAAACTAAAATTCATCATACATACACATAAATATACTGTTATTCAGACATTCTTTCTTTAGGAAGCAAAATCCTGTCTAATTTTATAAGTAAAATCCCTGAACCAAAGACTTATAGAGTCTAGATAATGAATTATTGGAGCTTACAGAGTCATATAAATTGTTTTTTTCTAATCTCAATATTTTGCAAGTAAGAAAACTTGGGCCACAAGAATTGAAGTGATTTTCCTATAAATAAACAACTAGTCAGTGAGGTAATTCTGGATTCTGGTTATTCAAACCCTGGCAACAGTGCTTTTTTTAAAAAAAGATTATGTCACACAAAAAAAGTATGAAATATATTTCGATAGCATTTACCTCACCATATTTTCCACTTTTAAAATTTAGAAAATATTTATTGAGCATTGACCCATTCAGTTGGTTAAATGTGATGAATTTATTATGTCAATGAGTGTTAGGCTGTTTGCATCCAAATGGCCAAGGAATAATTTTTTAAAATGCTAAGTCTCACACCTATTTTTGAAGACACTAGTTTTTAGATCATTCTGGGGTCCAGGAATCACTTGCCCCAGGTGCTTCTGATGATTAGCTAGACTTGCAAAGTACACACAATGAAAAGAGTAAAGGAACTGGAATCAGAGTATCAGCTAGTTGCTAACATCTGCTTTTAAAATACTCTCAATTCAAAACTTCTGCACTCTATCATTAAGCTTTCCCATATGTAAAAGATCCACTCTAGGTGTTGCTACTAAGATGTAGCAACACTTTCATGTTGTTACAAAAAGTAGGATTTTTCTTCTTTTTAAAGCCCAATAATATTCCATTATACATCTATGATATTTGTATCTATTCATCCCTTGACGAATATTTAGGTTGTTTCCATATCTTAGAGAATATTATGCTATGTAAAACAGGTTAGACACAGAAAGACAAATAGTGCATGATCTCACTAATATAAAAGTCAAACTCAAAAGTAGAGAGTAGAATGGTAGTTGCCAGAGGTTAGGAGTTGGGAGAAATTGAAAGATGTTGGGCAAAGGTTATAAAGTTCCAGTTATGCAGAATAAATAAATTCTGGAGATCTAATGTACAGCATAATAACTACAGCTAATAGAAGATCTTAAGTGTCACACACACACACAAAAACTGTGAAATTATGGATATATTAATTAGCTTAATTGAGGTAATTATTGTGCCATGTGTACATTTATAAAAATATCATATTTTAAACCTTAAATATATACAATTTTTATTTGTTATTCATACCACAATAAAGCTAGGGGAAAAAGGTCTATCAACACATCTCTATTGATTCCAGGTAAAATTTTAAAAGACTTTTACTGTCCAAATCAGTAAAATATATTTAACAAGCCACAGAACATATATTTATAAGCCTACTATGAAACACAACAATAGGCAAAAGTAAAGTCAAAATCATAATCATGGTTATTACCATGAGAAACTTTTCTGAGGCACAGCATCAGAAATGCATCAGAAAGCTGTGAATTGCAAATAGATTGCCCTACATTGACATCTATAATCAAGACATAAAGTATTAGCTCAAAAAAAGATTACCATTAAAAATAACCATGTAAATAAGACCCTAGTGAACATAAACATATTAGCCAAGTTTTTTTTTCTGCTAAGGAAACTGGCCAACATGCAGCGTTTAGCATAGCTGAGGACCTTGATGTGCCTGTGATGAAACTGTCTTCTATGTGTTCAGGCTCAAGTGATGTTGTCATTTAATAACAAAATTGTGTTTCCTTTATCATATAAGCAACTCAATATGACCCAACATTGAAAGGTAGCCACCAAAAATGAAAAGTGACTTTGGAATTACATTTATATGCTAATTGCTAAATTAGAAAAAGGCAATTGATAGATATACACTCCTGTTACGCATATCCTCATTAACTTTTAAAATTGGAATAAACTTGTGGTGTACAGTTCTATGGGTTTTTAGCAACGCATAAAGTCATGTGTCTATCACAGTATCAAAAAAAAAAAAAAACTCCTGAAGAGCTATTATGGGCATCATACTTTTAAAAAATACATACAGCCTGGACATTAGTTATAAATGAATTATCTTGAACCTCTGCCATATAAGCTACCATAATGAGATAAAACTACATACTTTATTAAAATGTCAACCAAAAGAAAAAAAAACCTGAAAATACCAAGTGTTGACAAGGATTTGAAGCAACCGGAACTCTCATATCTTGCTGGAACAAATGCAAAATGGTACAGTCGATTTAGAAAACAGTTTGGCAGTTTCTCATAAAAATAAACACACACTTGCCATAGAACCCAGCTGTCACTGTCCCAGGTATTTAGCCCGCGAATTAAAAACCTATATTCAAAAAAAACCTGTTATGAAAATATATTTTTTTTTTATTTATTGCATTTTAGGTTTGGGGGTACATGTGAAGAACATGGAAGATTGTTGCATAGGTACACACATGGCAGTGTGATTTGCTGCCTTCCTCCCCATCACCTATATCTGGCATTTCTTCCCATGCTATCCCTCCCCCAACTCCCCACCCCCCCACTATCCCTCCCCTTTCTCCCCCCGACAGACCCCCCAGTGTGTGATACTCCCCCTCCCTGTGTCCATGTGTTCCCATTGTTCAACACCCGCCTATGAGTGAGAACATGCGGTGTTTGATTTTCTGTTCTTGTGTCAGTTTGCTGAGAATGATGGTTTCCAGGTTCATAGAAAATATTTTTAAAGGACCTCGTGATGATTGCCAGAAACTGGAAACCAGCCAGAACAAATATTGATTCACAGAAGAACATGGATGAATCTTAAATACATTTTGCTAAGTGAAGGGCATGAAAGGACAGATACTGTATGATTTCATTTATACAACCTTCAGAAAAAGGCACATTTATAAGGATAGGAAATAGATGAATGGTTGTTATGGATTGAGAAAGGGAAGAGGAGAAAGAGGAAGCTAAAGGAAATTTTTGTTGTTGTGAAACTGCTTTTTTGGGGGACTGGGGGTACTCTGGTAGACACATGATTTTATGCATTGGTGAAAACCCATAGAACTGTACACCACAAGTTTATTCAAATTTTAAAAATCAACGAGGATATGGGGAGAACCCAATGAAAGTCATAGCTACCTTAAAGGAGATGAGAAAGAAATGAGCACTACGGCCAAAGTGGTGTTGGAAAACATCATTTGGCCTAGACACTATAGGCTACAGATAAAAAGCATGACACATAAAGACTGTACTCTAAGTGGAAAATTCCTTTTGGTGATATTATGATATTATTAACAGTAATTTTGAAACTAATCGTCCCTTGTTTCTCTCAATGATGTTAGTCATTCTGAAACTACTGTACATATACATACATATGTATTTTAGGGTTAATTAATAAATTTGTAGATAACAAAAGCCAAGTTTCTCACTGTAGGTGAAATAAACTTATCAAATAAGCAAAGGGAGAATGGAAATGAACCATGTGATGTTGCTTGGGATTCAGAAGTCCTGAGTGTGAACTCATGTTAGATATCCAGAAAGAGCCCAGAATGGCCAAAGCAGAAATAATTTGAGTCACAAAATAAATAACAATAATATTAGATATCAATCCCCAAAATAAAATAAATATTCATGAGTTCACATTAAAACAAGAAAGAAAGAAAAGAGGGTGAAGGAACACTTCTTTGAAAAACAATTCTAATTAATAAATTTAGAAGGAACAAAGGAAATAGAATATCAGCAACAGAGCAAGAGAGTACTAACTGCTGCAGGCAAAATTCACTCACAAATTCTAAAATTAGGAGTGAAAGTTTAAGGGAAAACAGAGTTGTTACATCAACTAAATGTGTCTCCTCTCAAAATATTTATTAATTCTAAAGGGAAAGTAGTGATTTTTACAAGGGAAAAACTTAGCACCACCTTAACTATGTGATCAAGGTTAACGTCACCTGTAATAAGATATATTGACATCATGATCCCAGAATGTCAGGCACTAAGAAGGACACATCCTCCCTGTGGTATTTTTCCTCATACTGTATAACCTCAATCTAATTATGAAAAAAACATCAGACAGGCCCAAATTGAGTACATTCTATGAAACATCTGGCAAGTACTCTTGTTCAAAAGTGTTAAGGTCATGAAAGGCAGGGAAAGACTGAAAAGCTGTAATGGATAAGGAGATATGACAAAAAATACAATGTGTAATCCTGGATTGGATTTGGATCGGGGTAAGGATAATAGTGAAAACACAGATAAAATTCAAATAAAATTTACTCTTGTCAATAATATTGTCCCTATGTCAATTTCCTGGTTTTGATATGCAATCTGTTTATGTAAGATGTTACCATTAGGGAAAGATGAGTGAATGTTATTTAGGAAGTCTTTGTATTATTTTGCAACCCATCTGTATATCTTCTTTTCAAAATAATCCAAAAGAAAAAAACTAGGACATTAAAAACGGTTGAAGATGAGTGGTGGTACAGGTATTACCCTATCAAACACAAGCTTCCCAAGAAACATGAGGGTTGATTTCAAAAATCTGAAGAGATACCATGGGGAAGAGAAATTAGATTTTATCTGTATGAACTCAATAAGTAGAATTAGAAACAAGTTTAGAATGAGCTGGAAGCAGATTACAGCTTAATGAATAACTGTTCCACAGATAGAATGGGCTACCTTAGGAGATGGTTTTGTATAACAGAAGGTGAAGCAAGGGTGTGATGACCACTTCTCAGGTTAACTCTAGAGAGCTCCTCCACCAACTTGCACCTCAAAAAAGACTGGAGACCAGCCTTATCCAACCATTATCACCTGGGAGCTATTAGAAATTCAGAAATACAGAATCTCAGGCCTCACTTGAGAGCTACAAAAAATGAATATGCATTTTGCCACAGTGTCTAGCTGATTGTATCTAGTGGTATTTCTTTGAATAAAGTATATTTAATTACTATTATTAAAATTGTAAAAAGGTTTAACTTAAAAGTAAATTCTGAAAATTATAGTCTCAAATGTTAATGCTAATATAAAAAACTGGTGTCTTCTCCAAGTAATCTTTCATTTATCACATTATTTTTGTTGTTATTCTTACATTCTTTTCTTCATTTGTGCCTTTTCCTTACATACACATTTCCATTTCTCAAGGCAAACTCTAAATTAATGATGCATCATATACATAAATAGAATTAAAATTCTTATTGGAACAGCAGTTTCACAGAGATTTAATATTGCTTTAAAATTATGTATGCAAATATGAAATATACATACAAAATTGCTATAGGAAGGCATTTCATAGAAGAAACATAAATAACTTTCATATTTCCTAATAATATTACAATTTCAGAAAATACCTCCTGTGTTTTTTAAGCCATAATTTTTCCATATAGGATAGAATGTCTTCTTTAAGTTCAATATTAAGTGGTTCTCTCCAAATTTTCAGATTAGTCTGTACTTCACATTCTTCCGATGAGTCTGTAAAAATAAACACAATGTGCATAATTAATATAAGCAAGTTTATAAATTACGATATCTTCTCTCAAGATGTAGATCTCATCATTTTCAAGGCATATATGCTTTAATATTTACCTATATAATCAATAGGTTAAGTATTAAATATTGGTAATTTATTAAGTGACTGGATAGACAGTTTTCTTCAACAATCTCTTCAAATGAAGGGATCTTATGATTCAGAAGGTTTGTTAAAGCAACTCATTCTTTTAAATGAAAATAATAAATACAAACATTCATTGTACATTGTATAAACACGTAATATAAAGGTATAATACACAAAGTATAATAGCTACCAACAATAATATTTATACATTCTGAGAAACAGGAAATACGTAATTCAGAATGACATCTGGAGGAGATAATTGTCTTCATGAATTTATGTCTACATGATAATTTATTTCCAGATGTTTAAGATATTTCTGAAGCACTACTAAATTAAAATCACTATTCAGAGATATTAAAACTGATGAAGATATCTGGGAAAGAAAGCAGTGTAAATCCAGGATTACTAGTCTCTCCACCCTCCCACATATCACTCCTCTCCAAGCTAATCATCACAAGGGGAAAGAAATGTAGGAGAATCAAGGGAAATAGTAAAGATGGGAAAAACATTTTTATAAACTCTAAAACTAGAGGGTATTCCAGCCTCATATTGTAGACTTTAATAATTAACTTCCAGAAACAGCCACAGGCCAGCAATGGAAACAAAGCAAAAATAAAGTAAGAAATCCCACTTCTATTCTTTCCAAAGAGTAGAGCAATGTTAAAGAAAGCAACTGGACAAAGTTTGGAAAACACCAATCAGAAGCCCTTGAACTGAAAGAGCAGAGTTAAGGATATGAGCAAGTCATGAGAGAAAAGAAACGCCTCCACTATGAGTCTCCCTTTTCATTTTGAAACAAGATTTCTTGACAGGCGAGCTAAAAGGAAAAAAAAAAAAAGAAAAAAAAAGAACTCTTTTCATATTCTGTTTAGGTGTTAGAGAAGGGCCACTGTGCTCCAAACATAGCAGGGGGATGGAGGAGAAAGAAGATAAAGCAGCTGGCCTGCAATCTACTTTTCTCCCTTACCAATGGCACATTCCCAAGAAACAAAAATGGGAGGTGACCTGGATTAATTTATTTGTGAATATGTTGATAACTAGACCTAGGGGCAAATAAATTAATAATATTTGCTAGGAGGAGACTCTTTAGCTATATGGTGTATTTAAAATGCTAGTCCTTGTTTAGAATTGCTTGTCGTAAACAAACCTACAGATTTATGAGGCATGGCTCCCTGAGAAATGCCAAATAAGATATGTAACTTGGGATTTTATTTGCTCCCTTCTTTCATGGTTCACTGGCTACATTTTGTGAGAATGTGCATAAGAGTCTCCATCCTCAAATTGATGGGATCATAGGTATTTTCCTTAATAGATAATGGGGAAGTCCTAAGGTGAAAGTATGCCTGAAGCATTTGAAGACTGGCCCAAAGTCTAGGGTGGCTGAAACTAAACAAGCCATGCCAGCAGGAGAGTAACAGGAGATGAGATCTCTGAGATAACGGACTTCAGATCACACAGAACTTTCTAGCCCATTGAAAGTACTTGCCTTTCACACAGAAGGAAATGAGACTTTAGAATACTAAAATAAAATCAAGTTAAAAATAAATAACAGCAATAACTAGAAAACTAGAAATTTAAAGCATACTACTATGCTGAATGGTCAAGAAATGTGTGAAAGTAGTTTCATGTCATTTGTAATAAGAGGTACACAAAATCATCTCTATCAGACAAGCAGACAAGCAAAAAATTTTAAATCTGACAATATTAAATATTAGTGGCAATGGAAATCAACCAAAATTCTTTTTTTTCTTTTTTTCTTTGTGATAGGATCTCACATTGTTTCCCAGGGCAGAATAGAGTGGCATGATCATAGCTCACTGTAACTTTGAGCTTCTGAGCTCAGGTGATTGTCCACCCTCAGCCTCCCATATAGCTAGCTAGGATTACAGTTGTACATTATCATGTATGACTCTCTTGAATCTTTTTGTAGAGATGAGGTCTCACTATGTTGCCCAGGTTGGTCTTGACATCCTGGCCTTCCAGCAGACCCAGTCTGTTTCTCAATTAAGAAATTCCAGAGCTGTGAACTGGCTTGGGTCTGGAGACTTCATAAAAATTGAAACCCCAATATGGTGGCCCAAATCAGGTCTCTGCCCATTAAACAGAAATTTTCCTCTACAGGTAAAACAGTAGGTTGCATGACTTTTTCATTCCTAGGTACATCAATTAACATCAGAAATCTCTGTGAACTGAAACACTACTCTTCCTTGACCCTTACTTTGGTAATTTTTCCACCATAATTCTGAAGATTGTGTGCCAACATCTGACCTCTATCATTTCCATTCTTTGAAATCAGGATGCTTGGTTCCACTGAAGCATCCCCCTCCGCAATCATCTTCAGCCTACAGAGGAAGGCCACAACAAACCCATTTAAGTATTCTGGTGTTTAATGCCTTGGTAATGACAGCTAGGTGGGTTGCATATTATCAATTCCAAAATTCCTATCTCCCAAAGCCTTCCAACTTCTTCCTCCACAAAATGTCAGGAAAATTACAGCATCTCAATCTCATTAACTGTAAAATCAAGTCCAGTTTTCAATTAACCAAACCGGCCAATTGTTAATGTCATTTCTGAAGTATTTGAGACAAAACGCTAAGATCCAAATCCTGGGCAAGTACATCTATACTAATATACTAATATATATATTATATATATATATATATATATAATATATATATATATTATATAATATATCTATACTAATATACTAATATACACAATTGTGTATGCTAATATACACAATAATGTAATCTGATTTTTTAATTTCTTAATCTAACACCGTTAAATGTGTTCTTCTACTTGCTTTCCAAACTCATGTGATACAGTTGAAAAGAGGCTGCAACTTCTTCAGTGCATGCTATTTTCACTTGGTACATTAATCTGTTCTCATGCTGCTAATAAAGACATACCTGAGACTGGGTAATTTATAAAGGAAAGAGGTTTAATTGATTCACAGTTCCACGTGGCTGGGGAGGCCTCATAATCATGGCAGAAGAGGAAGGAAGAGCAAAGGGACTTTTTACATGATGGTGGGCAAGAGAGAGCTTCTGCAGAGGAACTCCCATTTATAAAACCATCATATCTGGTGGGACGAATTTCCTTTCATAAGAACAGCTCAGGAATGACCGGCTCCCATGATTCAATTACCTGGGACCGGGTCCCTCCCATGACACATGGAAATTATGGGAGCTACAATTCAAGATAAAATTTCAGTGGGGACACAGCCAAATCATATCACCTGGTATGGACACTGGCATTGCACTGCACCTCTTCATCCAAATTATGCTAATCATTTGATTGATTTTTTCGGCCTCCACTTAGACTGTAAGTTCCAGATGAGGTTGCTACTGCTTTTGCGTATCATTTGCCCCCGCCCCACCACACAGTATGCACTCAATATTTGCTGACAAAATTATTATTGAGAGCAATGTTGTATACCTCTAATATGTAAAACATTACTTGTGCCCAAATATTGGCAAATAATAAGAACAAAAGGTAATGACAAAAAAAAAATAGCCAATATTGTTTATTTCACAAGTGACGGTGGAAAGCCAGTTATTATGATAATAATTTATTGTCAACCAAACTGGCTAAAGTTAAGGAACTAGAAAATATGGGAAAATAGTCATGTCACACTCTACCAGTGAGAGTATAACCAATGCAGTAATCTTTTGGAGGACAGTTTGACAATATTCATTAAAATTTTATAAAACAAATCACCATTGAGACAACATTTCTATATTTAGACTTTTATTTTAAGGTAACAATGTAAATGCACAAATAGCTGAGATGCCCATCATAATATCTTTTATAATACTGGGAATTAGAAATAAAATATTCATCAATAAATGTCTGATTAAATCATGCCATATAGAATACAAGAGTTACAAATGATTGTGTATACCTCTATTTAGATGGCCAGTTACCCATTACGGAATCTCAGTGAAAATGCAAGTTAACTAATAGTATTTACAGTGATATCTTATTTTGTGTGTGTGTGTGTGTGTGTGTGTGTGTGTGAGAGTGTGTGTGTACATAATTATGTTTATTGAAAAACATGTACCAAAATATTATCATGGATTTTCTCTATATGATGAGATTAAGCTATTTTCATTTTCTTCTTGGTAACTTTTTGTTATAAGTAAGCCTTTTAAAATAATCATTCATTATTTTTGTCATATCGTTATTTCCATTATGGAAAACAAATTTTAAAAGAGTTGGACTTCTGATCTTGTGGCTTTTCAACTCAATACAGTATTATTTTAAACACTATGGCTTTCAAAGTAGACAAAGAGGTATTTCTACAGAATACTTAGTACTTTTTAGGGTTGAAAAGTAGAAACAAAATGCATGAAGTAGCAATTATAAAGCACATAAAATAACACAGTCAATGAGAAATGAGGTGTATATTAAGATACAAACTACTAAGAAGAGAGCATACAAATAATGTCCTGAAAATGTCAATTGATGTGTAACAAATAAATGCAGAAAAATACTGGAAGAAAATTTATTTAAAAATTCAATTATAATTAGAAGATGGTGTGTGATACTTTGAGATTAGAAATTACACTGTGTAATAAAAGAGTCATAATCAGGAGAGTTTCTCCACTGGAAAAGAATGAAATAAAAACAGTAAAATTGGCAAGTAAGATAAATGATTGAAATTTATCTAATATTTTATATTCAATGAAAAGCAATTGGAAGACACTACAAGATTCTGAGTAATAAAATTAATAAATTGAATACTTTAAAAACTTATGGTTTTCCTCAAGATATACTGAAAAACTTAAAGATACTATTCAGTCATATAGACCATCAATGCCTATAGAATGCAGAAGTGAAAATTATATTTAAAAAAATAAAGAAAGAAAGAACAAAAGTAGTTCACAAACAAACAAAACCAATGAGAACCCAAATCAATTCTCCCCCTGAGGTTCACAGTGGTCCTTAAAATCATATTTTTAGGTTAAATATTCTAAAAACAAGTTTCTTCTCTATCTCACAGCCTCTCCCATTTTATGTGTTACAATTACCATTCAAAAAAACAATAGTTGTCCTGGCAAAAATATTCTACTAGAAGAAGAACTTAAAGAATCCAATTATCCATTCATTTGACAGTCTGAATTTACATAGAAAACAAATGCAAATGCCCCTAGTGCTCAATTGAGTGCCTATAAATATTAAACCACTCACCAATGATCACACAGTGCAAATTCCTTTGAGGAGTTATAGCAAACTGTTGTCCCAATGCTTACAGATTTTTGAACATCACATTTATATTCACAGAGAATGGAGGCAAATAAACTAAAGTCAGCCTCATTTTAAAACATTCACTTTATAAAAATAACCATACTGGTTGGGCATGGTAATCCCAGCACTTTGGGAGGCAGAGGCAGGTGGATCACCTGAGGTCAGGAGTTCAAGACCAGCCTGGCCAACACTGCAAAACCCTGTCTCTACTAAAAATACAAAAATTAGCTGGGCATGGTGGCACGTACCTGTAATCCCAGCTACTCAGAAGGCTGAGGCAGGAGAATCGCTTGAACCTGGGAAGCAAAGGTTGCAGTGAGCCAAGATCATGCTACTGCACTCCACAAAAAAAAGCTGTACCTTTTTCTGCATGTAAATTCTGTTTCTTGTCATCATGATTTCCAGTTCTCCATTGACTTAACACTTCCTGAAAGGACTGTGCAGAAGCTTCTTCATCGAATGACCCTTCACACAACAGACTGTCTCTTGGTTTTATGTATTCTGCTCTTTTTGTTGTTGTAATTTCTACCTAATTAAAAGGACATAAAGGCAAGCATCATTAAATTTTCTGTATCTACTCACAAAAATTATTTTAATAAAAAAATTTCTGTGCTTTAAAGTACAGGTAGAACTAATTATAGTCATTACAAATCTGACTTTTTAAAATTAGAATGTTTTTAAGTTGTACTTATTTATATGCTTTACTCTGTTCTTTAAAACTCTATTGGCAATTATAAGTGGTCTCTTCAGAAATTATTAAGATGAGAGCCCACAGAACAGTGACTTATCATTATACTGTTCACCAGTGTTCTCTCTGTAAAAGCGCAATTGCCTTGTATCCATTCTCCCTACGCTCCCAATATCCTACTCTCTGCAACCTTCTCATATCAAAAACAGCAGAGTTTTTTTTTTAATGTAAATCTGATCGGAAATTCCCCTGCTCAAAACTCTTTGTTGACTCTCTATGAAACCCCAAATTCCTGCCAGGACCTACACTACCCTATGCAATCTTATATTTTCTTGTCTGTAATTTTACCTCCTTCCATTCTTCTTTCATTCACCCTGCTCCAGCTAGTCTCATATTCTTGCAGTTCTGAGAACCCATCAAGCATATTTCCTCTTCAGAGCTTTGTACTATTTATATGAAATGCCTGAAATGAGCCTTCTCCATATTTTTACAAAGCTATTCCCCTCATTTCATTGACTCAATGAAATGAACAAATATCACCTACTCAGAAAGTTCTTCACTACCAATTCTAAAACTAATAGGCCTGCTTGCCCCCGTTTAATAATCCCTTATCTGTTTTATTTTTCTTCCCATTACTTACTCCCATGTGACTTTATTCTATATGTTTATTTATTGCCTGTATTTCTCCATTAATATATAATGAGATTGGGGATTTTGTCTTTTTCCTTAGTGCCAAGAGCAGTGTCTGGCACAAAGTAGGTGCTCATTAAGAGTTAGTGGAATTAATGAAAAAGTTCATCAATGCAGGTGATACATCAGTGCATATAATACATTGCATGCTCCTCAGATTAATGATGATTGTGGAGAGATGAATTCAGTACAAAATATAAATCTAGTCTGAACACACATGAAAATGAAGGTAGGATGTGGAAACTATGCAGTGAACAGAGAGAACAGTCACATTAGGAAACTCAAGCAAAATAAAACCCACACTAGTGGCTGAATTATCAAATGTAGATTACCTACACTGGTCAAATTGCTAAATATCCATGTGTATCTTTTAAGACATGAGAGTAGAAATCTCTATGTTTAGCCCACAACTGAAAAATAAACAGGCAGTTTGTTAGAGTATAATTCAGAGTACTTTGTTAAAGATGTATATAAAAATTTTTAAATATGAGCAAAAAGTATCTGAGGATCTGTCAGACACTAGACACTATGCTGACTGTTGCCCACAGAAACACAGGTTAATAAGTCCACAACATAAATAGGCGCAAGGACCAGGGAAAACTCAGGGGAAATGACGACCGAATTGGATTTTGAAAGACAAAATAAGAATTACATAAGCCAAAAGTACCAGGGGCAGCATTCCAGAGAAAGGAAATGATATGTATGCTAGGACACAGAGTCAAAGTGCACTGTGGCATGGAACGATAAGCAGTTTGCACTGAAGTGCAAAAAGTAAAGAATGAGAAAATATAAAGGGTAGAAAGGCAAGCAGAGGAAGATTTTAAAGGAGTCTACCTGCTGCACAGAGGAGCTTAAACCCAATGGAAATACAAAACCATTGAAAAGTCCCATACACCAGTGCAGCAAAGAGAGGGAAATTGGGAAATAGTGTGTTTCGCTGCAAGGAAACCAATTAAAATGTTACAGATATTTGGCCACATTGACCAACGATACAAATGCATGATCCTTTTAACTAGGAATTTCAGGATTTTATCATACTGATATACTTTAATCTGTGCAAAACCATACTTCTCAAAATTATACTTTATATTTCAGCATATACTGCCAAAACATTGAAACAGCATAAATGCTGATCAGTGGGAGATAGATTTTAAAAAGTCTTTTCACACCCAAAAAATGTAGTATTTTACAGCAACTACATAGAATCAGAAGGTTGTAACATGTACTTATATGGATATAAAAACTACATTGTTCAGTGAAAAAAATCATGTTTGCAGAGGAAACATTTTTGTAGAGCAAACAGATTAACATTTGTGTAAAAAAGTACATACATACAAAACCAGAAGAGTTGCCTGACTCCTACAGGGGAAGAGAATGAAATGCATGTTCCATTTCTAAACCATTTTTAAAGAAAAAACTAATTGCAGTATCTGAAAGAGCAATAAGGATAGAATAAATGAACAAACATTCAAGATTTTTTAGCTGGTAGGCTATATGGGACATGGTAAGTATTATGGACTGAATTACATCTCCCTCTGCAAATTCATATGTTGAAACCCTGAACCCCCAGTGTGACTACATTTGGAGATAGGGCCTATAAGGAGGTAATTAAGCTTAAATTAGATCATGAAGTTGAGGCCTTAATCTAACAGGACTGATAACCTGTTAAGAAGAGGGAGAGAGAGGGGAGGGCAGTGCCAAGATGGCCAAGAGAAGGCAACATCAGAATGCAGCTCCCAGCAAAGGAGACACAGAGGGCTGGAGGACTTCACGATTCCAAACACGGTGCCAGGTTCATTTCGGTGGGACTGATAGGGCACTGAAAATAGGCCAGGGAAGAAGCTGCAGGTGGAGAGCCGCCCAGCGGGGGCAAACCAAGGCAGGGCGGGGAGCGTCCCCACCTGGAACATGCAGCCGGCTCGGAGGGTCAGGGACTTAACTCCCTCAGTGCTCTGATTTTGATCCTGTGCTAACCTCATCCCTTCTGCAACCCACCGGTCCACAAGAGCCCTGCCAGACTGTGGGGCACCTTGTGGGTTGTTGATGGAAATCTGAGCGGCAGCTCCCGCCAGGAGCAGCAAATTGTCTCACGGACCTGGGCAAAAGTTTGGACTAAGGCAAGTGGGACTGACCGTCCCACAGAAAAAGGCAGAGTTGAAAGCAGGGAAACAGGCCCCACCCCACAGAACTCAAACTGAAGCCCTCCCTAGAGAGTTTGGCAGCAAATACACCAGTTTGACCCCAACCAGGCAGATCGAGCTCTGGGAAGGAGAGACGCCATTGGGAGGCGGGTCCAATCTCACCTGCAAACAAACTCCAGGGAAGGACCACCCACCCAGCAACCTGACTGAATCCAAGAGAGCCCAGCAATGCTCTCTACAGGCCAAAAAGGATATAGTTCCAACCTCAACAGAAAGGACATCCACTCAAAGACTCCTCTGGAAATCACCAACTTCAAAGATCAAAGGGAGATAAATCCACAAAGATGGGAAAAAAGCACAAAAAGGATGAAACCATCAAAGACCAGAACACCTCTTGTCCTCCCAGGGATCACAACTCCTCACCATCAAAGGAACAAAAAAGACAGAGAATGAATCTGACAAATTAACAGAAGCAGGCTTCAGAAGGTGGCTAATAACAAACTGCTCTGAGCTAAAAGACCATGTTTTAACCCAATGCAAAGAAACTAAGAACCTTGAAAAGAGGCTAGATGAAATGCTAACTAGAATAACCAGCTTAGAGAAGAACATAAACGACTTGATGGAGCTGAAAAACAAAGCATGAGAACTTCACAAGGCATACATATGTTTCAACAGCCAAATCGATCAGGTAGAATAAAAGATATCAGAGACAGAAGACCAAATCAATGAAATAAAACAAGACGGCAAGATTAGAGAAAAAAGAGTGAAAAAAAAATGAACAAAGCCTCCAAGAACTATGGCAGTATGT
Organism: Ateles fusciceps; assembly: GCA_036589455.1. NCBI lineage: Eukaryota > Metazoa > Chordata > Mammalia > Primates > Atelidae > Ateles > Ateles fusciceps. The sequence continues at coordinate 1,544,697 of JAZHEH010002703.1, read as the reverse complement.
GAAAAGACCTAATCTACACTTGATTGGCGTACCTGAATGTGACAGGGAGAACAAATCCGAGTTGGAAAACACTCTTTGAGATATTATCCAAGAGAACTTCCCCCAACCTAACAAGGCAGGCCAACATTCAAATCCAGGAAATACAGAGAATACCACAAAGATATTCCTCAAGAAGAGCAACCCCAAGGCGCATAATTGTCAGATTAACCAGGGTTGAACTGAAGGAAAAAATCCTAAGGGCAGCCAGACAGAAAGGTCAAGTCACCCACAAAGGAAAGACCATCAGACTCACAGCGGATCTCTTGGCAGAAACCCTACAAGCTAGAAGGGAGTGAGGGCCAATATTCAGCATCCTTAAAGAAAAGAACTTTCAACCCAGAATTTCATATCCAGCCAAACTAAGCTTCTTAAGTGTAGAAGAAATAAAATCCTTTATGGACAAGCAATTGCTGATAGAGTTCATTGCCACAAGACCGGCCTTACAAGAGCTACTGAAGGAAGTAATAAACATGGAAAGGAACAACCAGTACCAGCCACTGCAAAAACGTACCAAATGGTAAAGAACAACAACGCAATGAAGAAACCGCGTCAACTATCAGGCAAAACAACCAGCCAGTAACAAAATGGGAGGACCAAATTCAAACACAACAATATTAACATTGAATGTAAATGGCCTAAATGCCCCAATCAAAAGACACAGACTGGCAAACTGGATAAAAAGTCAAGACCCATCGGTGTGCTATATTCAGGAGACACATCTCACATGCAAAGACTCACATAGATTCAAAATAAAGGGATGGAAGAAGATTTACCAAGCAAATGGAGAGCCAAAAACAGCAGGGGTAGTAATCCTAGTCTCTGATAAAACGGACTTTAAACCAACAAAGGTCAAAAGAGACAAAGAAGGGCATTACGTAATGGAAAAAGGATCAATGCAACAAGAAGAGCTAATGATCCTAAATATATATGCACCCAATGCAGGAGCACCCAGATACATAAAGCAAGTTCTTAACAACCTACAAAGAGACTTAGACTCCCACACAATAATAGTGAGAGACTTTAACACTCCACTGACAATATTGGACAGCTCAATGAGACAGAAAGTCAACAAGGATATTCAGGACTTGATCACAGATCTGGACCAGGCAGACCTAATAGACAGTTACAGGACACTCCACCCCAGATCCACAGAATACACATTCTTCTCAGCACCACATTGCACTTACTCCAAAATTGACCACATAATTGGAAGTAAATCACTCCTCAGCAAATGCAAAAGAACGGAAATCATAACAAACAGTCTTTCAGTCCACAGCGCAATCAAATTAGAACTCAGGATTAAGAAAAGCACTCAAAACTGCACAATCACATGGAAATTGAACAACTGGCTCCTGAATGTCAACTGGATAAACAATGAAATGAAGGCAGAAATAAAGATGTTCTTTGAAACCAACAAGAACGAAGACAAAACATACCAGATCCTATGGGACATATTTAAAGCAGTGTCTAGAGGGAAATTTATAGCAATAAATGCCCACATGAGAAACAAGGAAAGATCTAAAATGGACACCCTATTGTCAAAATTGAAAGAGCTAGAGGAGCAAGATCAAAAAGACTCAAAAGCAAGCAGAAGACAAGAAATAACTAAGATCAGAGCAGAACTAAAAGAGAAAAAGACACAAAAAACCCTTCAAAAAATCAATGAATCCAGGAGCTGGTTCTTTGAAAAGATCAACAAAATAGACAGACTGCTACCTAGAAAAGAGACAAGAATCAAATAGATAAAACGAAAAATGATAAAGGGGAGATCACCACCGATTCCTCAGAAATACAAACTACCATCAGAGATTACTACAAACAACTCTGTGCACATAAACCAGTAAATCTGAAGAAATTGATACATTCCCGGACACTTGTACACTCCCAAGACTAAGCCAAGAAGAAGTTGAAACCCTGAATAGACCAATAACAAGGTCTGAACTTGAGGCAGCAATTAATAGCCTATCAACCAAAAAAAGTCCAGGTCCAGATGGGTTCACAGCTGAATTCTACCAGACATACAAAGAGGAGCTGGTACCATTCCTGTTGAAACTATTCCAAACAATACAAAAAGAGGAAATCCTACCTAACTCATTTTATGAGACCAACATCATCCTGGTACACAAATCTGGCAGAAACACAACTAAAAAAGAAAACTACAGGCCAATATCCATGATGAACATCAATGTGAAAATCTTCAATAAAATACTGGCAAACCAATTCCAACAACACATCAAAAAGATTATCCACCACAATCAAGTAGGCTTCATCCTGGGGATGCAAGGCTGGTTCAACATATGCAAATCTATAAACACAATCCACCACATAAACAGAACCAAAGACAAAAACCACATGATTCTCTCAATAGATGCAGAGAAGGCCTTTGACAAAATTCAACAGCCCTTTATGCTAAAAACTCTCAATAAATTAGGCATTGATGGAACGTATCTCAAAATAATAAAAGCTATTTATGACAAACCCACAGCCAATATCATACTGAATGGCCAAAAACTAGAAGCATTCCCTTTAAAACTGGCACTAGACAAGGATGCCCTCTCTTACCACTCCTATTCAATATAGTATTGGAAGTTCTAGCCAGAGCAATTAGGCAAGAAAAAGAAATAAAGGGCATTCAATTAGGAAAAGAAGAAGTCAAATTGTCCCTATTTGCAGACGACATGATTGTATATTTAGAAGACCTCATTGTATCAGCCCAAAACCTCCTTAAGCTGATAAGCAACTTCAGCAAAGTCTCAGGATACAAAATCAATGTGCAGAAATCACAAGCATTCCTATACACCAATAACAGACAAACAGAGAGCCAAATCATGAGAGAACTCCCATTTACAATTGCTACAAAAAGAATAAAATACCTAGGAATACAACTAACAAAGGATGTAAAAGATCTCTTCAAGGAGAAATACAAACCACTGATCAAGGAAATAAGAGAGGACACAAACAGATGGAAAAACATTCCATGCTCATGGTTTGGAAGAATCAATATTGTGAAAATGGCCATACTGTCCAAAGTAATTTATAGATTCAATGCTATCCCCATCAAGCTACCATTGACTTTCTTCACATAACTGGAGAAAGCCACTTTAGACTTCATATGGAACCAAAAGAGAGCCCACATAGCCAAGACAATCCTAAGCAAAAAGAACAAAGCTGGAGGCATCATGCTACCTGACTTCAAACAGTACAACAAGGCTACAGTAATAAAAACAGCATGGTATTGGTACCAAACCAGAGGTATAGACGAATGGAACAGAACAGAGGCTGCAGATGCAACGCCACACATCTACAACCATCTGATCTTTGACAAACCGGACAAAAACAAGCAATGGGGAAAGGATTTTCTGTTTAATAAATGGTGTTAGGAAAACTGGCTAGCCATGTGCAGAAAGCAGAAACTGGATCCCTTCCTTACACCTTATACAAAAATTAACTCCAGATGGATTAAAGATTTAAACATAAGACTTAACACCATAAAAACCCTAGAATAAAACCTACACAACACCTTTCAGGACATAGGCACAGGCAAGGACTTCATGACTAAAACACCAAAAGCAATGGCAACCAAAGCCAAAATAGATAAATGGGATCTAATTAAACTTAAGAGCTTCTGGACAGCAAAAGAAACAATCATTAGAGTAAACTGGCAATCGACAGAATGGGAAAAAAATTTTGCAATCTACCCATCTGACAAAGGACTAATATCCAGAATCTACAAAGAACTAAAGCAGATTTACAAGAAACAAACAAACCTATTCAAAAGTGGGCGAAGGATATAAACAGACACTTTTCAAAAGAAGACAAATATGCAGCCAACAAAAATATGAAAAAATGCTCATCATCATTGGTCATTAGAGAATTGCAAATCAAAACCACATTGGGATGCCATCTCATGCCAGTCAGAATGGTGATCATTAAAAATTCTGGAGACAACAGATGCTGGAGAGGATGTAGAGAAATAGGAACACTTTTACACTGTTGGTGGGAGTGTAAATTAGTTCAACCATTATGGAAGACAGTGTGGCAATACCTTAAGGATCTAGAAATAGAAATTCCATTTGACCCAGCAATCCAATTACTGGGTATATACCCAAAGGATTATAAATCGTTCTATTATAAAGACACATGCACACATATGTTCATTGTGGCACTGTTTACAATAGCAAAGACCTGGAACCAATGCAAATCCCCATCAATGATAGACTGGACAAAGAAAATGTGGCACATATACACCATGGCACACTATGCAGCCATAAAAAACAATGAGTTTGTGTCCTTTGTAGAGACATGGATGAATGTAGAAACCATCATTCTCAGCAAACTGACACAAGAACAGAAAACCAAACACCACAGGTTTTCACTCATAGGTGGGTGATTAACAATGAGAACACTTGGGCAGAGAGAAGGGAACAACACTCACAGGGCTAGGTGGGGGGCCAAGAGGAGGGGAGGGGAAGGGGAGGGATAACACTGGGAGAAATGCCTGATGTAGGCGACAGGAGGTGGGGGGGATGGAGAGAGCAAATCACCATGGCACATATGTACCTATGCAATAATCCTGTAGGATGCAGGATATGCAAATGTACCCAGAGCCCAAATACAATAGGAAAAAAGAAGAAGAAGAGGGAGAGAGCCGGACATGGTGGTGTGCACTGTGGTCCCCGCTACATGGGAGGCTGAGATGGGACTAATGTTTGAGCATGGGAGGAGGAGGTTGCAATGAGCTGAGTTCCCACCACTGCACTCTAACCTGGGCAACGGAGCAACACCATCTCAAATAAATAAAGAACAAGAAGAGGAAGAGCCATTGTATGTTTCTTCTCTCTCTCTCTCTCTCTCTCTCTCTCTCTCCACATGTGCATACAGAAGAAAGGCCATATAAGAACACAGCAAGAAGGCAGCCATTTGCAAGCCAGAAAGTAAGCCTCACCAGAAACTAATATTGCCAGCACCTTGATCTGGGACTTCTAGACTACACAATTGTGGAAATAAATTTCTGCTGTTTATACTACTCAGTTGGTGGTATTTTGTTATGGCAGCCTGAGCAGACTAATACAGTAACCGACTGGATATGCAGAGGAGGAAGTGAAAACCCTACAAAAAATAACTACCTTTGTTGGCTTGGAAAGCTAGGTTGGGTACTGCCAACAATAACATTTATAGGTTTTGGAAGAGAGGGGATAAATTTAGTTTGGAGATAGAGTCTTAGGAGTATTTGTGAGAAGGCACTTATTGGTATCCAGTAAGCAATATGTCAGTGTGTCTATGTATATATGCTGCACTAATGAACAACCACAACAAATTCTGTGGCTTAATACAAAATGGTTTCAATATGCAGTAATTTCAGCAGCTCTCCAGGGAAGCTTCCTTCTAAGCAATGAATCAGAGATGTCAGATATTTGCATCTTGGAGTTATGCCATTGGAATACCTGGCTTCCACATAGCTGTGGCGGGATAGAAAAAGCTGGAGTGTTGTACATTAGATCTTAAACATTTCAGCTCAAACCCGTCATATATCACTTCCACTCAGAGCCCAACATGACCTTGCCCAATTCTAAAAGAAATTCGAAGGCACATGTAGAAATTCAGTGTTGTACATTCATTACACTCTAAGCACGTGATATCCCTGTAAGATGATGTGCTTTTATATTGCCACTTTCCAAAGGAGAAAACAGAAGATCAAAAAGCTAAGTACCTTGCCCAATGTTACAATGCTATAAGAAAAACAGCATCATTATTTCAAACCCAGGCTTCAGCTTCTAAAATGTAAGCTCTTTCATGAACTATATCTCTTTCAAGGATACGCCATTGGCTTCGATTCATTAAAAAGGCCATAAGAGAGGCATCAGGCATTGGTACCATTTGGTTCTTCTAGCCATTAAATTAAAAATTAGACTCCTGAGCCCTAACTCAGATCTAAATATTAAAAAAAAAATCCAAATTTGGTGACAGACCCGGGAATGCACATTTTTAACAATTTCCAGTTCTTACAATGCTTATTACAATTTGGGAAACACTGCTCTTCAGGACAGAGGAATACTAAGTCTATGAAGGGGTTACCTCTTTACTGTGTACTGTCATCTATAGCAGTGACTCCCAAATAAGAATACTCACCAGAATCACTGAGGAGTTGTTAAACACACACACACACATACCCTACACATGTCTGGACCCCACCCTTGGAGATGCTGAACTCAATCATGTGTATTTCTTTAATGTTTCTACAGTTGATTTTAATATACACTCCTAGATGAAATCATTGGATTAATGGTTTTTAAGTTAAGACAATGAGGCAGACAATGTATATAGCCTGCATAGTTACCTATGAAGACAAGGAGAAACATCTATTGTAAGGATTAATAGCACAGAGGAGGCTACTCTATCACTTTCTTTTTTTTTATTATTATACTTTATGTTCTGGGGTACATGTGCAGATCTTGCAGGATTGTTACATAGGTATACACATGCCATGGTGGTTTGCTGCCTCCATCCCCCCCAACACCTACTTTAGGTATTTCTCCCAATGCTATCCTTCCCCTAATTCCCCACCCCTCAACAGACCCCAGTGTGTGATGTTCCCCCTCCCTGTGTCCATGTGTTCTCATTGTTCAACACCCACCTATGAGTAAGAACATGTGGTGTTTGGTTTTCTGTTCTTGTGTCAGTTTGCTGAGAATGATGGTTTCCAGATTCATCCATGTCCCTGCAAAGGACATGAACTCATCCTTTTTTATGGCTGCATAATATTCTATGGTGTATATGTGCCACATTTTCTTTATCCAGGCTATCATTGACGGGCATTTGGGTTGGTTCCAGGTATTTGCTATCATAAACAATGCTGCAATGAACGTACGTGTGTGTGTGTCTTTATAATAGAATGATTTATAATCCTTTGGATACATACCCAGTAATGGAACTGCTGGGTCAAATATTTCTATTTCTAGATCCTTGAGGAATCACCACACTGTCTTCCATAATGGTTGAACTAATTTACACTCCCACCAACAGTGTAAAAGCGTTCCTATTTCTCTGCATCCTCTCCAGCATCTGTTGTCTCCAGATTTTTGAATGATCACCATTCTAACTGGTGTGAGATGGTATCTCAATGTGGTTTTAATTTGCATTGTTCTAATGACCAGAGATGATGAGCATTTTTTCATAAGTTTGTTGGCCACATAAATGTCTCCTTTTGAAAAGTATCTGTTCATATCTTTCACCCACTTTTTGATGGGGTTGTTAGTTTTTTTCTTGTCAGTTTGTTTTTGGGGAAAGGATTCCCTGTTTAATAAATTGTGTTGAGAAAACTGGCTAGCCATATGCAGAAAGCTGAAACTGGATCCCTTCCTTACACCTTATACAAAAATTAACTCCAGATGGATTAAAGATTTAAACATGACACCTAACACCATAACAACCCTAAAAGAGAACCTAGGCAGTACCATTCAGGACATAGGCAAGGGCAAAGACTTCATGACTAAAACACCAAAAGCAATGGCAACAAAAGCCAGAATAGACAAATGGGATCTAATTAAACTTAAGAACTTCTGCACAGCTAAAAGAAGCATTAGAGTGAACCGGGCAACCAACAGAATGGGAAAAATTTTGCAAGCTACCCATCTGACAAAGGGCTAATATCCAGAATCTACAAAGTACTCTATCACTTTCTAGTAAGGCTAATTACTTAATCCCTCATCATCTTTTTCGTCTGTTAAATTGGGGTAATAATAGCACAAACCTTACACGGTTATTGTGATTATTGGATAAGGCAAGTAAAACATTAAGCACAACGCCTAGCATAAGGTGTTCAATAAAAGTTAGCTGCTGATTTATTTTTGATAGGATAAATTAGATGAAAAGGCAGGCATGAAGAAGAAACTTTTAAAGCCACAGTCTCTGCATAATGATTAAAAGCAGGAAATTTGGAGTCAGAAGGTCTGAGCTGATATCTAAGTTCCATTATCAATTTTATCTTTGGCAATTTATAAAAACTATTCTTTGCCACTACTCTCTCATTTGAAAAAGAGGAATAATTAAGAAAAGACAAAGGAGATAATGTGTAAAATATTTAGGGGAGGTCTGCTCTTCAATACATTATTATTATAATTAGGAGGCAGTGATTCTTCACAAAACATCCTTGACAGGTCTATTAGAAAGTAAAACCCACACAAATATGCTGACACTCCTGAAAAATTCAAGCACACTTCATCTGCTGAAAATAAGTCCTACTACCATAGAGCACATTTTCTTTTATATCTATGAGCGTGGGTTTGGAACACAACAGATTTAACTTCAACCCAGATTTGGTCAACACATAACAAGCTGTGTGACTTCAGCTAAGTTACAGTTTTTGAACTGCAGGGAAGAGGTGGCTGGCATCTAAAAGAATGAAGATTATAACATAGATCAAAATTTGAAGTTCATTTCTTACTAAAGAATCAATATGTCTGTTATAAATATATAGACATGAGTTGATAAAAGCTTATCTAGCACATTGTCAGATCAGTAGTCAATCCAAATAGCTGCCAGAATTTGGTATAAATCTGGTTTTAAATAACTATGAAATTGCCTGTCACCTAAAACTCTTGGCAAGGTTTTGCATTTTTAGCTTCTCTGAATGAAGTCTTGACTAATATAAAATTGTGAGATTGCATTGTGTTTTTTAAAAATCGTTTTCCCCCAAATACTCATTCAATTCCTGACATGTGTGAAAAGTCCAGAAAGACATATGGTCAAAAGATCATTCATCAAAGAGTAGCGTTCAGTGGAATCAAAGCAATCTTCTCGAAAACATTTTTACAGTCAAGATGTATTTGGTTAATAAAAAACAAATCCATATGAAATAATAATGTGATAAAATTACTGGCCAACTCTATAGCTCAAGTTAAGTACCTGAATGGCACTTGCCATGGCTATGTATGTCAGAAAATGTCTACTATATTTTTCTCAGTTTACCTCAGGGCTGCTCCTCTGCAGAAGTAGAGATTTGGGTTTATGCTGACTTTTACTGGTCTTCTTTGTAGAATTAATCTCCTCTTTGGGTTCTTCCGGATTACCATGCTTTATAAACTGATGGGCAACATCTAATACACTGAATAATATTTGAGATTTTGCCTATTAAAAAAGTAACAAAATATAATTTAAAAGCCTCATACATTAACCTAAATAATTTATATACATTAGATCATATTTGTGTTATTCTATAACTCCCAGAATTAAATAAATAAATTCAATTTAACATTTAAAAAGACAAACTGACATTTGTATCAACGAGTATAATAATGACAGCTGCCATCTACTGAGAGAATTAGTTTGGACTCATACAATTCCAACCATCTTAAAAATAATGTATCACTTAATCACCAAGGCAATTCTAAAACATAACTATTTTTATGTTTTAGGAATTAAGAAACTAAAGCTCAGGATGGGCACGATGACTTGTGCCTGTAGTCCTAGCACTTTGGGAGGCTGAGGTGGGCGGATCACTTGAGGTCAGTAGTTACAAGACAGCCTGGCCAACATGGTGAAACCACATCTCTACTAAAAATACAATAATTAGTCGGGCATGGTGGTGTGTGCCTGTAGTCCCAGCTACTCTGGAGGCTGAGACAGGTGAATCACTTGAACCTGGAGGCAGAGGTTGCAGTGAGCCGAGATCACATTCCACTGCACTCCAGCCTGGGCAACAGAGTGAGACTTCATCTCAAAAAAAAAGAAAAACGGAAGAAGAAACTAAAGCTCAGAGAGTTTAAATAACTTGTCCTTGGTAACAGTAGAGAGTGGGTGGCAGACGTAGAAAGTGACCTCAGGTGTGTATAAGTCTAATGACTCATAAACTTTCCACTATGCACACCCCAAATAGATAGATGTGATATTTTGTGTACATCATAACTAAAGAAATAAATATAGCTAATCTAGTAGGAGACCAAATACGCAGTAATGAGTATTCCTTGGTGATAAAACATCTTTAGAAAGCATTCACTATCCAAAAGGGCACATCAGGAAACACTTCTCTCTGTAGTTCCTTAATACACTCCAAGTCATTTCTCATTTTGTGACTTGCTCATGAGGTTCACTTACCAGGAAGACCTTCTCTCCTCTACCATCATCTTTGTTTGGCAAGCTTTTGCTTTCTCCTTCTGAATTCACGCCATTACTCCCCACAGGTCTAGGAGCCCTTCCTTGCACACTGCCCCCGCCCCCAAACTGTACACAGTATTTACCCTCTTAATACCCTGCGAAGATCTCTACTAGCCCTAAATATTGATTTCACATCTCATCATATCACATAAGCTCACAAAAAGGAAAAAAACATGTATTTTAATGATTTCATGTCTACTACAGTTCCTGGAAAATAGCATATTGTAAAAATAAGGTATCAGGGAGGGAGAAGAGCTACAGAATTAAAATAAATAATATAGAAAACGGATTTAAAGAAAAACTTTCCACATGCTGTCAGAGTGACTGACCAAGAACTGGCAAATTTGGGGAAGGCCCCATTCTCTAAAGAGTTTTCTATCAGAAACTACCAGAGTCTGCCTAGGGACTGCAGGATTTAGGATCACATGGGAGTCTGAATTAAACTCCAGGGAGAAGATTCAGGGTCATCAGATGCTCTATGAGAACCTGGCATACGGGAGACAGAAAATAGCTCTTATTTCTTAACAAATATCCTCCAAACAAGAAAAATTTAGCGAGGATCAGACATAATTATTTTGTACTCTGCCATGAAAATGCTCATCTTTTTAAATTTTCATCTAGTTGTCAATTTAAATAGCTAACATTACATTGGAACTTTTCAGTTATGACCTTTTGTAAATCTATTAAGATTCATTGCAGTCTGATTCTGGAATATATCAGTGAACATCAAATTAACTAGTGTTATATCATACTGAATTAATAAAATATCTATGAAAAATGACAAACATGACCTACGCATATATATTGCTGTCTGTATGCAAATTCGCTCCAAATTTTCCCAATGATTCTCAGAAAATCTCTATAGACCTATGTGGTCCTTCTATTTTTAAAAAGAAATTCAAGCCAATAGTAGAACCTCACTCTTCCAGAAACATCTGTAGTTTTACCACTAACATTTTTAAAACAGAGTAATCCAGCCTAAGCCTGATTTAAAATGTCCTAGAATAAAGGTCTATAGATTTCAGAGGCAGTTATGTGTTTGGGTTTCATTTTACGTTTTTAAACTATCAAAAGCCATAGGATTAATTTTATATAGAATTATCATTCAAATACATGTTTATTTAAATAGCATAAAACAAAGATTATGTCTGTCCTAAAATGAATCCTGCTATCAATGTTACAATAATTGTTATAACATTTTTAAGTAGCATATTAAGAGAATCAGAAATAGTAAAAAACCCCACATTTTTTATGCTAAAAAATAAACATCATAGGTAACTGACAAAATAGAATTCTATATTTGAATATCTTAGAGTTCTACTAATTTAGCACATAACTAAAATCAATAAAATGCAAGTAAATGGAAATGTTCTTTTCTAGAACATCATACACTTAAACATTACTTTTCTCCATTGTAAGGCTGTGTATGTATACCTTCCTTTTTTTAATTTTAGTACTATCATACAAGGAAAGAGAGCAGATATTATGATCCCCATTACATAGACAAGGAATGCAAAGTTCAGAAAGCATACGCCAAAGTCAAATGGCTACAAAATGTCGGGGACTTGAAATAGAATCAAATTATCTATGCTAGTTTAATCCCTTTTCCCTACTAGATTTATGTTAGGTCTTTGTGATACAGAAAATGTGTTTTACTTTTGATTTCCTGAAACTGCAAATATTAAATTTTGTCTCTAACAGATTTGAACATTATTCCTTCCTTTAAAAACTTACAAAACTGTAATTCTGTATTCAATTGCATATGCAAGGATTGGGGGGGGGGTTAGTTTAGTTTGTTGCTTGGTTTTTAACTTATTTTTCCCTGCTTATTTTTATATTTGACCAAGTATATAGAAATAAATAATAGTCACACCATATAAAAAATTTAAGAAACGGAGGTTCCTCCTATTTTCAAGCATACCTCCTCTGCTGAAAATAGGTCCTACTAACATAGAGTACATTTTATTTCATATCTATGAGCATGAGTTTGGAACTCAACAGAGTTAACTTCAACCCAGACTTATTTACCACATAATAAGCTGTGTGATTTTGGCTAAGTTACAGTTTTTGAACTGCAGAGAAAAGATAATATAACAGTAATCATTTTGAGTAACAACCAATGAATAAGAATATGAAGTTTATTTTTATAAAATATTTAAAATAGATAATGATACATATTAAATATCATAACACTGTACTGTATTTTAATGGTAGCTAAAAGAATAAGGATTATAACATAGATTAAAATTTGAAGTTCATTTATTGCTAAAGAATCAATATAACTATAGTTTAATTATATTAACAGGAGCTGATAAAAGCTTATCTAGGCCAGGTGGCTCATGCCTGTAATCCCAACACTTTGGGAGGCTGAGGCAGGAGGATCACTTGAGGTTAGGAGTTCAAGATCACCCTGGCCAACATGGTGAAACCTCATCTCTACTAAAAATACAAAAAAATAGCTGAACATGGTGGTGCGTGCCTGTACTCCCAGATATTTGGGAGGCAGAGGCAGGAGAATCACTTGAACCAGGGAGGTGGAGGTTGCAGGGAGCTGAGATTGTGCCACTGTACTCCAGCCTAGGTGACAGAGTGAGACTCCATCTCAGAAAAAAAAAAAAATAGTTTAAGACATACCTGCCAGAATTTGATATAAATCTGGTTTATAGCAAAGTAGTACTCCCCAGAGTAACTACTGTTAGCAGGTTTTATCCTATAAGCTTTGTCTTTACTTAAATGGACATACCCTATAACCTTTGTCTTTCTTAAAAGGACGCATCTAGATCTACAACAGAAAACATACTATCTTTCACTTAATATAACGATTATAACAATAATCACTTTGAGTAACAACCAATGAATAAGAATATGAAGATTATTTTTATAAAATATTTAAAAAGATAACTATACATACTATCACAACACTGTACTGTATACTAATAAAATATTTTCAAATTTTAAACATCAACCTAAAGATACTTTTCTTTCCATTTTCTAAGTATGAAAATTTAACAGTACTGATAGGTAACAATAGGAGGAGAAGGAGACTGAAAATATATAAAATTACCTCTACAACTGCTCTACATGCTAAAAATGTTTTAAAATCAAACCAAAACAGCCTTCAAGGCACATGGTAAATCATATATCTCACTGTAGGACAGAAGCTAAACTAGAGCCAAAAGATGTGATTTACTGCCAGTATTTCCAGATTCCCCCACATCCTTCACTACACTGTATGATGGTAGGATTTCATCTGGTAACTGTTCTAAATTCTCACCTGAACTTTTTTTCCGCCTAGAATGATATTATCTTTCAAATTACACTCTAGAAGAATTCATCACTCTGACAATGTATCATTAATCAAAGTAAAGAGGGTTGATATTTTACAGCATTTGGAATGGATGGCACCTTGTAGAAGTTAAAGTCCAAGAATAAAAGTTTTAGTTTAGTTAGAAAAATGATATACTTTATGGTAGTGTCAGTGCTTCAAAAGTCTAACTGCCATCATCATCCAAAACTCTGGCTATCCAGCAGTAAATATTAATAATCATGTTGACATAACCATATCTCCTTAAGTGATCCAGAAGTTCCAGATCAAAACAAAAAGTTCACATAGTTTAGACCTGTATTACTTTACAAGTTTGGAAGAAAAAGAGTGACAATGTCTCCTTTCATATTGTTAACTTGCATTGATTTTCCAGTCATAAAATTTTAGAAGAGATTTATTGTAACCACAGCCTTGCATTAAAAACTGAAACCTCTAAACTCTGCAGAAGAGTTCTGTTATTCCATTTGAATTTGTCAAAGTTATATAGAGGTAGAGAGAGAGATGAACATATATACACACACAGAGGAAAAATAGTGTTACAGCAGAACTCAAGTAACATAAACTCACTGGTTGTAGTGATTGTTGAATATGATTGGAACTTGGAAGGCTTTATTTAAAGAATCATTTCAGAACAATCAAGTTATGGACTAATGGGAATTTTAAAATTGTTATATACATTATATAAATATTTTTTTGGCCTAGCTTTTGAGAAAACACTTCCCTCTCATACTAAGAATATTTTCCCAACTACAATTGGTTCCGATTTCTTTGATGTGAATTACCTCATATGCAGTTGGTAAATAGGGCAATGATGTCAGTGTAACTCCAGAGTGTTACTGATTCTTAAGGATTTTTTCCCAACATGTTATTGTTTTGAAGCAACCAGGGGCAAGCTTTCTTACAAGTAAAGCCAAAATCTTAACAACATATGAAAACCATAAGAAAAAAAAAACTTGAAAAATATATAAAAATGCCTCCCATTGGTATAAGTTCTGATTGTTTTAAGGACTTCAACAACCACACATTTCACTAAGTTAGGCCATGTATGAGCATAAAGAAGCTGTAAAGAGACCCCCTGTGACTTTAAAGCAATAGATAAATAAAGGAGGCTATATCTTGATTTAGATTTTTCATTTTGGTTAAAAGAATCTCTCTTAGAAGTAAATTACTACTAGGAACTACATCACCAAGAAGGAAGAACAAGTCCTCGAGATGTATGCATTAGTGTTTTAACTAGGATTTGTTAACTGGTTTTTTGTTAGGGTTTTGGTTATAAAGCACCATAGGATTTGAGTGGCCTTCTCCTAGCCAAAATCTTCCCTCAAGCCCTGTTAATTAGGTGGGTGATTTTCTAAATGGAAAGTTTTGTTTGTTCTTATTTTAAGTTCCAGGATACATGTGCAGAATGTGCAGGTTTGTTACATAGGTACATGTGTCCCATGGTGGTTTCCTGCACCTATCAACCCATCATCTAGGTTGTAAGTCCTGCATGCAATAGGTATTTGTCCTAACGCTCCCCCTCCCCTCGCCTCTCACCCACCGACGGGCCCCAGTGTGTGTTGTTTCCCTCCCTGTGTCCATGTGTTGTCATTGTTCAACTCCCACTTATGAGTGAAAGTTGATTGGTTTTCTGTTCCTGTGTTAGTTTGCTGAGAGTGATGTTTCTGGCCTCATACATCAGGAATCATATATCGTGTTGTGACAGCAACACATGTATACTGAAGATTATGCTTTAATTTATAGTAAAATAAACTATTTTATTAGAAGTCATCAAAACATCTGCCAAGATTTATGTATCCAAAGAAACCTGTAAAGATTATTTTGCCAGGATATTTCTATTAATACATTGCTTGGAATATATTGCATTATGAGTATAAGGATCCTATAACAATAACAAATTAGACTAAATCTCTCTAAGTTGGGAGCTATATGGAAATTACTACAGCAAGTAGGTAAATTACTCATATTATCATAGACTGAACTACACCAAACAGGTACTAGCTACACCAAGCAAATGAATTCCTCCAAGTATCATGGACCTATGGCAGGATGCAATAAACCCATTAAATTTCCACTTAGTAAAACTATCTTTTCAAAGTAAAAGTAATTTTTTATAAAAATACATAATTTTGAACATCTTAATCCATTAAACAAGTATGAAAAAGATGAGCATTATCTCCCAATTTTTTATATTATGAAAATATGTTTTCTTTCTTAAAGCAAACTATTATTTTCCTTTTCTTGTGAGTCCATCTTTATAGGTAGTCTTAGATGAAATTTCTTCCCTAAAAATAGGCTTTATAAAAGTCAACTCTGAATTCTCTCTGAAAATTGAAGGAAGCTATCCATAAATGATTGGATCAAAGTTTTCATCTACTGTTAGAATCAAAAGAAAGGGTTGGGGGTATGGGGGAGTAAACTTCAGGCCAACTGGAAAAGGTAGAGAAGCAAAAGGAAGAAATTTCTATATAGAAGACAACTGGAAAAGAAAAACAGAATTTGAGGAAAAGCTTCCATCTAAATACATAGAGAAACAAGAGAAAAAATATTTACTAGAAGAAATAAAATTGCAATGGGGGGAACTCACAGCAGAATCATGTTCTTAAATCCAGTTCTACTCATCATATTTCTAAAAACAGATATGATATTTGCATGAGCAGTAGTACAGAAATATCAAGGGTATAAAAAACTACTTATTGCAAGCTAGATAGAAATTAATCCTGCAAATGTGAAATTCACGTGGCTGAAATTTATTGCTTATTCCAACATCATATAAGTATTACTTTAAGTAGTACTTAAAAGACTCTTAGATTAACCTTTCCTCTAAAGGTCTGATTTCTATCTGGTTTTATTAATTAAATATTTATGTATTATTATTCCTCCCTGACCCATAGAGTAGATAAAAAAGCAAGGACCTGGACACAGGCTCCTGCTTATGAATGCATCATATTATTGAGTAGATAGATTAAATACAACTAACCTGGACTCAATATTTGGTACTTTATAAAATACATGAAAACAATGAAATAAAACATATCTAATCCAGTTAAAATATTTAAAAATAAGACAATATATAAATGCAATAGCTCAAAAAGTAACATACTGTCAAAAAAAATTTAAAGCACTCGGTCTCAGGAAACATAACATTATTGGATTTTGGTTTAAATAACTGTGCCTTTCAGTTTTTATTACATTACAAAATTCTACTTAGAAAGCAATCTCAAAAGTGAGAATAGCAACAAGAAAATAACATAGGAAACTCACACCTGTAATTTTGCTTTCGATTTGCAGTTTTGATGCCATATAATTATGCACTATATTAATTATTTTAGCATGTACTTGCAATTGTTTTCAACTAATATTACAAGTATATTATATCTGGATGAGTTAACTTATTTTAGCAATTATTCATATTTGAGCTACAAAAGGAAGAAATATGTGTATCCAATGAAATGAATAACATTTTTAGGCATAACACAAAAACTTACTAACAAATAGTAATAAATAATTTATCATATTTGGTTTTTAAATACAGTATTGCTGTTACATGACAATTAGATAATTGGTATCCCATAATGAACACAACATATAGCAAACAAAACTGCTATAAAAAAATTGTCAGTTTCCATGAAAAAAATAGAGATAACATAGATAGCACCTGCAAATTGTAAAGCCCCCTCAAATATTCTGCATCAATGTGACTGACTAAAGTTTCAGACAGTGGGTTAGACTAATGATCTCTATGGTTCCCTCCAAAATTGAGGTTCTCTTATCCTCTATGTGTGAATAAATTGGAAGATTGTATTTTTATATATACTCTGACAAATAGAGCTCTAAAATTTTTACTGCATGGTTTTTTTTTTAAATACGAAAGCCTTCCAAAATACTTATAACTATAATGCTTTTAAAAACACCCCTACATGCAAATGTCTGTATTATTAACTATAGGCACTACATTATACAACAAGTACCTAGAACTCATTTATATTGTTAACTTTAACTTTGTACCCATTGAAAAATATCTCCCTATTTTCCCTATCCACTAACTATCACTATTCTAATTTTCTGCTTCTATAAACTTAACTGTTTAAAATACCTCACATAAGCAGAGTTATGTAGTATTTGTCCTGTAACTTACTTATTCAATTATCATAATATCTTCCTGGTCCACGGTAAGTGTTTTTACCACAAATAACAACAACAAGGGACACAGGAAACTTTTAGAGGTGATGGATGGATAGATTACCATTATTCTGGTGATGATTATATATTCTGGGTATATGCACATGTTCAAATCCATCAAATTGTGTACATTAAAGATGTGCAGTTTTTTGTCTATCAATTATACCTCAATAGAGCTGTAGTAAAAGAGAAAACAGCCCTAAATACAAAATTAATCTTTTTGTTAATCCTTTGGACTCATCATCAATATTACATGATTTTCTTGGCTTTAAATGTAGACAGTATAGAAATGGGGTTGAATTTATACTAATACTGTATCCTGACTGATAAAACCTAATGTATGGAGCTTCGTCTATGAGCAGAATACTTTTATAATTGTTGGCATTTAATCTGATTTTCACAAAAGCCCTGTAAGCTTCTGAGCTTGCATATACAAATATGATCTTTCAAAATGTCCTCAGCATAAACATCACAGAAACACCCACCTCTCCCTTTAAGGTTGATTCATGCCATCTCTGGGTTAAGCCCCTGTACTGCTGCTACACTCTCTACTGTGTCAGTTGCTCTGTCATATGCTGCTGTAGTATACTCACTAAAGCACTTACATTCTCCCAATGCTTCATTATCTCTCCTCTCCCTTCTTTCTCCTACACTTTTCAATTGTCTTTATTTCCCCTTCCCTAGCTTTTCTTAGAACTTGCATCTAAGAAGTCATTACCACAGATACAACTTCACTAAAGTGCAGGCTATTGAACTGTCCCACATCTAGGTCTTCTAAAAATTCTTGCCAAAATTTCTCCCAAGAAGATATACAAATGGCCACAAAGTACATGAAAAGATGCTCGACATCATTAGTCATCATAATGCAAACCAAACCACAATGAGCTACTGCCTCATATTACTAGGATGCTAGATCAAAAAGTCAGATAATAACAAGTGGTGGCTAGAACGTAGAGAAATCAGAACTCTTGAACAGGTCTGACTGGAATGCAGTATGCTCCAGCCACTTTGAGAAATGGTCTGACAGTCCCTCAAACAACTTAAAATGGAGTTGCCATATGACCCAGCAATTTCACCACTAGGTATCTAGCCAAGAGAAATAAAAACATATGTTCACACAAAAACTTGTAAACAAATGTTCATAGCAACATTATTTATGATAGCCAAAAGGTGGAAACAACCCAAATATCCATCAAATGATAAATGGATAAACAAAATGTGCTACAGCCATACAATGAAATGTTATTCAGCCATAAAAATAAATGAAATGCTAATAGATGGCACAACATGGATGAACATTGAAAACATTATGCAAGTGAAAGAAGCCAGTCATAAAAGGCCACATATGACATGATTCCATTTATATGAAATGTCCAGAATAGACTGATCTAGAGAGAGAGAAAGTAGAACCGGTTTCCAGAATATAGGGAGTTAGGAGGAGGATGGAGCAAAAGGGTATGGAGTTTCTTTCTGAGGTGACACAAATGTTCTAAAATCAACTATGCTAATAGTATCACTTAGCTGTAAATATACTAACCTTCATTGAATTGTGCACTTCAAATGAATGAATTCTGTGATACATGAATTACATCACAATAAAGCTGTTCTTACAAATTTCTTGTCAATGATTCCTGCATGGGTGTTATTCATTTGTCTTTGGGGTATATTTTTTGAAATTCTGACTCATCAAGGACTTAAATGCCATGCTCATCACAGAGTCTGCCTGGGTTAACCATCTCAAGACTACCATCAAATCACTCTCAGCATCAGTCTACTCAGAAGAATAAGGACAGGAACAATAGTTTGCCAGCAGGACAGCATCAGTTGTTCATTTTTGGTGGTAGACTTCCAGGAGTTCAAGCAGAAGTACAGCTCAGGTAGATAAGAAATATACCTGAATTAGAAACCTTACTTTCCACCAGAGCCAATCTCACCTCACAGCTCCAGAGCTAGTTCCGTAGCGGATGTTTCAGTTACAAAGCCCACTGCACTCAGAGAGCTATATCTTCCTACAAATATGTATAGTTCTCTTTATTTAGATGTAATTTGCCAAGTAGAGGTTACACATACCATAAGTATGTTGCCTAGGAACATAGTTGACATGACTACCTTTATCTGTTTCCCAGGAAAAGAGTGAGAAAGTTAATTAAAGGTCAAATTCTCACCCTTAGGAGGAAAAGTTTTCATTAACCCTTCACCAATATAACAACTTACCATACCATAAATCCTTTTAATTATCCAATCTTCTCTGCTTTCAAAATTCAGAGAAAAACAAATTTTGACCTAAAATACAGTTTTATTTCAGGAGCTTAATCAAACCACTAAGGACTCATTCGCATTTCTATTCATTTAAAAAATTGATTTATACAGGACAGGTACAATGTAAAGCACTGAGAATACAGTGATGAACAAAACAAAAAAGAGTCCTCACAGGTTATCAGAAGATATAATACTCAATAGCAACATAGTTTTTAAAATCTTTTGATAGAAGAAATGCCAGGTGATAACAATCATTGAAGGACAATGAACACATACTTGTAGTATAAAGAATATGCACTATTCATATTTAAGAAATAGGATTAAAATATGACAATACTCAATTGTTCATATAAATTTAAAATATTTTATTTTTCTTAAGTATAACATTAACTAATATTTACAAATAGAAAATTCATACTTTTTTTCTAAATATTTACATACCTAGACTCTAAAATCATGTGACTTTATGATAATTCCTTTTTGAGGGAACATTTACTTGGCATCCACATATTTCAATCTTATTGGTAACTTTGAAAGAAGGAACTGTGGTGCCCATCTCTGCCCCTTCTGTGGTCTCCCATCAAGCTACTATTGACTTTCTTCACAGAACTAGAAAAAACTACTTTAAATTTCATATGGAACCAAAAAAGAACCCGTATAGCCAAAACAATCTTAAGCAAAAAGAACAAAGCGAGAGGCATCATGCTACCTGACTTCAAACTATACTACGAGGCTATAGTAACCAAAACAGCATCGAAATTCTACCTCAGTTATCTTTTCTTTCATTAACACCACTTGCGTTCCCAAGGTTTCTCCTTTTCAGTTAAAAAATTTTTATTCAAATGAAGAAAATATATTTACCATAATCTGTTAGTGATGTATTTAATCTAACCTCCCTTGTGCATGTCATACTTCACAAATTGAATGCCTTTTGTTTTCCCCTTATCTTCTATTCTCTCTGATTAACCTTTAGTCTTCTGTCTGATCTTACATTGTTAAAAGGAAATAGGAATGCCTGATGTATTGAGACCTCATTTCTCATCTGAAAATAACTTTTTTTTCAACCCTTAGTGTTGACAATCTTTCAACATGTAGAAGCAAAATTTTCATTCTTAGTAATTGCCTCTCATGCATTTATGATTCATTTTTCAGTTAATTATTTGACACAGGTTGGAAAAGGCAAAGAAACTTGAAGTGTTTTGAATCACTGCCAAGTATAAATCAATTCTAAATCAAAAGAAAGCACCTTTGAAATTACAATGTTAGTCAACATGTAAATATTTACTTTCAATTTTTCAGGGATTTATCTCTTAAGTAAAACAAGATATGCTGGTACAAAATGATCCCTACTGACTGAACTCACAGGACCTACTGGACTGCTGGATAAAGGCTGAAATAGTTTACAACTATCAAATTTGGCTACACTTTATATTAACCACAAATGACAGCATAGGTTAAAGAACATAAAGTGGAATCCATTAGCCTAGAATACTTGCTTTTTATATAACAATGCTTAATATTTATCTATCAGATGTATTCCCTAACTTCGCAAATTAGGAATAAATTCAGCAGTCAACAAAGTCTCATGACTGTAATGGTTAACAAAACAATAAAAAACTAACAGCACTACATGATTGGTTAACGAGAGCTAAACAGAAAGAAATATCTGCTCATTACTGACCAAATGGCCATTAAAGCCAAAGCATGAAAACAAACAAACAAAAAAAACCTTAATCCATAGGAAAATGTTAAAAGCAAAAAGAGAAAAGAGCCAACTGACTGAAAAAAAGAAGTAGAAGGTTAAACAGAGAATAGAGACAGAAAGAAAACAGCAAATAGCTACAGGGCAATTGATTAAAGTCAGTAAGTGACGACAGAGAATGGACAAGACCAGAATAAGGAGAAAAATTAAGTACTAATCAGAACAGTGAATCTCTGAGGGGGAATATATCATCATAAACACCGTATCAGCTACTTGAGTCCTCTTTCTTATTGTTATAACAAAGGTGGTCATTATAATGGGCATGTGTCACTCACACATAGTGAAACTGTTCACTGTGCTTTACTTACGGGAGGGAGTATATAGTATATGTATTATATAGAAGGAGTATATCGTATATATAATATATAGTATATAGAAATCATTTCTTTCAAAAACCATCTATCTAATTTATTTGTTATTGTGTATACTTAAAGTATACAAAAATGTAAAACATGATGTTCTGATATGCATGTACATGCACATGACATACATATGCACGTAAAATGATAACGATCATCGGATATATTAACGTATCCATCACCTCACACAGTTGCCGTTTTTTTAATACTAAAAGCACCTATATTAAATAGGTGTACTAAAAGCACCTATATTAAATACTAAAAGCACCTATACTAAACAACGGAATATTATCCAGCCTTTAAAAAGAAAATATTGTTATGTTTGACAACATGGATAAACCTGGAGGATATTACAATAAGTGAAATAAGCCAGACACAGAAAGAAAAATACTACATGAGCTCACTTACATGCAGAATCTAAATAAAAAAAAACCTTGCAATTAAAAATTTTTGTTTTATGAATAAATAGACAAATTTACTTTAAGAATTACCTGGAAAGAAAAAGAAGCTGTCTCCTTCAAAGTATTTTATTCCTTAGCAATTCTGTTAAGTGAAATAATGTTATACAAAAAAGACAATAACAGCAATGTAGGTTTAGCTCCTAGCACAGGAGGTCTGTGCATGCTCTTTGCTAAGTGCCAACCTCATTATTCCACTTCCCTAGTAGAGGATAAACTTCCCAGGACTCTCCCTAGCAACAGCATCAAGTAGTAACTTTGGTCTCCACAGACAGTGGAGCAACATAGAGGAGTAACACGAACATGGAAGAGACATGGTTCTTTACTGTATTTAACTTTAAATTTATATACATAAAAGAACCCCTTATTTGAAGAAATCTTTCAAGGATTAATCATCCCTTGCTAAGTAAGCTCTTTGATTTGTATACATATTATGGAATCCATGTATGCTAACTTTTAGAAATAAATATATATTCTATAATTTAAGATTCATTAGGCACTTAAATACCATTTTGCTATTTGTAGCTTACCAACCTTCCCTCCTCAGCAATCAAAACCAGAAAATGTGATGCTGGCAGTATCATAAGTGTTCTTACCAGGAAAGAAGAAAGAGAGAAAGTTAAAAAGAAGGAAGGAAGGGTGGGAGGGAGGGAGGAAGGGAAGGGAGAGGGGGGAGAGAGAGAGAGAAGGAAGGAAGGAAGGAGAAGGAAGGAAGGAAAGAAGGAAGGAGGCAAGGAAGGAAAGAAAAAGGAAGGAGGGGGAGAGAGGGAGAGGGAGGGATGGAGGGAGGGAGGGAGGAAGAGAGGAAGGAAGGAAAATGGTGATGTAATGTGAAGTGATAGAAATATTCATTATCTTGATTTTGGAAATTATTTCATAATGTATATATATATGTCAAAACATGAAATTATGTACCTTAATTGTATACATTTTTTACTTGTCAATTATAACTCAGTAAAGATGGGAAGGGAGTGGAGGGAGTCTGTAGATTGCCAAATATGTTCTGTGCAAAAGAACTATGTAACCTGAACGAAGTTGTACAAAAGAAACAATAAACACACTTCCTCCCATAAATAGAGCACAGTGAACAGTCTATGTGTGAATGACACATGCCCATTATAATGACCAGCTTTATTATATCACTTAATAAGAAAGATGCCTTAAGTAGCTGATACGGTGTTTATGATGATACACACACACATACACACACACACACACACATACATATATATATATTAAAAACATGAAGTGTATATTCGGTAGATATTTTCTCACTAATTTAATCAAATCTACATTTGGAATTTTATAAGTTTCCAATCTACAATAATTACTTTATTCTGTAAAGATACAGGATACATACACTTTAATAACATTAACATAAAACAACATAATTCTCAATGTTTAGAAAGCATATTCTATGTCATGCTACTTTTAGTAAGTATGATTTGACCAGTGTCATATCTGCGTCTGGGTTGCCATAAGCCACATCACGGCAAAGTTTGTCTTTTGAAATTATGTGGGGAGAGGGAGAGGAGAAGAAAGGGAAGGAGAGAGAGAGAAGAAGAAAATCAAACTTGGATAAATCTTGAAGCTCAGATACTGAAGAAAAGGAGCCGTGTCTCATTCTTCTTTTTATCTTCTATATCAGCTAGCACAATGCTTAAATTCACTGAGTGATAGCTCAGAAAATGTGCTGAATAAATCAGTGAATGAAAAATGCCAAATATGAACTCGTCTATGGTAACTGCATTACAGTATTTATCTTCAAAGTAGAAGGCCTTTAGTTAAATTCTGTATTATTGATATATTAACAATTAGACTCACTTCTATATAAATTAATTTTCATTTCTTATGACTATCTGATTGTACACCATGAGAGAGGGAGGTAGCAAGTTAGATTTTGTTTTGGTTTTTTCCCCCACTTCATCCTTTCTGTCCAGAGGCTCTAAACATTGAGTGGTCACTCAAAAGTCACCAAAGTCAAAGTGACTCTGATATCCACAAAAGGTAAAGGTAAAATATACCTAACTAATATTCAGCAAACTTTTGTGGATATCATCATTTGGGTCATCAGTACCCTTGATGGCTCCTGATATTTATATGTTGGTGTATTTTACCTTTTTTATCATTATTTGGGTCATCAGTACACTTGATGGCTAATGATATTTATATGTTGAGGTAACAAACATATAAAGATTGAAATCTACCAGTAATCTTTCTAAACACAGATCTGACTATCTCCATTCCTTCCATTCCTTTGCCTACCGATAACATTAAAACTTTCTTTTTCTTTTCTTTTCTTTTTTTTGAGACAAGCTCTCACTCTGTTGCCCAAGCTGGAGTACAGTGGTGCAATCTCTGCTCACTGCAACCTCCACTTCCCAGGTTCAAGCAATTCTTCCTGTCTCAGCCTCCCCAGTAGCTAGAACTACAGGCATCTGCCACCACATCCAAGTAATTTTTGTATTTCTTAGTAGAGATGGGGTTTCACTATGTTGGCCAGGCTGGTCTTGAACTCCTGACCTCATGATTCACCCGCCTCGGCCTCCCTAAGTGCTAGGATTACAGGGATGAGGTACCGTGCCAGGTCTAATATAAAAACTCTTAACTCATTACACAGTATTCTCACTTTTCTCTCCAGGTTCTTAGGAGTAGAATCCTACCATTATTCATCTGCATAAGGTCACTCACTGCATAGCATACACCTTGCCTTCTAGAAGATACTCAACAAACATTTGTTGAATAAATTACTATAAAATGAAGAAAATCTATGACAAATCAATGCATCATTCACTGTAACTAGTGTAATGCCATGTCTATATCTAACCCCATTTTTAGTTTAAGTATTAGAATCTTAAAGCCACTTGACAGGCTTTGAATTTAGGCATTTCCAAAATCAATGAATAAAGATAAATAAAAGGTCCTTATCAGATGCCCAGAAGGAAAAGTAGAAACCTAAGAGATAACCTAAATAATAAAGTAAAAAATGAATAAAGAATTAATTTTTAAATAAACTTGAAAAGAAAACATAAGAGATTTTTATCTAAAAACTATAGAAATAATATTGAAAATAACCTATGTGTTCCTTTGAAACCACAATAGATAAAAACATTGTCTAATTTTTATGTGTCAAGTTCACAGTCAGAATGCATAATCTGAGGACTCTAAGCTGTTTCTGCAACTATATTGAAACAGTTTAATTAGTAAAATAGAATCTAGATTAGTGTTCAATAAAATAAGTTTAAGATATACATCAGGATTGTCTGTATATAATTTTAGAAATTAATGTCAATCATCCCGAGTTCTAGATAATTAAACACATTTTAAATGTCTTTATGTGGAAACATTTTATAAACAAACTGCACGTAAATCATTTTAGAAAGTCGTACCTGCAAAAGAGTTGTTCTGTGGAGCTTCAGTGCCCCTTTCTGGTGAATTTTAGCAAAGCATCCTGAACAATAATCTTCTCCACATTCAAGGCACACCTAAAAAGATATTTTTAAAAATATTATACAATCTTATAAAAAAGTATGATTTTTAGAAAGTGTTGCATAAAGATATCATGTTTTTAATATTTATTTCTCTAATTAAATACCTATATCATTAGAATTGGAACAGCCTGTCCCCCAAAAGGTAGGATAACTAGTTGTCCCAGTTAAGTCTTAACTCTCTGAGGAAAACTAATTTGTTAATACTAATTATTCTCATATCAAAATTAATGTAGTAGTTTTAAGGTAGGTTTTAGGTGTGTATTTTAGATCCATGGATGTATGCATAGTTTTTGAATAAATCATAAAACAACCAATAGTCTCAGGTCAAACTTCTTGACCCGGTAAAAACTAAACAGTATTATCTCTGGGTGAATATTCCTTCATTTTTATGACTTATTTTATCTTTCTGTATGAATTTATATGACATAATTAGTTTCAAATGATATGTATACTATTTATCTTCCAAAATCCCTGTACAGTTTCCCGAAAGGTACTCCTTTACTGGTGGTTCTCAAAATGTTGTTTAAAAATTTTTCTTACAAGAATCTCCAAAGTTAAACAAAGAAAAAAGTATAAGAGAAAAATACTGGCTGGAACCACATTACCATGTCTGTGATGTTAATAACTGATAAAATGATTATGGGCAAGTTTATATTTAACTTCCAAATTATGATGTTAAAATGTAATTTTAAAATTGATGAGCAAGTTAAATAATGTAAAAAACTTGTACCTATGATGGTGCCAAGCAAAACTGAAAGTAAAAAGAAAAGGAAATGGAAATTGGATGTCAGGTTCAAGATGGTTGATTAAATGCAGCTGGAGTTTGCCTTTCTTTACACAAGAGCCAAAGTATCAAGTAGATATTCACATTTCAAATAGATTCTCTGAGAGACAACACTGGAATTCCACAAAGAGATGATGGGAGACACCAAGGGTGAAAAAGGAGAAATAGGGTTTCCTGCATGGGTCACTGGGTCCTGGACCCAGGGAAGGAGTTAGTGAAGGACTTCCCATGCTCCACATTCCTACCATGGACCTCTGTAACCCTAACTATGGAGAGATCTGGGAGCCCCATAGGCCTCCGGACTAGCCTAGGGAGGTGCTGGATATCACACAGAGGAATGGCTAGAAGTTATGTGAAGTCCCATAGGCTTCTGAGTGCTGAGCAGCTGCATCGAGGTGCCATTCTTGGAGCCCATCCCCCCAAGTGTCTGAGTCCTGCCCAGAGGCCCCTCTGCCACTCTTCCTGCCTGCTGGGCCAGGGAGCAAGAAGGGAATCTGGGGTGTTCGCATGCTCTGCCACTACTGCTGCATGACCCAGGCACATTCAGATTATGCACCCCATGCCTGTCAGTCTTTCCCAAAACTCTCTGCTGGCCTTTCCATTAGAGGACATTCTGCCCTTCCTGGTGACTGGCCCACACACAACCATACCTGACCCACAAGTGTTCAGCTGATGACCTAGAATTAGTCCACCCCTCCTTATCACAGCCAGCTAGGGGGAACTATATAGCATCAAATGCCTACATCAAAAAGATAGAAAGATCTCAAGTTAACAACCTAACATTACATTCCAAGGAACTAGAAAAACAAGAACAAACCAAACCCAAAGCTAGCAGAAAAAGAAATAACGAAGATCAGAGAATAAATAAATGAAATTGAGACAGAAAAAAATGTTTAAAAAATCAACAAAATGAAAAATTGGGCTTTTGAAAAAAATACATGAAATTGATTGACCACTAGCTAGATTAAGAAAAATGAGAGAGGATTCAAATATGCACAATCAGACATGATAAAGGTGACATTACAAGCGGTACCACAGAAATACAAAAGATCATCAGAGACCACTATGAGCATCTCCACACATAAACTAGAAAACATATAGAAAATGGATAAATTCCTGGAAACACACAGCCTCTCAAGATTGAAATCCTAACAGTCCAATATGAGTAGTAAAGTTGTATCAGTAATAAAAATTCTCCCAAGAACAACAACAATGAAAAGAAGCCCAAGATCAGCCAGATTCACGGCAAATTCTACCAGTCATAAAAAGAAAAATTGATACCAATACTACTGAAACTATTTCAGAAAAATCGAGGATGAAATACTCCCTAGTATTCTAAGAAGCCAGTGTAACTCCGATACCAAAGCCAGGCAAGGACACAACACAACTAGAAGCCAATACCATTAATAAACATAGATACAAAAATTCGCAAAAAAAAACACTAGCAAATTTAATCCAACGATACATCAAAGAGATCTACTCTATAATCAAGTGGCTTTCATCTAGGGGATGGGGGGATGTTTCAACATATGCAAACCAATAAATGTGATTTACCACATAAACAGAATTGAAAACAAAATTATATGATATCTCATTAGATGCAGAAAAAGCATCTGATAATCTTCAGCATCACTCCATGATAAAAACTCTCAACAAACTAGGCACAGAAGAAACACTCCACAAAATAATAAAAGTCATAGACAACAAACCCCAGGCAACATCTTACTAAACTGGGAAATGTCTAAAACATTCCCCCTAACAACTAGAAAAAGACAAGGATGCCTGCTTTTACTACTTCTATTCAACGTAGTACTGGAATTCCTAGCCAGAACAATCAGGCAAAAGAAATAAAAGGCACCCAAATTGGAAAAGAGGAAGTCAAATTATTTCTGTTTGCTAATGATTTATCTTATACCTAGAAAACCCTAAAAACTTCTCTGAAAGACTCATCAATTGACTGGATAAAGAAAATATAAAACGTATACCACAGAATACTACTCCATATGAAAACAGATGATATCATGTCTTTTACAGCAACACGAATGGAACTGGATGGAAGCCATATCCTAAGTGAAATAACTCATAAACAGGAAGTCAAATACTGCATGTTCTTACTTGTAAGTGGGAAAGCTAAACAATGACTGTTAGCTAAACACTCAGCTAAACAGACATTGTAGAAAAATAGACATTGGAGACTCCATACAATGGAAGAGTGGGAAGGGGGTAAGGATTGAAAAATTGCATAGTGGCTACAATGTTCCCATTCAGATTATGGGCACTAAAAGCCTAGACGTCATCACTACGCAATATATCCATGTAGCAAAACTTCACTTGTACCAACTAAATCTATAATAATAATAATAAATTCTAATGGAACAATGAGATGATATGTTTTATCTCATTTAATCTTCACAACAACCCTGTAAGTTTAGAATCATCATTGTATCTCCATAATGAAGAAGAGATAACAAAGGAACATAATAATGAAGAATTTGTCCAGAGACATATAAGCTAACAGTAGTGGGGACAGGAACTCAATCCTACCATGTGGCTCAAAGCTTAAGCTCTTAACCACAACACACATTACAATCATTAAATTAATCATTTACAGTCAACTACAATAATAATCAGTTACAGATACTCCTCAACTTACAATGTGGTTACCACACAATAAACCCATCATAAATTGAAAACATTATAAGTTGAACATGTATTTAGTACAACTAACTTACTGAGCATCATAACTTAGCCAAGCCTACCTTAAATGTGCTCAAAACACTTACATTAGCCTATATTTGGGCAAAATCATCTAACACAAAACCTATTTTATAATAAGTTGTTGAATATCTTGTGTTTCTTTAACCTTCTTGATCACATGGCTGACTATGAGCTTCCTAGCATCGTATATTACCACATATCACTAGCCTGGGAAAATATCAAAATTCAAACTTTGAAGTATGGTTTCTACTGAATACATATTGCTTTTACACATCATAAAGTCAAAAGATTGTAAGTCAAAAATGGGAAGTCAGGAACCATTTGTATTGAAAAACCTTGATAAAATCCACAATAAAATAAAATTCAGTATTTAAAATGAGTGCATGGTCTGGTATGTATCAAAATCCAAATATATATGTTTCACATGTGATTAGCTATAACAGGATGGACTTTTTACTTAATCTAAAGGAAAACAAACACTATCCCTAGCATAAAAACTAGTCCTCTCTTTTCATTCTTGTTTTATGAGCTTCATTCTTCTAGAGAAATGATAAAAACATTATCCTAAATCCATAATTTAAGTGTAATATAAACTTTAAAACAATTTTATAAATATATATGGTTATATAATTATATTAATATGGATTTCAAAACATTCTGCATAATTTTTATTTAATATAACTTGCTAATTTTAAGTGACTTTCTCATAAACATTTGGTACTGTTTTTACACTATAATGGAGAAAACTGAAAATGAGTTTCAGCATATTATTCTAAGCCAAGTGTCTGTTAACAGCATACTTTTACTAAAAGTAGCCAAACGAATATTTGTAGACTGGAAGATCAATGCTGGACTTGCAGTATAAGCTTATATGTTTTGTTATGCAAATATAATATTTGAATTAAAATTGGGTTAAAATGACCTTCAATTGAAAAATCTTTTTAGGCAGTTTGTACAACTGGCAGAAACATGGTAAAAATGTAAATAAGGACTCCATTCCACCACACATCCTTCTTCAATGATGGAATACCCAAGTGCAGTTTTAACAAATATCTTGTTAACTTGATGAATGCCAGAGCAGTTGTGCTAAGCTTCAGAATCCACTTGATTTTAATTAAATTATTTGCCAAATTAATGTATAAGAAATGTGGAATTTTGGGGCTTCGTCTTTGCCATCAATATATGTAAATGGATCAGGTCATTAAAAAAATGTGCCAACAGCCAAAGCACACTGTTTATTGTCTTCAGTCTGTGTGCTGGACACAATGCTAAATATTTTACATGTATTAACTCATTATGTGTGATAACTTTGAGGTACTGTTATCCCTAGTAGCTTATTTCACAAATGAGGAAACAGAGGTAAAGAGGGATTAAGTCATTTGCTGAAGGTCACATAACTAATAGCAGGTAAACTTGAGTTTCAAACTCCCAAAATATAAGCTTTTAACTCCTATCTTCCATACACAATTTTCCCTGGTGAAGGCCAAGGAAATTATATATATATATATATATATATATATATATATATATATATCTCCACATATACTCATATGTGGCCTTCAAATATATATATTCACTCTAATTATCCAGTCAGCATCACCATATGCAATGACAGATGCTAAAAACACAAGATAACATCAGAGTTTAACAATATCATGGTCTACTTCATTAAATCTGCCTAACTTGAATTTTTAAATAGCTTATTATGTTTTGACAACTAACATGGGATATTATTTGTATTTCAAATAAAAGAACATTCTTTCTTAAAATCTTTTTAAAGAATGTTTAGGGCCTAAATTCTGGCTTGTCTACACAATGCTTTTCAGGTAAATCAGCTATTTAATCACTGCATACAATGTCATTCTCATGTGCTTTCTAGCCAAGGCACATGCTGCTTATCCTGTCTAGAATATCCTCCTTACTTTTCCTTCTTTCTTGAAAAACATCCTTTAATTTCAGGTCAAGTTCTATCTACTTGTGTGTTACTGTTAAGTTCCATGGCTCAAGTGTTTAACACAGAGTAGGAGTCACAAAAAATATGGACTCATACCTCCTATTTAATTCTTTTTCAGATCCTGAGCAGCAGAGTCCAACAATTTAATTCAACCTGTAAGTCCCTTTTAGCTTTCATACTTTTAACTTATGAAATATTAGCATTTTTAAATAATTTTTACAAATTTCTGAACAGTAATAATTTTTTGAGATTCCTTATTGTCCAACATCATATCAAATAAGGAAATAATATGATGTAATAAGTATCCTACTACCGAGAGCTAGGGTTTTACATTTAATATTGCTATTAGCTCTTTATTAGATGTCCAGCATTCTAAATTGGAGTTCAGTTAAAATTGCCATTAAATAAACCTAATAATATAGATTTAAGTCAGAAATGATTATGGATAAGTTCTCTAAAACTATAACATAATATACAAATATTAGTTTACATAATCATTAAATTATTTGAAGAGGAAACTGCTTTTTACCTATGTGTTATATTTAAAATTGCAAATGACACTGCCGCATCTTCAATGCTAACTGAAAGGAAAATATGTCTAAATTAAGATAATGCCTATATTATGAAATAGTTTCAAAGAAATAATTCATTACTTAAATATCCGTTCAGTGCCTACCACACTGCAGGCATAATTCTAGGTGGTAGGCACACAGCAGTGAAAAAAACTAAACTCCTACCCTCATGAAGTTTACATTGTAGATAAGTAGAAAATAAACAAATATTATATAGTAAATGATGATCAATATTACATAGACGAATGAAGTAGCTTCACAAAACTGGAGCGTGCAACTCAGCTTTTACTATTTTATAAAGGGCTATCAATGTAGGCAATATTTGAGTTGACATTTATTGATACAAGAAAACTGTGAGGGAACACTACTTATTGGAAAAAAATAAGGGCTCAATTTTGAACATGTTAAAACAGTGACGCCTATTAGACATCCAATAAAGGTGTTAAGTAGGTAGATTGAGCCAAAAAATCAGGGGAGAGGTATAAGGTGGATGTGTATATTAGGGAACCATCAATATGGATATGGTCTTTAAAGCTAGAGAGTGGTTGATATTACTGAAGAGTAAGTATAGATGGACAAGATTAGAGGCCAAAGGACTGAGCCTTGTGGCATTCCAACATTAAGAGGTCAATACAGAAAACCGGCAAAGAAGACAGAGAAGAAACAGCTATCAATGTCAAATGAAATCAAGAGATCATGGTGTCCCAGAGGCAGCCAACTGAAGAAAGTCATAGATGAGGAGAGGGATACTGTACTATAAAATACTCTTAATACATTAAGAACTGAGAATTGACCATTGTATATGAAATTGTGGAAGTAACTGGTTGACCATTACAAAAACAGTTCCTGGATAGTAGTGGAGACCCAAGACTGAATGGAGAGAATTCAAGAGAGAATGGGAATGCAGTAATTCCAATTCTGGGTATATACCAAAAAGAATTGAAAACAGGGTCTTTAGCAGCATTACTCACAATAGCCAAAAGGGGGAAGCAACTCAAGTATCCACCAATGGATGAATAAACAAAATGTGGCACATACATACAGAAGAATATTGTCCAGCCTTCACAATAAAGAAATCCTGTCATTCCAAATATGGATAAGCCTTGAGGATATTATGCTAAGTGAAATAAGCCACTAACTAAAAGGCAAATTGTGTATAATCTTACTTATATGAGGTAGAGTAGCCAAATTCTCAGAGATAGAAAGTAAAATACTATTTACTAGGGGCTGGGGAAGCGGGACAGGGAAATGATTGTTTAATGGGAACAGTGTTTCAGTTTTGCAAGATGAAAACAGTTCTGTGAATGAATGCTGGTGATGGTAGCATAACAATGTTAACCTACTGAATGCTACTAAAGTGTACACTTAAAATGGCTAAGTTGATACATTTTATGTTATGTGTATTTCACCATAATTTTTTAAATGTTTATGAAATTGGTATCAATGAGAAGTGAAAGAGTAGTCATAATTTTCTGTAACTTTTTTATTTCACTTCACATCTTATAAGAGAGGAACGTATGTCATTTGTGAGAAAAGAAAAAAGACATACACAAAGTCCACAGCAGCCTTCAACATGATAGCAAAAATACTGAAACAACCCAAATGTCATTCAATGTATGAATAGATAACCAATTTGTGTAAAATGGAATACTATTCTGTAATACAAATGAACACATTACTGATAAATTTAATGTGGCTGAATCACCATGTAGAGCAAAATAAGTCAAAAATATACACTATATCATTCCATTTACATAAAGTTCAAGAACAGATATCACTAAATCTATAGTGTTAAAAATCAGGACAGTAGTTGCCTTGGTGTTGGGGATTGATTGGGAAAATGCATATCGGAATTTTCTGGGGTACAGGTAATGTTCTAAGTCTTGATAGAGGTGGACACATTAATCAAAAGGCATCTGATTGTACATTTAAATCCATCCATTTCATAGTAAATTATTCCTCAATTTTTAAAAAATAGACAATGGGAAGATAGAATATGATGACAGCAAGTATAGGCAACTCTTCAGAAGAGTTTTACAATAATGGGTGCAGACTTGGAAGTCAAAAAGAATTTTTGTTGTAGTTTTGGTTTGGTTTTGGTTTTGGATGGAAGACACTGCAGCATGTCTCTGTGCTAATAAGTATGATTCAAAGGAGAGGGGACAAGGTCTAAGGTGACGTCATTAAACAAGAATGAGAGGATGAGATCCAGAGAATAAGTACAGGTGTCAGCTGTTAGCAGCAGCATGACCACTCAACCCACAGTAACAGTAATGAAGAAGAAGTGTATGGCTACCAAGCAAGTTAAGTTGGGAGAGGTGTATGAGGCCATGTGAAAGATCTATTCTAACTGCTTAATTGTACCTACTATACAGTATATGTATATATACACTATATAATGTACATACTAGTAGAGCAGCTTTGTTCTCACACTGCCCACAAACTTTCCCTTTTATCTTGGGTTTTTCACATTCAGAAGAATTTGCCATTTTATAATTAACTTTTGGTTTTGCTGGCTCTGCAAGAAAGAAAAAATGTTACTCCAATCATTTAAAAATATAATATTTGGTTTTCCAATTGATAAATTAATGAAACTATCCACATTTCCCATCTCTGTAACAAACTGAAGCCCACATAGAACAAATTCTAAACATTTATAATTTTATATATTCACAATGCATATATGTATGTAAATATATACATTTCTAAATTTTTTCTATCAAATTATATTAATCATGCAACATTAAATGTGTTTATTATCCTCCAGAAAAACATCTTATTTCTTGAGGAATTATCATAAATTCAAATTATGTTTTTGGTTCTGCTATTATTTATTTAAATATAAAGCAATTTTTTTATTTTAAAAATTTTTCTAGTGAAATTTTAATTGATAATTTTACACTGCTAAATTATCTTCCTCATTAAAACATTACATCAATACAATTTAAAGAACAGTGCTGTAAAAGTTTTACTTTTGCAAACTACTATTATTATAATCATGTACTAAGTTTACATTTTTTGACACAAAAGCCCCCAAAATACCCAAATAAAATTTATGTTGAAAATCAATGTGTCATGATTTGGGGGTTTAGAATCTTTATACTGTATGAACAATTCTAAAACTTTAACTTTACATGTAATTAAAATGTAAAATAAAGGGAATTATGTCTTTAGCATTTAATAACATGGTGATAAATTATTTACCTTGAATCTGTTCCTTCAGTAATTTTAATTTCACTTTTTCAGCAGAAAACTGTATTAATAAAATAGATACTATTTGTCAGGTATACATTATCTTATTCAAAGAAAGTTTAAGTTACTAACAAAAATATTAGAAACCTGTAGCCTTTGGTGCACTTTGAACAAAAATTTATTTTTAAAGAATAATATAAAATTAGTAGGAGATCATCATTAAAGCATAAATGTACCTTTTAATTAATCTAATATAAATTCATAAAAAAAGAAAATAAATTTTGAAAATAATATGTAAATCAGTTTTTGAAAACATAAGTTGTCTTTTCAACAAAAACCATTATATGTCATCATGAAATGACTTTAGGAAATTGCTAGTATTCAAATATGGTAAAGGTTTAATAAATCTTTTCTGTTTCTGCTCTTTCTGAGACACACAATCTTAATATTTGTGTAGACTGAATCTAAACTGAATTGTGACTAAGTTATTCTGCTTACATTGCTATAGAAACCCATATTATTGTCTTATTTGCCCAATTTAGAGAACTACATGTTTAAGCATCACAGGCTTATCCTTTGAATATATTATTTATAATACTTGACTGTCCTAAATATTAGCCCAAATAATGAATAAATAAGATTCACTGCTAGATATTTCAAATTAAACATCACTTAAAATTTGGGGATTTTTATCATTTTAGGAAATAAAATAGACTTGCCAATTGAACATGCTTGCCTTGGTCTTATTAAAACCACATTTAAAGTACACAAACAAGAATGAAGGATGGTGTGCATTTATATAGACACTGTCAATTCAGACCTAGTTTTCAATTTGCAATTTGCATGCTCAATTGCTCAATTTGTACATGAGAATATGAGAACAATGGCTGCCTGTATATCTATGGCTGTACCAACTGCAGTCATCTGCAAATGTAGGCCTAATTATTCTCAGTGAATCTAGTGGTTTTGCTTCAAAGGGGCAGTTATTTTTCACATTCTTCAAAGTAACTGCTCAGATGCTATATGCCAAACATAGCAGAAAAGAAAATAAGATTGAAATAATCAATTTTTCTATGAATCATGTTTATTTTTAAACTGCTAATGTTATACAAGTTACAGATAATCTAATCTCATATTTCCCAACCAAATTATCCAGTACGATTACCTTAATGATACATCTGAATTGAAACATGATCAGTATGGTTATAGGCTACCCTGGATGGAATGGATGGATATGCCCAAGCAAAAAGAAACGCATTATTAGGAAAATTGTATAATTTGTTTTTATTATGAATAATATTGTTCTGCTCTATGAATACAGCCATGTTTATTTCAAGTAATTCAAATTGCATAAAAATATTTCAGCGAACAAACTGCTAGTTGCTATTTTTAGACAAATATTATTTCTTCATAGGTCTGATTTTTATCTGTTTGGGAAAGGGCTGGAGGTGGAACAGGGTTGAACCAAAGATACACATGCTTGCACAAACATACATATACACACATACACACATACATATACATATATACATACATGCATATGTATATATACATGTATATAGAAAGATGGATATCTGTATATGTTTGTATATACAAATGTCAGGAACTTACTATACTAAAGCCTATGCCTTATTAACCTGCTGACTTCTCCAGCAGTAGGTATTGAAGGGGTGCTATCAGGGGCCAGCAAAGCTTAGTGGATTTACTACACAGGTATATTATCTAAATCACTGGGGTCAGACTATGCTGTCATCATCAGCCTCCCTGGCATTCACAAATACTTCCAAGCTCCCACCAAATAGCCTTCATCTGCCACATTGAGCCCAAACTTCTCCCATAAGTAGCCTTTCAGACATTGTCACTGTCAACCCAATTAGCTACTGAAATTGCAATTCTGTACTACTTGTCTTTCCTTCCAAGCTCCCCTGCCATTCCAGGGAGCATCTATTAAATAGTCATTTACATATCTTATGCTTTAAACCTTTCCCAAAAATGTTTCATTCAAAAGTTTACATCAACTGAAACTCACCTTTACTTAGACACAATCTTCACCAAAGCACTTCCCTCGGGACCTAGCTCCAGAAACTCCCTTTTACACACCAGGAGAGATAAAATTTTTCAATTTGTTCTTCAGTGCTGCTTCCAGAATATTGTTCTGCTATCATTCAGCAAAGTTGCCTCTACTATAGGTCCCCACCATCCACTTGCTGCCTGTGTCAAAATCTAGAATCTCTTTCACCTGAGCTTCAGCAACCTGCTCAGTATTTCTCTCCATCACATTTCTGCTTGACAATCTTAGAGACTTCAATGTACATGTTCACCTGACATCCTCGTTTGAAGACCCTCCAGCATACTGGCTACAGTGAACATCTAAATGCCTCTTCAGCCATCTCACCATTATGACCAAATGTGGCATGTAAGCAGTATTCTAAATAGCCACACCTTCAAAATCTCAGTCTCAAAGAAGTTTTTCAGTGCCAACTTCAATCACCTTATCTCTCCCCTCTGATACCTCCCATATCTATGCACCATTGCGATAAAAATAGTACTGTAGAGTTTCCTCCAAATCTATGCTGAACAACCTCAGTAGGCTCTGTGGCTCTTTGGCAATCCATTTACTCATTCACTGCTAAACCCGAACCACAGTTCCCACAGTGGCTACTCCAAACCTCTTCATTCCCAAGAACTCAAATTTGTCCTATTTCCCTTCATTCACCTGAGCAGATGATACTGTCTTCAACTGTACTAAGAAAGTTGAGATCTTCCCATTAAAATGTTTCAGTGTCCTACCTTACCACTAGTCAAAAATAATCTCTAAAATTTATTTTCTTTGCCACCTATTTTTTTTCCACCTTTCTTGTCACACAGACACACAGACACACACACACACACACAATGTGTCCTCCTTTCCTTGGTGAAAGCCTCTTTAATGAACCACCTCTTCAAAGACCACACCCCAGCAACTGACACCTCTTTCATCTAATTTTTACTCTTTCCTCTACTAGGATATACATCTTTCATTGTACAAACTGGCTCACATCATCTTCCCAATTCTAGAAAAGAATATAATAAAGTCTTTC
Organism: Ateles fusciceps; assembly: GCA_036589455.1. Lineage (NCBI taxonomy): Eukaryota > Metazoa > Chordata > Mammalia > Primates > Atelidae > Ateles > Ateles fusciceps. Next base: position 1,506,370 of record JAZHEH010002703.1, on the reverse strand, counting down.
CTTGATTCTGTTAAACCCTTTCGTGCTGGCTCCAACAACAATCTTTGCTCACTGCTTCCCACCCTTTTCTTTTCAACCAATTGAAATCTACTCTCCTATTTAATATTGACACAATCATCAAATTTAGGGCTTTTGAATATTTTCATTATCCAGAAATAGACATTTTAATGTGTGTTGTTTAGCTACCATTGCAAAGTGGTTTCACATATTTCAAAGAGTTTTTGACATTGCTCAAAAGCTCTTTGAAGTGGTTAGTAGGTATTATTATGCATGTTTACAAATGTAATAGAGGCTCAGAAAGGTTAAGTGAATGTTAATCTATATAATCTAATACAGATTTCTAGACCTCAGCACCACTGACATTTGGGGCCAAATACTTCTTTGTTGTGGGGATTGTCAAGTGCATTGTAAGCTGTTAAGCAGCACCCCTGGGCCATACTCACTATATATCTTTAGCAAAAACACACACACACAAAAACAACAACAACAAAAATATTCCTCTCAACGTTAACTGAAAATGTCTCCAGACATTGTCAAATGTCTTCTGGGAATCAAAATTGCCCCCTTGAGAAACACTGGTCTAAAAAGATACTCAAAATGTTTTTCACTACACAATATATTGGACAATGTTGACTTTACATTTTCTAAAAATGCTCTCCTTTACTTTCGTCCCTATAACATTAAACTACTTCGATTTTACTTCTGCCATTCTTTTTCTTCTCAATCTCTCTTCACTAGAGAGCTGGCAAATTATCTTAGACAAGCCTGAGAGCTTGCATGTCAAATCTTGGCCCTGACTTTTGACCTTGAGTGAGTTATTTAATGTTTTGATATTAAGTTATTTCATCTGTGAAACTGGAATAATAACAACAGCTTCTTAAGAGTGATATAAGCACTTAATGAGATAAAAAAGGAAAAGAAGCTAAACTGTTGACTGGCATTAAAACTTACTGAACTTATTGAGTGAATATTCAAGTTCTCTTTGCCAATATATTCTACACAGTGGCTTTCTTTAAGCTTTATTCTTTACACCCCTCTACTTTTTACAAATGTTTTAGGGAGCACATTTATTCTCTTAACTTAAACTTTACATGAAAATTCAAACAAAACTCTAAATCCATATCCTGTACTTTTCTAAGTCCCTTCTTAATGCTGTCTAACTCTTAGTCAATCCAGCCTTCATGTCAATTATATGTTTGACTCCCTCCTCTCCTTTGTTACTGTTTTATTGGTCCCATATTTTTCTTTATATCTATTTTTCTACCCTTTTAGTTTAGCCTCCTTTCATCTTACCTCTCGATTCTTTTAATAGTCTTACAAATAGCCTGTTTCTAGTGAGATAAGTTTAATTTTCAGGTAAGAACTTTTATGATTCATTTTTCCTTAAGATAGGGAATGACAGTAAAGAATAAAATGCTTTCTCAAAGCCAAAAACTTTAGACGTGCCAAGTAAGATGTTTGTAAATTCCAACTGATCCAATGAAAGTTTAATGATTTGGTACATAAAAAATTAAAGCCGTGTAAGTTAATACTTACAAAGTTACAAATCTTGCACTAAAGAATCCAGAAGCAAAACTGTTTTCTTTATGTAAAGACACTTATCTGATTTTCATCTTAAATCTAATATAATAAAATATTTTATAGTACACAGTAAAGGAACAACAATTCTATAGCTGGGAAACTAAAAAGTATTTTTTTCCTTGGGTGTCTTCACACATAGAATCAACAGTATATGAATAATAAATTATTACTCAAGCAAAATATAAAATATTAAACAAATGTGATATAAAAGTAGGAATAAAGTCTTTCATTTGCTATATTAAACCTTTCACCTTAGTTTAGAAGTATCTAGTTGTATTTTACATATTTTAAACCAGATCCACACTGAATGGAAAACTTCAGTTTGGAATACAGAATAATTCACTGCAAGTTAAAATTCTGAAATCAACTTGCAGCTGAAAAACAAAAACATAAGTGAATAATGAAAGTTGCATATTAGCCTACAAAGTATATCAAAAATTGAATAATATGCAAAGTTGTTAAAATAAGAGTAAATTCCTGAGTATAGAAGAAAATGCAAGACCTAAAAATATTATATCTTCTTGCTTAGCAAATTGCATGAGAATCAAATAGTATCTTCTTACCTTAATAACATTTCCTTTATTTTGTGGCATCATGTATGATTGATTACCCAATTTGCCCGCTTTTTCCAGATTTCCAGTAATATCCACTTGACCTTTAATATATATAAACAAGACAAAATGTAATTACTAAATACATTTCTCCCTTTAGTGAAAAGAAATATAGTTTTCCTGTTTCAGGAAATGGAAATTCAGTTGTTAACATGTAACAAACAAGCAAAAAAAATGAAAATGAAATACCAATAATGTCAGAATATCCTCAGTAATTTTAAAATATAGCTTTATCATATTCATGATATGGGGATTTTGTGGGGAAATGAATAAAAGTGAAATGTCTAAACACAAATGAATAATTCTATTTTCTTGATATTCACAATAACTGAAGATAGTTTTACTGATTCATAGGAAACTTTACAGGTCTTTATGCAATTTTAAAAGCTAAGTGTCCACAAATGTTAAGAGGAAAAGCAAACAAACCAATACCCCAAAATATTCAGTGGCTCTAGTAAGTGATGAATTCCTTATTAAAACTTCAAATGATCTCACACATTGACACATAACAAAGATTACAAAGAAGGTAGATTTTAAAACATACTTACTTGAGCCTAGCAAAATATTTCTGTAATTATCAAGGCAGAGAGTCCAATTATCATTAAAAAAAAAAAAAGACAAAAAGTTGCCCAACATCACACAGAATAAATAATTAAGATTAGAGCACTAGAGTTCTATCTTCCTGGCTGGTGAGTAGCAGGTTCTCATTCTGGCTATTACATTTAATATCTGTGTGACCTCAGAAAACAGTGTAACTACTCTAAAAACTCAGTCAAGCTTTAGAATGTTAAGAATCATCTAGAAAGTCTTCCACAGCTTAGAAAACTCACTCTTGAGGGCTGATCGCAGCAACTCTGATCCTCAGATGAGTATCATGATCCATTTAGAAGTCCAAACTAAGTCCAAATCAGTGAAGGTTAAAGAATTGGCCACTGGGTCATTAAAAGCAGCAAGACACATAATAAACTTTGTCATCCTCGATGACATACAACATGAGATGCTCTGATTAAACCAATTCTCTGATTATTAGAGGGGGTATGTTTATAAGTTATGCATATTTTTCAAAAAATTGGACTCTAAAGATAAAGACTACTGAAAATATAACGTACACATTTGAACTGTTAAAGGTTCAGAAAGTACTTCTAGGTATTTGATGGTCATCACTTTGAGGACCAAACAAAAGTTAATTTAATATACAAACAGTTTGGTGACATTTAATACCAGCAAAGGGACGTGAAACATGCACTCTCATATACTGTAGGAAAAGATTATAAACTTTTGACACCTATTTAGAAGACAGTTTCTCAATGTCTATCACAATGTAAAATGCGCATAACACATTGACCTAAAATTACAGATGTAGGAATTTATGCCACAAACAGCTTTGTATATGTAAGCAAAAATACATGTAGAAGCATGTCCATGGCAGCATTTATAAACATAACATACTAAAAACATAATAAAGATCTAAAAAAAAATGCTATTATATCCACACAGAAAATACTACGTAGCCACTAAGAAAATTAGGTAGATCAATGCAGTCTGATATAAGAGCACTATGATATATTAAGTAAAATAGTAGAATATTAATTAATCACCATATTTTTAGATGAACTCATTTGTAAAAAAAAAAAAGTAAAAGACACAATATACACAACAGATATACACACTCAAAATAAACATTCATACACATGTATATACGTAAATTTGTACAACAACAAGACATTTGTAAGGAATATTTTTAGCATTAAAAGAGGTGCTAGAAAATGGGCTGAGAGTTATCCTAGAGCTAAGAAGAAAGAATTACAATATATATATACACACATATATACACACACATATACATATATATAATAGCATTTATTTTTCAGATCTTCATTATGTATATATATATGTGAATTCTTGCCCCCAAAAGTCTTTGAATAAATAAAAATGTCTCTAAACATAAACTGGTGTTTATTTGCTGTTGATGGCAATTATCTGAGAGCAAAAGGTAAAGTGTGCACTGCTGTCATAAACATTCTAGACCATAAAACATTCTAGACCATAAAGCATAAAGTTTAAAAAAAAGAAAATAAGAAAGAATAAGACCAAACAATGTTCAGAAGAAACAAAAGTAATGGTAATTTTAAAAAGCAACATGCCTCATCTAAGTGACACAAAAACAAAAAATAGAAGGCCTTTGATATTGCTCGTTCATCAGAAAAAGCCAAAAATTATCCACCCATTAAACACTTTTATTGGAATGACAACAGTATATAAAATAGTTCTGTATATAATTTGGTTGATTCTTCTAAAATTCTCTAAGAGTTTCACCCACTCTCTTTCTTCCTTTTCTCTGCTTCCTGTGGATTGGAATTCTTGCAGTTTCTTCTCCATCTCTTCGTTCTCCAACTCTAACCGTACTTTCTCCATTCGCAGTTCGTGAGCATTTCTGAAGACATAGATTTAAATATAGAAAGCTTGGTGTAAGCAAAGAAAACAAGCAAAGGCAAAATAATTTTATATAATATTTTGCTGTTAAATTAGAATCATGAATAATGAAATATTCTAGCTATTTCTTTTGTACTTCTCTGAAATCTGGTTTTTAAAGTTAGCATTTGCCTCCCATCAAAATCCTGAAGCAAGTTATCTCTTCAAATCTTAGACTTTTGTTTTAAGTATTACATTGCTAACAGTTCAAAATTATAATTAACTTCATATATAAGGCATGTTATTATACATGCACAAATGTCAATGACATACAAATAGAAAACAAAGAAAAAATATTTTCTAATTGTCATATTGTTTTGCCTCCTATGTAGTCAAGTAGTTTGAAGAACAGTATTTAAAAAAATAGACAAAATATTCATTTTGCTGAACTGGTCATCTTGGAAATTTTAAATAAATCTCTACCTTTGTGTCATATATATATATGATGAGGGGGGAAAAGGTAGTACCTGTTTGAGACCTATTAAAAAGAAAGCCCCTATTAATGGTTTTGGTACAGGAGATTCCTGTACAAGAGATTTTTATAATATCTGAAACTCACCAAGTTGTTGACAAAAGACATTTTCTTCATTTTACAAAGTCTGGTTATCAGCATTAGCCACTGACTGTTTCTTTTAATAGATCTAACCCAAACTAATTGCCTAGCTTTTGCTATTATAAGTGCAAATCTCTTCCTTCAATATTACATTAGTGTTTTACTACAACCAAGCAGTGTGGGCACCCATGCATGCTATGGCAGGGAACAAAATCAAGGCATGATGAAGATCAGAAAGGAGAGATCTTTCTAGAGGTATCGAGCAATTACCAAACAGCAAGTGGGCCAAGGGTATGTCCCAAGAGGACACAATCCAGGAAGATATACGGAACATGATAGAAAGGGTTTTCCAGACGGTTCAGAGAAGCTGGCTAAGATATAGAAAGAGGCATTTGTTTTCATTGTATCTACTCCACAATAAGTAATGTAGCTCCTACCTCAAACAAACACTGCTAGGTGATAAGATATGAAATACAATGGAGCTTCCAGTATTGAGAGGAATAGATAAGCATGAAGGTAACTGAAAGACAGTGTAATAGTGATTTCATTGGAGAAGTACAGGGGGTTACCTGCGCACAAAGAAAGAGCACATACCCCAGCCTTGCGAATGCAGGAACAGTTCCTGGAGAAGATGAAGTCTGAGCTGAGACCTAAAGGATGAAAGGACTTAGCCAGTCAAAGGGAGGTGGTGAGAGCAATGTTCCAGAAAGAAAGGAGTGTGGACACAGGCAGGAAAGAGCAATGGCTGGGTCAAGGACCTAGAAGTTCTCTGTGAACAGACGTTAAGTGCAGAACAGGAAAAGCAGTGGAAAATCAAACTGCTGAAGTGGACAGGATCATGAAGAGCCTTGTGAGCCATGATGAGAAATGGGCATTTATAGTGTATGAACAATGAGGATCATTAAAGGGCCTTAAGAGAATTGATCAGACTTGCATTTAGAAAGATCATTCAGACTGTATCAAAGAAAATCAGTTAGAGGGTGCAAGGATAGAAGCAAGACAGCTAACTAGTAGACTATTCCAGTAATCCAGATAATAGAGAATTTGGGTTAGTCTGACTGAGCAGGGGCAATGGGAGAGAAAAATGGGAGCTTTTGAGAAATGTAAGAAAATAGAACTAACACCTTGGAAACTGTCCAGAAGTCATGACTGACCAGAGAGGGAACAAGGAAGAAATCTAAATAATCGCATGTTTCTTACTTGAGCAGTCAGGAGGGCAATGGTGTTATTTCCTAAAACAGACCATTCTGGGATGGGCTGCAGGTACAATTTAGGATGAGTCCCGCAGTTGGTCTCCCCTGCCTAAAGTCTTGACAGCCTACCACACTTCACAAACTGCTTACAGGGGAAGAGTTAAAAGCACAAATATGATTGCATCACTTATTTGCTTAGAAGACTTTTGATGTTTTTGAAGTCCCGCTGTGGTAGAGGAAAAGGGTAACGCTGAAGAAAAAGACTGGCCTACTGACCAAGTGGTCAAGTTTATGTAAGGTTGGATTCTACGGGTCTCACACAAAACAAAGGATTCCTCCTGAAGACAACGTTACACGCAGAGCCATAAAGGGAAAGCAAGGCCTCTGAGGAAAGCTAAGGTTGATCCGTAGCTTTATTTAATGTATTGTTTAAGAGATTTTTTAAGATTTCCAAAATGATCACTTCAGCAAAAATATGTATGTTGCCTATATAGAAAAAAAATTGTTGCTTCAAATATTATGCATTAAACTATTTAAATATATTACAGGCAATACAGACAGTATGAAAATTAGAAAAAAAAATTCTAATCAACAGAACAAATCCAAGGGCTAGAAATAAGACTATTTTTTATTCGTTTTAATTATTACATTGCTAGAGGTTCAAAATTGTAGTTTCTTCTCCATCTCTTGGTTCTCCAACTCTACCCATACTTTCTCCATTTGCAGTTCTTGAGCATTTCTGAAGACATAGATTTAAATGTAGAAAGTAGATAGATTTAAATAAGACAACTTCTTATTTATAGCCCTTTGAAAAGGCTAGAAAAAGGAAAAGAAAGGGAAGAGGTCAAGAGGACTAGGAGAACACCAGAATGTCAGACACTGTAAAGACAATGTCAAATTAACAGGCTTGAAACAAGGAAAAAGTTAGAAAGGAAACTCCATGGTAATTACCATGAGTGAGTATTCCTGTCCTGATTTTTAATAGTTTGTGGATCAGGGAGACATAGGCCAGGGAATAGTGATTCACCCTTATTTCCAAACTCTTTAGCATGATATACAAGTTAGTTATTATCGAGACCCTGCCTTTTTCTCCACCTTTCTTCTTAGACAATTGGATATGTCTGAGAAGTCTCCAAATCATGTGGTCTCTGTGCCTTTGCACGAGTTTCACCCAGTAACTACCCTACTAACTACATCTGTCACTCAAAACGTGGGTACCTCCTCACTCCTGCTCTGGCAGTTTGAGCCATGTTCTCTCCTAGTTCCTTGCCTGTACACATCACACCATGCTTCATATTATATTGTCAATGTGACTGTACTCATTCATATCCTCTGCAAGCTTTCTGAGTGCCAGGACTATGACTGCCTACTTTTGTAGCCATCATTCCCTAACACAGTATATAGAAAATGAACATAATAAATGTTTGTTGGCTGAATGTTTATCGGCATAGACACATGACCTTGAAATATGTCACTAAAATCAAATAATGCATGTCCCTTTTTGTTTTTCTGTGAACAAAATTGGTAGTCCTAGCTATTAGGTAGCTCCGCTACCCATCAAAAACATGGTATGCCTAATAATAATGCCATATATTTGTATAACATTTTCCAATTTATACAATCATTTTATACTATTTCAAAGGTGAAGAGAGCATTAGAATAGCTTTGAAGATACTGAAGAACAACAAAACTATTTATCTGGATCAAAAAACTCAGAAACTCAAATTAAAATTGATAGCTTGGGCCGGGTACAGTGGCTCACGCTTGTCACCCCAGCACTCTTGGGGATAGAGGCGATAGGATCACTTGAGGCCAGCAGTTTGAAACCAGCCTAGCCAACATGGCCAAGCATCATCTCTATTAAAAATACAAAAATTAGCCAGGTGTGGTGGCATGCACCTGTAATCCCAGCTACTCGGGCAGATGAGGCAGGAGAATTGTCTGAGCCCGGGAGGCAGAGGTTGCAGTGAGTCGAGACTGTGTCAGTGCACTACAGTGTGAACAACAGAGCAAGACTTGATACTTGATCTTAAAAAAAAAGAGTCTGTCCTCATCCCATGCTAGCTGACTCTTACTGATATTTGAGAGGAAAGCCCTAAGTATTTCCAGTGATTCTAGGTGATGTCAAAGAGAAACAGCGAGCTATACTCTCCCATAGCCTTACAAGGTCACAAAATTCCCAGGATGCCAGTAATTGTTTGGCTCTGGGTGAATGCATCTCCCAGTCATCTCTCCTAGAAAGGGTAATTTCAACATAATGTCCTTCATGTAAAGGGCTAAAGAATGTAGTGCTCTCTGTTTCCTGGTTAGGAGTCTCTCACCCTAATAGTCTCCCTAAATTTCAGGATAATCCTCACTAAACTTTGAATGGGAGTCAGGAAAAATATGTTTAACTTTCTGTTGTATTACTTTAATAGGTAATGAGCCTATTAAAACCTTTATAACTTGTCACTTTAGTTCTTACAGAATAAATATTTTTAATTCACATTTTAAACCCTATAGATTTATAATATTTCAAGTTATATTCTGACAGAAATACAGAATGCGAAAAAAATGGAGATAAGAATTCACAAAACTTGAATTCAATTTTAAACAGCCTCATGGAAAAATATAGTCTAAATTATAGTATAGAGAAGCTTGGCAACTATTCCTACTAAGAAATATATACATATATAAACTCACCTATATTTTAGCTTTACAGAATTTCCAGGTTTTCCCCATGGAAGAACTACAAAATCTTTTGTGTTCATAATTAACACCTTAATATCATCTAAAAGTTATTCTGATTTGTGAACACTTCTGTAAAAATAACAAAGACAAAAGAATTATGGCAGAGGTAAAGCAGTATAAGTTACAAATTCAAAACTCCATGTCATTCAGGAAAGTTTTTTAAACTTTATGAGAAAAAAAGATGAATCAAAGTTTAAACAGCAAAAATTATGATACACTGCCAGCCCTTGTCTCCTGCAGCCACATATTAACCAGAGAATCAAAAATATTTGAATAGAGAATAATACCAAAAATACAGTATAAGTATTTACAGCATTTACACTGTATTAAGTATTAAAGTAAGCCAGAGCTAATTTAAATTATACAGTAAAGGTTATTTGTAGGCTATATGCATATACTATTGTCATTTTATATAAGGAACCTGAGCATCCTTTGATTTTGGTGTCTGCATGGTGTGAGGGAGTTACTGAAAAAAATCTCCTGTGGATACCTAGAAATGACTGTATTGTAAATATAAATTATGTAAGTATTTATGTACTAATAAAGTTAGAAATGTAACATGTCTGACAGTACTAAAATTTACCAGTATTTATGGACAGTTGACCCTTGAACAACATGGGGGTTAGGAGGAAGAATCCCACACAAAGTCAAAAATCTGTGTATAACTTCTAATTTTCCCCAAATTTTACTAATAGCCTATTGTTCATCAGAAGCCTGACTGATAACATAATCAGTTAATAATTATGTATGTTATATGCACGTATATACTATATTCTTTTAAAAAGTAAGCTAGATAACAGAAAATGTTATTGAGAAAATCATAAAGAGAAAATATATTTACGATTTATTAAGTGAAAGTGAATCATGATAAAGGGGCTTCATCCTTACTGTCTTCACATTGAGTAGGCTGAGGAAGATGAAGGAGAAGAGGAGCTGGTCTTGTCTCAGGAGTGGCAGCGGTGGAAGGGTAGAGGACATGGAAGGGGAAACAAGAGACAGGCACACAAGCGTAACTATCTTAAAAATATGTATATTTATAAGTGGATGCATGCAGTTCAAACCTATGTTGTTCAAGGTCAACTGTATAGCAAAGGACTAGGGAAATATTTAACTAAAAGTGAAGGATGCATTCATTAAAACAAATGAAAGCACATATTCTGGCTCTTTCTATGGCTAAGGCTATAAAAGTATATCAAGTATTTGTTCTATCTAAAAATAATACACAAGGCCATACAGAGAGAAATTTAAGGAATCTTCGAGACACAATCTAAACCCGATAACCATTTTTTTTTACATATATGGCAATATAAAATGAAAATTAAGATATGTAATAATTACCCAAAGGCATTCTAATATCCTCATTTATCAAGGAAAATTTTAATGATGCTCTTTGGCTAAGATCAGAAATTAGCATATTTGAGACAGAATTTTTCAACAAGAAATGAAACAAAAAGGATTTTCTGCTTAACTCTGAGTTAACCAGAAAATTAAATTATTCAGAATGCCCTGCTTCCCAAGTATCCCAATGATTCATGGTTCTATAATAATTTACTCTGCAATGCTGAATTACTAAATCACATGAACAACTATTAGATTTTTATAGGAATAAAAATTTCCAAGTTCCAAGAGCTTTTAAAGAAATATGAGTCAATATTATAGTGACCATAGACTTAAATACCCACACCATTTGACGTTGTCATTTATATTTGTGTTTATATTTGTCATTTATATTTGTGTTCCAATATATGTGCTCATAACCACAATAAACATTTATTAAGGTACTGCTATATCCAAGGCAGTGCGCTGAGAGACATGAAGAGGGGTCAAGGCCCAAGGAGATTTGTTTTCTGAGTTCAAATGGTTTGGAGTCAAATAGGGCACATAAAACCCTAAATATAAAAGCCATAAAATAATGTAAAAATTATAAGCACTATAAAATTTAGACATGTGATAATATAGGAAGTGAAGGAAAGAGACAATTCAGCTGGCTAGCATTTAACTAAAACTTTGAAGGAGAAAGGAGGCTCACAGATAAAGATATGGATTAGATGAACATTCCATACTGCTGGAAAGAACAGCTCTTGAATGGGGGACTAATGAATAGTTTCACTTGCTTGGTGTGCAGGTTACATGGAAGAAAAAATAATAAACATGACTTTAGATATAGTGGCTGAGGCCCAATAATGAGTGGCTTTAAATGCCAAGTTTATGGCATTTGGAATTTATTCTGTAGCTAATAAGAGTCTAATAGGGATTTAGCGGGGAAAACATAAGTCTAGAAGCTTTGTTCTAAGGCTTAAGGAAGGACAGCACCAAAATTGGAGTTGCCTAATAAAAGACTACTGAGACATGAAAGTCTGCATAACCAAATAAGTGGTTCTTCATTGTTGTTCCTTTGGGAGACTATCTTATATTTCAATGATGCAACCACTGATAAAAACATTTTTGGAATGCCTCTTTTCAAACTGTCTACAGAATCCATTTTAAGGCTGAGCATGGTGGCTTACGCCTGTAATCCCAGCACTTTGGGAAGCCCAGGTGGGCAGATGACTTGAGGTCAGGAGTTCAAGACCAGCCTGGCCAACATGGCGAAACCCTGTCTCTGCTAAAAATACAAAAATTAACTGGGCATGGTGGCATACATTTATAATCCCAGCTACTTGGGAGGCTGAGGTGAGAGAATCACTTTAACCCAGGAGGTGGAGTTTGCAGTGAGCCGAGATCATGCCACTGTACTCAGCCTGGGTGACAGAGCCAGACTCCATCTCAAAAAAAAAAAAAGGAATCCATTATAAACCAACAAACACACAAATCCATTTTGTTGTGCCTCATTTAAAATTAAAAATGATTGTGCAATAGGAGCAACTATTTTTTTCACTCAAATCTACCTCCAAATTATTTGGACTGTCTCCAAAACTTAAATCTAACCTGAAAGGGTAGATCTTTACCATTTTGGAGGAAATTCTCTAGAAATTTATTCTCTGAAGATGATTACAAAATGGAATTACACAAAATAATCACTACATTTTAAATAAGTTAGTGGTTGTATCATGGGACCAATTATATTTGGACCTTCAATCCACAAACTTGTATTTAACTGTTCTTTTGTGATCCCTATTATGGGTACTGAAGTCACAATGGCAAATAAGCCACAGTGTCTTCCCTTGAGGCCCTCACAATCAAGAGAAAATCCAGACAAGCAATTACAGTATCATGGGGCATTTTGATAGAAGAATTGACTGGAAGCGTCTCACTCAGACTCAGTTTTCAATCACCAACTCCTGTTTCTCAAAGCTAAATGAGTGTCAGAGAATAAACATACCACAGCAATAGAAAACTAAGATTTGGTTTGCTTTTTACGGCCTCATTTTTGTATGTAGTATGTTTGTCCCATTTTTATCAAACAGAAGCTACCAAAGGCACCTTTAAAAAACCTCCGAGAATAATCCTACTGCATAACATGGAGTTTGTATTGCTTTTTTTTTTTTTTAAGATAGAGTCTCACTCTGTCACCCAGGCTGGAGCGCAGTGGTGCAGTCTTGGGTCACTGCAACCTCTGCCTTCTGGGTTCAAGCAATTTTCCTGCCTCAGCCTCCCAAGTAGCTGGAATTACAGGCGTCCACCACCACGCCCAGCTAATTTTGTTCATATTTTTAGTAGAGATGGGGTTTCACCATATTGGCCAGGCTGGTCTTGAACTCCTGACCTTATGATCCACCTGCCTCAATCTCCCAAAGTGCTGGGATTACAGGTGTGAGCCACTGTGCCTGGCTTGCTTTCTGATCATATTCATGGAATCCAACTACTGGACTCTTGTCTACTATTGATAACTTTGTCACAAAAACTTCCATAATCTTGTTATTATCATTAAAGAGATAAAACAAGAATCCCCAAAGTTAATCTGTCTGATTAATCAAAATAATCTAAATTGCTATAATTTGTTTACACATTGATACAGCATAATTTTATGTGTATGTACATATATACACAGCTAAACTGATATATGATTGATTTCACCTATACAAAGAATGAATGAAAATCTGTAAATCTCATTAAAATGAGATGACTCAGATTTATGGCTCTACTGATAATGTGATTTAACCAATAAATGGTCTTATTCAAGGGGGATTTCACTTCATTGAATGCAATTAGTAAGGCTTCTTCTCAATTACATATTTTATCAAGTCACCTACATAAGCCAATTTACTTGTATGAAGAAAAAGGGGAGATTATAATTCTGAGTCACGCTATTTGCCTGTTTCCTTTCGCAAAGCCAACAGAGAATTTAGTCACCTTTCTTGGTATAGCAAGGGTATTACAATGTCAGCAACAAGAATAGCAAAGCACAAAATTTTAGGCACTTAATAAAACCAGAGGAATACAAATAAACTCCTTATTATGCAAACATTATAGTTCCTTGGGTCTTTTGGTCATTCAATTTTTTTATAACTAAATACCAAAAATTTGGATAAGTGACTTGGACAAGTTTCTAGTTACCTGATTTATTAGACTAAATCATTTTTCTGTCTACAGTCCCATTTCTCCCCCACACATAATGCCCAATATAACCCAAAATTGTCCATGATGGCTTGGTGATCCTTCTAGACATGTTCCTATTTTGAGAAAGCAACCCACATACCAAAACCTACTGCCACAGAATGGAAACAAGGAACTTACAATGCTCTACACAGCTAGAAACTCAGAGCATTAACAGGTGCAAGAGAACACCACTGGCAGAATGGGAGGTTTGGGAAACCACTGTATTCAAGATGGGCCATGTTTTGTAATTGAAAACTTATCTAAGATTAGTTAATTCTACTCATGACTCACACAAAACTTAAGAACCATACATAGGAATTTTTCCTTACTGTAGCAATGTTTTGAAAAGGTCTAATCAGCAAGCAACTTTGGATGAATTAACATGTTTAGGTATTTAGTACCATAGCACTTAGAAATCAGAGACCCAAGAAAGAAATGTTAAATGAGAATTTAAAATAGTTGTTTTTAACAATTAAAAAACTTTTACTTTTAACATTTCCTGTATCTGTAATTATATATATATATATATTTAAATCTATCATACATATATAAATCTTTAAAAAATTCTAAGGCAAGAACTAATAATACATAATCCCTAGAATAGAATCTTGTGCTGGAGTGTCCTACTAAATAAATGTATGTATGCCACATTCTCATATCAAAAGCTCTAAAATACAGCAGATATTGATATGGTTTGGCTATGTCCCCACCGGAATCTCATCTTGAATTGTAATTCCCATAATTCCCACATGTGGTGGGAGGGTCCCTATGGGAGATAACTGAATCATGGGGGCAGTTCCCCCCGACTAATTTCATGATAGTAAGTTCTCATGAGATCTGATGGTTTTATAAGGGGTATCCCCCTTTACTTGGCTGTCATCCTTCTCTTTCCTGCCACCATGTGAAGAAAGATGTGTTTGCTTTCCCTTCTGCCATGATTATAAGTTTCCTGAGGCCTCCCCAGCCCTGCAGAACTGTGAGTCAATTAAACCTCTTTCCTTTATAAATTACCCAGTCTCGGGTAATTTCTTCATAGTAGCATGAGAGCAGACTAATATAGGTATTAACTTCAGGTTGTATTCACTCTTTCAGCCAAACAAGATATCTGATAATAAAATACTGCTTCAAAGCACTAAATAGTACCCAAGTCATCCATTTTTTTTCTTACCCTCTATGGGGGGTTCTCTTGAGAACAACTGAGAAACTTTGCCTTTAGATATCAAGAGACACTGTACTGTTTTAAAGTACTTTCAATTTAAAAATAATAAACAATATGAAAAGGTACTGATTTTAAGGTCAGAAGACCTAGGCATCCTAAATTCACTTGATTTAAGGTGAGATGACCTTTGTGTGATAGCAATCTCTGAACTTCAGTTTATCCATGTAGAAATTGGTAATGATCCTCTCCCTGCTCTAATTTGCAGGATATTAAACAAACAGTGTCTGATCTGTGACCCGTAAAGCTGTGGGCCCCTATAACACCTCCAGAGAGCTCACGGTTCAGGGAAAGGGGCAGCCTTAGAAACTACCTAGAGAAGAAAATGGAGCATCAAGGTTCTACCTTACCCTTAGCATCTCTGTTTTCATCTTTTGCACATAATGAGCTCTGCTCACCAATTTGTATTCTATTCAATGCCCAGTTCGAAGGTCGCCTCTCATCATGAAGATTCCCTCCATCAAAACCAAGCTTCTCATATAGAAAAACCATGTTTCTTAAACTCAGCTGCTATTATATGCTACCTTGTGGGTTTTTTTGTTTTGTTTTGTTTTGTTTGCATCTTTGTTTATACAGATTTTGTTTCCCTAAGTAGCCCAAATATTTGAGGGTAGTCCTACCATTGACTTTTGAATCTCCAGCAATTAGTACAGTGCCTACACATAATGTAGTGCCAATACTAATGTGCTATGTATGAAATTTTTTTTTACTGCTTTTAGTTTTTTGCACAACCTACCCTATGGGAAAAAATTAAACACATCCTCTTTCCCACTTCAATTAACCTTCTTTTTTTTTTTTTTCCGTGTTTCCTACTGACCATGATAAGCAATCATCAAATATACATTGAACACTCTCTCCCTGCCAGGAGTCAGGGTAAGCACTGAGTAACAAGGTCAACCAGACAGGTATAATATCAGTCTTCACTGAACTTACACTCCAGTGAAGGAAGTAGGCAAAACTGGAAAAGCAAATAAAATAATTGCAAAAAGTATTAAGTGTCTTGAAAGACATAAAGGAACTACTTTCAGACAATTCATTTGTAATACAATTGGTAAAATCATGGCACGTCAGGGCAAGCCTCTGGGTAGACTATAAGATAAGCTAAATTGGAGAAAGGTGGAGGGAGTTATTTTTGCATAAGCATACAGTTTGTATAATTTTAATCCTGTGTAGCTTCAACTTTACTAGATTTTTTTAAATGAGCCTTGCTAACTTTAGATTTGAAGTCAAGCTATAAAATATATATAACTGAACCTTATATACCTGAGTCTCTCTACTGCTGATTTTGGGAAGAAAAAAATAAACTTCCACATCTTCAGATTTCTCAGGAATCGGGCACCCCGCACCCATAGCCTTTACTTGGGAGGAGTAGACTTCAAGAACGAAGCGGGTGCATGTGAAACGTGCAGGCAGATTAAAGGCTACAAAAGGGGATGAAATATAGTTTCTCAGGGCGCCAATTTTTTTCACAAGGTGCAAATGACTTCAAAGTATAAAACGGGCTAGTATGTGAAAGGGTCGGGCTGCAGAAGGGGTAGGACTGATGAAGTCCCCAATTTCACTGTCTGGGGTTCACTCTTGATTCATTTATCCATTAGTGTCTTGGGCTGGGAAGTCTTTTGTTTATACAAAAGGCTTTCAGCTCCCGAGGCCAGGGCCTGTCCTGCTGCCTGCGGGCCTGACACTGTGTCATCAATGGCAGGGGCTCAGCAAACACCTGCTGGGCCTGTGCCTCCAGCTCCACCTAAACTGAGTCTCCTCTCCAGCCGCGCTGCCCACTCAGCTCCCCGCACCAGCTAGCGCCGGCTTGCTGCCGCGGACTCAGAGACCCTCCTCCCACCATATCCACCCGCAGCCAGCCAGCCCACCTGGAGACCCCAGCCTCGCGTCACCACCGCCGGCTGGTCGCGGAGAGCTGCCGGGAGTTTCCGTCTTGGTCTCCTTGGTTACCGCGTTACCTCGGTACCCATAGCAACCAGAAAGCTGGGTTCCGCCACTCTCCGCCGGCAGAGGGCGCAAGGGAGCCTGCGAAATGAGAGAGGAAGGGGTGATACAGGAAGGAAGGGCAGAGAAACTCAGGCTCTGGACTTGGAGATTAGTTATATCTAACCCTGAGCACGTGTCATATTCCAAGCACGAGTGAGAGACTTCTATGTAATATTTGATTCTTCCTCATAACAAGCCAGCTTAAATCTAAGAAAATTAAGGCACAAAAAAAAATTGACTATCTTAATCCAAAGTTACAAAGCTAGCAAATGGCAGACCCAAAAACTAATTCAAGGAGTTCAGTCTCAGAACTCCCACATATATGCTATGTTTAAATGATTTATCAAAGGCTACCATAGGCAAAGTCAATAGAGAATCCAGGTGTCCTCGAAAGTCCAGAACTCTCTTTTATTGTGTGTGGAATACATGACCTGTGAAGTCTAATATATATAAAACAAAAAGCAAAAGCAAATATATGCACGCACACACACACACACACACACACACACACATAATTAACCCACACTTCTCAACTCTTCTGTTTCGAACAAAGCTGCACCTGTAATGAATTTATCTTTGGCTTCCTAAATATGCTGTTTTTTTAATCTCCCTTTTTATATACAGCAAGTAGGATGTGTGGTTGGTACTGCACTGTACAGGCTTCTATGCTTAACCACATTGCATCTATCTCGGTACCAGACTAACAATCCTAACCATTACAGTTAATATACTAATCTTTGCACCATTACTTTGACAGTGCTACGCCTGCCAATACCCATTTTAAAAAATTAATAATTTCACTTAGCAGATTCAATTATATAAGATTATAACCACTATGGATAAGAGAAGACAATGGCAGTCTTCTGGTTATGAGTCCTGGATTTTGGAGTCAGGCAGACTCGAGTTTAAGTTCTGGTACTGCCAAACTTACCTGCTCCTTGACCGTCAGCAAGTGACAAAGCTGAGTCCAACCGCTTAAATGAGATAACAGTACATTTAGTCCATACGTGGTGTAGTATGGAAGAGTAAATGAAACAATAAATATTAAGTATATAGCTCTAAGCCAGGCCCACAGTAAGTGCTTAATGAACAGTAAGAATCAGTGGCAGTGGTGTGGCTGTCATGGTTGCTATTATAGTGTTCATGGTATAACTTTACCAAGTCCTTTCTTTAACTCTAACACAAGGACAAGTTTCAAGTGGATGTGTACTAGTACTGATTTTCTTGTGCCGACTAGTTCCCATACAGAGGTGTGCTCTTCAAATTACCAAAGATATCCTCAGCTTTCTTCCATTCACTGATCTATTCATTTATTTATTCCACAAGTATTTACTGAAAGTCTATTTCCTAAATCCCAAAAATACTGCAGTGAAGAAATCAAAGTCCCTCCTGTTTTCAAATTTATTTTAACAGGAGCAGAAAGGCAATAAACAAGTATAAATACATGTCAGCTGCTATTAAAAAAACTAAAACCAAATAAAGAAATAGAAAATAAATAACTTCTATTTTAAGTTAGATGGCCAAAGAAGTATCTGAATACAAGGAAAGAGAAAGACGTGGGCAATTAGAGCAAGGAATATTACAGAGAGAAAGTAAACACATGTCAATTATGTTCCAATAAAGAGAAGTATTTTGCAAAAAACCTCTCATCACTTCTGCAAAGGACTTTTACTTCAAAACAGAATTCTTACAATGCATTGACTTGCACAATAGTAAAATTAAACTCATAAAAATGAGTTTAATTTTTCTGGCACTTTTTGAAAGCATTAAAAGGACATTGTCTTATATTTAGAAAAATCGCTTATGCACAGTTATGAAAAGGCAAAGCAGAGACAAAAATAAGCCTATGTCAAGTCACATAGTAAAATAAAAATTATGAAGGGCTTGTCTTTCAGAACAATGATTAGTGACAAAATGAAATGAAACATGTCAAAACAATTACAGCTCTAGAGAGATGATATTCTCTCCACTGAAGCAAACTGTATTTAATGGCACACCAGCAATTCTGCACACAGTTTGCCACAACTATACTAAGAGCACAGTATTCCTGAGGATTTTTCCAAACTCAAGCTTCATTGTGCCACTGCAAAGACAAGATTTGAATACAAGTTTTCTGAACTGGAGATATGCAATTTAAAGAGATAAAAATTACCTGCAATGCAGAAATTAAGAGCACAAATTTACATGACTCATTTTACTAAGCTTGAAATAAGGATCAGAGACTGTAAACAAGTATTACCCAAAACTTAGAAATAAAGTAAAGCCAAAACAGCATGTCTTTTCAATGCCATACTAGAATACTGTTGAAGATAAACTGAAGATTACACGATTTTCTAAAAAAGTGTTGCTTTGCTTATCATTAACTATTATAAAGTCTCTGTGTAATGCTACATGTTTATTTGAAGATTTTTTCACCCGAATCTTTCATATCATTTGTTATCTAGATATGTAAATAATGTCTGTCCTTTAAATAAAATAATTTCAAAGCTAATGGTTCTATTGCACTATACAACTTTAACCAGTTTTGTATCTAACCTAGAAATCTCATACTAATAATTTCTCTCAATGCCTGTATACAGTCAATCAAATTTTCTTTGAACCAGCTTTACCATTCTAATAATTCCTTCCTTAATGAATTAAACTGTCACACACACATTCTCTATTTATAGAATATCTTGTTTTTAAGCATTGCAATTATATTTTGATAACACCAAACTTTTGGAAGAAAATGGGATATGTAGCATATCTGCAGCTTTCCAAAAGTATCCTCTCAATTTCTATTCACTCCTTTGCCCTTCAAGTTCTTTTATAGGCTAAAGTTTGTGGGCATTTCAGGGTAGCAAAACAAAATTCTTACCATCTCCTTTTTTATGAGTCCTGAAATGTGGTCTTACTTTTACATGAAGCATCTACTTTCTTTATGCCTTGGTAGATGCTAAATATAACATCCTATTACATATGTGTGGGGTTTTTCATCTTGTCAAGAAAAACTGAGCTTTAGAGGCAACATAAAATTACAAAAAAGCTTTTGCAAAAACCTAAATTAGTATGATATAAATATATTTAAATGCATCCAAATGGCTAAACTTAAAGAAAAAAAAAAGAGTTAAGAGGTGACATTGCCTTTTTATAATTTTTCTCTGCTTTGTAATTTCTGCCTATCATCCATGACAGAATTTCTCAGCAAATAAATTTTCATAACACAAGGCAATTATTACTGATGTTTCACAAGTGGAGGAGAGTCATCAGGGCATATGATAAATTTTTAATTCCTGCAATGTGCAGTGTCTTCCAAATTGAAAAATAAATGTATAGGCTTGTGGAATGAGCATAGTTAAATTTAATCAACATTTATTCAACACCTGTTCCATTCCAGGCATGGCCCTAAGATATGTACAAAGGTGAACAAAGACACCACCTCTGTCCTCGAGCAATTCAAGTGACAGTTTACAAACAATTAATATGTAATGTATTAAGTAATATGTTTAAAAGGAATGGGAGCATTACATGTTTGTGGCATGGCCAGAATATCTTGTTGGTTCAAACACAGTATATGTGGCAAAGAGATAAGAATGAAAAGTTGTGCCAGGAGCACATTAAAAAGCACTTCAAATGGTACCCTATTTATAATGGAAACTGTGAATTTTTTTTCCTCTCTCCTTCTCTTGATACCCACAGATAAGTTTTAAAGCCAATTTTTAAGCATCTTAGTATGTGTATAGCAGCATCTTTCAAGGGTAATTCTGGTGGCAATGTAAAAATAGAGCAAATAAAGAAGAGGAAGGCAAGAGACAGGTTTAAAATATGGTTATATCAGTCCAAGATAGAAATGAGAAATAATAAGTCTTGAATAAATCAACGCAGAGGGCATAGGCCAAGTGAAACAGATTCAAAGGATTCTGTAAACTCCCAACAGGGCTTGGACACCAAGGATATGTGGTTAGTCAGGAATATGGAACAGAGCTGCTGATCCCTACATTTGATAGCTTGGTTAACTAAGTAGTTGCTACTGATAACCAACCCTGGAACAGCAAGAGAAGAAATAAGCTCACAGAGAGTAGGGTCAAGGAGGCAGGGCAGATTGAGCTTTTACTCTTGTGATACCAGTAGGGAGGAATACAAAAAACACAACAACAGAGCTCTAGTTATTTAGAAGATAACCATAGCATATAGGTTACCATCAACATGTAATCAGATAGTAGCCAGAGCGAAAGGAAACGTTTAAATTGTCCAAGCAGTCCTCAGAGAAACTACAGAAGACATGGTATTGAAAGAGGCATTCATTCAGCATTTCTAAAATAGACCAATACGAAACCCATACATGGCCTTCTTTATGCAGCAGTGTTCACTGTCAGGTTTTCACAAATGAGGTTGGCAACCTAAATGAATGCATTACTGTAATCATCAATTCTTCTCAGTGTTTGTCATGCATTTACTGCAGACAAGCATGCACTGCATCAACTGTTAAGAAGAACTGGCACTGGTCATTGAAGCTTGCATTGTCAATATCAACATTCCTAATATAAAACTTTTTAAATCATTTATGTATATATGGGTCCAGAGAAGGTGAAGATAAAATTCACATGATGGAGTCTTTAGAAAGTCAATTTCAAAAAAAAACAGAACCCTTTATTTGAACATAAATAATACTGTTTTCACTATAACCTGAAGTTGATACAATCATATGTCTCTTAATGATGGGGATATGTTTTAAGAAATGCATGATTAGGTGATTTCATAATTGTGCAAACATCAGAGAGTGAACTGACACAAACCTAGATGTTTTATACACCTAGGCTATTTGGTATAGCCTATTGCTTCTACGCTACAAGCCCCTACAGCATGCCACTGTATTGAACACTATACACAATTATAACACATTGGTCAGTATTTTTGTATTTAAACATATCTAAACACAGTAAAAGTACTGTGAAAATGCAGTATAAAAGACAACAAATGGAATACCTATATAGGGCATTTACCATGAGTGAAGCTGGCAGAACTGGAAGTTGCTTTGCATGAATGAGTAGGTACTATAGACTTTATAAAGAGACTATACTCAATTTTTAAAAAAAAAATTTTAAATATAAATTAGCCTGACCTTCCTGTAACTTTTTTACTTTATAAACTTCTATTTTTTTTACTTTGTAATCCTTTTATGAAAACAACACAAAACATAAACGCATTGTACAGCTGTACACAAATATTTTTCCCTATATCCTTATCTATAAGCCTTTTTCTATTTATTTCTTTTAATTTTAAAACTTTTTTTATTAAAAACTAAGTAAGACACAAACCCACAAATTACCCAAGGCCCACACAGAGTCAGGACCATCAAGACATACCCAGGCAATAAGGAAGTTTTCAGCTCCATTATAATTGTATGGGGCCACCATTGTATATGTTGTTTGTCATTAACTGAAACTTATGTGGTGCATAACTGTATAAGATTAGTGTTTCTTAGTTCCACCCAAGCATTGATAAGCAGCTATGGTAGACAACAATAATCTGCCACTCTTCTTCCTGCCTTGGCAACAATCTTTCAGTCTTGGCAGCTGTGTTTCACTGTGTGACCTAGTCCACCCTTATAATGGCTTATTGGACAGGAGTGCAAACTGAACCAGTCAGATACCCTCTTGTGAGGATATGAGATTGAGATTGAGAAAGAAAATCATGGGGCAGCAATATTCTGCCATTTGAACAGCAGGGG
Organism: Ateles fusciceps; assembly: GCA_036589455.1. Lineage (NCBI taxonomy): Eukaryota > Metazoa > Chordata > Mammalia > Primates > Atelidae > Ateles > Ateles fusciceps. The sequence continues at coordinate 1,483,779 of JAZHEH010002703.1, read as the reverse complement.
AAAAACGGACAGAAGGTAGAAAGAAGGAGGGAAGGAGAGGCAGGGAGAGAAGGAAGCAAAGATGAGAGACAGATTTTCTGGAAACGTTCTCCTTCCTGAAGACTAGCTACATCCAAAATGATACACCCCTGCATCTTTAAAATAAAATTTCCTTAATTACTTAAACTAGGATGGATTGTTTTGATTGTGCAGAACAGAGAACCCTGACTTAAATGACTACCAGAAGAATTGTAAACTAAAACTAAAGTAACATTTTTTATAAGGCAACTCTAAAGTATAGATTCCCAGAGAATTATTTTAAACAGCAGTGAAAAATTAATCAGTGACTCTCATCATTTTAAATTAATATTCCTACATAGACATATTAGGAAAGTTGTTCTAGCACGCTTTTGAAGTCATCTCCTCAAACAAAGCTAAAATCTTCTATCTTTTAATCAGTTCAATTTCTTAGTTTATTTGCTTTATCTGTGCCAGTTTTGCTAGCAAACAATTATTTATAATTGATATAGCTTTAGGGAAAAGCTAATCTTGAAAAAAGCTGGCATTTCAGAGAAAAAGTCATTTATTTCTGGTCCTTGCCAAGTTTCAGTAAGTGTATCATACTGTCTTCTTGAGATTTATGCACTGTTTGCTGTGCTTCATTTGGAAAATTTGCATTTTTCTCTTATGCACTCAAACTGGGAGGCACAAAACAAGACTTACAAGGTTTGTTTGACATGAGATGTCTAACAGTAATTTTTTTCATCAGCTTTATTTTCTTATAGTTCCAATCCCCAAGGGCAGATTTTTCATTAGATTTTGTGAAATATTTTATAATAACTGCCTTACCTTTGCAAAAGTTACTTCCACAATATTTCAAAAGATTTGTCACAACTTTCTCCATAAGAAAGGTACCATTCTTATGCACATTGTGAGTTAATATTACCCATATGCCCATTTTCACATTAATTCAGAAAATTATAATGCACCTAACATGGCTAGCTTTGGTGAGGATGACGCTCATTCAGCCATTCACCACTTATCGAAGACCTACTATGCTTTATGTATTCTTACAGATAATGGGTATAACGATGAACAAGAAAGATTTGTATTCTGTACTTGTGAAAAATATAGGCTAGATGAGGAATACAGACAAGAATTCAGAATAATAACTGCTAAAACTGTGAGAATATAATCAGAGAAAGGATACTTGCTCAGTAGTTGGGGCTTAAGAAAGGCTTCTTAGCATAATCTGTAACCATGTTCACTGGAGCATAATGTAGTTCTATCACAGTGATGTTCAATGTTGGCCTAGTCTGTTGAGTAGGAACACCATACTGGTTTGGAGCGTGGGTGAAATTAGTGTTCTGAATAGAAAAAAAAGCATATTCAAACTTCCCTACAGTGAGTTAGAATATAAGCATAGAGAATCTAAAAATTTCTAGCATTACTGAAATATACAAGGGACTCAGGAGAAGTGAAGAAAGAGAGAAGAGGTGGAAGGAAGTCATGCAATGCTGCAAAGGGGGAGATTAATTAAGAGGTCATGGCTATTGTGTAGGAGATACTAATGGACTAGGCCAAGGCAGAAAAAGCAAAGTTGAAGGAAAGTGAAAGAAGCTGTCAGTTATCAAAAACTTATCAATGGACTTGGAATTAACTAGATGAGAGGCTGAGGGGTGAAGGATGACCCACTGGTATTCACATTTTTCAGCCTCCTTTGTAGCAAGGTCAAATATGAATAAATTCTTACCATTGAAATTTGAGTGACATAGTCTTCCTGCCAGTCTGGATGCTCATCTCCTGACAAACCCCATGAAAAAAAAGGAAAAAATAACTTCTGTGTTATTTAAGCCACTATATTTAGATTTTATCAGCTTAAGCCCTTTTTAGCATCTTAACCAATACGTGAGGCATATCAAATAATTTCTTATGCTCAAGTAACAAATTTCCATTGCTACTTTTTAATTGATTTTATCACAATCTTATTTATTTTTTAGCCAAAATTGCTTATTTGGGTTTATTTTTCAAAGAGTCTTTAGTTGCTAGTATTTATAAGCTGCTCCAAGAAATAAATAATATTATCTTGCATAACGATAATAAATATTTTCTTCATGTACTTGTGATTCTTTCCAGTCATTGCCTCAATTAGTTCTTGATACTAGAGTGAAAATAAAAGTTAATGTAGTTGTTCGCATTTCACTGAAGAGGAAACTGAAGTAAAGATATTAAATTATTTGCCCATAATAGCAAACCAAGTTAATGGAAAAAGTGGAAGTGAAATGCAATTATCTGACTTCTGTTTTTATTTAACCATTAGATTACAAATCACAACTAATTAACAACACGATACAAGAGTTAAAGCTGCATAACATTTTTATGGTGTAGACAGCCTAAAAATTGCCTTTCCATATTTTTTGCATTTTACATCCACAAAATGCTTCTTGTAAAATGGTGTGTATAGAACTTTTTCACTAAGTTTACATAGATGTAAAATAGTTATAAATAGGTAAATGAAAATGTAGAAAGTATTTTAAAAGTAGAATATATATTTTATTGAGATTTTCCACACATATCAAAATCTGTTTATATCTGGATATATTATCTTCCAGCCCTTTCTTTATTTATATAACTAATCCCTTACTTTTTACATAATTATAATCAATTAAGTATAAATTCAGATGGCATTTAGTATATACAATGTTTCTCAACACAAGTGAAATTCAGCAGAAATCCATTGGGTGGAGTTGTGCTATAACTTAACATTTGAAAGGGGTTTTCAATGTCCTCTTTATTTTTTCCTCAATCTTTACATAGCTAATGGCTAAGCAACATTTGCTATTTGAAGACTTTAAAAATGTTTTACCCCCACCTGGAAATAGTTTGGAGATATTGGCCTAGGTGTTATTTTCTTTCTGACTGTATCAAGTAGAAGCCACATACATACAAACACAATTTAGGATTTAATCATCTTGACAAAGAATACAGTTGCTTATTTTCCCCCAAAATATGCTGATTAGAGAGATTAAGTAGAAAATAACAATTGACTTGATAAAAAATGCTGTTCTGTCCTTTCATCTCTCAAATTTATCTTTTTTTCTGCCATTGGGAAGAGAGGTAAGAATCTAATATTCCAAAACCTCTGAGACCAAAGGTTACATGCCCCAAAGAAGCGAGTCTTCATTAATGTTGATCCATTCTAATAGATGGAAAGCTGCCAAAAACTTGACGTATACTTGAGAAATTAGTTCCTCAAAAAAAAAAAGGTTTATTTCTGCATGCAAAATCAGGTTAATCTCTCTCTAGCAGTATTTCTGACTTAAGTGTGCATAAATATCAAGGGCCTAATCAATAAAATTCTGATTTAGTCTATCTGAGGCGGACCTCATCTCTACCTTTTAGAAACACCTGCAATGGTCCAGTGATCATAGATGGAAGTACCACGCTGACGAAAGGATGAAATAGATGAGGATCTTGCCATAAGTTAGCTCTGTCTCGAGAGCAATAGAAGGAAATAGAGGCATATGAAAATCAACCTCTTGTTCAAGTGCTCCAATTAATGCTAATGCACTTATCCCCTGAGAGGAGACCTAACATTTTCTTCTTTACTTTCTAGAGCTTATTCCCTAACCCTCTCAGAAATGCTCCAGTTATTTATGCCACTAGAAGAATGGAGGTCAAGACTGAGATTGAAAAACAAAAAAAATGGGGATTTATAGATCAAACTAGATGGGTTTTTTTCTTTGCCTTTTTAAGAATGACTCAAGTAATTCTTTAGAAGGAGATAATGTTCTTTAATAGTCCATGCTTCGATATCAAGTTTTATAAATAAGATATCGGTTTTGGCACTAATTGGTTTTACTTACAATACTGGTCTTTTTATGCAGAAATGAGGGAGTGAATGCTCTTTTACTGTGTACAACAATAACAGGCAGGAATGCCAGAGTTAGAAAAGCAGCCTAATACCATGGAAAAATTATAAAGAATTCCGAGATCTGAAGTGGAATCGTAACTCCACATGCAGCAGTTAAGTAAACAATGAACTGATTCTTAGCATTCATGAGTTTCACATTTATGAAATATCAGTAATAGTGATTTCAAACCTTGTCAGGTTGTGATGAGGTTCACAAGAGTGCACATAATAAAAATACTTCTCAAATAGTGAAGAGTTTTGAAAATCACAACCTTGTTTCTAATGATGTATTCTCACTTCCAAGTCACTATCAAAAGTACCACCCACCAAAAACTGTGCAGATGGATTGAAGTCTGAGGGTTTCCTTCAATTCTAGCTTATTTTGCCTTTTTGTTTATGCATATCATAAATTGTAAATTTAGAAGAGCTAATGCAAAAATGAGGAATTAAGAGAGAAAGACATGTGGCCCACTTTGGTTTGAGGAATTGGCTTACCTGGCATATAAGGAACCTTCTGTAGACATATATGGAGCCTTCTTCCTCTACTTTCCTGGAGTCTACTTTAAGGGTTGGTACAAACCTCACTGCAAGTATTTCTGTGCTTTGTTTTCCCTCCATTGTATCTTACTCAAAAAACACTTGAGGAAGAAGACAGTTGTCATGGCATGATTGTTGAATTCATTGTTCTTCTGAAAAAATTTCTCCTTACTAGTGTGCAATCTAATCCATGCAAAAATACAGTTTGTGAATAGATCTAAGTTACGCTGATTGTAGGTTGTTTGCCCTCATAACCATCTTTACTCTTTATCTGCTCTACAGTCTTGCAGTGGAGCTGACTGCTGCAGGATGCATCTCCCTGCTTTGTGTCAGCTGCTCCTTTCTGGGTTCTGTTTTTGAATGTATAAATGAATGACAATGGAAATCTCTTTGCATAGTTGCAAGCCTGGGTGATTGAGAGAATCAGGATTTCTCTGCTGTGCTACTCCAACATTGGCCTTGAAGTGGGCAGAATGTAGCTCCTGTAGCCCTGTCCCATTTGCCCTGTAATATTTGGATCATAATTTGTAAGATCTCTTTGTCATATATTTGCTGGATAAAATTTTTCCTTAAAAGTAATATCCATCTACTTTCACTCCAAGTCACGTATATCCAGGGATCAGTCTTCCATTTATGCCATTAAAAACGTTCTGTCAAATAATTTCGTAATTAAGTATACAAATATGATAAATGCACACACACACACACAGGCATCAAGATATGAGGCAGAAGGCTGCTGGCATTAGATTGAGCACAAATAAGGAGAAATTCGCAGTAAAAATGGGTATTTTTTTTTTTAACCCAGAATGGACTTATTTTTAAGTAGCAACACTTCATTTTGTATTGCTTTGTTTTGTTGAAACTAAGCCTGAATGCTTTGGCATGTGATAAAAGTTTATGGTTTATGAATGAGAGTGTGTAACTAAGTAAAAATAATCTTCTAAAATAAATTTGATGATAATGATATCCTAATGTCTTTAAAGTTTTGATGATGAACATTTGAATTGAACAAAATTACTTTAGAAATTTTTCTTGCCCTTTTCTTCTTTAGAGCAAAGTGTGAGGAAGACAGAGATAGGGAAAAATTACGTCCAGAATATTTTATTTAAATCCTGTGAAAAGCAGAGACCATTTGTGTCTCCTTTAAAAAAAAAAAAGTCTGCCATTTGCTATTGCTTTTCACAGGTCTTATGTTGAATAAAACATTTCCACAATGTCATATCTGGTTATGGTGATTGGAAAAGAAGACCAGGGAGAAATGCCCAATGCTCTTGTCTGACTTGGAAAGCATGGCATTGCTTATTTTTCCCCCCTTTTCTTATTATTGAAACCTTGAATATTTAATTCACAAACATGAAGAACTCAACTACTCCCCTTAAGAACTGCTAAGATATTAGTTATGAAGAAGAGGTTCTTGGTGGTAAAAATCTGGCTCCTTTCTACAGAATGGTTTCTCCTACATCTTTCTTGTCTTCCCTGATTCCATTTTCTTTGCATTTTTCTGGGATTTTCTTTTACAGCCATCAGTTGAATTGCTAAGTTTTGTTTGAATGAAGAACACCACCCTGAGTTTACAAATATACACAAGTCACCTCATACATACTGTATGGATGGTACATAATGTTCTTTCAAAAATAAATTTCTATTTCTATCCCATTCCAGCATGTGCACATGCACAAAAACACACTTTTTTCTTTTCATGTCATGAAAAAATTATCAGAATGGATTATTTTCTTATTTATCTTATTTGAAAGACTGCCTGGTCTCATATATTAATATTTCATTCCCGAATGTAACATGTCAAAGGAGAGAGTTGTGGTGGCCAGCAAGAAGTCAGAGGGCAAGAAATTTTTCTGCTTCCAGGAAAACTATTGTTAGTACAGTCGTCAATGAATAAGAGAGAAAGGCAGGAGAGAGCCTTTTATGCTGAGAGAAATGCAGACGCAAGAAAACTTATAAGGCTAAGAAAAACAAATCATCTTTAGTAGAACTTTCACTTGAAAATGGCTTTGCCTTTCAAAAGGAAAAATGTCCTGCTGAATCAGCAGCATTTGGAGGAAAAAAAAAAAACTCTTCTGTGATTTTCAAAATACTAAACAGACTCACTTGCAAAAAAAAATTGGTTACATGTGTTTGCTTGTAAAAATAAGTTTAAGCTCAGCAAATTGCAAATTAAAGAGACAACAATCAAGCAGAGAGCATGGGGGTAAAGAAACAAAGCATGTTTGGGCTGGCAGCATCCTGACATCTAAAAGAAAAATGCACATAGTTGGTAGTGTGCCCATTTTGTTCTGGCACTTTGTTTCATGAATGTGCTACAAGAAGAGAAAAAAAAATGAATGAGCTTCAATTCTTGTTCAGTCATAGAGCTGTTCAGTCAAGCAAGATTACAGATAATGAATCTCTACAATGGAAAATTGATTTGTGGGCTCTCAAATTTTTCATTTTGTTTATGTTTCCGAAATGTGTAGATGTGTCACAATGACTTACACATTTTTAAGGACATTTTATCGCAGCAAAAAAGGGATAACTTGACTTTAACTGTGAAATGCAAATTCATTTTATCTCGAAGTGTCAAATACGGTATGGTTCAGTCTACAACAAATATAAAAAGGCATAGAATTCTTTAAAGAGCCCGATAAGATAGTCAATAATATGTTTTTACTATGGAAAATAAAATATCTGCAGTACTTCAGAAAATTATTCAGTCTGGATTTTTATGAACTTTAGAATTACAGGCCTTAAATGGTGATATGTATGTTCTATTAGCTAGAAAACATTTTCTATACCTAGTGAATTTTATTATGTAATATGTATAAATCTACTGTATAAATATTTAATGAGCATTTATTATCACTAACTGGTTGGATTTTAATCTAAAGAATTATGATAGCACATGAAAAAAAAGTCTTAGATATCCAATATTTGCAACCTCCTGGCAAAATTTTAGGACATGTGTTATAGCAGAAGTAAATTGTTCTTAAGTAGGCAGGGTATTATCACAAGATGCTATGATTTGAATATTTGTCCCCACCAAAACTTATGTCAAATTTTAATCCCTTATATAGCAGTATTGAGGGATGGGACCAGATTTTTAAGAGGAGATTGGGTTTTGAAGGCTCTGCCCTCATGAATGGGTTAATCTATTCATGGATTAATGGATTAATGAAACACTGGATTAATGGATTATCATGAAGGTGGAACTGGTGGCATTAAGAAGAGTAAGAAAGATCTGAGCTGACAATTAGCATGCTCAGCCCCCTCACCATGTTGAGGGACTGTGTTAAGGAAGGAAGGAAATTTCTCTTCCTGGGTCCTCAAGGAACATGGCTTTGCCTCTATGCGAGGACCAAAGGGGTTTCAATAGTAAAGTTCTTTGTTTAACTTTCCCAACACGTGGGCTAGGTAGAAATTCCAGGTGAGCTCCTTTGTTCAAAAAGCCCGCCAAGAGCTCTGGGAGAAGGGGGGCTCTGATTGCGGGCCAAGCAGCCAATCTGGGATCAGAGTCGAAGATCAATCATTCCAGAGGAAATTTGAAATAACTCCTCTCATTGGACAAAAACGTAAATGGTGTGGGAATAACTCCAAGGTTAAAACTGCACTGCTCCTTACCTGTGCAGACTCATCTGGATCCCCTCCCACCGCATGGGAACTGTCTCTCCCTCTCTCCCTGTATGGATATCCCCTCCGGATTCCCCCTCCCACAGCAGCGTGGGAGCTTGCTCTCTCCCTCTCGCTGGGCCTAATAAATCGTTTTCTGCTAAACTCTTTGGGTCCGTGATATTTATTCCAACGGTAAGCTCACCGTTCCTGCAGGGCTTCCCCATTCCTGGGACAAGACAGGCCAAGAACCTGGGCACATCGGGGAAATCACAGGAACAGGGAGGGAGCTAAGTGCGTCCCCCTCCCGATCCTGGAACTGGGAGCGACTCCGGATGCCCCAGCAGCCCTGCTCCAGTCCCCATTACAATATGATACCTATGCTACCTTGAGACTCTTCAGAGTCTCCACCAGCAAGAAGGCTCCCACCAGATACAGACACTGGACCTTAAACTTCTCAGCCTCCATTTTGTAAGGAAAAAAATTTTTTTCTCACTTACTCACTCATGCATTCACTCATTCACTAAATATTTTGTGAATACTTTGTAGCAATAAATTTCTAATACCGCACAATAACAATTCCCATTTATAGAGTGCCAATGGTGTGTCAGGGATTGTACTTTTTCAGTTTTGGAAAATTTAATAAACTTGCTAAAGATTTCAGAACTACTAAGTACAAGCCCAGTCCATTTACATCCATGTCTTTACTGTGAATAATGCTGCAGTGAACATACACATGCATGTGTCTTGTTGGTAAAATGATTTATTTTCCTTTGGGTACATACCCAGTAATGGGATTTCTCAGTTAAATGGTAGTTATCTTTGTAGGTCTTTGAGACATCTGCAAACTGCTTTCTAGACTGGCTAAACTAATTTACATTTCTACCAACAGAATATAAGCATTCTCTTTTCTCTGCAGACTCACCAACATCTGTAATTTTTTGACTTTTTAATAATAGGCATTCTGACTGATGTGAGATGGTATCTCATGGTTTTGATTTACATTTCTCTGATGATAGGTGATGATTAGCATTTTTTCATATGTTGGTTGGCTTCTGTATGTCTTTTGAAGTGTCTGTTCATGTTATTTGCCCACTTTTTAATGGAGTTATTTGGTTTTCTTGTTGATTTGTGTAAATTTCTTATACTACTATGAACACCGAATACCTGAGAAAAGTCTCAGCTAATTTAGAAAGTTTATTTTGCCAAAGTTGAGGACATGAGCCCATAACACAGCCTCAGAAGATCCTGACAACACATGCACCAGAGCACAGCTTGATTTTATACATTTTAGATAGACATGAGACATCAGTCAACATATGTAAGATGAACATTGATTGGTTCAGAAAGGGGGCACACCTCCAAGCAGGGAAGGGGCTTCCAGATGTAGATAGGTAAGAGACAGTTTCTCATTAGCCTCTCCAACAAAGGCAATAACATATGCATTTATCTCAGTGAGCAGAGGGGTGACTTTGAATAGAATGGGAGGCAGGTTTGCCCCAAGCAGTTCCCAGCTTGACTTTTCCCTTTAGTTTAGTGATTTGGGGGCCCCAAGATTTATTTTCTTTTCACAGCACAATCTACCACTACTTATTGACACTAAATAGATGAATAAAATGTGGTTCTTGGACTCAAATATTGTAACGTTTTTAGAAAATAAATCCAATAAACAACTAGTTATGCTAAACTAATATAAATAATATTCTAAGATTGTATATCAGGGCAACAGCAGAAGAATTAGTTTCAAATGAGATTTTTAATAAACTAAGAAATAACATTTGAAATGAGTCTCAAAAAATGTTTGAAAGTTCACTAGGCACTTTCTGCTTCCAATTAGGACACAAAAGCCCTTAGCTCTTATCGTTATAGGAAAAGGGTCTGGACCCAGACCCCAAGAATGGGCTCTTGGATCTCGTGTAAGAAGGAATTCAGGGTAAGTCCATAGAGTAAAGTGAAAGCAAGTTTATTAGGAAAGTAAAGGAACAAAAAAATCACTGCCCTATAGTCAGAGCAGCCCCAAAGGCTGCTGGTTGCCCATTTTTATGGCTATTTCTTGACTGTATGCTGAACAAGGAGTGAACTATTTATGCCTCCCCTTTTTAGACCATATAAGGTAACTTCCTGACATTGCCATGGCATTTGTTCACTGTCATGGCATTGGTGGGGAGCGTAGCAGTGAGGATGACCAGAGGTCACTTGTCACCATCTTGGTTTGGGTCGATTTTAGCTGGCTTCTTTACTGTTGTTAACTGTTTCATCAGCAAGTTCTTTAGGACCTGTATCTTGTGCCAACCTCTTATACTTAGAATGCCTTAACTGTCCGGGAATGCATTCCCATAGGTCTCAGCCTCTATTTACCAGCTCCTATTCTAGATGGAGTTGCTTTTGTTTACACACCTCTGATGTTATGAGAACGTCAACAGATAAAATAAAAAGCATACTTACATATGGGACTATCAGTGAACAATGGAGACAAGAAAGGCTTGATGAACTGATTTTGAGAGAAAGGTGCCCATTGTAAGTAAGCAGTGAGATCTTGCAGGTCTGGATGCAGGGCAAACACAAGGATGCTCAAGATCCAGGACTTTACTGGGTGAAATGAAGCCATCTGAGCCATTGGCAACGGTGGAGATCGTGGGCTGTATTACAGTCTGAAATACTACCAAGCACAGTAATAATTTGCTCAGCACGGTGATTCTCTCTACCTCATCCCAAGTTTGCTGAAAACAATGAAATTGAAGTTAGAACAGATAAGCAGACAGAAATCATTCAATCTGCTGCATTTCCCACGTTCTGCCAATACCTGAAATTGAAAAATTCAAAAGTTTTACAAGAATCCTAAATCAAATTCTGATAAGATCCGTGAGAAGATCCCTTCCTTGGGAAACTGAATGTTGGCAATTGGGCTAACAAGAGGGAAGCGTCAGTTCATTCCCAGATCAAATAAACCCTTGGTGAAATCTGAACAATCAGCTCCCCACATTAGCCAGCAGATGAAAAAAGAACTTGAAATTTCTGGGCAAAAAGAAAATAAAAACCCAGTGTTAATCCTCTATCCGTACTTTTCTTCTATATTTACTTTCTGCTGTGTAATAACAAATTACAAGACCTATTTAGAGGCAGAAATAGGACTCACATGCAAAGAAAAAAAAAATCACCAAAAGCAAATCATAGATGATCCAATACTGGAATTAACAGAAAATAATTTAAAACATCTATCTTAAATAGGAAAATATGAGAAGAACAGATTGACAGGTTGGTAATCTCAGCACAAAATAAAATATTAAGAAAAATTAGTTTAAAATTATATATTTGTAAGCCACAATATGTGAAAATAATAGATGAACTATACAGAAAAATCACAAAATAATCAAAGGATTAGTGACCTCAAAGACAGGTCAAGCAAACTTATCATAAATAAAGCATAGAAAATAAGACCAAAAAAAAAAAAAAAAAAACCAGAGCATTAGTTGAACTGTTAAACATCAAGTAATCAAATATACCTGTAGTTGGAAGAACAGAAGGATGGAAGAGAGGGAATAAGTCAGGGGAAAAAAGATCTACAAGAAACAATGACTGAAATTTTCCTTGTATGTTTGAAAATACATACATCTACAAATCTGGGAGGGTCAGTGAATCTCCAGTAGAATAAACTTATGCAAAGTGCACATAGGTATATCACTGTCAAACTGAAATCCAAGGGGAAACAAAAAAATTCTAACAGGTACCAGAGTAAAGAATGCATTACACAAGAGGGAGTAACAATCTCATTAGGCCAACACATTGACATTTTAAAGTGCTAAAAGAAAACAACTAAAAAATGATACCAACTTGGAATCCTACATCCAGCAAAAATAGGCTTCAAAACTAAAAGTAAAACACACATGTTTTCAGGTAAATGAGTAAATAATAGATCAAAGCTGAAAGAATTTGTTGCCATCAGACCTGCACTATAAGAAATGTCAAAAGTTCTTCAATCTGAAGAGAAATTATACCAGTAAGACATTCAGATCTGCAAAAATAATTGAAGAATGCCCAAAATGGTAAATATTCAGGTAAATATACAAGCATTTTTTCTCCTTATTTCTTTGAAAGACATTTGACTATTAAAAACAAACATTTATATTGTGAGGTTAATACTATATGTATAAGTAAAATAATTAAGAGCATTAAAAATCATGACATGGGAATAAAGAGAATTATAATTTGAAGAATATCCTATATTATATGTGAGGTGGAGTATATTGGATCAACATAGAATATGGTAAGTTAAATGTGCACACTTCGGTACCTAAATAACTACTTAAGAAATAAAATGAAAATGTATAATAAAAACCTAACAGGTTATATAAAATAGAATGCTACCTTAATGCTACTTTAATACTAGATTAATAGAAAGGAAAGTAATATCAAGGCAACAAAAAAGAGCGAAAAATTAAAAACATAAATAAGGTGTTAACTTCAAGGAAATCATATCAATAATTGCATTAAATGTGAAACGACTACACATTCTGAAGAGAAAGCAATATTGTCAGGGGGAAAAAAAAAGTCAGTATGCTGACAGTACACCCTCTACAGAAATTGCATTTTAAATGCAACATGGATAGGGTGAAAGCAAACTCCCAATCATAAGAGACCTGGTTTGGCTATATTAATAGCCAACAAAGTAAACTTTAAAACAAGGAGTACTACCAAAGATAAAGAGATATTTCATAATAATAACTATAATTCATTAAAATATGTAAATTTCTAACTATATATGCTACTTACAATAGAGCTTAAAAGTAAACAAGCAAAAATTTACAGAAACAAAAAACAGACAAATCTACAAAGGACATTAACATTTCTGCAAGTAGAAATAGACAAATTCATAATTATAGTAGCAAATTTTGTTACCAAAAACCAGGGGTTTGGTCTAGGTCCCATTGCTCACCACACAGAAAGCCAATCACTGAGACCATTAGTATTTTCAGGGAAGAAGCCTTTATTTGGGTGATGTCAGCTGGAGAGGTCGGAGACAAACCTTAATCCACTCTCCACTCTCACCCTTTCTCCACTTCCACTCAAGGGTTTATATAGCTGGGAAAGATAACAGACAGGGCAAGGAAAAGAAGTTGGTCAACTGACAGCAGGTGCGTTCAATATACAAATCTAAGTTTCTCAAGCTTCAGTTCTATTGGCCCCTGGCTTGTTGGAAAATTGGACTGATTTCAATTTCAGAATTCCTCTGTCAATAATTAACAGTACAATCATTTAACATGGAAATAATATGATCAGATTTGCTTTTTTTATTTTTTACTCTGGTGGCATTGTCAAAAAGATATTGAAGAATGGAGGGAGAGACAGAAAGACAGTCTACAAGTCAGCAGTCATTTAATAATCCAGTGAAACAGGATGATGGCCTTAATGCAGAAACTGTGGGAGTAGAATGAAGCTAATAAACTGAAGATATATTTGGTGTTTAAAAGTAATAGAAATGGTCACTTAGATGTTTAGTACAAGGGAGAAGTAGACATCTAGGAAGACATCTAAAATTTTCAAGGAACCTTGTCAGGAGACTGGATGTATGCTTCTTATTAAAAAACAATGTGAAGAAGAAGAAGCACATCGAGAGGAAAGGCAATGAACCCTCTTTTGGACACTTTTGAAATGCCTGTAAGTCATTATTGAAAGTGTCTAGAAGGCAATTCATTATGTGAGTATGACATCAGGAAAGAGGTCAGGTTAGAGATAATTGCAGTGGTTGAAGTCACTGGAATGGTAGGAATATTCCAAAGAGGACAGACAGAGAGCCAAATACAGAACCCTTGACCTCTGACATAATCAGGGCAGACAGCAGCAGAAGAAACTGCAATGAAGACAAGGAAGAAAAGGATAACGAGACAGGAACCAGAAAAAGTGTGCCATAAAAAACAAAGAGAGATAGGAAATTAAGAAGATAATGTTGAAGAAAGATAAATGCTGACGAAAGGGTGAAGACTGAAGCACTTTCATTGCGTTTGGTGAATAAAAGATTACTCCTGACTCCAACAGTTTTCATGAAGTGGGATACGAACATGGCTGCATTAAATTGAAAACAATAAAAGATGAAGGTGAACAAAAACTTAGTATAGGTTATTCTTTCAGGGAGCTTGATATTTAAACGAAATAGGAACTCTTAACCTGAAATTAGTAATTGAAGAAGGTATTCCTGGTGAGTTGGTATCGCCAATAATTTAAAAGCCTGTTGCTTGAATTATGAGAAAGAAACATTAGGTACTTTCTTCAACTTAAGAAACCAATGGCTGGGCAAAGTGGCTGACACCTGTAATCCCAGCACTCTGGGAAGCAGAGGTGATAGATCAACTGAGGTCAGCCTGACCAACATGGTGAAACCCCATCTCTACTAAAAATACGAAGGCCAGGTGTGGTGGTGGGTGCCTGTAATCCCAGCTACTTGGGAGGCTGAGGCAGGAGAATCACTTGAACCCGGGAGACAGAGGTTGCAGTGAGCCAAGATTGTGCCATTGCACTCCAGCCTGGGCGGCAAGAGCAAGACTCCATCAATAAATAAATAAATAAATAAATTCTTCCCAAATAGATTATTGTAGTTTCTTTTATTATTGCAGTTTCTTTTATTATTGTAGTTTGGTTGATTTTCAACCTAAGTCACATCTTCAGAGATACTAGTCTTCAATAACATTTTTTATAAGCAGTACTGTCTATGTGAACAGTATAGGTAAGACATAAATCTAAAAAGAAAGAATGTGATAAGCACTTAAAGGCAACTTGGACAAAAGCCTACTTACATTTTTCACCACAAAGAGTGGTAAGGTTTGGCAAAGCATTCTTAGCAATTTATACAATTGGAGACACTCCCCTGGGTAACTTAGGAGACTAAAGTGTGTGGAAAAAATGTAAATGGTAGATAAATCTAAATTACAGTCTTGTAAGTAAGATATTTCCAGCCAGGTATAGTGGCTCATGCCTGTGATCCCAACACTTTGGGAGGCCAAGGCAGGTGGATCACTTGAAACTGAGTTCGAGACCAGCCTGAGCCACATGGGCGAAATCCCATCTCTACCCAAAATACAAAAAAAAAAAAAAAAAAAGAAATTAGTCACATAACCTGGTCTCAAATAAATAAGCAGGTAAAAGTTAAAGATAAAGTAAATTTTAAAAAGATTTTCTTTTTAGAATAATTCCCTGTTTGAGCACAATGGTAGTTTACAATTCAATTTTGATCACAAATTAGTAAGCCCTCTCAGTTCTCTACCATGATCTCCAGAAACGTAGGTGAAGACTGGGAACAAGGAAGTGTCAAACAAAGAGCCAAATCCTAATCTATTCTTGAAAATGGGGGAAGAAATGGAAATAGGGAAAATTTGGAAAAAATTTTAATTTGTGTGTAGGATTTGGCATTCAAAAAATAATCTAACTCGAAAGATCAGTTTTATCCAAGTAGTTCCTCAATAGCCTGACTGCCTCCTGACACAAGAACCGGGAGAATGGTCGGTCTGTTGTTCAGGAAGACTGACTCACACCATCACTGCAAAAGCCACTCTCAGCCTGTGTTTTTCAAGTGGCCACAACGTCAATGCTCACCCAGTCTGCTGGGTGGCGCCAGATCATCATATAACTAAAGAATCCCAGCTGCATCCAGCATTTCAAAAACCCCAGATGAATAAGTATAAATATGTGCTTATCACCCTCACTATGTATTTTAAGTTTATCTAACAAAATCCGAATAAAGATGTGAAAAATTAAAAAGCATAAAATATCTCAAGTGTAAATATAGTAATTTTAAATAATTTTTTATATTAATGCTAAAATATTTTTATCTGTAGAAATGTCCAAAACTAATGTCCATACCTCTATGCCTTTTCCAGTTGGAGAAACAAATATAGGTACAATGCTGTTTGTAAAAACTGAATACGTTAGTACAGTTGGCCCTTGAACCATGTGGGAATTAGGACTGCCAATCCCCTGCACGGTCAAAAATTTTTGTATAACTTTTGACACCCTAAAACCTAACTACTAATAGCCTACTGTTGAATGGAAGCCTTACCAACAACAAAATGTCGATTAACACATTTTTCATTAATACAAAATACAATATACACTGTATTCTTATTCAAAAAAAATAGGGAAAAGAAAATGTTATTAAGAAAATTATGAGGAAGAAAAAATATATTTATTATTCATCAAGTAGAAGTAGGTAATTATAAGGGTCTTCATCCTTGTCCTTACTTTGAGTAGGCTGAGGAGGAAGAGGAAGAAAAAGGGGTGGTCTTGCTGACTCAGGGATGGCAGAGGCAAAAGAAAATCTGTCTGTAAGTGGACTCATGCGGTCAACTCTGTGTTGCTCCAGGGTCAACTGTATTCTAATTACTGACATGCTCATAAACAGTTCTGGGATGAGGTTGAGTTGTTTCATCACCAGCTCAGTATAATATCTCCACTGTGTTCCAAGATGATTCCTCATTGTGCCTTCGAGTTTATCTTTAGCTACCAAATTCTTCTCCAAGTTTCCATTAGGTGATTATTGTTTCAGTTGCACACCCAACTCACAAGCAGGCCCAACTATCCTGCAGAGTGCCTACCAACTCTCACCCTTTTAAGAATATTCCTGTTCTATGTCTCATAACCTTGAGATTTTACTAGAACCAGTAGCTAATTTATGCAATGGACTATGCACAAAATTCTGAAGTTTTGAGTGATTCTATGGTAGAGATTGCTAGTTGGTTTTCTACCAAAACCCATACTGCTATTCTTTCAGAATAATAGAGTTCAAACAAGCTGTGTGGCCACCCAGCTGGAGACTACATTTTCCAGACTCCTTTGCAGCTGTCTCTGGAATGTGACCTAGTTATCAGCAAGGGAATATGAATGGAAGTGATAAGAGCAATTTCTGCTTCATCAGTTTAAAAGCAAACTGCTTGCCCTCAACATCTGTTCTTTTCACCTGCTGTGAGCCAGAACATGGACATGTCTGCAATTCAACTTTAATCACGCAGATGAAAACATTTGCTAAGAAATTAAAGATCTTTTAAAGCCACTGTATTTGGGATCTACTTTTTTCTTAAATAACACATTAGCCTTTACCTAGTTAATACAGATTTTAATAGACCCAGAGATAAAAACCCAACTGTTCTAGGATTCCTTCATCTCCCATGTTTGCATTTTTTACACAGGCAGCATAGAGACCTAGTTACTTAATGACAAGGAGCTCCTCCACTACGAGAATTCTCCACACCATAGCTAGCCAATCATGTCTGCCACTCTCATCGCTCTAATAACTTGGAAGGCCAACACTATGTCTTTCTAGCTCTAGCATTTAGCACAGGTTTTAGTACAATGATAGATGTAGAATAGATGTTTAAAAATATTAGGAATAGAAAATGTTTGCAACCTCTGAAATCAGGTCACAGAGGTAGCCACCTAACCTGCTTACACAGAGGGTGAGCCTGGAACCATTAAGCTCTATGAACACTAACGTTACTGTGTAGCAAGATGTAATATCAGGCTTGAAAGCACACCACGTGGATGATGCTTAAACCTGGTTTCCATATTTTGGCCTGCCACAAAATATGGTGTTCATTAAAAGATCAGTAGTGAGTAATACTGACTTTGCTAACTTTAGGGACATCTGAACTGCGCCTTAACATTGGGTGTCATAATATTGCACAAATGGTGAGATATCTAAACGTTTAATTTTTAATAAAAAGACTATGGAATTAATTTACCAGATGAATGATAATAAGAAATTTGAATCTGTAGTATCCATGCTGCTACTTGGATGCTGTGCAATAGCAATCCTAGCTCTCCCAGTGGCATCATCTCGGTTTGTGTAAGTTAGGGAGCATCTGGGTTGAAACTGATTTCATTGGGTATTATTTTGTAAAGGGCACTGCTTGAGAGCATTTCTTGGCCTGCTCTAAGCATAATAATCTTAGCTGTAGTTGTATGTTTGTCTGCCAAGTGTAGACACCCGTCTAGAAGAAGGAACTCAACCTATAGCTTTTGTAACCAAATAAATGCCCAAGAAATAAAAATAATACCTCAGTAATAATACTTAATGCCTCCTCACTAGAAAATCATAGACAGAGAAAATGTTTATCAGGAACCAGGGTATGTCTCGGAGGAAGGAATCCTAGAATAGTTGAGTTTTATCTCTTGTTCTCTAAGCCTTTTAATTTTCTTTTTTTTTTTTTTTTTTTTTTTTTTGAGATGGAGTCTTACTCTGTTGCCCTGGCTGGAGTGCAATGTCATGACCTCAGCTCATTGCAACCTCCGCCCCCTAGGGTCAAGTGAGTCTCCTCCCTCAGCCTCCTGAAGTAGCTGGTACTACAGGTGTACATCACCATGGCTTATTTTTGTAATTTTAGTAGAGATGGGGTTTTACCATGTTGGCCAGGCTGCTCTCGAACTCCTGACCTCAGGTGACCACCTGCCTCACCCTCCCAAAGTGCTGGGATTATAGGTGCGAGCCACCGCACCCGGCCATTCTCTAAGTCTTAAAGTGAAACTTTTCTGCACCACACTTGTTTGGCAGGCATCTCCTTAGGTTTGCTTCCCCTTACTTTTTAAGATTGAATACAAAGGAATAAAATGTAGGTCTGGGCTTGAGAGAGGCATAAACAAGCTGTCTGCTTGCTTTTGTTCCAGTTTAGGCTGTCCTATCACAAGCTGGAAAATCTTTCTCTCCAGCTCTCCCTATGATACAAATACTTTAGAGTCAGGGCAAAGTTGTTTATCAATAAAGCATTTGAATTTTCCTGGAAACTGAACAATGTGGGTATGCTGACCTCGAACATTTGTGGGTTTCTGGGCAAGAATGCAAATGGAGGCCCACATATCATGTATCTAAGATTTTAAAAGTTATAAATCAAGACAAAAATTTAAAAGAAATGAATATTTTTTTACTTCAATAAATAAATCTTTGTAATACCTGGAAGGCCAAGTTTGAATTTAGAATTCTTATATTTGTTGGTTTTCTGCAAAAAAATATGGTAGCATAATAAGAACTAATTCTTAATCCCCAGAAAGGAGTAACCTACTCCTTTGACTTCCATCCCTACCTTCATCCCACACAGGAAAAGGCCTGCTTACATGCCCACCCCCAAACTGCAAGACCAAATTTGACCTCTGCACCTGTAAACATTAGTCCTTTGGTTATTGCTTGAATTTTGGGGTGGGTCTTCTCATAGTACAGTATTTCCTAAAGAGGATGCCCTCTAGGAAATACCCTACACATACCAACCTTGGAAGTTGGTTTGGGGCTGTTTGGGAAGCAAATTTTAGGGTTTCAGGTATCCAAAGAATGGTAAAGAAAGAGTCCCAAATTCTGAATAGACACAACTCCTTTGACTTTGCAGACTTTTAACTCTTCGGAGAGAGGGCATGGCTGGAGGAGGACCTGCAGAGGCTTATAATATGGAATATAGACTCACTTGCTTTAATCTGAGGGTAACACTGAATCCAGAGCAGCAGTAGGAAGCCAGGAAAAGATTTAAGAGATCTCAGTTCTTGTCCTATTTTCTATTACCACTACCTGATGTCAACATTGAAATAGTATTCTTTTGGGAACACCACTTATTAACTGTGTTATACAATGGTATGGCGGTTATTCCCATCAGATCAATTCCTTAGATCTGTGAAAGACCAGAAAGATGTGATTTCTGTGCACAGCTATGATAAGCATGGAGAATGGGGATTTTTCGATGAATTGTTTATAAAAAGAACCATCACTGCAGCATATGTCATATTGCCCTAGTTACTAAATTAGTCTGATTAAGATCTAGTTTCAAAAGTGAAGCTATAGAAATCATTTTTCCCCTTTAAATAAGTGAGTATTCACATAGAAACACATATCCACAGATGTTGGTAAGACACAGGCAAGCTTTAATGCCACCTCCAATTTCTCCCGTTAACTAGGAGGACAAAGATATGGTGCATGACCAAAAAAGAACAAATGCTACATTTTCTCAGCATTTTCTAATCAGGATTGAAGGGGAGCAGATTGCATTCCCAAGAAAACAGGCCCATCTTTTGGCTGTTCCAGGAAAGTTCTGTTGTTGGATGTGAGAACAGGTGGTGCATGTCTCATGGACTCAGGCTGTCAGGGAAGGATAGCACTTAGGCCTTCCATTGTACGGATGCAGCTGAATATAGTTGTAACATACCAGTAGTGACTGGGTCCTCAAAGAACACTCCAGACACGGTACTTCAAAATTCATCTCAATGCTAAGCTAGCTGCAAGATTACATTACAGATCTATACCTATCCACAGTTATTTTCTCAGGTCCTATCAGCTCCCATTTATATATAAGTTAATTTAGTTGAGTCTATTGCCCAAAGAAATACAGTTCATTACAATGTAGCAAGTGCTTAGGAGCCCCGAGCTTCATAAAGATAATTGTCCAGGGGACTTCTATCAAGACAGTTACCTAGAGTTATATGTAAAGAGAGTGTTTACATTGATCACTAAAGCTGTGGTGATTACGCGCTGAAATTAGGTTGGCTGAGACACTGAGTAGGGTAACTATCTAGAGATAAGTAGAAATTTGTTGGGAATACTTACACATCTTTAATTTCTACTGAGATGCAAGGTTTGTCTGGCTCACAAGTCACTTCTCAGAGAACCAACACAGTCCTTCATGAGTTTCAGTGCCCTAACACCTCTAGGCAATAATTACCTTGATCAAGGTTAGACATATACCCTAAATTGGGCCAGTCTGACTATTCAAGTATTTGGAGTCAGAATTTAATGATGCTAGGCAGCCTCTGCTGGTGGCTTGTCTTGTAAACATAAGAATTTACATGGGTCATATTCAGCCATACGCATGGAGCAGCAAAATAGCCAGTCTACAGAAGCAAATGAATTTATCAGGATCCCAGAATGAAACCAAGATGTTTTTTAAAACATGGTTTTCCAAAAAGAAGAGCAATAACTTAATAGCCTTCTGAGGACTTGATATTGGTCACCTCCAGGCTCTGATCCTTCCTCAAACTTGGTCGTACTTTCTCTCTTGGTAATTAAAGACCCCTGTGTCCTCAAATGAATTTTTCTTTCTTGTTTAGGTGTGAGCGAGTTTCTGTAACCAAAAAGCCTTCACTAAACATTACTTAAACTTTTGATTTACTCTGTAAAGATTTTTGTAAACACTGGGAAAATGAAATGTGTCTTGCTCTTCTCTTAATTTATGATCCCTAAAAGCAATCTCTATGATTTTATATTCCCTAAAAAAAATTTTTTTCAAATTTGCATTGATTCTCTGTGGACACCTTCCTATCGCTATTTTCTGCTCTCACCCATCTGTCCGTAGTCATATAAGGAATTTTATAGTTATTCTGCCTTCTTTTCTGGTGTGAGAAAAAAAAGGTTTTGATGCTGTAGTACCTGATATAGTTATCCACATTGCACAGATATCTTCTGTGAGGTGCCTATTTCAGTGTCATATACTGCCAGTTTCACAGAAGCATGCTTCCACTTTTCCATCCCATTACTCATCAAGATCATTTTTTTAATGTTTAACTATTTAATGTCAATGTGGCATTATTATATATATACACATAAAATGTGGCATTATTTTATATATACATACACACACACACACACACACACACACACACACACACATAAAATCAGGGTTTCACAAACTTTTTAGTATCAAGATATCATTCCACACTTAAAAAGTTAGTACTGGGCATGTCAATGAGTTAAATTTTTGTCATATTAGATAATAAATCTCAGCAATTAATATTTATATTAATCCATTTCAAAATAACAGTAATAAATTCAATGTATACTAACATAAGTAATATATTTTTAAAACTATGTTTTCCAAAACAAAAAAAGCACAAAGAGTAGCATTTCTTAATATTTTTCATATTTCTTTAATGTCACATGTAATAGAAAATAACTATGGAGTCCTATCTGTCTCTGCATTCAGTCTGTTGTAGTTTTACACAGCTTATAGCCCATGGAAACTGCAATGCACACTCATGAAAGACTGAAAGTGAAATAGGCAAATAATTTTTCAATAGTATTATATAAATGACCTCAGAGAGTCTCAGGTACCCCTAGAAATCCTCAGGCTATACTTCCACAAGTGCTGTACATTATACAATCACAACTTTAACCTAACAATTGAGAAGTATAAAATTAAATACTTTTTACCAAAAGAAAATATTTTTGTTGTGACATTTAACTGAACTGACCAAATTTATATATTTTGGGCATCCTATGCCAAAAAAAATTTGAAGAGGAAATCACATTCCTATTTGAAGATTGCTAGTGTAAAAAACACTGTGGTAAAATTTAAATTGAAACTGAAAGTACCTATCTATTGACCATACAGTAGACTGGTTTAATTTTTCATCATACTATATATCACTTTATATCTACTTACAGTGTAGACGTACTTAATAAATTAGTAACTGACTTTACTTAGATGCCTTATATCACTAACATTACATTTTCATTTGAATGCCCACATATACAATTGGACTATTCTAGCATTTTTCAGTGTTAATATTTTTTATCCTAATTTACTGGTATAATAAAATCTAGTCAAAATCAAATTACAGAATTCTGCATATCTATAAAACAAAAAGAAGGTATGCCATAATTTGCTATGTTTGAGATAGCTCAAATACTCCAACTTACACATTGGGTCTTTCTTCAATAATTTCTAGATAGTTTGATCAAGTAAAAATTTCTTTTTACAATCTCTTGAATATGCACCAGAGTAGCACTCATTTAATCATATTCCGTCTGTTCTGAGATTAGTTCCATGTCAAATTCAGTATTTTCCATTAGGTTTAAAGTGATCTCCTTGTCCTTTTCTCCACTGTGGTCATGAACAAACTTACAAGGTGATGTTAAAGGTAGGAAAAACAACCAAAGACATTGCGCAGGATGCTGGGAGAGAATATATAGCGAATTTTCCTGGTTGGGGTCTAGATCTTTGCTGTTTTCTGCCAAGGAATGATGCTAATATGAAGACATAATGAAAACAGTATGTATGTAAAAGTAAACAAGTAAATATTTATATTGATTTTAATAATCAGTGGGAAAAGAAATTGATCAGTAGTTCCCAGAAGTTCTCTCAAGACTTTACCCTTTTACACACAAATCATATCCTTTCCTTTCATATTATCATTTTCTATATATAGGTGAATTTTTTACCTTCGGCCTTGAAAAGATCAAGCTGGTTGTGAAATCTTTGCCCATTCCTATGTCCAGGATGGTATTACCCTTTGTCAGCTTAGTCAATCAGATGGTCGTAGATGTGCACCCTTACTTCTGGGTTCTTTATATTGCATTTTAATAAGTACTTTCTAGCCTTATGACACTTGCCAGATTTGAAGAACATTGCCTTAAAATAGTAAAACTCTTTAAGAAATATTGTTTTTCCCTTTATAACAAACTGTAAGAAAAAGGTTAGAAGAGATTAAGAATAAAAAGTTTTGATAAATTTTGCTATGCTAAAGATAGAATATGGTTTTGTTGAAGAAAAATCAAATACATTAAATCGTGATTATCTAAATATTCCCTAAATATTGACAAATAGGTGGAACATTAACTTTAAACCAAGGGAATATAGAGCATGACTAGAATTTTGACAATATCATGGCATATGATACTCCAAGGTTGAAATACAAAAATCATTTTTATGGTTATAAATTGAAAAGAATGTTAGAAAATTTCTTCTATTCTAGAACACCATGTGTTCTCAACTGCCAAATGAGAAATGTGGGGATTGGGGAATAGTAATCTGTAGGTATTTTGTTTTTTGTTTTTTAAATATTTATCTATCTATCTATTTATTTGTTCATTTTTGAGACAGAGCCTCGCTCTGTCATCTAGCAGGCTGGAGTGCAGTGGCACCATCTCCCGTCTCTGCAAACTCCGCCTCCTGGGTTCCAGAAAATCTCCCTGCTTCAGTCTACTGAGTAGCTGACATTACAGGTGCCCGCCACCAGGCCCAGCTAATTTTTGTATTTTTTAGTAGCGATGCGGTTTCATCATGTTGCAAGCCCTCTAGGTGACACAATTTTACTTTTGTGTCAGAGACCTACATCTAGTAAAGATTCTTGACTGCCATTTTCAAATGTAGAGCTGTTGCTGGGCAGTGGTGGCCTCACTAGGAAATTCTATTCATCTACCCTTGCCTTTACCCAAGTGGAGCCTTATAATTGGTTCTCATCAATGGAATATAGTAGAGATGAGTGTGTCACTTGTGAGCCCAAATGATTAAGAAACACAGTCAAAGAACAATTAATATTTGTGAAATGAATGAATAAATCCCCAGAGCATGACATATGATGCATGAAAAAGGATGAGAAGAATTCAGGCAACCCAAGAGAAACAGGAATGTGGACCACACCTGAATATAACTACTATCCTCTTAACTCATTATTCTCTCCTTTCTGAATCAAAACCTCATATGTTAAAAACAGATATGTTGTGAGGAATTTATGCCACAAATGTGTATCACTAACATGTAGATTAGTATTTACTGTGTTATATATAAGTAAGCTCAAATTGAAAGTAGAGGAATGAACATTGCTTTCAATTATGTTACGATTGTTAAGCAATCACAATTCATTCTAAAGTTGGCTTCATAATGTCTTGAGTATTGCTGTAGGTTTTGCTATAGATGGATGCCTAGACTTTGAAGACTAAAGTAGAAGTGGAAGGGCAGCCGAATCTGGCA
Organism: Ateles fusciceps; assembly: GCA_036589455.1. NCBI lineage: Eukaryota > Metazoa > Chordata > Mammalia > Primates > Atelidae > Ateles > Ateles fusciceps. Next base: position 1,459,047 of record JAZHEH010002703.1, on the reverse strand, counting down.
CCCCAGAAGATGCCACTTTGGCATAAGGATTAATTTGAGCTAAAGGCAACTGAGAATAAGTAGATACAGGAAAAGTTATTTGCCCTCCCACAACTCATCCTTCTCCTCTTTCTACCAAGTAGGACAGAGTTTGATCACTGAAGATGACTTAAGACGCTTATCATCCTGGAGATATCACCACAGGAATCTACACAATAAATTTTACGAAACAGCCTTTATCTACCACATATTTGCCTTTCTACAATTTACTGCCCTTATAAATCCAAGGTCCTTTACCTTTGTCATTTCTTCAGAAACATGTTGTTCTTCGATGAAGATGCTATGTAAGCCAGAGTTCTAAGGCACTTCTTTGAGATTTACTCATTTTTCCCTGGGTATCTTCTATGTGTACATGTGGTATACATGTTAACAAATGTCTTTTTTTCTCTTGTTAATCTTTTGTTTTTTTTGAGATTAGGTCTCACTCTGTTGTCCAGGCTACAGTACAGTAGCATAATCATAGTTCACTGCAGCCTTAACCTTCTGGACCCAAGTGATCCTCCTGCCTTATCCCATCCAGTAGCTGGGAACATAGGCATGCGCCACCACACCTGGCTATTTTTTTTTTAATTTTTTATAGACAAGACCTCATTATGTTGCCCAGGCTGGTCTTGAACTCCTGGCCTCAAGCGATCCTCCCACCTAAGCATCTCAAAGTGCTGAGATTACAGATGTGAGCCACCACACTTGGCTGTCCTGTCTCTTATTACAAGGGATACTAGCTCAAAACTATGAGAATTAGAAGAAAATTACTTTTTCCTTCCCTGCAAAGGGAATATAACTTAGTAATTAAGGTCACAGACTTCTAGCTCAAGTAGTTCTGAATTCAAATCTACCTACCATATTTATTGGTTATGTGTCTTTCATTTATATAACTTTTTTGAGTCTTAGTTTCTTTAACGGGAAGTGAGGTAACACTGTTTAATAAAAATTTTAGTACATTTAACATAATGTAAAAAGTGCTTACTTCAGTGAGCCCAACACACAATTAGGGCTCAGTGAGGTGTAGCCATTATCATTAAGCTCTCTGCCAAAATTGCCAAGACAAACAAAAAGGCATTTTATATCATTAGCTTGAAAACATAAAATGAAAGATGCTACATAAAGTAATACTAGAATGTAGTTTTAGTTTTTGATATTTAGATGTGATGTTTCAGAGTATTCATGGGAAGGGATCTGCATTTAATCTTTATAGAACACAATCTTGACTCTAACACTTCCTTGGCTTAGTATTGTAAAATTGTGGAAGGTCAGCTTCCTGAGTTACACTAATTAGGCTGCCACTTTCACCTACAAAATGAGGAATCTTTTACAAAAGTGCTCAGCATTTCTACTTTGTGTACATTTTTAAGCTGTAAATCAGTAGAAAAAAATTGGTATGTTTCAAAACGAACTGAAACAAGATCAATATTAAATGTACTATGTCAAATAACAAGTTAAGATTAGTAAAATACCCAGAGCTCCTCTACTGCCAGGAATATTGGATCTCTGTGTCTTAAGTGACACCCCAGAGAGGCAGGTACCATGGCCATGGTCTCTTGACCTTACTTCCCCATGGCTAGATAATGATGCCATGCCTGAGTCTAACAGTCCAGTATTTTAGGATATAACAAATTTGATGTCTAAGACAAGAATTTGATATTTAAGATATTTAAATATTAAGACAGGATTATTCTAACTTATGAATGGTAATATTTTATATAAATTTACTGCTTTAGAGTCATATAGACTTTCTAAAACATACAGAAAGAACAGAAACAAATGCACACCTAATTTTACTTATCAAGACAGATCTCTATTATTATAGGCACAGTTTAAAACAGAAAAGAAATAAGATGTAGAGCAAATATTGTCAAGACGATGATATTTTGCCAATCAACTATTTTCCAGAAATCATCATTTATTCTGAGGCTGTGCTTTTCATTCACAGTGAATCTAAATCTCTTCCTTTCATCTCTTGGGTGTCAGGATTCGTCACTCTTCCCATAAACAAAATTGATTCTAGGGGAAAAAAAAAAACAAGTATACTTTAGGAATTTCTGGAGAAAACAACTGACAATAATTAGTTTTTCTTAAAATTTATCATTCGGTCTTTCTTCTCTGTAAGATAAACAGGCAGTGTCTAATAGTAAAGACTTCTCCTTTGTCTCAAATTCATAATTATATCATTATTAATCATTTTCTGGTAATTTATGAAGTAAGTCAACACCACTACAGCTTGTCATGGAAAATGCATTAATTCTGTTTTTCACAGAGGGAAGCAAAAATAAAGTGACAGAGAGGTGTTCTTCTAAATATAGAGACCCAGTCCAGCGAACGTAGCATAAGGATAAAATGGTGATGAGCATGGTAGAGTTTTAAATTTAAGGCATTAACAGTCATCATTTTATGCATGTAATGTAGGTCTTCAGGGTTAGAAGTGCAACTTCACAGTTCTCCTCCTTCAGCTCTGAATCAAATCTTACTTTACTGCCACGGACAATATTTTTATATCTCTACTACTTTCAAATCCTCACCAGACTGATATAGTATATGGCATAAGTGCAAATACCTGTTTTCAGCCATTCTGTGTTTGCAAGTGAAAAGAAACTAAGAACTAAAGAACAGAACAGAAAGAATAATGTACTAAAATCTATTCACCTTTCTTTTCAACTGGGTTAAGAGAAGTGGCCTGAATGAATCAATGTCAAATGTTGCCTTAAGTTCCTTATGCTCAGATGCAATAAAGGTTAATTTCAAAGGTAATAAGCTTTGCATAATTTTAAAGCTAATGAAAGTAATATTTAAATGTAGTTGAAATAATTGTGGGACAGCCCTTTTTTATTAACTCTACTATTCAATCCAAAGACACACTCTTTGTAGAACCAATAACATGGAAATAGACATAAACTCCAGCAGATTTTACTTTTTGTTATGAATAATTATAGCTAACAATGTTTTGTTTCAAAATATTAAAATAATTCTGGAACAAAAAACACCCCAATATTTCAGATAGATAAAGATACATAAATACATTTCCCAGAATAGATATTAAATTCAGACACAATAGGAAGAAGCAGTGACTCCTATATCTTCATAATACTAACACCATATACGCTATGGCATTAAAATGTACATCAGAATAGTCTGTTTGGAAAAATGTTAAAGTAACTTCTACAAACACTAACTTACAGTTGAAGACAGTATCTTAAAATTTTAAATACCTGGAAGTGTAAAATATTACATAAAAGTCCAGCCTTTTCAATCTGTTTTAGTCCCAGCCTTTTCAGCCTGTTTCTTTTTACAGGAAGAATCACATTTTGAATTGAGTCTTCATGCCATCATCAATCTACTCACTACTAAATTGGGCAGATTAGTAAAATCTCCCTCGATATAATAGCAAAGAATTTAGAGGCAGAATGAAGCAAAAATGATTTCTTTTATCTTCATGCCTTCTTCTTAAATAAGTGTCCTCTATATTTAATCAATATATTTATATATCTTCATCAGATGGAAGCAAATTTTACCTTCTAATATTATAATACAATAGCATTATCAAGCTAATGGCTAGGAAAAAAATTCTTAATGAATATTCTTCAATCTGCTTCTGCCCTCAACACATGACCCGAAAGAGTTCTAAATGCAATAACTTTCATTATGTCTAGAGTCCCTTCAATTTCAAAATCATAATTCACTATTTTTTCAGGAATGGTAACTTTCATGAGTATCTTTCACAATTTTCTTCTCAAAACTTATAAAGTTGGCCTATATTCTCAACCTTAAAAAGGTGCTTTATTGTCCTAGAAGTTTAGCTTAATAAGGGCTTTAGATGAATATACTGCAATATAAAACTCATCTGATAGGAAAATCCAAATAATGTATACATTTTGAACAAAAGGAGTGTTTGGCTAACAGAAAATTTCAAGGCTATATAAAAATGGATTGTACTAAACCTAAAATCATTCATCCTCAAACTTCAGAAATCAACAGAACACATTTTATGTACACCATGAAGCCATTTAGTAGTTCACTGTGGTGATGCTAAATCACTATCTTCATTAATCTCAATGATTTCTTGAGTTCATTTGTGAGAGAAAAATTGATAAATCACTAAATATGTATTGTCTTAAGATAACAGCTCTTTTTACATTTTATACAGCAACAATGGACAGTCCCTGATAAATGAGTGGCCATTTATTTTAAACAATACTTTAAAGGAGTAACCCTAGTTGAGAAAAATCTCATTACCATAGAGAACATAAAACAGTTCAAACTGTCATTAAGATCTGCTAGTTAAGCATTATCACAAATAAATAAATAAGTAGGTTATTTTGGGTTTTTAATTTTTACTGCTGTTTTACTGATAACTGTTACTTAGCCTTAGCATATAACAAGTCATCAACTTGGAAAATAGGGTCAAACATAATTATTCTAAATGTCATGATTTACTTGTGCATTGATGCCCAATGCAGCTTTTTTTTCTTTCTGTGTCCATAGCTCATAATTATATATTAATTGTAACAAATTAGAATTATCTGAAAGTTAGACATATAGATCAAATGACATACTTCGAATACATTTGAACACTGACACATCCATTACCAGAATTGAAGTTGTGTTAATGCACTCTCATCAATTCTAAAACCGTTTCATTGTTTTTAAGATATGACTTTCAGAAGGGTTACTCAGCATTAGTTTCATTGAGCCAAAAAAGAGTGATGTATCCCTTACTGGGCCAATAATATCAGTATCCTAGTTAATCTAACAGATTCAGATTCTGCAATTAGCTATATCTCTTCTTCCTGTAAATGACTTTATACTTTTTCACTTTCCTTTCTTCTTTTATTCACTCACTCATTCATATTTATTAATTTATTCATAATGAACACTTAGTATGTGCCAGGCACAGTATTACAGGTTTCAAAAACTCTTCTATTTAACTCTATGAGATGAGTACTACTGTTTTTTTTTTTAATAGGTGGAGTCTCACTCTGTCACCTAGCCTGGAGTACAGTGGCCCAATCTCAGCTCACTGCAACCTCTGCCTCTGGGATTCAAGTGATTCTCCTGCCTCAGTCTCCCAAGTAGCTGGTAGCTGGGACTACAGGTGCGCGCTGCCACGCCCAGGTAATTTTTTGTATTTTTAGTAGAGACGGGGTTTCACCATATTAGCCAGGATAGTCTCCATCTCCCGACCTTGTGATCCACTGCCTTGGCCTCCCAAAGTGTTGGGATTACACACGTGAGCCACCACAACCTGCCTGAATACTACTACTATTAAGTTCAAATAAGATATAGGGAAAGTGTGGCTTAGAAAGGACAAGCAACTTGCTTCACAACTGATAGTGAATTCAGCTGGAACTTGAGCCAAACCCAATTTTACACCCTCAGTTTGTAGGGAAACTGATATTACGTGCAAGGCATTTTGGCAAATATTGGGCTGAATACAGAGATGAGTAAAATATAATTTCTACTATCCCGTGGTAACTCTCACATGAGCAGTATGACTGCAGAGGGATCCTAAACATAAACCTGACAGTTTTCCCACTGTATTCACATTTCTGGCTTCTCTTACTCACAAGAGAAAGTGCTGCAGCATCTATCCAGACAATCTGGATTTCCCTGTGTTGACACTGTGCCCAATGCCAATCCAGTCTGCTACTTCTACACTCACTTTTTTAACCAAACTCCATCATCTTTCACCAGTCACCCAAACTGGAGATTTGAAATTACCTTAGACTCCTCCCTTCCCCTCAGAACCTACACTGGTCACTTATCGTTTTCACATCCATCTCTGAATTCTTTCACAACTCCACACCTCTCAATTTCCATCCCCAATGTATCATCATAGACAGTTGACCTGCATTCCCACTTTGACACTTTCAAGTTATATAACCTGAGATAAACTATACAATCTTTCTCTGAGCTTTTGTGTCTTTATTTGTCAAATGTCTAATTTTTTGGAGTGGTTTTAGTTTTAGCGATAGTTATATAAAATGGCTACCACATATATATAGTAGCCATGATGGCAGCTATTATTACCACCACCCTATTTTAGGCCCCTGTCATCTCTTAAAATATAATACCTGGTAAGTAAAATGCACTTAACAAATATCCACTGAAAGAACACATGACTTCAGATATGTACATTCCAATTAGAAACTGGAACTAGTTCTGCTTAACATAATCAGTTCCCCTAAAGAAATCTCAGAAAAGCTACCTGTTGGGTTATGCTTCATAATAAACAGAAATGGACGATTTGCTATAAATTGATTTCGAGCCAGACTCATGATCACAGGGATGTGTATACCTATAAAATAGAGGCAACAGTTATTTCGATATTTTCATTAAAAAGATCAGTAAAGTAAGTATATTCATAACATTTTGTAGATAGGAAAAGTCATTTTGTGTAAGGAGTTAACATGTGGAAAAATAACAATTTTCTAAATACAGAGGAATTTGTAATAAATTTAAAAACCAAAGTAATGAAGAATAAATATTAGGTCACTCATAGAATAATTCTAACTTTTATATTTCTGCTCAATGAAGAAGAAAGCCAGATACCAGATTCAATTTAGTGAAAGCAGTTGAAAAAATTTATCTTTTAAACAGTAATTTTCTGTTCATTTTTTATTTGTATTATACGATTTATTTCTACAATGTTTGTAATTCCTAATTCCCATTTAGGTATGTTTGCACTTTGTTTTTATACTTCAAGGTTGTGGTAATCATATCTGAGCTCAAATTAACTTTTTTAACTTATTTTTTCAAAATTATTCCGTGAGCTTAGAGCTTTTAGGATTTGTGCAGTGAATATGTGTGAGATTTTTATTATGAGATTTGAAGCAGAAATTTGCTGCCTTAAAAATTACTTTCTATGATAATTTATATTATGTTGTTCCATTACAGCATTTGTCAGTATTTAGAATGACAAAATATAAAAGGTTATTTTTTCTTTCTAGACTAATGTTTTTATGCTCAATTCAGAGATTGTCTTTACCAATAATACAATTATTTTGTACTGTTATTTTCAGACTCCAGGAAAAATAAAATCACAATGTATCATTAAAATTGAAAAACAGTCAAAATAATCTTTGTATGATAACATGAATGGCACTCTCCTATCCAGAATATCAAGGGTATGCTACCAAAATAACCAGTGAATATAGGCTCATGTCTGAATTATTAAGAAAAATTTAAAAAGCAAGGTCAGTTTTACTAACATTTTCAATTACAGTAAATATTTGCACTTTTTTGCTTTCGAGCAATCCCGGAGTGGTTCTGAAAGTCAAAATACCCAGGCTCACTATTCTGAGGAGTTTCATTGTTGATTCATCTGCCTTCTCTTAATGATTGTTACAGAATCCTAGAAAATTTTAGACTTAAAATGAGAGGCAGTGGGCAACAGCAGAAAGAGCTCTGAACTTATAGTCAGGGAACAGGAGTTGTGTTCAAATTCTGCTGTCAATAAATAGTATGACCTCAGGTAAGCCGCTTTCCATTGCTGGGCCTCTCTGTGCACCAATATAATGAGATCAAACAAAGACCTATAAGGACTCTTTCAGTACTGTTTAAAAGTGGCTGGAAAATTTGTCTACATGATCCAGCAATTTCATCCAAATATAACCTTTTGACTTCTTCAAATATTAATATAGCTCATCCCCTACAATCCTAGTTCCTTGAGCACAGCAATGTAAAATCCTTCAGGGGACGACAAAATGGTAATAGAGTCCAGTGTGTTTCATCCAGATGTCAAAATCCATTGGCCCGATGCAGCATTGCAAATTAATCAAGAATTTAATAAATGAATATCAATTTTTATATACTTATCAGTAAGACATTTTAAATGATAAATAGTTTTTAAATATTGATTAAAATCCAAATCATATGAGGAATTAAAATAGACTTATGAGGAACTCATTAAAGTTGTTTGTCCATTTCTAATTAAGTTTAAGGCTTTTTTCTAATTATTTTTCAAGCATTATTTCTATGCAGCATAGATGCTATTTAAAATGTCATTTGTTCAAGAAAATATGGCCTAGAAGAGTGGTTCTCAAACTAGAATGTACATATAAATTTTCTAGTGATCTTGCAAAATGCAGATTCTGATTCAATAGGTCTAGGTTTTGGACCTAAGATTCTGCATTTCTAACAAGTTCCCAAGTGGTGCTGTTGTTGGTCTATGCACTACATTTGTAATAAAAAGGGCAAGCTACAAGCCACTATGGAGCACTGGTTCTTGGATGCACACTGGTATTGCTTAGGAAAACCTAAGAAAATATTGGACTCTGGATTTCACTTCCAGAAATACTGATTTAATTACTTTGGGGTGTGGACTGGACATAGGCATTTTTAAAGCTTCCCAGGTGATTTTTATGGGCAGGGTAAGTTTCAGAGCCACTGCCATAGAGATAATAATAAGAATCAAATGAGCAAAGTGGGGACTAAGTTGGTGTAGTGAAAGAATGAAATAAAATACGATTATGTAAGGGTGAGCATTCATAAAAAACAATGATTTTATATTTGAGCCCTAAAGTTTTCTCCACAGGTCCTATCTGGTAATTCACAGGTAATCCAATTTGCAAGTGAGCAAATACCAGTAGATAGGCCTCAACTCCTAATCAAAACCCTTCCCTTCCTTTTTGTATCATTCTGTGACTGAAGAGAAATATGAACAGCTTCTACAACCATTTCCTTTTTTTCCTCCTGTCGTGTATTAGACAGCAGAAGAGAAAGGAGATTACAATACTTCAAAAGGGCCAACACCCTAATGTTTATCCTCTCCCCATCCTTCTTCTAGCTTGGCCAGAAATCATTCATCTTACCAGTTGATGTTGCAGCTTCACTGCCATCTTCGTTTATCTCAAAGAAAACTTTTTGCATGACTTGAGAAACATATACTTCAGATGAATCTGGTAAAAAATATGAAAGTGTATTTAAGAGTTAAAATCAAGAGCCATTACCTATTAGGTTCTAGATTAATTACATTTTCTTTTTCTTTCTTTTTTTTTTTTTTTTTAAGATGGAGTTTTGCTCTGTCGCCCAGGCTGGAGTGCAGTGGCACAATCTTGGTGCACTGCAACCTCTGCCTCCCAAGTTCAAGTAATTCTCCCATCTCAGCTGGGATTACAGGCACCTGCCACCATATCAAACTAATTTTTGTATTTTTAGTAGAGATGAGGTTTCACCATGTTGACTAGGCTAGTCTCGAACTCCTGACCTCAGGTGATCCACCCGCCTTTGCCTCTTAAAGTTCTGGGATTACAGGTGTGAGCCACCATGTCTGGCATAAGTATATTTTCTAACGATCAAAGACAAACAAATAAATGCATTCTTTCCCACTTAGTCAATTTGCTACAGATAAAGGTGGTTTAGGTTTAGTTCTTCCAGAGATGACATATATACAAAGATAGAGAAATCAAGTTTTTCTGTGACATAAAAGGTAAATGATGTAAGCCTCAAATCAGGTATCCAATTAAGTGAAATATTTGAAGGGACAGAGGGCTTTTCCTCCCTTAGCCATCTCCCATAGACAGAATGAAAGAGGCTTTCCAGATTTGAATTAATCTCACCCTGTATGTTTAATCTCAAAGCCAAAGTACCTTTTATATTCTGTATTTAGTTTTGATCTGAGTTTAAAACAAAATGTGCTTTCCTTCAAATCTGGGGAAGCTATGAAAGTCTAAGGAACTTCTGTGTCACCTGTTATAAAATCACTTCAGAGATATGCTTTAAAACCTGTTAAAATTTTCAGCATAAGATAGTGTCTTACAATGTTTTGTTCTGGGGTGGGTACAAGCTGAGAGTGAATGATCTTTTTCTCCCCTTGGTGGAACTGATGTATATGTGAAGTGTTTCTGGTAGAGTGACTTGTAAGGATAGTCTCAAAAACAAAGAAGTGAAACCAGGAGCCCACAAGCCATGTCAAGTTGGCTTTGCAAGACAAGATAGAGCTGACAATGTTCCTCAGAGGACAAGGGAAGCATGCTCTAGAAAACTGCCTGGTTCCTAGTTGGCTTGAAATAGATATTTGTAATATGTAAGTCAATAATAAATAAGTCAATGCATCTGAATATGTCTAGTGTTGGAAACCTGTAAAATAGAGAAAGATGGGTATCCACACTATTAGTGTGAATTAACTGAAATGCAAGAGAATGTTTCTCTCAAGTTCAGGCAAATAAGCACCTTCTTCTCCCAGGATTGCCTGGAGTAAGATCAATAAACACAGAGGGAATGACCTGGTGGCCCGCACCAAGAGCAACGACCAAAAAGCAGGTTAGGGAAGAGTGAGAATTTCCCCTAGTTTAGCAACGGCACCAGCCCAAATGACTCCCTGGCTATTAGACGAAACACCTTAGTCTCCTTTGTTCCATCTCACTATAGACAAAAACCAGTCCTAGGAAAAGAACAGGACCTGAAATATAATAGGTTAGAAGTAACAATGTGGACTCTATAAACTCATTCATTATACCTTCAAAATAATTATTTATCTTAACTTTTAAGTGAAAATTCTAAGTACATTGTTATTAAATAGGAGAACAAGAAAACAATACATTTGCTAGAAGATGTGCAAGTAAATATTAATGTGATACTCTTTCCACTTGCTTTATACTTAACTATGTGCCAAATGCTGAACTACATGATTTACATACATTCTTTTATTTATTTCCCCAGTCACTACATTACCTCATTTAACAGATTAGAATGTTTAGACTCAGAAATGTTAATTATTTTACTACGGGCTACACAAGGAGTAGTAACTGAGTGAGAAGTCAAATATTTTTCTCAAAGTTTCCAAAGTAACTCTATAAAAACATTTTATTCAAAATTTGTGAACTATATAATAGTTGGGCTGCCTCATAGTGGCCTTTAGTGAATGTTTATTGTACAAATGATAAGTAGAGACAGCAGAGAATTTACTGTGCTCCTAGCTAACAGCTGAGGTATCAGCATTGGCTATAACTATTCTATTCTAGGAAATAGGACAGAACCAAAATGGTTAAAACAACTCAAATGAGTAACTCAAGAGGGAAAGAACAGAAAATGCTGGACTGCTCAGGGTTATTTTCTTGAATAAAGTCTTTTATGAAATGCTTTGGAAGTATTTTCTTTAAAAATCTACCTGTAACAGGAGATTTTACAGAAGTCACAAATTGCTGGGAATTTGCAGAACAAGTGGCTGTTTGAAGTGTCTGAGGCATATTGAGTGATCTCCTTACGACCGGAAAGAAATTTCAGAAGAGGAAGTGCATGAAAAATGGTTTGTATTATTGAAGGTTGGAGAGGTGGTTGTGTCTTAGAGCACACTTACAGAGCATCCTGTTGCAGTATTTAATGTTGACCATCTCATACCTAGTGCTGATAAAATTGTCAGAGAAGTCAGATCTATCTGTCAGTGTGCGAATAAGTAGCTACATCATGTGTGGAGGTGATAATGAACATTTTGATATTTGTGACCTCATTCACCTCCGCCATCAGAAAATTTTTCATTCTATTCATTTGCCCACATAATTGATGAGGGATGATTAAATTAACAACATATTTTTCAAAGCCCAGATAGCTGTATAGAAATATGTAAAACATTTCTGCAATATTTCATGTTATGATTCAAAACCTCATTAGACAGACAAGTTTAGGCCCCTTCTTATAGAATAGAAGACTGAATTTAAAAGAGGGTAAGTAACCTGTGAAAAACTGGCCCTCTTTATCCATTTTTTTTAGCTAGTTATTTTTGAACTAGTGAGTACCACTGAGACTAGAAGAATTAGAAGACTGTCTTGGCTTTGCTGTGCAAGTGAACGTGTTAACCATGCAGGACTCCCCTGCTGTGAGTTAGCATAAGAGCTCCATCTTCTCAGATTTATCAGCCCAAAAGACGCTGTTGCTAAATCTGCAAGCTGTAGCATTACAATTTCTTGATTATGTTCATCATCCTGCAGCTTATGGATGACTATTTCATGTGTTCTCGTATTAGTGAATTAATATTTGCAAATTGGTTTGTAAGAGTTATATTAGCTCTGCTTAGATGGGAGACTCAAAGTTGTAATTCCCATTATTCAGGTGAGGAAATCCAAATAGGGCAAAAATACATACCCATATACTTTTACTTACGTAATTTTATTAGAAGTATAGCTAGAGTGCTTAATTAACATTCTAAAATGCTTTTTGACTTTCATGAAGAAAAACTACTTGAACATAAAATAATGTGCTTGTTTACAGACAGCTCAACATGACTATGACATTTATTCACTGTGCGTATATTTACCAGAGCTGAATGCTCTTTCAGTTTTAAGCTCAGTTAATGCAGTCCTAACAAAACAAATTAACATGATAATATAAGAAATACTTATCATACTACCTGTTATTCCAGAAAGGTCGCAGCCACCGCTAAATATCTCAGTTACGTTCAAAGAATACAAAACATCTTTGAAGTCTACTTTTTGTTCTACTTTAAATCTGTTATTTAAAAAACAAGAAGAAAAAGAAAAGTCTTAAAACACTGCAGATTTTTGCTACCAATATTTTTTTAATGGATGACTTGGAGGACAATATATTGTAAAATATTTTGTTTTTATTATCTCAATTACATTTTCTCACATTTCACAACATTTTCCCCAGCTCCAACAATCAATTCTGGGTTGCTAGTATCTTACTTCCCGGATAAATGATTGGAAGAAAGAGGGAACAGAAACTGTATTTTTTTGAAGTAACAATTACCAAACAAAACTAGGTGAGAATTCTAAGTTCTATCTAAAGGTCAATTGCGTGGCTCCTTCTAACAAGACTCAAATTTGCCTGTTATGTATTGAAGATTTCACACCATCAAAGATGGTTCCTGGCAGATTTCCATGACATGATGAGCAGGGAACAGGAGTCCACAGTCCTTGGAGAAGACTGTTAGCTATTAAGGAACAGAGAAGAATTTATAGCCTATCATTCATCTCGCCCATTGTCCCAGTTGATGTGACGTTCTTCAGTTTACGGACAGGCCTAATATCTCCTGAATAGGCCCTGTAAAAGGATAAAGGAATGGGAACTGGATTTCTTTCACAGGAAATAAAAAACAAAAAGTACAGGAACTAGCCAGTGCTTCCAACACAGAGCCATAAGTTAGGATGCTACTGTCTGGGTCACTGTCTGTGCCTTAATTTGCCTCACCTGTGTAAAAGGAATTTAACCAGATAATCCCAAAAGATTTTCTCAGCCACTGATCTTCTATGATTCCAAGTCAAAAGCAATCACTAAACCTCACTTTCCCATTTAGATAAAAAGGTGGCAGAGGGGCGTGGCAGGGGGTGGGGGGAAGAAGCTAGTATTTATTGACTTCATAGAAGCTTAAAGCATTAATTTGCATTTTAAAGCCAGATTGGAACTGTTTAGGAAAGAAAAGACACACGTAATAATCTTAAACAGGGAGTTACATATATTTCCTACATCAGCAAAATTCCTAGCAATTCCCACTGAAGAGCTTCATCTATGTCCTCTGGGCATTGGCCCCTGTGCTCCCCAGTTAGAATGTACACACTACTGCTCAAGGATCCTCGTTCATTCAGCAGGTAGGGCCACATCTAGAGCTAGAAATTAGGTGGGGCAATTAGTCTAATTAAATCATTGTTTTAATTGGCAAATACTGAATGAGCTTCTTAATTATAATTCTCCAAAACAATGAGCGTGCTGTGGCAGAACTCTACTGGGACTTAAATATTTCTTAGTAAAATAATACATACTTTTAGAAGACGGTAACTCATTCAGAACCCTGTCTACCTGGGAATGGACATAACATGCACATTAACATCCGCTGATAAAAATAGCTCATTCTATGCCAACTGTTTTCAACTTCTTCCTTGTAACTTCCTACTAAGAAAGGTAATACGCAGCATGATGGTTTGGAAGGTGGGCTCTTTTCCTGTTTTTATTACCACAGTCTTGAAATTGAAGGCAGTATGGGCTTTTAAAGGGTGGAGAATATATGTTCTAATCTACCTACAAACGGACTATAATAGTTCAATAATTTTAGGATAATGACAAGAATACTGCAAGACTTAATACAACTTCTAATAATGCCTAATTATCACTGGAGAGTCATTTAAGTAACAGTCCTGCTTTAATATAGTCCAGTGAAACCTACAGCAATAGAAACACATTCAGCCATCTAATGAAAGTGTAATCTACAGCCAATTCCTAATTATCCATAATTTCTGGAGCCATGAATAGCCAGGTGTGAAGAAGCACTACCATGTGTTAGGGACTTAGTATAAATTATAGTTTTTAATCTTCACAAAAATCTAAGGGAGTCAGCATTATTATTTCCATTCATGTATAAGAAAACAGAAGCCTGAGGAGGTTAATTTCTAGGCTCAAGGTTAAGATAGGTTCCAGAGCTATGATTTAAACTCAGGTCCACTTGAAGTCAAAGATAATGTGCTAACTGCCACTACCATCTAATCAAAATGTAATTCAATACCAGCATATTGGTCAATATATATAATGTCCCTCTTCCAAAGTTTATGAGTCTTCATATTTCTCCCAGCTGTGGTTCATTTTCCCTTTTCCTTGATTCTCCTCTAAAATTGTCAAAAAACAGCAGGCCAAGGTAAAAGAATGAGCAGCAAAATGCTAGATAGACAATTAGCAACTAAATCATGAAATGTATTTTTAGTATAGGCAAATAATATCTATTTGCTTAAAAGAGAGTAATTCACTCCCAAATGTAACCATTGGGCTGAACCCAATTTTACACAGGTAATAGCTGCAGAAAAATGAAAAACAATCCTAATTTTTGTTTTAAGAATGACCTACTTCTGGCCTCCAGGCCCTACTGAGGAATGTCCCTTCTTTTCCCCTTATCTCCAGAGTTCTTATCTAATGAAAAAAGTCTTAGATCAATCTCCCTCTGGGTTTGTGTTATTATTATCTGAAATCCCAGCTTTGGTACAGTGGGCTTGAGTCATTCTTGGTGTATTAGGCTATTATTACAGTACTATAAAGAAGTACTTGAGACTGGGGTAATTTATAAAGACAAGAGGTTTAATTGGCTCACAGTTCCAAAGGCTGTACAGGGAGCATGATACTGGCATTTGTTGGTTATTGGGGAGGTATCTGGAAACTAACAATCATGGCTGAGGGCAAAGAGGAACAGGTATGTCTTACATGGCTGGAGTAGGAGGAGAGAGACAGGGGGCAGGGGCTACACACTTTTAAACAACCAGATCTCATGAAAACTCTAGCACGAGAATAGCACTCAAGGGGGAAATTTGCCCCCGTGATGCAATCACCTTCCACCAAGCCCCATTTCCAACATTGGGGATTGCAATTTGACACGAGAATTGGGTGGGGACATAAATCCAAACTATATCACTTATAGTGGTCATAGCTGGAACCAACCAAATCAAACCTTAGGGTGGCTCACGAGGAGATAAATACAGTACAATCTTTGACAGTGGTGGACCTAGAAGGTTATGAGAATACACAGCAAATTCTGGTCACTTTGCAATTACCTCATGGAGTGTGTGTGTGTGTGTGTGAAATAATTAAAATAATCTATTAATCTCACAGGCTGAATTTAAGATACTTTCTGCTACATAGGAAATATATCTGCATAATGTTTAATGTACACCTAGTATTCCCATTTTTATCCATGTCCAATAGGTCAAAGTAAATGAATATTTTGTAATCACTACTGCAGCTGGTCAAGACATATCTATTCTCATATCCAGTCTCATTTTCTTTGCTTCCTCGCACCCACACACAACTTACATTCACCCTCTTATAGATCAAGGCTGGCCAAGCCTAGAATTAATTTCCACCCATCAGAAAGATGACCCATTATGTCCTATGTTAAGGGTTATATCTTTTGAAAACTCTCCTTGGTATGGCTACTCCAGATCTCTCATCCTACTGCTCACCCTATCACTGATGGCTTGTTCTGTTCTATGCTCCCTCTCATTCTTGCCCCACAGTCACCTGTTTTCAGACTCCTGGCTGACATCTTCTAGTATTAGTCTGGCCATTAATTAGATGTGTGACTACAGGCAAGGTATTTACCTGTTTTCATCTTATCTGTAACCTGAATATAAAACTAGATCCTTCTCAAATTTATTGAGGGATTAAATGAGACATGATGGGGGGCATCTATTACAATGTTGGCATTATAATATATGGCTACTAAGTGTTAGAATTAAATGAGAATAATAATACAAATAATATCTAGCTAATATTGAATACTAAAAATTGTATACACATTATCTCATGGAATTCCAACACTAAGAAGCATGTATTATTATTACTGTATTTAACAGAAGAAAAATCTTAGAAAAGTAAAGTAATATGCTTAAAGTTATATAGTAAGAAAGTGCAGGGCTCTGGGTCTTCAATATTATTTTCAGTAATCTGTTTTCAACAGTTGATAAAAGATTCTGTGACATGCCACATCAGTCAATATTTTTAAAGAATGATACCTCTCAGAAAGAGTATGGTTATTAAGATAGTACTATACTTTTGAATAGAACTGTAGTGCTTGACAACTTTAAAGGCCCAGACTTCCAAAAATTCAGTGAGAACTATAAAGCCTCTCCCAAGCAAAATACATACATAACTTTACATGCATAAACTTGCAAATAATTTCAGGGCTTCAAGGACCCTTGGAAGTATATCCCAGACCTCTCTAGAAGTCCATGGTGCCCAGGTAAGGAGTACTACAAAAGAGCAAGAATTCACAGCCCTCTTGTTTTCTAGTAAGTTGAGCCCGAATCCCACAAACAAACTATGTCTTCTTAACTCATATCTAGTTAGTCACATATTCCAATAACTTCACCAGTTCCTTACTATTCCCAGTGAAACTGCTCCCTTTAAACACTCTTTACTTAATGTCTGTGTTGTTACAGTGGTTTCTTAACTGATATTTTGGGCTTTAGTCCTTCCCTCTTCAACAAATCGTGGATATCACCACTACTCAGTTTAAAGTAACAAATGTTCGTTGAATAGCTACTATTTTTTATAAACATGCTTTTTGCTGCAGTCACAGAGAGGAAACACGCATAGTTCTTCACTTCAAGTACCTTATGGGTCAGAGGGGAAGATGAACAATTAACTTTAACGTAACTGCTACGCAGAAATAAACACAAGGTACTAGGAGAACTTTTCCCAATGAGGAGAAGGGAAGATGCTTCTATGAGCTTGCATGGAGAGATCAGAAAGGCTTTCTAAAACCCAAACTTAATTTTAGGGACCAATAGAAATTATACAGGAAAATAGGGATGGTTGGCAGGGATGGAGGGGGTAAATGAGGAAGAGGGAAATTTTTCAGACAAGTTATCCAGGGTGAGCATAGTCATTGTGACTACTACATATATCTTTCTAAAACACTGATTTAATCATCTTATTGTCTTACTTGGACATTTTCAATAATTCTTCATTGCATATAGGATTTATTCCTCAATTCCTTTAAAACCCAGCTCAAGTCCTTCTTTCACAAAGCCTTTGCTTACAATTCCAGTTTCTGATGCCCTCTCCCTTTTTGTGAACCTTCTAATGCTTACTGATTATACCATTCTTTTAGTACTTACTGTACATTGCTGTGTAGTCTTAGTGAATTTCTTGTGCAAACCTTGTACTATTGCATTTATCAATAGGTGGTAAGCATCATATCAGTAAGGAACCTATTGCTTTGCATCTGTTCCAGCCTCTTGCCCATAGCAGAATCCCAATCAATATATGCTTTTGAACACGAAATACACTTTCTAATAAGTATCAAACTAATAAGGCTGTGAGCCAGTAGACATGTGAGCTAATCCTTCTCTGTCAACACTAATTGAATGGCAATCAATTTATCTTTTCAGTGACTCCGTTTTCTTATCTGTGAAATGGGAAAATAACCAAGTGAGATGATAAAATCACAACATCTACTATTAAAATATAAATGCTAATGCTTCGCAAAGTTAAAAGTTACTTGTTTATTTACCTTATTTATAAGTGTTAAGTTATCATTTTTGCCCATACACGCAATTTTTAAACTCTATTCTCAGAATGTTTCTTCTACAGAGAAGAATCCAGCATATAGCAATTATGTTTTCAGCTCTTCAACCTAAAGAAGTTTGATTACTAAAATATTTAGAGGATCTCATACTACATTTAGACAAAGTAATATGATTATTTTAGCTAATATTCAATTGCAGAATGATGTTTAAAATTATATATCTAGTATGTTACAGATAATAAATAATGGAAAGCACCTGAGTGTTTTTAGACAATATCTTATTGGCCTCAAGTCTAAACTAGTTATACTCAAAAGAGGAAAAGGAGAAGTGTTTCTTAGGCAGTAACTATACTCTAAATAGTCACTCGCATGCTCCTTTCTACTGTAGCTTATATGTAAGCATTCTTATGATTTTTTTGGCATGTGCTAAACTTTGCTACCAAAGAGATATTTTGTTTTACAACAATCCAGAATTTATTATAGCTGGTGTTATAGGTTGAATTGTGCACACCCCTTTCCCAAATTCATATGTTGAAGCCCTAACCCCCAGTACCTTTTAATGTCACCTTATTTGGAAATAGGTTTATTTTAGATATAATGAATTAGGCTTAGGTCACACTGTAGTAGAATGGGCCTTAATCCAATATGATTGGTGTCCTTATAAGATATGAGAACACCACATGAAGACAGATGGCTACATGACAACAGAAGGAAAGATTGGAGTGATTTGTCTACAAGTAGAGGAACACCAAGGACTTCCAGCCACTACCAGAAGGTAGGAAGAGTCAAGGAAGCATTCTCCTAATGGTCTCAGTGAGAACATGCTGTGCTGACACCTTGATTTTGGACATTTAGCCTCTGGAACTGAGAGAATAAATTTTTGTTGTTCTAAGCCACCTACTCTGTTGTATTGTGCTGTTATGGCAGCTCTAAAAAACTAATGAAGGTGATCAAGCTGTTCCAATTTTATCAAAATCTTTAGTTATTGGTTTGAAAACCATTACGTGTTTATTCAGATGTAAAAGAACCACAACGCTCAGTAACAAAATGTAAAACTGTCAGTCTACCCAAATATTTATTGAGCCTATATCATTTTCTCTCTTCTGTACCAAACACGTATTTTAAATGGGTATTTTTCTGTTGTGAGGAAATTGTTCATTTTGGGAGAAGCGTATTTCAGAACTTTTAATCCATGATTTTGGTGCTCAGGAAACTTACATGAATGTGATAAATGTGTTCTGATAAGTTAAAATTGTTAATGAACTAAATCCGGAAGCAAATTGTTCCTTTAGGAAATCAGAAGACATTAATTTAGTAAAAAGTGAACACATTTCAACTGCAATCCTGTGTTAATATGATTAAATAATTAATGACAAATTTCTGTGTTATGAATTTTAAAAAAATTTCACTTTTCCTTCTATAGAGAGAAGTTTTTAAGTAAATGGCTAGTGTCCTATTTTTCATGATGCTCCATGTATGGGAAGGAGGGAAAGTCTTGTCAAGATCCTCAGAGAGAATAAATTTAGAGTGACTGGAAAGTTGAACTCTGGTTTTTAAGATAGTTAAAATTAAATAAGGAATAATATAGAATTTCTTTCTTTGAAAATATTTATGTAATTTAATTCAATAATACTCATTTAGCACATGCTATATACAATGAAGTGTGCTAGGGACAATAGAAACTAATATATACAAGACCTACTCCACTGTCCCAGAAATCACATTTTAATAGGACAGACAGGAATGTGAGCAAGAAATAAAAATGCAATGTAATAAGTGCTATGATGAAAATTTTCACGAAGTGTTCTAGAAATATAGATAATGAATGGTTCACTCTAACGAGGCGTGTTTGAGAAAATCTACGTGGAAGCAGTAACTTTGAGGGAAACAACGGAGGACTAATGGCAGTTATTGGTCAGATACCATAGAGAAAGGCCTGCCACACAGAAGAAAAAGGAGCAGAGTCTGAAAAGTCAGAGAAGACGATGTTTCTAGTTTGGTACTGACTGGGCAGTGATCTTTTCAACAAAGAAAAATACAGCCATCATTTATTTAGCACCTTCTAGTTGCCAGAATTTGTGCTATGAATAGTAGTATGTAATGAGATACTGTAACTGAGTCTGCCAAGTTTTTAAATATCATTGGTGGCTGGAATTTGTATGGAAAAACGAGATACAACTGCCAACTATTGTTTTTGTTTCTATGTAAGTGAAAATTCAAATTCAGCTTTTAAGGCAAATTGTTACTTTATTCGGGAAAGCAATACAATGGGCTTTTTCATTTTGTAAGTAGAACCAGTGGGATGGCGATGGAGAATTTTGAGATGATGAGGGTGTAAGCTATTTCATATGATATGAAAACATTGTTTTCACTGAAATTTCCTGCTATAGATCTTTTTTTTTTTTTTGAGATAGGGTTTCACTTTATTATCCAGGCTGGAGTACTGGAGTACAGTGCCAGAATCACAGCTCACTGAAACCTGAAACTCATGGGTTCAAGTGATTCTTATGCCTTATCCTCCACAGTAGCTGGGACTACAGGCACATACCACCATGTCCAATTAATGCTTTTATTAAATTTTTTTCTAAAGACAGGGTCTTTCTGTGTTACTCCAGCTGGTCTTGAGCTCCTGGGCTCAAGAGATCCTCCTGTAATCCCAGCCTCCCAAAGTGCTGGGATTACAGGCATGAGCCACCACACGTGGCAACTATAGATTCTTGTCACAACTAGGAAGCTGGCCTTAGAGAGCATGGAAGAAAATCTGGGTCACCTTCTCTTTATAGTGGGAAATTTTGGAGAACTCTCAATGCTGAATGGGAGGGAGGTGTAAAGACAGCTCTTTTGGGTGAAGGTGGGCACTAGCACTGTTGCAATGGCAGGCTAAGTATAAAAACAGACAGAAGGAGACTCTTTGGTACAAGAGATAGTCTATACTCAAGGAACTATCATGCTTGGTACCTGGTTTTAAATTGCTTTCTATGTTGTAAGCCCCTTTGGCTGTCACCAAGCTTTCAGTAAAATTTGCTTAAACATTTAAGTTGTTCTTCTTGTATTAGTTTGCTAGGGCTGTCATAACAAAGTACCACAAACTGGGTATCTTAAATAACAAACAGATTGTCTCACAGTTACAGAGGCTAGAGGTCTCAAATTAAGATGTCAGCAGTACTGGGTCCTTCAGAAGACTGTAAGGGAAAAATGTGTCCTGTGTCTCTCTTGTTGATTTGTAAATGGCCATCTTTTTTCTGTGTCTCTTCACATCATCTTCCCTCCATGTGTATCTCTGTCTAAATTTTCCTTTTTAGATGACACCAGTCATGTTGGATTAGAGCCCAGCCTAATGATCTCAGTTTCATTACTCTGTAAAAATCCTGGCTCCAAATAAGGCAACAGTCTGAGTTACTGGTTAGAACTTCACAATACGAATTTGGGTAGGGGGATGCAATTCAACCCATAACAGTTGTGCTTGGAAGATTTAAGAGAGAAGTCTGTGTCTACACCGTGGGAGTAGCTGTATGGGAAGTGTGGCCCTAGTGTGGAGATGCTGATAACAAGGCCAAATAGTCCGGAGAAGTTGCCTACACGATGGCAGCTTGGACAGATTTTTGGACTGTGAAACATTCCTCTAAGGATTCCTAAAAATGCTTGCAAAGAAAATTCTAGTGAAAGCCTGTTTTTCTTCCTGTCAGTTGAGGTTGGGGCTTATCCATTATTATTTAGACTGAAAAATCTGGCAATAAATATCATTATCCACATTTTATATTGATAAAACCACAACTCAAAATAGCCAAGTAACTCTTCTGAGACCCCACTAGTGCTACATGTCACCATTTCCAAACTCAGTATTTCTTTTTTGTCTACAAGACAGTGATTATTTCAAAGCTGAGAGACGTCAATTTGAAAATAAACAATGTAATTACAAAAAAATAGTATTTCAGTTATTAGAAGGTAAACTATCCGTCATATATACTATTATACCCTGATGTTTAGAACAGTAGGTGCTCAAAAATATATATATTCTTCGCAAAAAAGAATAACATGAGGTAGAGATATTCAAATGGCAGGGAAGTAAAACAGACGCTGGGGTTAGAGATTCAGATTTTAAAAACAAAAATAATGAGATAAATAATGTTTCTCAGAGAGACTAAGAAGAAGAAAATTCTGAAGATGAAACTCTGATAAGCATTTTTACTTGAGAACAGAAATAAAATAAAAGTAAGCCAAGGAGCAGGAAAAATTTCCAGAAAGAGAGAAAGAAGTCAGTAGTGTCCTGGGGACTAAAGGAAGAAAGCTTTTCAAGAAAAAAGGGATGGTTAATATTACTTTGATCAAGATCCCAGAGTTAGGATGAGAGAAGTAGAGGATACTTCTTTCTGCACAATATCAAAGAAGGTAAAGAAAGAGAAGATTAGTAAAGATTTACATAAATTTTGAGGTGATCCATATAAATAGGAGAAAGAGTTTGCCTGATGATAGGTTTTCTTTAAGATATAGGAGATTGACACACATGTTGGATGTAAGAGAAATTGACCTAGAGTAGTAAGTAAAGAAAAGAGGTAATGTCTTGGTGTGGTGTGGGTAGGAGTAAAGACAGTTCTCAAGAGTAAGCAAGGAGTCCTGAGCTCTAGTCTCGGTGAGACCACAAGTGACTCCTTTCCAGGTTTCTACTCCAACAAAATCAGTAGTTGCTGTAGTTGAAGAACAGGAGTGGCTTTTTTTTTCTTTTCTTTTCTTTTTTTTTTTGAGACTGGGTCTCACTCTCATGCCAGGCTGGAGTGCAGTGGTACAATCTCGGCTCACTGCAAACCTCCGCCTCCTGGATTCAACTGATTATCTTGCTTCAGCTTCCCAAGTAGCTGGGATTATAGGCACCTGCCACCACACCCAGCTAATTTTTGTATTTTTAGTAAAGATGGAATTTCACCACATTGGCCAGGCTAGTCTCAAACTACTGACCTCAGATGATCCAACTGCCTCAGCCTCCCAAAGTGCTGGGATTACAGTCATGAGGCACCATGCCTGGCCAGGAGTGGCTTTTGAGTGGACTCAATTGAAGATAGTTGAGAAGAGAGAAAAGGGACAAGGACAAGGAGACAAGAATATTAAAAATGTTAATGAGACTACGATTGAAATAACTAATGACTAGATCCGGGCTAAGTGGAAAAGGAAGTAAAAACCAAGAGGTTTAAGAGACCAGTGGCCAGAAACTGGGGAGCACAAAACAAATAGGGCCTGATGAGTTTGAAGATAAATTTAGAAATAGAACGACAGTATGTAATCTATTGGACATATATCTCTTTTTAAAAGTTTGGGTACAGTGTGAATTGAGTCATTTGGACACACCTTTTTCTTTGAAGTTTCTCCTGTCCCTTGGAAGCATGATGTTAAAAAATTAGTTCATAATTATTGCTTCTTGAGATAACCCTTTGCAGTTTCCATTTTGTACTAACTACCTAAAATTGACTATAGGAATATGTTTATAGTTCAATGATTGTTAGAGCACTGTCTGTTACAGTGATATAACATATATTTCAATTGTATAAAACATACCATTAAAGTATTTTTTTCTTAATAACAGATAAATATTATAAATTACAATCAGAAAAAAAAATAGAGAAAGATAAATTAGCATGATCAAAACACAAGAATTCCTTCTAATCCCAGCATTCTAATTTTAAGACATATACTTATTCTTTTCAAAGAAACCTAAGCACTTAAATTCAGTTCTTCTCATGGTGAAGCAATGCTAGCACAGGTAAGCCCTGCCTTCGTATCCAACAGTAGAGTAAAATTTCCAAATGCATTTGTATTTCCATTTGTGTCAATAGACTTTTTAAATATTTGTTACCTTTCAGCTGGCTGTTCAAATTTCTACGTAAGTGGAAACGTCAGAACTAATATAATAACATTACCAACCTAGGAAGGCTTATTTCCACTTCCTCTTCTTGCATCTCAGAAAGCCATTGTAGAATTTGTTGAGCAGTAATTAGTTTTTCTACTTCTTCTATATTCATACCTTCTGCAGGAAGTATGATAATTAAACTAAATTCATCACCTTTGTAAGGCAATTCCAAAACTTGGTAGTTCATGGAAGATTCAGAAAAAGAACCTGGAATAGACAAAATATCAAATATACTTGGCAATTCCCAAGACTATGCTTAGGAACTGTGGTTTCTTATATTACCATATTTTGTTCTCAGAAGAGCCTTCATCATTGGAATTCTGACAGTTGAACCATTTTTCTTAGTAAAATTTATCAGCTGTGTGTCATCTTTCCTGAATTTCTGTTTCCAATCTCCTTTGAAATAAATAGCATTCACCAGGACAAGCCGAGTCAGAGGGCCAAATTGTTCCCCTGAAAACATGTCTTTAATTTTTCCTAGGAAGGGGGTGGAGGAGGAAGTAAGAAGAAATGTGCAATAGTGATTCAGTGGAATTGCTTTGAATAGGATTAAAGCAAAAAATGTCTTTTGCAGATCAGTTTGGGATAGGGCATGTTATCATCTAAATATGGTAATTTTGAGAATAAAAGGGATTGCTATTAAACATTTCACCAAGTAACAAGTACAAATGGAATTTCACTAGGAAATTAGAAATATGAGATGGTTTTAGGCGAATTTGGATATACCTAGACTCTTTTTAGTAATATCATTTGTATACATTGTATGTCAGACATAAAGAATAAAAATATTTCTTCTTCCATATTTACTGGCATTATTCCATCTATTTCAGTCTTCTAACATGTCAATCATCATTAGTAAGTTAATGGTACACCCAAACTTGTCAATGTGACAGCTGTGTCGACTGACCATTGGAAATGTAAAAGAATGGAGGTTTCTAGTATGACTCTTTTTCTCCAAATAACCAGTCTCCTATTTCTATGTCCAGTGAGCTGTTCCAAGTTATGAGAAATAGACATGATTGGGTGCCATGGAGCTGTCTAGTGATGTCCTCATTTCCTATACCTGTGAACATGGCTCACCACACCTATTTCACATTTTCAACTTATGCTTCCCCATATAAGGCTTCTTATAAAGAATATAGCAGTGTCTTATAACATCATATTTTTAGCTGATTAAAAAAACAAATTACCATTAATTGAGGGCTTGGTATATGCTTATCACTTCACATACATTATTTACATTATTATTAAAACTCCAAATAATTTGGAAATGTTTTAATAATATCCTCATTTTAAATGGAGCATAGCTTATAAATTTCCAAGGTTTCAACTCAGATTTGTATGAATTTAAATTTATTATATCCCCCTGTAGTCAACTATGAAATTTTTTTGAGCTTGCATTTAAAGTTTAGACTACAATATTTATGATAGAACTATTAACATTTATTATTAAATATTAACACATTCAACTAAAACGTGTTAATCATTTTCGGCATCTGTGGGAAAGCAGGCATTTGGGATTGACAGATTTAACTTCTACCTGGCCAAAGAGATTATTTCTGCTTCTATACCTGAAAAATCTAAGTTTTAACCAAAATTATTATTAAAATTACTTCATTAAGAATTCTACAAGCAGGTACCTCTAAAAAAAAAAGTAAAAGAATCAGCATACTCTTCAAAGCATCTTACAATTTATCCCGGTTTCAAATTTAGTATTAATTTAAATAACAGTGAAATGAAATAGGATATTTGATTCCTCTGATCCATAGTGCGGTAGGAAAATATTCAGCCATTCTTTACGTTAGGATATTAAAAACCATGAATACAATAGCAAATAATAATTTTATGAAAATGGGAAACTTTACCATCAGTTTTGCTTTCTACCCAGGTACTTATCATCTCTGCACAAGATTTTGCATCTTGAAAATCCACCAGTTTTATAGCACTCTGAAAAAATTCCTTGTTGCCATGGAGATACTGTTCTTTCACAGTGAATCCTTCTTGAAGGTAGAGGGCATTGGCAAGATTAAATGTAAATTCTTGTTTTTTCTCTGAGATGGCAGAGAAAAATGACTTCAGTTCGAAAAATTCTTCCCCTGGAAAATAATTTTAATGTATACTGGCATATTGAACAATATAAAAATAACAGTTTTTCAGCTTTGCTATCTAAGCGCTCTGATTCATATCACCATTTTTTGTACCCTTAGGTATAACTAACAATCCCTTCAAAGTTAGTATAAATATTTTAAGAATGTATCTCCTGTAGAATATGCATTTTGTGGAGAAATCGTCTTTTATATAGAAAAAAGAATGTCCATGTAAATTTGAAATTTGTCAAAAACAAGAATGTGCGTTTATAGAAGCTGAAGGAAAGTCCCTCTTGATGGTCACATTTAGCTCATTTTTAGTTGTTGAAATTTCTGTTTAGAATCTTATTCTTTGCATAACATGAGCATGTAATACCTCTGAAAAGGAAATGCTAATGAATGCTGATGGGGGTATGACAGTGATGTACAATCCTTTTCAATGTTTCTTTTATTTCAGCTTAAGAAAAAAATTGTTCTTATAAGCAACTGCACCTGTCCAGGTTTTAAAATTTACAAGGCAACCTCTGTAATCATCTCTAGAGATGTGTAAGAATCAGAATTGCCTATTTCTACAAGTTCATGAATTTATACACTTTGGCTGTTGACATCAACAAGTAAAAATCTTTAACTATTTTAACTATAACCACTAGCCAAAATAAGTCAGTCAGAGTAACTGAAAGAATCACTTCAGGCCTATTATTTATTTTTGGATTGTTCTTACTCAAATGTTCTCCGGAAGCTATATATGCCTATGAGAGACATCTATTCTGATAATTGGTTTAGTAGCTTCCTATTCATTACCAAAGTGTACTGACAGTTTTCACTTTCTTCTGGCTTCATCTTAGAACTCAATCATTAAGTCTTGTAACTCTATTTCAAATAGGTTCTTTCAGGGTCTTCATTATATTTTCAGTTAAATACTGCAAATGCCACTTTCATAACATAAAAGTTGATATATTCAATTAATCTTTATTCAAGAAAACCAGGTATTACTAAGAGAGATTTACTACTAGGTATTTACTGGATATAAGGAGGGTGTGTGTGTGTCTGTGTACCTATGCGTGTATAAATACATATACATATATTTTAATCAGAAAGCTAATAGCCCCATAGGGCGTCTCTGTGCAAATAAAAATAGTTGCCTCTCTAGGGACTAGGCAGCTACACAGCCTCTCATCTTGTCCAGTTGGGTAGAGGCTACATTTCAGCCCCTACTTGTCTTTTTTGGCCTGGAGTTCTCACAACCTCACAGGAGGCTCTATGAAGTATATTGAATTATATTTCAAACTCCAGGATTCTCTGTTCACTATAATACAGATATAGGTATAAACAATTTCAGATATTAAAATAACAACTTACTTCCATAGGATTCTACCTGAAGAATTTTGGTAAATATTTATAATCCTGGAATTCCTTACACAAGGAAGGGAGGAAAGTTAAGCCATTGTACTTATTTATGTAATGATTTCAGATGTAATCATCTATTTCAGGCTATTTGAGGCCTGAAGGGAATATCTCAAGAGCTGGGAGGTTACAGAAAAGACTTTCTGAGTAAAGACATGAGAGTTTTTCCAAAAGAATTAATTAAGATCAGAAATGAAATGACAGAATCTAAAAACTAATTATCAGGAATTTGAAATATATGAACATCTTTAAAGGAATGAAAAGGAGAGAGAGAAGGGGAGAAAAGTAGTTCCAAATCATTTGTCAAAGCAAATAGATTTATGTCATGTACTTAAGGTCTAAGTCTATGTGACAAACAGCTGCCCTTTGATAAACTGTTGAACTTAGAAGTCAATGAAGAAAATGTTACCAAGTAGTACAAGTTTGGAGAAGAATATAATATTATCTGCCTTATATATTTTATTTGGTTTCTAGATTAATGACATTTGTAACACAGATCTAAAAGAATATATATATGTATATATATGGCTCCTAATAAGTAATGAGAACAAGTTTATTTCATTTTCTAAAATAGAGCCATGGATAACCCACAGGTTGTGAGTGAATATGACTCTTGGTTTGATTGTACCAGACCTCCAGAAAATGTTCTAAAATTCAGTGCATGTTATCTTCTGCTAGTAAAGGTCTAAAAGCCAATTTTGTGTGTATATGGGAGATCCAAATATGAAAACAAAGGTAGTCATAGAATTATAGATTGTTTCAGCCAAAAAAATCCAAACAAATTACCTAACCTCAACTTTTCTTTTTACAGTGAGTAATCTGAGGTCCAGAGGGATTAAGAAACTTCACAAGTGACATGACTTGTGCCAAATCATAAGGTCATTTAGTTGCAGAATTGGGACAAGAATTCATGCCCCTTTCCCATTTCATAACCCTGTGAAAAAAAGAAGCACCTTCAATTTAGCCTTTGATTCTTCATCAGCATTATCAGAGGTAAAGCAAAAGGAAGTATTATCAGATGTTCAGCAAAATGGAGGAGGTAAATTCAGAGCAGATGTTTGACAACAAAGTAAAGAAGAACTGAGGACACTGAGAGCCTTATATAATATAGAATAATTAATATTCTTATTAATATATTAATGAAAATATATTGCTCTTATATTCTTAATCCTCACTGAATTATTTTAGGAACTAGCACTGAGCAAATTATTTAACCTTTCTTTGCCTCAGTTTTCCCAGGTTTATTACAGGGTTGTTTACCTAACAAAGTAATCATAAATATAAAATGAGAGAATATATATTAAGCACATAAAACAGTAGCTGATATGCTATCTATATTTTTGATAGTGCATTATTATTAATTTATTATGTTCACAATTCACACTTGTTAAAACATCTGTGTTTCTCTATATGATAGATCCATTTAAAGTAATTTAGTTTTCACAGACTCTAATTTATGTAGCTTCATAAATATTGTGTTACTTTTCAAAGCTATAGCATGTTATGTTTCTAGGAGTGGTCCAGTGGGATTTGCTTAAATTAATCAAGATTAAATCTGGAATACGTTGGCTTCAGTATGCATTATTTACAAAAGAAAATTCTTAACAGTTAACTTTATTATCACCAACTTCTTTTCTGCATAAAATTGTCTTTATTTAAAATGAAGCAAATAAAATCTTGCAAATAGTATTTTCAGGAAAGCAAATTTCTAAATACAGCTACTCTGCGATAAGAAAGATATACTGAAATTATAGTTGTAGCAACTTAATTCCCAATTAAAAATCTATTTAGAACACAGTATCTCAGAGTAATCCAAAAGCTGAAAATTAAAAAAACTACAGTGACTGAGAGTATGAGATGGCTAAGGAGATGAGCAACATTTTTTTTTTTTTGAGACAGAGTCTGTTCTGTTGCCCAGGCTGGAGTGCAGTGGCACAATCTCAGCTCACTGCAACCTCTGCCTCCTGGGTTCAAGCAATTCTCCTACTTCAGCCTCCCAAGTAGCTGGGACTATAGGCACATGCCACCACGCCCTGGTAATTTTTGTATTTTTAGTAGAGACGGGATTTTACCATGCTGTTCAGGCTGGTCTTGAACTCCTAACCTCAAGTGATCTATCCACCTCAGCCTCCCAAAGTGCTGAGATTACAGGTGTGAGCCACCGCGCCAGCTGAGCAACAATTCTCTCAAATGGGATACCAGCACAAAACACAGTATCCCAGTAAGAGGGATACACACCATCCCAGATAGACCACGGGGAGACTCCAACAACCATCATTCACAAGCACAAAGGCCTTTGATGATTTAAATGCTTCTTTCCTCCCATTTTTCTTTTAAAACTAGTAACAAGTTCTCAAAATGAACAAATCAATGCTTTTTCTTGGTCTCATTGTAGATGAGAGTACATTATTTTTATGAGAAATGTTGGATATGAAGAAAGGCTAAATAAGTAATGGTATTTCTATAAGAGGCAATAAGAGGACAGGGAGCGGTAGCTCACGTCTGTAATCCCAGCACTTTCGGAGGCCGAGGCAGGTGAATTAACTGAGATCAGGAGTTCGAGACCAGCCTGGCCAACATGGCGAAACCCCCATCTCTACTAAAAATACAAAATTAGCCGGGCGTGGTGGCATGTGCCTATAGTTCCAGCTATTGAGAGGCTGAAGCAGAATAATTCTTTGAACTCAAGAGGCGGAGGTTGCAGTAAGCCAAGATCACGCCACTGTATTCCAGACTGGGCAACAGAGCAAAGCGCCATCTAAAAAGAAAAAAAAAGAGGCAATAAGATACAGTAATTAAAAATTGAATTTTGAATCAGTTGCATGACATGGGAAAATGATCACAACATAGTGATAGTGAAGAATATGTAAGTGTATAGATGTATATTTTATGTGTATGTATGTACACACACACATACACACACACACATGCACACCCAATATAATCTCCAGTAATTAAAACTGGCTAAAACAAACTAGAAGAAAATGCACAAATATATACTTAATTTTATATTTATATAAATGTCAATTTCATAATAAATTATTTTTGTAACTTTTTTAAGGAAAGAATTAAAAATGAATGAAAATTACATTTACAATTCTCCATTTTATTATAACTGTGTACTTTTCATTACCTTTTTCACTTATTAAAGTTTTTTTATCCTTCTAATATTTAAAAATAAATTTTTCCGTATCTTATCCAGTATAGGCAAGGAGATGTAATTCTCTTACCAGTTGAGGTTTCCTGTTGTCTTAAAGTTTGTCTTATCTGCTGCTGTGCTTTTCCTTTAGCTCCCAGTTGTACCATTTCAAGAATCAAAGTTATTCCAAGGGGAGAAAATATAATGTTGTTCTTATGAGATAAGGAAACCTCTTGATAAAGATCCATTGCAAATTCGGTATTTTTTTTAGCTGAGGGTCTTGAGGCTTGACTTCCAAAACACAGCAATAGGAGACTCCACAAGAAGATTTTGTCCATTTTGACTTCTCTGTATTGTTTAAATCGAAATGTATTCATTTTCAAAAGAGTTTTTTATAGAGATCTCAACAGAAAACTTCCTACCTATTGTAGCTTTCTATCTTAATAGAACTTACTATCCAATTTGATTTCTGACTAAATATTACCTATTAGGAGAAATACTGCATGTGCTAATGGTATTTATTAGGTATCTTCAAGAACCAATAGAAAATATGCTTGTAGTTTTGTAACAAAAATCATAAAAGAAACTACAGTACCAGAATATTATCAATAGCAATGGTATCTCTAAATAGCTATACTTTTTTTCTATCTTTTTCATGGTTTTTAAGTGGGATTAAGTGTAACTCTGACATCAAGTAAAGCTTCTGAGTAGATAACTCTAAAGTAATTTATAGATCAAGAGGAGAAATTGAATAAAAACAGACTTACTCAAGTATGGTTTTGGACCTATAATGTTAGAAAATTAATGTACTCTAAAGTAACAGAGTAATCTGGCTAACTTTTTACAACAATTTTCCTCACTCTTTATTTCTTAGGGCAAAATAACTCCAAACCCTCCTCCTACTTTTCCAAAGGAATAAAAATGCAATGCAGAAAACCTCCAAAGTTTGAAACAAAATGACAATCAAATATGAATGATACAATTAAGTAATATGCTCACTACCTGGCTGATGAGATCATTTATACCTCAATCCTTAGTGTCAGGCCATATACCCATGTAAGAAACCTGTGAATGCACCCTTTAATCTGTAATAAAAGCTGAAATTGTAAAATACAAAATATAAGTGAAATAAAATATCAAAGAATAAATTGACAAAAATACTAACAAATGTGAGTAGCAGCAACTGAAAACCATAAACAATTCACAAGGTTAATACCCTATTAAAGTGCTCTCCACTATAATTGCAGGAAATTCAACCTTTTGACTATATCTCAAGCATAATTAGTTTTGCAGTATTACCACAACTTGGTAGAATGCTGACTCCAAGGCCTCATAAATTTTAGTAATAATAATTTTACCTTATAAATAATACCTGTTAGTAACCCTTAAAAACATATCCATTAATAAGTTATGAGGTAGTAACCCTTACTCGGGGTAAAGATGAAAGCATTCAGAATAGTGTGTTCTCAGCCTTAAGTGGAGAGCTACACTTCTAGACTGTTTTGCAGATTAATAAGGGGGCCACCATGACCCATAAATAGATAGGAGTCACTAAGAACAACCATATTTATATATAAAGATTACTAATAGTCAAATATTCTTCCAAACTAAACTATGGAGTCATTATTTAGATATTTCAAATTCTCTTTCAATGTATGTTGTTAAACTGTATTTGTTTAGACGCTCATTTGTAGAAGACAAAAACCTTAAAAAACAATCCAAAGCAATTGCTAGAACATGTGTGGGTAAACTTCAGATATAGACATATGTTATTAATATCAAGAAAATGTTTCATTAGGGATTAATTTAGCATATGAGGTTGTAAATGAGAGTGCAACAATAGTAAAAACTAGTGAGTAAAAGTTTTACATGCAAAATAAATGTTTATGTATCATTATATTCCAATATATTCAATTTCTCAGAAGACTTTTGACCAAAATATGTGCTTGTAGATACGTAAGTAGTCAAATGTTATTAGTACTTTTAAGTTATCAAGTGACAATACAATAAATACAGCCTTATGTACTTGGTTTATATTAGAACAAACAGTATTATTAAAAATGCAATTTTTCCTTTGTGGTAGAATCTCAGTATTAGAGTTTATTTCTAATTATTATTATCTTAATAATTAAATGTATATTATTTGAGCATCCATTTTTTTCCAGAAAATTTCTAAGCACTTAATAAATTATAACTTCAGACAAATATTGGTTTTAAAACTTCACCTACCTCATTGGGTTTTGAACTTTATCTTATCAGAAAGCACAAAGTACTGTAGAACTAAACAACCTGATGAACAGTCCTATGAGAACTGGATCTTCTGATGTGCAGTGAAATCATTTGAGGAGAATAAAAGTGATGTTAATTTAATAAATTCAAATGATTTTTATACCAAAGTAAATTGAAATGCTATTCCTTACTTTGCTAAACACTCATAGGCAATGTTATTGCATACATACTTTATTCAAAAGCTATTTATTTCTAAGGTACTTACCCAAAATTGGCCTCTGATTATTCACTGGAATGTTACAACTAAAATATGCTTGCTGAAAAACCCTTGTACATGAACACCTGAGCTATCAAGGCCAACCCTATTTATCTTGAACATTGCTTGATTAATTCCTCTAGAACCAAAGCAGGTGTTCACTACATTTGTATTAAAGAACTAACATGATTAGGTTAATAATCAACTGATGAAATACGTAAAAATTAAGAAATAAAACAATATAATTTTTAAAAATTATTATATTTATATTATTATTTTATCCATTATTTTGCTTCTTTTAAAAGTTGCACAGAATTTGAAAAGGTGTGCCAGTGGTTGTAAATTTGCTAGTAATTCCTTCTTTTTGTTTCTCACAGGACTCCCACATCAGATTACCAATGCACTTCATCATAAATATTTCAGAATGCCAATGAGAAAAAGAATAAAGCTAAATCAAGTCCAGAATGCAGAGACAAATTACTCTGCATTTACAGAGTTCTCAACAATCCATCAGATTATACAATAGTCAGAGGAGTTTCCTGTGAATATAAAGTCCATTTGAATCCTTAAGGAAAAGAGTAGATATTGAAGAAATATGTTCTTTAATTTGAGCAGAACAGCCAGCAAAATAGATAACAAATTTGCCAAAATATATCAGGATAATACTATTAGCCACAGGTAGTTTGATGATAAAAATTGGTGTTACCTTTGTGTGCTTTTAAAACACTAAATGATTTTCTTTGCTAAAAGGTCATTAATAAAAGATTGCATAATTTAATAGGTTTCATCTCATTTTTGTTGTTCAAATCAATCACCTCAATGGCAATCAGATATTAAGTACATTGTATTATTTATCCATAGCCTTTGAGAAAAGAAACAAAAAAAATTTCAGTCTGGTTTTCATTAAACAAAAGTTTGTTGATCCCCAAAATTAATACTATTTCTGATAAGCTCATGTAAAAGAAAGAGAGTACAGATAGCTTTAAATAGAATTCATTTTTTTAAAACTTACCAGAGGACCCTGTTAACACATTTCAGTGTCCTAATATGGCTATAACTTAAAAATAGGCCTGATGATAGATCATTATAGGCCGTAATCTACTAATTAACTAAAATTTTTGATTTCCCATATAGGCATCTTCAAATGTTTTCTAAACCTTGGGTTCTATTCTAATATTACCTACTCTAATATAAGCAAACTCTAGTCTAGCAAGATAATTTTCAATAAAAAGAGTTGTACAAGAATACTATCATTCTACTTGCTTCACATTGCAATACACAAATATTAAGTCTGAATGTCCAAGACTATCATTCAGTCAATGCTTTTCTACTCATTTACTGACACTAGCAAACATCTATCACCAATACCCTTGGCTACCACATTATTATGTCTGTACACTGCTCAGATCACAATGTGATTTATCCAGAAATAGGCCATTACTTTTCCTACCAATGGCAGAGACAATCACTCTGTCCTACTAAGACCATTTAGTGAAATTGTTCTGTAAGGACCTTATGTTAGAGCAGTTCAGGCAAAATGTTCATTTTCCTGTCTCTTCAGGAGTAAAAAGCAATAGCCATAAATTTATTCTCCCTAGTTTAAACTCTTTTAATAGACAATGAAGATAATACAATTTTCCATAAAATATTACTGTAAATGTTTAAAATATTTTCCCTAACTTCTTCTACTTTTGTTCCTAGACAATCGGTGGTGGAGGGGGGGAGGATTATTCATTAATGAGAGCCAAAGTGTCTTGGTATAAGGTTGATTGCCATTACTATCCCACTGTAAAGTATAAACCTGGGAATATATATAAAAACCACAGCAAGGGGTTACAGTTATCATCTCATCATTTTATAGCTTTTTCAAGTAAAAATGCACTTAACTCCAATCTTTAAAATCATATAAGCAAATGCCTTAATCAGTAAATACCTTAAAAGTTAATTCTTCCATTTAAGCATGGACTCATTTCAGGCAATTTTTATTTGTCAAGATTGTTCCTAAATTTTGAGTGATGATAGGAAAATGTTCTGACAAAAGGTTAAATTATATTTAGTGTAAATGTAATACAAACAAGGTAGCCTACTGAAAATTATGACACATCCTGTTTTAATATGAAAAATTCCATTTACCATAGGAAAAATGGATCTTAAGTAATTGAATCTAAATGTTAATTTGAGAAACAGTTTATAATGCCTTCAGTTCTGTTAACAGTTGATAGGTCAGATCCTGCTACCTGCCTAGAAAATTAGATGCTGCAAGTCACAAAAGAAGAGTAAGACATAGAAAAAAAGACATTGTTTTTTTTTCTTCTTTTTGTGTTTGTTCTCCAAGTTATTAGAAACGGTAACATTAAAAGAAACTCTCATACCTTTAGAAGTTCTCTTCTCATTGAATACATTTATGAGACGATGCTTCTTAATTCCTTTTACAGAAGAAGCCCTGATGTTAATTAAGGATGGAATTAGAGTTACTCACAGCATCATACCATGCACAGGTAGGAGGCTATAGAGAGAAAGTCTGTCTATATGAATCTCTAAGGCTATCACATCAAAGTTAGCTTCAAGGGTAAAATGTAAAATATGTCTAGCAAAAGAATTTCCCAATTATGCCAGAAAATACATGCCAAATTATGAATTTCCAACTTATGCCAGCAGGGTCATTCGATATTGGCTTAATAAACCAGTACATTTTATATGGCTTCACTTCATAAAGCTGAGGGTAGAAAAAGTGCATTCTATTTATTTACATGTGAATACCTGGTATCTAAAATAGTCTCTTGTACATGTCTTCAATAATTACATGAGGGAAGGATGGATGGATCAGTGGGGAAAAGAGCCTTTGAAAATTATTTGGTACCCACATTCAACTTCTATAACATCTTAACAATCTGTTAAATTTCTGGGACTGTGGCTCAGATTTCACTCCACTGTACTACCACCAACCTATGATTCATAAATCATATGCTCTGAGTTTGAAATGATGGATTATCCAATCAAACCTCCTACCCAGTGTAAGAAGTCTTTGCAATATGCCTGTGAGATAGTTGCCCAGTGTCCGCTTGCACATCTCAAATAATCTTTTTGTACAAAGGCAAGTTTTCATATTTAGAAAAAATAACTTACCTTGAAATACTTTCAAATTCATATAAATTATAGCTATAGTACAAAGAACTACTATCTCGACCTCCTCCTGTCTCCCCAGTTGTTAGCATCCACCACATTTGTGTGTTTCATCTATATAAATATCTCCTCTCCATAAACGGATGTAAATATAGATATGTACATGTGTTACCTGTGTGTGTATATATATACACATTTTATACATATAATAATTAGTATTTTCTGAATCATTTTATAGCAAGCTGAATGCATAATTTCTATCAAACATTCTATTATTATATTTTTCTAAAACAAGGACACTCTCCTACATCATCACACGACCAACAGACACACACGTACACACACACAGGGAAATACACTTTTCTCCTACAATCTTTCCCATATGTGATTGTCATTGCATGAGGAGGAAAGGCAATATGAATAGAAGTCATGATGCCTGACTCAGAATGCACTTAACTGTAGTCAGAATAGGCAGCTGTCTTCTGAAAACCTTTCTGTCACCACTGTCTCCCCCAAACCAAAATATTTGCTCCACTGGTACTGGAAAGTCTATCGTTAGAATTCATTTCATTGACTTTATACTATTACAAAGCAAGTGAACAGAATGATGAATGGCAAATACCATGGTTTGGGAGTAAAACAGACCTGGGCTCCAATCTCAAGTCTGCTGTTGATAATTAAGCACTCTCCTAATGGATTCACATCAAATATTTTAGCTCCAAGCTAATATATTTCATATGATTATTGCATGGTTTAAACCCAATGGACATTTGCAGTTGCTATACCAAGTGGTCCCCTACATATTGTGAATTATTTTCCTTTACTACATGTTGTTGAAAAATTCTTCTTAAACTACAGCTAGTTTTAAATGGACTCTTTAAAACATAAATATATAGTAAGTCCTTACAGCAATGTAAATGGATTTACCAATTCTTTCTATAGAACACAATAAATAAAGTAGCATAATAATATTCATTGCCTGGAGCATGATGATGTTCGTAAATAACAATGGGTCAACAAAAAGAGGCTGTAAGTTGCAGAACCCATATTTCCCACTTGACTTTCCACATAGAGTGGGTCCTCTATATAGCCCCAGGCCCTTTTATTGTTTTTCAAGACTATTACCTCTTTGATGTGCTACAGCATTCAATTTTAAAGTACAGTGTAACAAAGTATTGAAGTAGATCATATGCAGTAATTTCTCAATAAGCTTGTAGAATGAACAGAAGCCAATAAGAATTAATAGGAAGTGGTGCTATTGACAAGGTCTAATTGCCATTATGAGGATCATTAAAAAAATACTAGAAAGTGTAAAAAAGTAGAAACGGTTTTCTTATTCACATTTGTAGACATTTACTGCATCGGTACTTTCATATATTCCAATGCAGGTTTTACGATGAAAATTGACCAAAAATGTCTATAGAAATAACCAGAAGAACAACTGGTTAGAACTTTGTTCTGGAATCCTAAAGTTTTTATATAAACATTCTTGAGAATAAATACCAATTGATGTTGCTCCCCCTTTAGTTCAATATTTATTTTACTAAGAATAAAGAGAAAGTGAAAGGTGATAAATAAAAGCAGTACTAAAATATCGCATGAAGACAAAACTTCCTGAAGTTCAAATATAAAATAAAAGGCAGAATTCTTGATGCTTTGTCTGCATTTTTAAATGTACTTTATGTAACAATGAAGCTTTCTCTATTATAATTACTTTTTATTTTTCTTCACTTCACAAATTCTTTCCTGGCAAAATTGCTTGGCTTTTTGTTCATGATCCAGAATTTCCTTGGGAAACAGGCTTTTCTCATCAAATACAGCTTTCAAACCTACAGAATGA
Source organism: Ateles fusciceps (assembly GCA_036589455.1). NCBI lineage: Eukaryota > Metazoa > Chordata > Mammalia > Primates > Atelidae > Ateles > Ateles fusciceps. The sequence continues at coordinate 1,421,078 of JAZHEH010002703.1, read as the reverse complement.
TGAGGAAAATCACAGGTAAATTATATTTGGTAAGAGATCTAATTAAATAAAAGAGTGGGGGAGAAAATTCTCACATCTTTCTTTTTCTAAAAGTTTTTGTTTCTAAAACATAAGAGTGTATTTGGGAAAATTTTCTCTAAGGTGCTATTCTGTTTACTTCAATTTACATGGAAAAGTTAAATTTTAATTGAGTTTGTTCTTTCAATGCATGTATCTTCTTAATAGAAATCCACCATTCTAAGGGTAGAAGTTTGTGTTTTCCACTTTTGTTTTTTAATTTACTTAACAGATAAAGAGCCAGGAAAAAAATTATTCTGTATTGAAATAAGACAATTAAAATAATCAAAACACAGTTTGACTGTCTGCATGCATCTATAATCACATCCGTAGGGGTTTGCAGTTTCAGGAAAAAAAAAAAAAACCACATTATTTCCATGAGTGGTTATATTGTGCATCAGTGAGAAGTAGGAGGAAACTGTGCCATGCATTCTAGAAAATAATTTTGGCATTTTGCATAGTTTTATTAAACAAATGCTTATTGAATGTCTGTTATACACAATGTTCTGTGTTCAGGCATAAATGAGGCACAAATACGACCAAGTCATGAGCTTACTCACAATTGGCGGAGAGTAGAAGCAGTACCCAAATAACCAAACCATCATATACAAAAAGATATCATTCCAAGAGAATATAAGCAATGCAAATTGTGTATGAACATGTAAAAGATATTATAATATATAAAGATTTAAAACAAAAAGGTTTAAGAATTAGGTACTTATTTGAGGTAGGTCTTGAATTCCAGACAGGACTTTAATTGATAATAAGAAACATGGAGGTGAGGAAGAATTGGCAAAGGTTGGATAGAAAGTGTCAACTAGAGGGAACAAGATGACTAAAGAATGAAAAGATATTTACTATTGGAACGACAGTGGATAATTCAGTACAATTTAAAAGAAGCATAAAATACATGAAAGGAAGTGAAATGGAATAAGGTTGAGCTGGACCTAGGAACGCTTTAAATACCAAAGAATATGAAATTTAAAAAGTAAACATTGAATGACTTTATAGTATAGTGGCATACTTGTATATTAGGATTAAACACAAAACAAAAACCTTCCACTGCCAATATAAACTATACTGTATAGAGGAAGTTTATACAGATCTTGGCTACGAAAGTCAAGATCTTCCCTCTTCTTTTCATGGAAATTATATAAAAGCAACCAGGAAAATGAGAGAAAATAGCTTTGCAAATATATTCTACTTTTAGCAAAACTCAAAGAGAGATGTAATCTATAGCCTATAAAATATGAAGAACCAAACAGCTGAGATTGGAAAAAAGTTACCCAAGAAAAAGTAAAAAGTATAGAGAGTATAAGGAGGCCAGCCGCAGCATCTTAGAATGTGCTGGGGAAAAGATAGTCACTGTGAGTGACAGGCTCACTATGAAGTACAAATGGTTTATCCTTATATAATACATGAATGCTAAAATGAGGTGAACACAGCTGGAAGCAGAAGCTCTTTGGGACCTGGTTTGGATCAGTCAAATAGATGAGGCAGGGCTACCTGTATTATGCACGAGTCATTTTTTGCTAAAGCAGTCTGTTCCCATGGGTTGTAAAACTTGAAGGATACTCTTATCTCACATCCCAGCCTCTTACTCAAGGATTTACCACATATTTCAAGTCAAAAAAGAAAAATAAACCCTACCTCATTAAAGCTAATTAATTAAAAGAGGAAACTTTTAAAACTAACACAGCATGAACACAAACTTATTGTAAGAAAAAACTAAAAGCAATCAAATTGAAAAAAGAGCAGCAAAATTAATCAATACATGAGCCACCACCAGAAAAATATTGCCAGTGCACAGATAAATATTGTTACCGAGCATTTTGACAAAAATTAAATTTTAAAATTTAAAACAGCAATTGCTTCTGTGAAGGAAGATCACAGAACAGAAGTGAAAATACTCAGGGAAGACATGAAGACACAAGAGGAAGTGATAAAGTATGAGGTAGCAAAACTCAGGTAAAGAGGGAAAAAAATCACAAGGGAGAATATACTTCCGGTAAAACAGTAGGAAACCTAGAATACAGAAATGAGAAAAAAATATAATAAAATAAAAATTATAAAGAGAATGAATTAGAAAAATAATAAATATTGAAGACAAACCAAAAAAAATGGATCAACAAAAACATAATTATGGTAGGTAGTTGTATTAGTTCGCTTTCACACTGCTGGTAAGGACATACCCGAAACTGGGAAGAAAAAAAAGTTTAATTAGACTTACAGTTTCACATGGCTGGGGGGGGCTTCAGAACCATGTAGGAGGCAAAGAGTACTTTTTTTTTATAAAATATATATATATATATATATTATTGCACTTTAGGTTCTGGGGTGCATGTGCAGAACATGCAGAATTGTTGCATAGGTACATACATGGCAATGTGGTTTGCTGCCTCCATCCTCCCATCATCTATATCTGGCATTTCTCCCCATGTTATCCTTCTCCAACCTCCCTATCCCCTGCTGTCCCTCCCCTACTCCCCCTCAACAGACCCCAGTGTGTGATGCTCCCCCTCCCTGTGTCCATGAGTTCTCATTATTCAACATCCACCTATGAGTGAGAACATGTGGTGTTTGATTTTCTCTTCTTGTGTCAGTTTGCTGAGAATGATGATTTCCAGATTCATCCATGTCCCTACAAAGGACATGAACTCATCATTTTCTATGGCTGCATAGTTTTCCACGGTATATATGTGCCACATTTTCCTTGTCCAGTCTATCGTCGATAGGCATTTAGGTTGATTCAAGGTCTTTGCTATTGTAAACAGTGCCACATTGAGCATATGCATGCATGTGTCTTCATAATAGAATGATTTATAATCCTTTATAATACAATGATTTATAATCCAGTAATGAGATTGCTGGGTCAAATGGAGAAGTACTTCTTACGTGACAGCAGCAAGAGAGAAATGAGGAAGAAACAAAAATGGAAACCCCTGTTAAACCCATCAGATCTCATGAGACTTACTATCAAGAGAATAGCAAGAGAAAGACTGGCATTCAATCACCTCCCCCGAGGTCCCTCCCACAGCACATGGGAATTCTGGGAAATACGATTCAAACTGAGATTTGAATGGGAACACAGCCAAACCATATCAGTACTTAAGAAAGAAAACCAAAGCATAACAAATATTTAAGGGCATCATTTAATAAAGGTTTCCTCAAATACAAGTCAACCTAACATATGTTGAAAGGACACATTGTATACTAGGAATAATTGACTTAGAATACTCAAAACCAAGTCATATCCCAGCAATGTTATTAGACTTTAAAGATAAAGAGGAAATCATCTGGCAACCAGATAAAATAATCAAGTCACCTAAAAAGGAGAAAAGTATCTATCTTGCATTAGATATTTTATAGGAATGGCCAACACCAGAAAAGAGTAGAGCAGTATCTACAAGATAATCAGAGAAAGAATATGTGAGCTAAGAATATTACATACATTCAAGGTATCCTTCAAATCTAAAAACTATAAATGGTTTCAATATGCAAGAAATTTAGGGATTACTGTTCCCAAGAGTCCTCTTTGAGTTCTTTTTTTAATTATTATTATACTTACAGTTCTGGGGTACATGTGCAGATCTCACAGGTTTGTTATATAGGTATACAGGTGCCATGGTGGTTTGCTGCATCCATCGCCCCATCATCTACATTAGGTATTTCTCCTAATGCTATCCCTCCCCAATGCCCCCACCCCCTGCTGTTCCTCCCATAGCCCCTCACCCCACCCAGGCCCCAGTGTGTGATGTTCCCCTCCCTGTGTCCGTGTGTTCTCATTGTTCAACACCCACTTATGAGTGAGAACATGTGGTGTTTGGTTTTCTGTTCTTGTGTCAGTTTGCTGAGAATGATGATTTTTAAAGGCTAAACTCAGAAATGACTGAGAAAAGTTTGAAAAAAATAACTTGGTGGTGATCACTGAATATATTTAAGTGTAGAAGTAAAATTAAAATAATGTGGAGTTTGGGATGACAAAAATAGAAGATAAAGTCCATGTGCCTGACAATGTAAAAATGATACAATTGACAAAAATTTTGAGGATGGAGAAAGAAGCCTTGTTTATGATAAATCAGAGACAAAGAATAACACTGAAAACTGACAAATTAATAGCAGTATAAGCAAATTTAACAAAATAAAAGCATAAGAAAAATCAAGTTATGGAATAAAATTGTGTGGTAGAAGGGGGGTAGGAGAATGGGAAAACAAGCTCATTGTATTATCCCTGAGCATAGATCTAACAGTGTCCTAGAGAAATGAAGAACTAGAGGGATTACATAATTCCTTTGATTATAAAGTCAACCACTAGAACAAACATACATACTCACAAACATAAGCAAATAAAAAGTTACAGATGCAGTGAAAAATTTAAAAATATATAAATAGCATAAAAGAATCTGAGAAACAAAAATGTATCTAATATATAAATTTCTATATGCTCTATTTCCCAATTTTATTAAAAGAATTATTTTTCAAAATTAGATTAAAAGCAAAACTCAACACATATCTAAAATAAACTGATTTGGGAATTTATTAATAAAAGAACAGAAAAAATGCATTAGACAAATGAAAAAAGGTTCACCCTTGACTGACACACTTGCCAAAAAAGCAGGGTCATGTTCAAAATCATAAAATCATAAATATATACAGAAACCCTAAAAGGTTACACAGAAGCTTATTGGCTGCAAGAAATAGATGACAGTGGGGATTATACAGAACACCATCATAGGAGGGGAGGAAACTTCTCAATGAACAATTTTTATATGTTCTAATATTTGAAGTCTGTGAATATGGTTATTTTTAGTGATAAGATGAAAATGAATAAATCTGGAACTAGCATTAAGTAGAGATAAAATGAAAGACAAGAGTTTGCATTTGCCTAATACCAGCGGTATGAGATAATGTGGATATCTGTACATTAGCAGCTGATCCTGTCCCATATGATTGCAGATTAGCACTTTAGAATCACAAGCAATTCTGAATGCCTTTGAGCCCTTCTGAAATATATTGTAAAAGCCAGAATGTTACTTCTGAAATAAATTGTTTTATTGAGATTTGTCTCTCAACTAGATGACAAATTTTCATCGTAACTGACTGGGTTTCAAGACCATTAATGCAATAAATAACTGATAAGTCTTTGTATGATATTGAGAGAGACAAACTTACTTCGATGGCTCAATTTTTTTTTTTTTTTGAGTTAGCAAACATTATAAAAAGTACATATGCAAGAGCAGATCCCTGTTTTTGGGCATGAAAGGTACAATTTGGGGAACTTTTTAGAAAAAAAAGAATACAAAATTACAAATGTATTTATAAAAGTGAATATTTAGGATAAAATAAATTTAACAAATTACTAGTGATTTTTAGAGTTAGGTCCTTTTCTTCTGAAATCTCTTTTTAAAAAGATACCTGAAATGCTTACCTGGAAATGCTTTAACCTTGCTTTTGGTCTTCACCTAGAACACTCTCAAACTCCTAGCAATTTCTAATACTCAAAGGATCTTTGCAGATGAGGCCCAGAAAACTTAACCTTCGTTAGCTTCGTTAGCTTCGTTTGTAAATCTATATGTGGCAAAAATGATGTCATTAACTTAACACCTTTTAAATGCATATGGTAATTAATTCCTCTCACTAGTCATAGTGACATCTGCTAGGTTTATGGCATAATGACTTTTTATGATGATGTGTTGAGTCTGTAGTGGATCATAATACACATAAGAAATAATCATGTATTGAACTTGCTTACAATTGTTTTTAAAAATGTCTTTAGCCGTGTTGTAATGACTTTCTTGATATATTAAGTTAGCTAGGGTAAAGTCCACAGTTATGAAGTCAAATATTAATGTAAATGTTGCTTTGAAGGGATTTTGCAAATGTAGTTCAAGTCTCTAGTCAATGAACTTTTCGTAAGGGAGATTATCCCAGATAATCTGGTGAGCCAGACATAACCAGTTGAAAGGCCTTAAAAGAAGACTGGAGCTTCCCTAAAAGAGTGAAGAAATTCTACAACTGAAAGTTTCTGCCTGTGCCCAGCCTGCCATAATCTTTCCTTTTGACTTAGTGCTACATATTTTGAACTTGCTCAGCCAGCCTCAACAAACCCATAAGTCAACTTCCTGTAATAAATCTCGATATGGAGTCCTGCTGATTTTACTTCCCTGGTTCCACTCTAACAATATGCTTTCTATGAAGTACACTATCACAGGATGATCAAAAAAAAAAAAAAAAGGAATGTGTTATTATAACAAACAGGTTGATCTGTCAAAGTTCCTGTGGTTTGTGGCTGAAGACAGTTGAATACTACTTGTAAAGAAAATTTATGAACCAGAAATACCATTTGACCCAGTAATCCCATTACTAGGTATATACTCAAAGGATTATAAATCATTCTACTATCAAGACACATGTACACATCTGTTTCTTGCAGCACTATTTACACAGCAAAGACTTGGAACCAACCCAAATGCCATCAATGATAGACTGAATAAAGAAAATGTGGCACATATACACCATGGACTACTACACAGCCATAAAAAAGAAGGAGTTTACGTCCTTTGCAGGGACATGGATGAAGCTGGAAGTCATCATTCTCAGCAAACTAACACAGGAGCAGAAAACCAAACACCACATGTTCTCACTCATAAGTGAGACATCCCCAAAATATTTTGTTAAAATCATTTTTGTTAAAATGATTCGAGGATCTTAACAGAGAAAAATTGGTTTATGTATTGTCTTCTGGTCCTTCCTTTGCCTGCTAATTGGCAACTAATTATATCAGCTGAACAGCAGTGGCAAAGTTCACGAAGATACCCTGGCAACAAGGGACTTGGCAGCTATGCAATGACTACCTGTCTATAAGTATACAGTATTCTGAAAATTCCTCTCTAATTCACATTCTTCTTCCTAGTCTACGTCCTATTTTTTGTCTTCTAGATAAATCATTATTTAGAAATTTTATGTACATAAGAATCACCTGGGGATGTCATTAAACTGTAAATTCTCATTCTACAGATCTGGGGTGGGTTCCCAGATGCTGCAGTTCTAAGGAGCTCCCAGGTGATGCCTATGCTGCTATCTACTGCCCATATCTTGATTTCAAGGTTCTGATTTCTAAATCTAAGCTCTAGGTCAGTATTGTCAAATGTCCTTTCATTTCAGCCACCATCCAGTAACAGGCAACAAAGGAACAGGCTGGTGAGAAAGAGTGGTGATAATTAATCAAAATACTTTAATAGTTTTCATATGATTCTCAAATAATGGTTGCTTGGGACCTGTTGAACTTTTTTCAAAAATGTTCACATATTAATAACTTCTGTTTTGTAGACCCCAAATTTTGGTGTGTGTGTGTTATATTTGTGAATTGTGTGATAATTTAGTGTTACATAAACAAAAATGTAGAGCAATAGGAAGGATTTCTACTTTTAAAATGCCCCTGAGTTTTCTGTTCATTGTGGATATTTAGTATCGAAAAGGTCCTGAGGTGAGCCATGTGTAGCAATCTCTCATTTATCATAAAGGCAATGGATATATCTATAAATGTTGTCTTCCTGAATTTTAATTGTTTATTCAAGAACTTTTATATAATATCAAAGATTATTTTTATTTACTAGTGCTAGATTTAAAATTCTAAAGAAAAGACATAGTAGATTCACTAAAAGCTTATGTGTGTATTTTTCACCTATGGCTTAAGGGCTAATGTGAAAAATTGTGTGTTTCAATGAAAAACTATGTATTGTCTCCAACACACTCTTCTGGGTTGTTAGATTCTGGTTGAGCTCACTATTTTTGAACTATTTTTGTCCCTCTTTTCATGCTGCAAGTTACTGATGGATATGCAAACTTTGTCTTACCTGCTAGAGATTTGACTCCCTCTTCTCTTTGGAAATACCGGTTTTGGTATCTGCTTGCAAATTGAACTGAAGTCTTCTACCTTGCACAAATTGTCAACTCTCCAAATTTTTCAATCTCATGTGTTTTTTTTTTTTTTCAACATTTTGCTACAATTTTCCAAACTAACATTTTCAGTTTTCTCCCTCCCACTTAAGGACATTACCAAAAACTAAAAGCTGACATCCCAGATCCCTATACAGACTCTAGGTTGCCTTGCAGCTGTCCTTTTCTCCCCAAGATCTTCAGGACTTCAAAACAGCTGACCTTTGCCACCACCTGCCAATATAAATTCAAGTGGTTTTGTAGGAGCAATACCAACAAGAATCCCTGAAAGACTATTTCTGAGACTCTGCTTTGCCCCACCCGGGAGCTGTAGGATCAGTTCTGGGTTGTTCAGCAATGAGTAATATTTTTTTTTCTTAAACAAAAGGGGGCTGGGACTAACAATTTGAACTTTACCTCAGTCCAGTGCTCCTGGAAAGTGAACAGATTTAAGAAATCTCTCTACCCTTTCATGTTCCAGAAACAGCTAACCACAAGGGACTCCTCTCCTCTCATATATTCCAAGACCCTCTCTATCCTTCCTATAAGAATCACAGATGGGCCGGGCGTGGTGGCTGGCTCACACCTGTAATCTCAGCACTTTGGGAGGCTGAGGCAGGCGGATCACGAGGTCAGGAGATTGAGACCATCTGGCTAACACAGTGAAAACCCATCTCTACTAAAAATACAAAAAGTTAGCTGGGAGTGGTGGCATGCACCTGTAGTCCCAGCTACTCAGGAGGCTGAGGCAGGAGAATCTCTTGAATCCTGAGGTGGAGGTTGCCATGAGCCAAGATTCCACTGCTGCACTCCAGCCTGGGAAACAGAGCGAGACTCTGTCTCAAAAAAAAAAAAAAAAAAAAAAAAAAAAAAAAACACACACACACACAATTTCTTCATCTAACTACCTCTATAAAAGCTCAAAAATAAAATGTACCAACAAATAAAACATATCCTTTTATTTGAGATGTTCTTGTTACTACCTCTATAAAAGCTCAAAAATAAAATGTACCAATAAATAAAATGTATCCCTTTCTTTGAGATGTTCTTGTTTAATGAACTTTCTCAGTATTGCAGTAGGCTGAATAAAACCATCCCTTTAATTGTTTCATACATTTTGTCTTTCACAGAACAACTACAACAAAACAATTATCACTAATAGAGCGTTTTCTCCATACTGTTTCAAGTTTTAGAGATTTTACAGATACAATGTGAATGGGTTCAGGGGAATTTATTGGCAAACCTGACCCAGAGCCAGTTCTAAGTAGTTTCCAGGTTTTTGAATAAGGCATATCAAAGAGGGGTTTCAAGCTGTTTAAGAACCAGCTGGGAACAACTTGAAAGCTAAAGAGAGAGCACTAAGATGTTTCAAGTTGAAAGGGAAAGAAAGAGAATACAAAAGGACATAAAAAACCCAGCAGGAATAACTAAAACGTCACCTGGGGATTTAAAAGTGTTTGAAAACTGTCCCAGGTTCCAAAGTGATAGTTTAGGACGTTGAAAGTGAGCCTGGCAACATGCCTCTCATTGTACAATTGTCAAATAACCTATGCACAGTGTAATTATGGAGATTGCAGCGAGGTGGGTAAAATGCAGTGCAAGGACGTAAGGTAGACGCTGTAATGATAGTGTGGAGGATGAAAATATTGGTAATTGAGGTTTTTTTGAAGTGTTCTTTTATAATAACAATTTTCAAAGGTGGCAGTATCTTTCTGAAAAGGAGATGAACAATTTTAAATGAAAATAATAAAAATAGGTAATGTAGTAAAATGGCTGGTTTTAGAAATAAGCACAAGAATAAGCTACTAGGAAAGCGCAAGAATAAACTACTAGGGAGTTTGAGTTGAATACTATTTCAACAGGGGAGGCTGCACTTAGAGATACTAAAAGCATAAACACCTGAGTCAGTTTTCCAACATTCCCATCTAGGCTCTACCTTTACTACCCATGTGAACTTAGGTCAATTATTCAAACTCTTTATGCCACAAATTCTTTATATAGAAAATTTGGGGAATAGCAATTCCTACATTGTAGAGCTACTTAGTGGAATAATATAACAGAACAATAAATAAAATGTATCAAAGTCTTACTAGGTATCAGGCATTATGCTAAAGGCTTCAAATGGGTTATATCATTTAATGTTGACAGCAACATTATGACAATATGAAGCCTATTTTCAGTTGAGGAAATTCAGTTGAGTGTTTACTTGAATTGTTTAAGTTTACAGAGCTAGCAAGCAGAACTTTGTTTTAAAATCAGTCTTATGCTTAACATTCATCTTTATACTTTCATTGTTTCCATGGTTTATTCTCTTTATACCTTGCCATTCCCACCCCCAGCCCCAGACAACCACTATCACCTTATAACTTAATGGGGATAAAACTGTAATTTTAAAGGTCCCAACATGATGTAAAAGGACCAGGAGTGGCGAACAAGCATGAAGAGGCAGATAAGATGAGACTATGCCAGTTGTCAATGTTTTGCCTCTCAGCTCCAAACTTTTTGATGCCTGCTCTGTGATAACAGACTCGAGCCTACAATGTCTCTCTTGCTAGATGGCATGATGTTGAGCTCTATCACTAGGGGGACAATGGAGACACACTGGAGGAGAAATTAATTTATCTTCCAAGTTCTCTGTGCTCCTCTCCCAAGAATCCTGCCCCGCAGTTTCTCTAGCACTAGGCTTCTACAGCATGACTTCTCCAGTACCAAGCTCCTGCAGTGGCTTTCCCAATGTCAGACTCCTGCAACACAGGTAAGGCTTCTCCAGAACCCAGAGCTGCAGTTTTCCCTGTCAGCAGTATGCCACCTATCTGGTACCAGTCTATGAATGGTTTTTCATAATATCCTTGGCAAGCAAGAGGCCAACTATATGACTCTTCCCTGTGAACAGCCTTCCCTGTACCCATTTAATGGTTTTGCAGCGAGTTCTGAGAAACAGCACTTCCCTGTGGATAGTTTCCCCTGGAACCCCTAGTAGTAGATTTCGGGCAAGTTCCACCAACAGCATCTGCTGGGACAAGTCCTAATGTGTGTGATGGATTATATTGTTTGCTGAGAAGGACAGCAAGGAAAACCAAGTCAGCCCCCCAAGTGGAAAACTGCTCAGGGCACTCTAAAATAGTATACAGTATATGTATATCATATACAAGTTAAACTAGTTCTTTAAACACGGGATATGTGACCCTGCCCCCATTGCTTCCTCGTGGAGAATGCGTTCTAGTTTGTCTTTGATCAGTGGTAAGCAGGCACCAGCTGCCTGCCTAGTTTATCCTTGTTCTATGAGAAAACACAGAACACCTGCTTGTTAATAATAATCACCTGTTCAGAGAGAATAAATACGTGGGTCAGCGTTTACTCAAAGCTCTTAGCTCGCAACGCTGTTAGCGTCCTGATCTCACTTTGCTGTTTGATCTTTGTGTTTATTTCTCATATTCCTTCAATGCCCCTGGGTTGTGGTCTCCATGACCGAGCTGATCCTGGCAAGCATCTCTGGGGCTTTACCGTCCAGTGAGGCATTAGATAAAACTGCTCAATCTTAGGATAGAGGAGACTCTTCCTTAGTCAGTTTTTCTCAGGCCTAGGGAGAAGTGGCTGCTCTCGTTTTCCTATTCCTATATTCCTTAGAGTTTTGTTTACTTCTTGCTAGTCAATTTTCTATAATATGTATGTGTCGAACCTAAACTCAGAAGAGAAACATTGAACCTATAGTTAAACTACAGTCAATAGGTATATTTTAGAGTTGCTTCCAGTTATTACCTATTCTGTCTTTTCTGTTAGCTAGTTTCTTAGAAAAGTAAGCCTGCCTTCCTACCTAAAAGTTAAGCCTGCCTGCCTGCCTTCCTACCTAAAAGTTAAGCCTGCCTGCCTGCCTGCCTTCCTACCTAAAAGTTAAGCCTGCCTGCCTGCCTTCCTAAGTAGGAAAAGTGTCAGCTTTCCTATAGGCACTTCCATCTCAACCTACCTTAGAAACTAATGTCATTTCCTAACTGTTTTCTCTCTCAATAGTACTCTTTTTACTTCAATGCAGCTATCCAAACTAGAAGACTGATTGTCATACACCTATTCATCTCTTACTGGGCACAGAATCCTTTAAATTCAACCTTATTTCAATTCCAAAAACATCTATTAGCTTTTTAAAATTTAGTTTCTTTGCTAAACTTAAAATCATTTGCTTGTTTTTATGAGGGTAATCCATGGTTCTGCTAACTTCTCAAAGCCGTAACTTTAGGGCTTTGGGGGCTCAGAAAATGATACCCCAAAATATGGCACTTTGGCATGAGTAGTATTTCAAAGTGGATTGAAAGGTCTCCGAACCAATCTCTCAATTTCTCCTGTCGTCTGTCCCGCTTTTCCTTCCAAAGTTCAGGGGAAGGGACTTCAGAGAAGTTCCTTTATCTGACTGAAGAGAGTTCTTCCTAAAGAAATGGAACTGTATTGAGCCCTCTCTACAAATCTCATCAAATAACTAGGAAATGTTATTTATCAGTAGAAATTAAGTCATTATTACACCCAAACGGGTTATTGCCTATTTTTCTGGAGACTGCTCTAACATAACTTTTTTAACCCAGACTATTTTCTGTTCCTTGATCCATCTATTTCCCCTAAAAAGTATTTACTCTTCTAAAATTGCCTACACCTTTCATCCTCCCCTTCCACCCTGCCGTTCGCTGTTTTCCACTTCTCTGTGAATTAGGGTATCTAAATTTCAACCACCTGGCCCTTGAGTCTCATATTTCGTGTGGCTTTCATGCACATGTGTGCATTAATTTGTATATTCCTTGTTGAGCTTATTGAAGTAAATTGGAAATAAGATTAACTGCTCAACCTCCAAAGGGAAGGTTTAAACTTCTTGACAGCTCTAAATAACTCAGTGTGTCTGATAAGGCTTTGTCTGCCATCCCATTTTTCACCAGGATGATTCACCTTTGCAAATGAATACGGGAAGTACTTGTCCTTGTGAGCCACAGACATGAAATGAGAACCAGTAAAAAAAAAATCCAGAGACATAGGATGAAGTTGTAAAGATAGTCCAAATACAGGGTATGCATACAGGAGGAAACCAAGACAGAAAATGGAGTCAGATTTGAGATAAGATGAGTAGGTGACAGAAAATATGCAAAAGCTGTGTAGAGGAAGGAAGCTAGAGACAGACAGCTTAACAATAAGAGCAGCAAAGATCTCTCTTCAGTGGTGACAGTTCCTGCCTTTATGAAGAATCTTTTGTATAATCTGTGGCAGAAGGAAGCCACAGATGAATTCTTCATATGGGCAGGGAAGATGCGTGGGTGAAGAGGTGGGGTTAATGTCTGGGTAGAAAGACCAAAATACCTAAAAGACTTTAATCTTCGAGGAGCATTTTTTCCTCTGGATTTCTTATTAAAATTTCCTGTGACTTCCCCAGTTTTTAAAATGTTTTCTTTTGGTTTCTTTCTTTGGTTTTTCTTTGCTTGTAAAGTATTTCCTCTTACTTGCCTTCTCTGCAAGTGAAAATTGTCTTAAAAGCTTCAACCTGTGACACGGATGCAAATCATTAAGTTTTGAAAGAAACAGATGCAAATTCATTGACATGACACCACTGAGATTCTGTGAAAATGCCAGGAAAAGTCTGATTCATTCTGACTGGAGCATAGGAAAGAATTCGGTCACATTTGAGCTGGGACTTTGAGTAGGAGAAAAGTAAAGACCAAAGAAAGTGAGGAAGGGGACATATCAAGGTTGAGGAATGAGCAGAAGTCAAAATGAATCCAGGTTGGCAGCAGTGAGTGACTTCAGATATTGAGACTGAGTTTGACACACATTAGTAGACATATAAAGTAAAATGTGTTTGCAATATGTTGAGGGTACTGGTGTGCTACTTAGAAATAAAGTGCTGGAGGATATATACTCTGATAGTCTTTGACAAGCAGATACTGAAATGTTTGTTCATTTTTGTATTTAGCTTTTCCTAGGCTAGATTATTGCATATAATAGCAATTGTGCTGGATGCTAATGACAGATGATAGGTAGATACCCAGCCTTCAGAGATCTTGACATCTTAGTGGGGAAATAAGTAAATTACGTTCGATAACCAGGGCTATGATAGAGATAAGTACTGCATACTATAGGAACACATGAAAACTCATAGACGACTTTTCAGGGAAGCCAGAGTATACCTGAGCTAGATGTTAAGTTGCTGTGAGCCAGGTTTAAAAAAAATGGGGGGATGATACTCCAGTTGAGTGGTATAGGAAGCCCTAAGAGGTGGTATGAATAACATGGTGTGCTAAGGGAACTACATGTAGTTCTTCTGGCTGGTTCTAGATACAGCATGAACACTAGGCTAGATAGGTAGGTGGGGGGCCAAACCATGGAGCAGCTAGTTAACTATGCTAAGGACCTCAGCATTTATTTAGTCAGAAATAGTGCTATTGAAACATCTTAATCCTGAATTACAGCATTTTATATCCTATATTACCTCTTCAATTTTTATAATTCATATTCTTGATCTAGAAGTAACAATGCTCTTTATTCCTTGTGATACTAGGCTTTCATCTGAGACTACTTTCCTTCAGTTTGAAGAATTTTCTACTGTATTGAAACATAGGCCTGCTTATGAGTAATCTCCACAGCTTTTACATGTCTTAAAAAATGCATTTATTTCATTTTAACTTTGGAAGGATATTTTCATTGGATTTAAAATGCTAGGTGTCAGGGTTTTTTTCAACTTTTAAAACTTAATTCCCTGCATCTATAGTTGTGTTTAAAAATCCTGCTCTTAATGTTGATGTGTCCTATTCTAGCTGCTCTTAAAATCTTTAGCCTTGGTTTTCAGATGTTCTACTGTGATAAGTCTAAGTACTGTTTGTGTGTGCGTCTGTATTTATACTACATGAGGTTCATAGAAATTTATCAAATGTCTTCAATTTTGATTTCTCAGCTATTCATTCCTGCTCTCCTGTTATAAAATTGCTGTTTCACGTGTTCATATCACAAATATTTTCAATTCCATTTATTAGAGCATAGAATAATGGAATAAAATGGAAAAACATTTTATTTCCTTAGGTAGGCTTCAGTTTGTATATTTTATATTGACAAGTCTGCTTTTAAACCCATCTAATCGGTTCCCAGTTTGATTATATATGTAGGTATATCTGAAATTATGTATACACACATGTATATTTTGTTTTAGAATGTCACTTGAATCTTACATATTCTAGTTCTCAGTTAAATTTTGTTCATCTTCTGTTTTTGAAACATGTTTATAATGGTAATTTTTAAAGTCCTGGTTGACTCCAATATCTAGATAATCCTTGGGTCTGCTTCTAATATATTTTTCCTCTTGGTCTTCAGTCACATTTTTCCTGCTCCTCTGCGAGTCCTGTAATTTTTTGTATGACAAAATCTAAAAGATCTGTAGGCAGCCGAAATACTCTTTCTCTGTGATGGTTCACTTAGTTCAGTAAAGAATGAGCTGCCGATGACCTTAATCCAATTAGGAATTGAGCTGGGTCATTGCCCAGGTGCAGATTTATTTAGGCTTAGTCCACTTCTGATTTCAAATGTCTGCTGTAGGCTTGTCTTTTTAGTGGGGTATTGTCTCCCAAGTACTGCAAAACTGCAGAAAACATTACTTTGCATTTCCAGTCCAATGCACAATCTCCACCAACCCAGCGCTCGGAGAATATCCTATGGGAAAGGCTGTCCAAAGCTGTGACATTTCTCTAGATTCCAATACATCACACCAACCCACAGAGCCATCAAAACGCTTCCAAATTTACTTTCCCATGATAGTCTCTCAGTCTAATGCAGGTCTGTTTCTTAGCAATGCCCAAACATAAATCCCCAGAGAGAAGAAAATACTTGGCAATTTTAGCTCATCTAGGGAGGGCCCTACCATCTCTGGAAAGTAGTTATTTTGATCATTGCTTCCACAGATTTCTGATGGCTTTAAACGTATCATTTGTAACTTTTTTTTTAATCCGGTGCAGTGAGAATCACAACCTGCCACTACCTATTAAATCCTATTCAGAAATGAGGTATGACAGCTGTACCTTGCCTATAAGTAGAATTTCAACAACAAATGTTGACCAGCTGTTCTCCCTTTCCATAAGGGACCAAGCAAAGGGGAGACTCTCAAACTTCCTAACTGGACAAAGGAAACGCCTTCCTACTGCAAATGTTACTATTTCTCAAAGATGATGTTGAACCCCCAGCTCGGAGGATTCTAAGTTTTGAAACTGTAGATCTCAGATGGCTTTGTTCAATTCTGATTTTTTTTTTTTCTGGCTGTTACAAGTTGAAGACTTGAACTTTAATTATTTAAAATGAGCTTCCCTGCAGTGTCCATATGCTTTTTAAGTGCTTCACTGAGAATCGGGTTGTGTCACTTGTTCTCCCACAGGACCCCTCTTTGCTAGAAGAATTTTTCTATAGAATTCTTCAAACTTGTAAAAACTCAGACTATAGTCTGAAATTTCGTACATCTTGTTTCTATATCTTGAGAGAGCACTCAGTTTCTAACTTAAGCTTTCTTATCACATTAGCCTAGTACTGCAGCTGGAAGACTTTAAGACAACACATTTTAAGTGGTCTCTATTTGTAGTGTTTCACATGAAAATCGAGATTGCCAGACACTGTTCTAAAGTGGTATTTTGATGGCTTCCTCCAGTATCCCTTTTGAAAATTAAGGTTATTTGGGGAGAGATTCTCATCCATGGAAGACTCGTGGATACATGTTCATGGCATTCTAACTTCAGAAAAAGGACAAGTGTTCTTTATTTCCCAGCCTGTTGTCTGTCCTATCTGAGAGCACAGATCGGCAGCTGAACTATAAATCTTAACAGACCACACTTTGTTTCACTGCAATCTACAAGGCAAACACTTGTTATTTTCATGCTTTTCTGCTCTATTTTCAATACGTTTCACGAAGAGTTGTATGGTGGCCGAGGACTTTAAAAAACTTACGGGGCCTCGAATTTGGAGATGCTTCTCTGGCTCTTTCCTGAAGTATTTCTCGGTCTAGAAGGAAAGCAGGTTTATTTACTTCAGGCAGCTCTTCCAAGGTTCCAATGTTTAATGTCCTAAATGCACCTTCACAACAGCAGGTTTTAGAGGAAGACGGGGAGAAAAAAGTACAGTATCATTAATTTCTTGGAAGGAGCTAGCACACATCCAAGTCAACTTTCATAAATTTAACCTTCCTGTTACTCGGCTGGTACAGCTGCAGTGATCAGCAAACCCTATAAACACAGCTGCTTAAAATAAATCCATGGTGCTTTTTATTCAACAGAACCAAAAGGAACCCAAGGCTTCCCATTTTCCCTTAAATGAATATTCTGCAGTTTTGGAAAAGCTCCAGTTTTTCTTTTATATACAAGAAAACTATCCTTTATAGAATATTTAACAAAATATCTAATTTTGAATTGGCAGGTACTCTTTAAATATCAACTAACCAGAGCTGTGTTTTATTATGCTCACATGAGAAGAATCTATTTTAATCATGCTCTTAAAGGCAAAGTCTGGAACAAAGTTTCTCTTTGCTTCATGTAATAATTGGATAATAGAATGGAAATCTATTAAAGCTTAATTCAACATATTGGAGCTTTATGATGTAATGACCTGCTGATTTTCAGCCTAGCTCCTTTCTTTTGGCCTATTTCTCCTTTTGCAATGAAAATGTTCAGCCAATGCCTGTGCCCCCATCTTATCTTGGAAGTAAATGACTTATTTCTTATATTACAAACTTGATACGTCTAAGTTAATGCTGGAATGAGTTAAGACTTTGGAGGACTATTGGGAAGGCATGATTTTATTTTGCAATTTGAGAAGGACATGAGATTTGGAGGTGCCAGGGATGGAATGATATAGCCTGGGTATCTGTGAAGGTAGGAACTGGGTTTTTGTCAGAATGTTGGCTCAGTACCTAAGGAAACTAGTTCATATTCGGCACATGCTATGGAAAACGTCATGTGCTATGTCAGTGGATTTCGAACAGGCATCAGAATCGCCTTGGAGGGCTTGCTAAAACAGACTGCCATGTGACCCCCTTGGATTCTGACTAATGGAGGAAAACGGGGATGAGGGTCCCAGAATTCACACTTCTAGTAAGTTTCAGTTGATGCTTATGGTTCTAGGCCAGGGACCACTCTTTGAAAACCAATGTGCTATGTCAAAGAAGAAATCTTCACAACGTATAAGGTTTTGTTGTGCCCTTAAGACAGATGAGTACACTGAGGCTTAGGATGGTTTAGTAACTTGAGTTCACATAACTTGGTAAAAGACCATGGACTTCAGTTGAAACATGTTTAATTCCAAAGGTTATGCTCCAAGACGTAACAATAACATTACTAATAAAATCGTATTGGTTGCTATAATATGCCGGGCACTGGTCAAAGTGCTTTACGTATCTCACGTAATCCTAACAAAAACTCGAGTAGGTTAGTTGATAATTGGTAAACATTCAGTGTCCATTTATCAGCATTCTACAGCAAATCTTCACCAGAAATTTACAACATATCTGCTCTATGAAAGTGTGACATTCCCTTGGACCTAAGTTGAAAAGGTATTTAGTGAGTGAAATATTTTCACTATAAAGCTTCAGGAAGGATTCTCATCTGTTTCTAAACAATATCCCTTAGTATAATGATTCCTTTCTTTTAGGTTACTGGTCTTAAATTCTTTTCTGGTCAGCCAACAACTAGACTAACACATTGTTCTGTGTGACTTTAGGATTTCTGAGAACAAAAATAGCTTTTATTCATCCTTATTAAACACTTTTAAGGGAAAGAATATTCTGGTGCCGTCTCTATTTTTAGAACTGTATTTAGGTACTTCACATATTTTCTAATAGTTTGGATATTTGTCCCCTCTAAACCTCATGTTGAATTGTAATCCCCAGTGTGGGAGATGGGTCCTGGTAGAAGGTGACTGGATCACAGGGGCATATTTTTCATGAATTTAGTGCCATTCCCTTGGTGCTGTCTTTGTAATAGTGAGTGGCTTCTCGCAAGATCTGGTGGTTTAAAAGTGTGTGGCACCACCCCCAACTTGCTCCTGCTCTCATCATGTGATGTTGCCTGCTTCCCCTTTGCTTTCTACCATGATTATAAAGTTTGAGGCCCTCACCAGAAGCTGGGCAAATGTTGGTGCCATACCTGTACAGCCTGCAGAACCGTGACCCAATTAAACCTTTTCATAAATTACCTACTCTCAGGTATTTATAGCAATGCAAAAAAGGCCCAACACAGAAAATTGGTACCAAGAACAGGGTACGGCTATAAAGAGACCTGAAAATGTGCAAGTGGCTTTGGAAGTGGCTAATGGGCAGAGGTTGGAAGAGTTTAGAGGACTCGGAAGATGGGAAGATGAGGGAAATTTTGGAAATTCTTAGAGACTGGTTAAATGGTGGTAGCCAAAATGCTGATAGTGATGTGGACCGGTGAAGTACAAGCCAACAAGGTCTCAGATGGAAATGAGGAACTTACTGGGAACTAGAGCAAAGTTCACCCGTATTATGCCTTACCAAAGACCTTGGCTGCATTGTGTTCATGCTCTAGGCATCTGTGGAAGTTTGAACTTAACAGTGATAATACAGGATATCTAGCAGAAAAAATTTCAACACAGCAGAGCACTCAAGATGTACCCTGGCTGCTTCTAACTGTCCAGCTTAGAGATCTGGGAGCAAGGAAATAAAGTTGGAAGTTACATTTAAAGAGAAAGCAGAATGTCAATGTTTAAGAAATTTGCAGCCCAATCATTTGGCAAACGAAAAAAGCATTGAGAGAAATTCAAGAAGGCTGTGGAGCAACCACTTGCTAAAGAGATCTGGATAACTAAAAAGGAGTCGAGAGCTAATATCTAAGACAACAGGAAAAAGGCCTTGAAGGCCTTCTAGACAGCTCCCATCACAGGCCCATAGACCTAGAACAACTATACCACTGTTCTTCACATCCCTGCTGCTCCAACTCCAGCTATGGCTCAAAGGGCCCCAGGTACAACTCGGGCAGCCACTCCAGAGTGTGTAAGCCATAAGCTTTGGTGGCTTCCATGTGGTGGTAAGCCTGCAGATACATCAAGTACAAGAGGTGAAGGAGGCTTGGCAGCCTCAAATTTCAGAGGGTTGTAAAAGAAAGCCTGGGTGCCCGGGGAAGAAACCTGCTGCAGGGACAGAAGCCCTAACGGAGAATCGCTACTAGCACAGCAAAGAGGGGAAATACAGGGTTGGAGGTCTTATGCACTGCCTAGTGGAGCTCTGTAAAGGGGGCTGCTGTTCTTCATACTTGAGAATGGCAGATTCACTGGCAGCTTGCATCCGCTGCAGGCACTCTAACCCATGAGAACAAACCACAGGGGCAGATCTGTGTGAGACCGTGCGAGCCCACTCCTTGTGCCAGTGTGCCCTGGATGTGGGCATGGAATCGATTATTTTGCAGCCTTAAGGTGTAATGACTTGCTGATTCTCAGACTAGCCTGGAGCCTATAGCCCCTTTGGCCAATTTGCCCTTTTGCAATGAAAATGTTTAGCCAATGCCTATGCCCCCATTTTATCTTGGAAGTAAATGGCTTGTTTTTATCTTAAGGCATATAGGTGGAAGCAAGTTACCTTGTTTCAGATGAGACTTTCAACTTCTAAGTTAATGCTGGAATGAGCCTAAGACTTTAGAGGACCATTGCAAAATAAAATCATGTCTTCCCAATGGGAGAAGGGCATGAGAATTGGAGGTGCCAGGGATGGAGTGATACAGCCTGGATGTTTGGCCCTGCCCAAACCAAATTTCATGTTGAAATGTAATCCCCAATGTTGGAGATGGGCCCTGGTGAGAGGTGTTTGGGTCATGAGGGTGGATTCCTCACGGCTTGGTGTGCTGTCCTCATGGTAGTGAGTTCGAGATCTGGCTGTTTAAAGTGTAGCACCTCCCCCATTCCCTCCTGCTACTGCTGTCGCCCTGTGATGTGCCTGCTATACTGCTTCACCTTCCACCAAGCAGATGCCAATGCTGTGGTTCCTGTTCAGCCCACAGAACTGTGAGTCAAACCTCTTTTCATAAATTATACAGTCCCTGGCATTTCTTTATAGCAAAGCAAGAGTGTTCCAACACACTGGCTTAGACCTTACACTTTTTCCACTTGTATTCTGTGGAGCCTTGGATAAGTGACTTAATGTCTCTGTACCTCACTTTTGTTAAAAGGGGTTCACGGGACATTCATGTTTATTAAGGAATAGGAACATTCCTAGCACAAAGAATAGTGTGAATAAAAATAGCAAATCTATTAAATAGCATAGAAACATATAAACAGTGACTAATGATTTTTTTTTATAACTTCACCATAATATGGTTGTTTTTTTCATACTGGTACTTCTTTCCTTATATTTTATGCCTAAATTTATATCTTCTGATCTGACACGAAGAAAATTCACGATGAAATTAACCACAGGGGGTGGAAAGATTCTTTCTGGATATATGCATCTTTGACCAAAAATACCATTTCTGTGAACTGAAGTAGTGAGATTTGTTTACACTAATCAAGACACATCTTTCAACAAAATGCCTGCTAACCAGGTGGTAATAGAAAAGGGTGAGAGCCAGAATGGCCAAGAGTCTAATTAAAGACAATGTCCCCACAGCAACTAGGTCAGAAAAATTATACAGAAGAAAACTTTACAGAAACACATTACCCTTGTCTTATTATATGAGAAGCGTCACTGCTTTGTGTCGAAGCTTATTCAGTGTTGGGCATGGGTCTTTATGGCATCCAAAATGCAAAAAATTCAGTATTTTTGAAGCTTCTATGAATCTCTAAGAAAACTTATGCGTAACTTGAACCCAGAGTTTTTATCAATAAAATATGGGAAGTAAAATTACATAGCTGTATATAATCTTGAGAGAACAGAAAATGATCTCAAATCTATTTAAAATTCACTGTCATAGACTTCAACCTTAACAGCTACAAGTTATGTTGCCAAAAATTGTTAGTCTCTTCACAGCACCAAGCCAGCAAACACATCCATCTTCACAAAATCGTGGAGAGCCCTGGGGATCTTGACTCGCCCTCTTCCTTCTGTCTCCCTTCCCTGCATCACTCAGCCCTTCATAGTTCCTGTTGTTCCAATTCCTAACTTTTACTCTTGCAGCTACAAAATCCATAGCAGATATAAGACCCTGAGCTGTTTCCCATACCTTCAGCTTCAATTTTCTCCTCAATGTAATGGGACTCTTGCTGTGGATTTAAAAGGAAATAAGATGGATGAAAGTTCAGAAATGTGCCTAATAAATAGCATTCAAGTAATGCTCATTTTCCAGCCTTTTCCTCTACTCTATTTTTACTGTATCTTCCAAATTCAAAAGATTTTAAAATATCAAGTAAAAAGTCTACATACCGCTCTTAAAGTTAATATTAGATGCTATTTGTATAGCTTTTAAGTAATAATGTATTCCTTTCTCAAACTTTTCATTTTGGAGACTTTAGATTTGCAGAAAAGTTAGAGCTCCAGTATACCCCTCAATTTTTCCTGTTATAACATCTTACACTACCATGTCACAATAAATCTATATTGGTGCATTAGTTGAAGTCCATATTTTACTAGTTTTACTAGTTTTTTCTTAATGTCATTTTTCTGTAAGGTCACCATTTTGTTACCTGACTCCCTGTTCTCTGGCCTGTGGCCACTTTTCTGGCTTTTCTTGTTTGATCTTGACAGTTTTAAATACTTGTCGGATTTTTTTGGTAAAATGTCCCTCATTTGGGTTTGTCTGATAGTCTCATGGTGAGACTGGGGTTATGTGCTGTAGAGAGGAAAGTAACAGGTGAACTGCCACTCTTATCCCATCCAATAAAGGGTGCATGCTATTCAACCTGACTTTCACGGTCGATGTTAACCTCAAGCACCTGACCAGTTGTATTTGCCAAGTTTTTAGTAATAAGTACTTTCAATTGCTACTGTACAGTTATTTTCCCTTTTAATGTTCTGGAAACAAATTTTCAATCATAGCACACGTTTAAGAGGGGTTGGGAGAGTTAATCACAATTGCCTTGAATCAGTATCAACATAAATTACTTGGAATTAGACTTTTTCGTTTTAGAAGAGCTTTGTCATTGGGTAGGTGGGCAGTTTTCCCCAGATTGCACTGGAATGGCATCTCTCACCATATGCCATCTCATGTGAGTAAGAATTAGCATTTAGCCACTATTTAGGCTTTCAAGACAAAAAATGATATCCTTAGGCATTTAAAGATAGCAAGGGGATTTGCAAAAAGAAGTTGGGTTTTGGATACTGAAAGCATGGAGTGTGGTACAGTTAGGCCTTGTAGTTACTGACTTAATACATTTTTTTTTTTTTTTTTTTGAAAATTAAACATGGAAAAGATTCTGGGGGCAGGGCACAAGTAAGGAGGTTCCCCCTTCAGAGTGGTTAACAATATACCTTGATTTCCCCTCCCCTCAAATACCCTAAACTCTTCCCTGTTTTTGGACCATTTGCTTTGACTATCTCATCCTGTGGAATCTAAAGTAGCTTTTGTATCAAGCAAAACACTTTACCCATTTCCACTAAAGAGAAAAGTAGGCAAAAGGTAGGAGGAATCTCTTGGAAATCACAACAAAGTCAACAATCTATTGCTTCCTGTTCATAGATAACCACTCCTGCAAATATCAGATGTTTACTATGAAAATGCACAGGGAACTGGAAAGAAGGCAATATTCCCAAGAGAAGTGAAGATAAATATCCAGAAGACTGTAATACCAGGCTTAGAGTTTTAAAACATTTTGAGAAAATGCCTAGTAGGTGATATAGGAAGGGGATCTACTATGGGATCCAGCAGCCTTGGCATCAGTCTAAGAAAAGGCTGTAAATGATCTCCCTTCTCTTGACTGTCAGTCATTATACCTCCCTTTCATAGCCAATCTCTCGAGTGCCCTCCTAGGCATAAAAGTGGAGGAAGGGAAAATGCTTAGAGTAGTGGCTTATACATAGCAGATACTTGATAAAATATTTGATTGCTTGACTCGGAAACCAATAATTTGTCAACATTTTCACATGATGCTTATTGGACAGGCAACATAGAACAGTGGTAAAGTGCTAACTCTGGAAGCCTGAATGCCTGCATTTGTATCCCTGGTTCACCTCTTGGTTGATTGACCTGTGTAAATCACTTCTCTGCCTGTTTTTCGAGTTGTGAAATGGGGATAATAGTAGCTATCTCCTAGGATTACAGTGAGAATGAAATGAGGTAAACACAGAGACCTTAGAATAGGGCCTGAAATACAGTAAGGGCTCAGTTGGTATTGGCTAGTATCACTTTAAGCAAGAATGAGACAATACTTTTCACTCGAAGCAGGGACTTCTAACATCCCCCTATAGCCAGCTCTAATATTCCTGAAAACTATCGGAATGACCAGACAAAAAGTAAAAAGATGTGGCACTCCCCCAAATAATAATTTGCTGCTCTAATATTTTCAAAGTTCAAATTTCAAACATTGAATAGAATTATCACATGGTTTCATTTGTCATACATGGACATAGGATAGTTATTACCAGATTGGTGACAAAAGTATAGACTGCCAATCCAAGTGTTTACATCACATAAAGCCTAATTTAAAATGGGATTTTAATATTTTGTGTTTTCTTATAGCTATTCATCTATTTTCTAATTTATCACATGAAATCTACTGGCAGAATGATTAGGTGATCAATAGCATTTAAATAATATCAGTTCCTTCCTAACAGTAACATGGAAGTTAAAACACTTTCCATTTTTAAGAAACGTTAATTTGAGGTGTGCTTTTTGCTTTATATAAACTTCCGGGAAACTAATGGAATTTTGTTTCATTTCTCGTCTGATTCTGTATACTGGTTTCTAATAATGAATCCCTTCCTAATAAGCAACTTTTAATAATGGTAACCAAAGAATGTGTTGGAGGGGGAGGCCACGCACAGTGGCTCACGCCTCTAATCCCAGCACATCGGGAGGCCGATGAGGGCAGATCGCACAAGGTCAGGAGTTCAAGACCAGCCTGATCAACACGGCAAAACCCCGTCTCTACTAAAAATAGAAAAATTAAGGCATGGTGGCCCATGTCTATAGTCCCAGCTACAGGGGAGGCTGAGGCGGGAGGATTGCTTGAGGCAGGGAGGCTGATGCTGCAGTGAGCTGTGGTTTGCACCACAGCACTTCAGCCGGGCAACAAAGTAAGATGGTCTCAAAAGAAAAATGTTCAAAGGATAACTGAGTTTGTCATAAGGAATGGGAAATTAGTATATTGGCTGAAATACTCCTAAACGGCAATCTGTAACAATTGCCTTCATTCTTCTATGCATGTGAGGGAAAGAGGAAAAAGTGTTACCCTGAGGTAACTTTATTTCTTCATCTGTAAGATTGAGTAGGGTAGGTGGGTGGGGACATTTTATCCTATGTAAAGTCTTTCCATTCCCAGCATTCTATGATTGTACAGAATTGCTCATGCTAGATTTCTAATTTGAAAATATCCTTCTGCCTAAATGTAAAATGCCACTTGACATTTCTGCAAGCCATAATTCAAGAAAATGGAAGAACAAATACCAGAGTAATTTAGCATAACAGAATGCTAAAGAGGAATTTTTCTCTTCTGTGTCAGATTCAAAAACTTTGAAAGCAAAATAATTCGAGATGTTTAATACAACAGTGTTTCTGCATTCCAAAATGAGGTGGTAGATTCCTTGGGTGCAGGGTCACTTTGCCAAGAAGGTTAGCTCCAAAACTGATCTTGTGACACTTAAGCCAACCATCACACTAAGATATAAACAAAGGATGTGGAAACTCTAAGGGATAATTGCATCAGAGAGTCTTAAGTGTGAATTGAGACCCCACTCCTATGGGAGGACAGGAAAGCTTTTCTCTCTCATTTCTAGCCTCCATTCACATAGCAAAAATAGTTTAATGTATGTCCTCCAGGGTAACAATGAGAGGGACATAGTAGACCTGTGTCTCATTAACACCTGAAGTTTACAGGGAAAAAAAGCTGTATATGGAGGCAGAGGCAGCGGAGTAAGAGTGGAAAAGTTGGTGTTGCAAAATGTTTGAGTTTCCCACAGGCCAAGTAGAAGTTAAACCAGGAGTTGTGCAAGAGGGGGGAGGCTTGGCAATGTGTAGGACTGTAACAGGAAAACACTGGGATGTGTATTACAAGGGGCATGAGCTGGAGGAGGTGAGCTGTAAGAAACTAGCCAAAGAGTTCGAGAGTTTGGAAACGTGCAATTCAAAGGTCCCTGAGTGGGATCATCAAAGGACCCTCTGCTGTACCACCGGGAAAAAGGAGTATGCTTTGCACATCTGCCAAGCCTCAAGAACAGCAATGCTACCTTTTTCCTTCTTCCCATCCCTCCTTTATATCCTCAATGAAAGGAAAACTGACTAGTAGTGAGTTAAAGGGAAGAGAACAGTTCTCTCTGGTGTTTTGCCTATTTAACATAGAAGATGACAGAAGCATTGAATTACAGCATGGTGGAAGATTTAGAACTATTTTTTCAGCTCTGTAAACCCCATTTTTTCTTACTTGGAACAGAATAAATCAAAAGCACCAAAATACTTTTTTCTTGAAAGAAAAAAAGGGAAAATGATAAGGGAAAAAGAAGAGGAAGAGAGAATGGGAATCTTGCTCTATTGCCCAGGCTAGAATGCAGTCTAAAAATGGGTATTAAAAACCTCTTTAATGCTAATTGTTACACAATGGAGACAGGAAGGAATAAGGGAGGAAAATAACAGCCAACCAATACTTCATTTAAACCTATAAAATGCTATGCAATTGCTGGGGAGTGATTTACTCCCAACCATGTGGTCACTTTTAGAATAGACGTGATGTGTTACTGAAGAAAATGTATGTTTTGTGGATTGGAGTAGAGTTCTGTAAATGTTAAGTTTACTTGTTCGAGGTCTAAGTTCAAGTCCCGGGTATCCTTGTTATCCTTCTGTCTCATTGATCTGTCCAATGTTGACAACGTAGTGTTAAAGTCTCCCACTATTGTGTGGGAGTCCAAGTCTCTTTGTAAGTCACCAAGAAGTTGTCCTATGTATCTGGGTGCTCCTGTATTGGGTACACATAGACTTAAGATCGTTAGCTCTTCCCGTTACATTGATCCCTCTACTATAATGTCCTCATCTCTTTTGGTTTGTTAAAGTATTTTATGAGAGATGAGAATTGCAACTCCTGCTTTTTTTGCTCTCCATTTGGTTGGCAAATCTTCATTCTTTTGTTTTGAGTCTCTGTATATCCTTGCATGTGAGATGGGTCTGGATGCAGCTTACTGATGGGTTTTTTGCAATGGCTGATACTAGTTGTTTCTGTATATATAGTGCTGCTTTCAGAAGCTCTTGTAAAGCAGGCCTGGTGGTAATGAAATCTGAGTGCTTGCTTGTTTGTAAAAAATTTTACTTTTCCTTCACTTACGAAACTTAGTTTGGCTGGATATGAAATTCTGGGTTGAAAGTTCTTTAAGGATGTTGAATATTGGCCCCCACTCTCTTCTGGCTTGTAGGGTTTCTGCTGAGAGATCTGCTGTGAGTCTGATAGGCTTCCCCTTGTGGGTAACCTGACCTTTCTCTCTGCCTGTCCGTAGTATTTTCTCCATTTCAACCCTGGTGAATCTAATGATTGTTGCCTTGGGGTTACTGTTTTTGAGGAATGTCTTTGTGGTGGTCTCTATTACCTGGAGTTGAGTATTGTCCTGCCTTGCTAGGTTGGGAAAATTTTCCTGGATAATACCCTGAATAATATTTTCCAGCTTGGATTCATTCTCTTCGTCACATTCAGGTACACCTATCAAACGTAGATTAGGTCTTTTCACATAGTCCCATATTTCTGGGAGACTTTGCTCATTCCTTTTTACCCTTTTTTCTCTAATCTTGTCTTCTCGTTGTATTTCGTTAAGTTGGTCTTCGACCTCTGAAATCCTTTCTTCTGCTTGATCAATTCGACTGTTAAAACTTGTGCATACTTTGCAAAGTTCTCGTATTTTCAGCTCCATTAATTCACTTATGTTCCTCTTTAAATTGTCTTCCTGTTAGCATTTCGTCAAACCTTTTTTCAAGGTTCTTAGTTTCTTTGCACTGGGTTAGAACATGTTCTTTTAGCTCATAGAAGTTTCTTATCCACCTTCTAAAGCCTGATTCTATCAATTCCTCACATTGATTCTCCATCAGGCCTTGTTCCCTTAGTGATGAGGAACTGCAATCCTCTGTAGGAGGGAGAGGCATTCTGATTTCGGGTGTCTTCAGCCTTTTTGCACTGGTTTCTTCCCATCTTTGTGGATTTATCTACCTGTTGTCTGTGTAATTGCCGACTTTCAGATTAGGTCTCTGAGTGGACGTCCAGCTTGGTGGTGGTGGTTTTTCTACTAGTTTTTCTTCTGCGGACTCCCCCTCCCCCACAAAGCTGAACCTTCCTGGGTTCCGCTGTACTTGCTGTGAAACTCTCAATCCTCAGCAGTTCCAATTGCTGGTGTTTTTTGTTGAGGGGGGACCAGCCTTCCCCTGCGGCGGACCTACTACGCCGGCTGAAACAGCGGCGTTAAGATTTGTGGGGCTTTTCTGCCCGAGAATCTCCCGGTGTGGTTCCCCGCTTCAGTCCACTTTTCAATCAGCTGAATGGGAGACTCGGCCTTCCCGGATCTCCAACGCCAACTAAAGGGCACTCAGTCCCGTGTACTCCGGACTGAGAACCGCCGCACCAGGGCGCCTGCAAAACGGCCCCACCGGCCAAAAGAGTCGCGCTGGCGACCCGTGGGGCTCCTCCGCCGGGAATCTCCTGGTCCGTGGGCAATAAAAATATTCGTCTGAAAATGTGGCATCCACTCACTGAGCTTTCAGTGAGAGCTGCAATCCTGAGCTGCTGCTAATCTGCCATCTTGGATGTCTCCCCCGCCCAAAATATTTTTATTCTCCAAGTAATAGACTCCGATATCTATCTCTACAGGAATAAGTCATTTAGCATGGAAAGTTAAATTATGACATCATGGTTTAGCAAAAGTACAGAAAAGAACTAAACTCCTTGACATGAGAGCATAAATGGAGTGTAAACATGGGATCTAGCAGAGATGTGAAAAGCAAAAACGTCTGAGCAACACTGAAGGGACTAGAAGCCTTTACGGGAGTGATGTCTAACTTCAAAGTTAAGTTCTTTGAAATTTTGTCACATAAACCCTGAGCACTTTATCAAAACCAGGAGTAAAATCTGATACACATTCTAAGATGATAGATTTTGAAGAAAGAGGGTAATTTTCACAATTAGATTGATGGAGTAGAAATAAGACTAGATGGCACTTAATACAAATCAAGAATTCAATGTAGTCAAATAAAAACCAAATACAACCTTGATATAATACAAGCCACTTGTCCATACATACCTACCAGTCCGAGATTTTGGAGAAATCTTGAGGTAGTCATTGAACATTCCACAGAAGACGGAAGGAAGCTTGGACCAATCTTACTCCAGTTGACACTTGGCTAATGTTCAAAATTACTTACTTGTATGCTGAATCATCTTTTTTTTATTAGGTAGAGAATGTTCTGTTGACTCTAAACAAGATTCCTCCTTAGAAAACAAATTTCCTTTTGAATCTCACTTTCCACTGAATTAGCATCTCTTTTAGGAAGGAAAAGGCAGTTTTCAATATGCCAGTGCTTTGCCTGAAAAAAATCTTTTATGAAACTTATTTTATTCAAACATGTATATGTTCACATGTGCTGGTTTACTAATTAGTCCTGGGGTGGGGCACACAAAAAGATAAAGACATGACTTCTGTCCACAAGGTTAGTTTTACAAGGGGAAATGATATTCATGTACCTTTAATAAAGATATATGTTAAAAGAAATTTATCTGGAGATCATAATGAACTACAAGAAATACTTTACTGTTCCCACTTTAAAATTCTGAATAGCCAGATATGTATTCACTAAAAACAAAATAAAGCTTTTGTTAAAGAATTGTCCATCTTTCCCTCAACTATTTTCTTTGCATATATTACCTCGTTTTCAAAACCCAGTTCAGTTATGTAACATTTTTTAGAAAACAGTATTTAATAAGCTTTCAGATTTTGGCTACACTTCTTCAAATGCATTCATCTAGAAAATTCCCCCACTGATAATCTATTCTGTTTTAAATACAGAACCAATTTTCTCATAACAATTCATGCATACAGAAGGTTCCAGAGAATGCAGCCTGTGAGATGAGGGGAGCTATAGGCATCCTGCAGATAATTGGCTGGTCTGCAAATTGATCAGCCTTGTCATAAGTGTTTGCAGAATAAAATGCCTACACAGCCAGCCAAATAATATCAATGAATGAATCAAACCTAATACAAGAAAATAAATGGCTAATAAATACTGAGGGTGAGTTTTATTTACTATTTAAGGCAACAAAGAAAATCGGGGACTACACTGAAAGACAACCCATTTTACATAGAGAGGCCATAGTTACTCTTAAGGAATGACATGTTTTTTTTTCCCCCCCACTTTGTGGGATATATGTGCTGAACATGCAGGTTGGTTACATAGGTATACATGTGCCATGGTGGGTTTGCTGCACCTATCAACTCATTTAGGTTTTAAGCTCTGCATACATCAGGTATTTGTCCTATTTTTCTCCCCTCCCCTTCCTCCTCACCCCTCGACAGGCCCTGGTGTGTGACGTTCCCCTTCCTGTGTCCATGTGTTCTGATTGTTCAACTTCCACTTATCAGTGAGAGCATGTGGTATTTGGTTTTCCATTTGTGTTTGCTGAAGATGGTTTCCAGCTTCATCCATGTGCCTGCAAAGGACATGAATTCATTCTTATGGCTGCATACTATTCTGTGGTGTATATGTGCCACACTTTCTGTATCCAGCTTAACATTGATGGGCATTTGGGTTGGTTCCAAATCTTTGCTGTTGTAAATAGTGCGGTTATAAACATACATGTGCATGTGTCTTCATAGTAGAATGATTTATAATCCTTTGGCTATATACCAGTGATGGGATTGCTGAGTCAAACGGTATTTCTCGTTCTAGATCCTTGAAGAATTACCACACTGTCTTTCACGATGGTTGAACTAATTTACACTCCCACCAACAGTGTAAGTGTTCCTATTTCTCCACATCCTTGCCAGCATCTGTTATTTCCAGACTCTTAATGATCGCCATTCTAACTGGCGTGAAATGTTATCTCATCATGGTTTTGATTTCCATTTCTCTAATAACCAGTGGTGATCAGCTTTGTTTGTTGGCTGCATAAATGTCGTCTTTTGAGAAGTCTGTTCATATCCTTCACTCACTTTTTGAGAACGTGGTTTTTTTCTTGCAAATTTGCTTAAGTTCCTTGTAGATTCTGGATATTAGACTTTTGTTAGATGGATTGCAAAAGTTTTCTCCCATTCTCAAGGTTGCCTGTTCACTGTGATGCTACTTTTGCTGAGCAGAAACTCGCTGGATTCCATTTGTCAATTTTGGCTTTTGTTGCAATTGCTTTGGTGTTTGTCATGAAGTCTTTGCCCATGCCTATGCCCTGTGTATGGTTTTGCCCAGGTTTTCTTATAGGGATTTTATAGTTTTAGGTTTTATATTTAAGTCTTTTAATCTATTTTGAGTTAACCTTTGTATAATACATAAGGAAAGGGGTCGAGTTTGTTTTCTGCATATGGCGACCCAGTTTTCCCAGCACCATTTATTAAATAGCTTTGTTCTTTTTGCTTAGAATTGTCTTGGCTATAAGGCTCTTCTGTTGTTCCATGTGAAATTTGAAGTAGTTTTTTTCTAGCTCTGAAGAAAGTCGATGGTAGCTTGATGGGAATAGCATTGAATCTATAAACTACTTTGGGCAGTATGGCCATTTTCATGATATTGATTCTTCAATCAGTGAGGATGGGATGTTTCCATTTGTGTCCTGATTCCTTGAGCAATGATTTGTAGTTCTCCTTGAAGAGGTCCTTCATGTCCCTTGTAAGTTGTATTCCCAGGTTTTTGTTTTGTTTGTAGCAATTGTGAATGGGAGTGAACTCATCATTTGGCTCTCTGCTTGTCTATTGGTGTATAGGAATGCTTGTGGTTTTTGCACATTGATTTTGTATCCTAAGACTTTGCTGAAGTTTATCAGCTTAAGATACACGGCTGAGATGATGGGGTTTTCTAAATATACAGTAACATTATCTGCAAACAGACAATTTGACTTCCCCCTCTGTTCTCTTGCCTGATTTCTCTAAGAAACTTGATTCTTCACACGAAATCTATTACTGTTTAAATGTAGGCAACTAACTCAAATTTTAATCATTGGATGAAGAAGCACAACCAAAGTCGCTGGTCATCAAATATGATCAGATGAGAAGAGCTGCCAGTTCACAAACTGCCTAGCACAACAGTAGTGCAGAGGGGCACTGAAGAATTTCAAGCATCATCTGAATTTCTTATCCCACAATCACCTGACAGCTTCATGGGATAAACATGCATACATGAATAAATCCTCTTCAATTCTATTTCTCCAACTCTAGAAATACACAACTTTTAAAAATCTAACCTGAAAATAAGCCTGATTAATAGCTGTTATAAAAGTGATTTAAAGTATTTTTTTAAAAAAATTTCATGAAATATATGGAATATGGCACTAAATTTTAAATTTTTCAGACTGCATGCAATTGAAAAACTTAATACATTAGTTTCTCCTTTTATAACAAATTCAGTGTTAATTCAGCTAAAAACAAATGCAAGATTCAAAGGTAGGGCAAAAGTCACTATGTTGTACAAATCAAATTTTTTGATCCTAGTTATATTTACTAATTGGACTCTTTCTCATCTATGTATTTCCACTTGCCTTCCATGACTTTCTGTAAAAAGGGCGTCCTTTACACACCACGAGCAGGACACTCACTGTTGCTATTTTTCAGTTACCGCTGATTTACCCTCTCCCTTCTCTCCTCTTTTCCTCTCCCCTTCCCCTCCTCTCAGTTTCCACTTCCCCACCCTCTTTCCTGAACATCTTGGAACTAAGGGCACCTATATATCCAAGACAGCTTAAGTGAATCCTTTTTTAAAAAGTAGTGCAAATCACACTGCCATGTGTGTACCTATGCAACAATCTTGCATGTTCTTCACATGTACCCCAACCTAAAATGCAATAAAAATATATATTAAAAAAAATAGTGCAAACAGAAGGAAGCAGAAAACCCAGTTTTCCCCAGCTTTTCTAGCCTTCAATTTGTAAAACTGATCCAGCTCTGATAACTCTTCTGTCTTGAGCAGAAGGGGGGAAAAAATACTAATCTCATGCAGGCTTTTTGCATCTGAAGTCCTTCACAAAAGCAAGACTTCACAGAAATGACAATTAGAATACTAGTAAAATAAGTAGTTTACAAGCACACATTTCTTAAAATTTAGCTACAGATTATGCTTGGTGGGTACACTTCATATGGCACTTACACCTAGAATGGTCTTATTTATTGTTTCAACCCCAGAAGTCTAAGGAACTTCTTAGGTCCACCCAGTTGATGACATTTCACTTCTTTACTTGTTCAAACCTCATCTCATCTTGCCACAGCCTATGTCAGCAATGCATTGGCTTCTTCAATGGCCGGAAGCAGGTTTCTAGCTTCTTCTGCCCAGTCTGCCAGCCATGTCCCTCCCTATCTCATTCACCACACACCCATGAGTTCCCACTTAGCCGCTGTTTTTCCTGACTAAGTCTAGTGCTTGTCTTACTTACAAAATAAGAGACTGATACAGCTCCTGAGCATTACATTGAGACTCATTTTCCAGCCAACATGGGTCTACCTCCCAGATGATTTTCTGACTTAACACCCCCTACATCGTTAAAGGGGTGCTTAAAATTCTTTCCACACAGGTTGGCCTCATCAAACTGACTTTACAGAGCAACAACAAACCTTGTTTTCCAACAAAGAATTGCCTACTCTCCTCGCATAAGATTGGCACCCAAGGCTCCTAAATAGAATTAAATCAGCTGGCCAAACCTTAAGGCTTCACCTTAAACTTACACCAGTTTTGAACAGTACTAGTTGCAATCAAACATATTTTGTGTCTAAAAGCACAAATGGAACAAGAGTTCCCATGAAAGCAACGGGAAAAAAACAAAATATGAGACTAAATATTTTCTCCCTATGCCCCCCACTTCCATTTCATTTCATAGGCAGGGAGCAAGTCAGATGTAACTTTCATGAGAGAAGGGGAGTTAAAACTATGAGCCCCAAAGTGACCCAACTTGAGTTAAAAGCCAAACTCTACCACCCTGAGTTCTGTGAACTCAGCAATTTATTCAAACTCTGCCTCTGTTTCCTCATCTGTAAAATGAGAATTGTGAGAGCTCCTCCCTCCTGGGTTGAGCAATTATGAAAATTAAATGAGTTCTTGGAAAAATTTTAGACCAGGGTCCCAGGTACACAAGAAAGACTTTGTAAATGTTTGGTAGCAGTAAACCAGTTAATTGGATGATTTTTTTTCTAAAATTTTCTACATTTGATTATTGCATTCTTAAGTCATAGCCACCTGTCTTAATAACATGTTCATTTTATCCACGTTACATTTTTACTACTTTTTGAAAAGGAATTTATTTCAGATAATTTTTTCAGAAATGCTGGAATATTTTGAGCTGCACGGAGGTCCCCATCTTTGTATCTGTCTGGTGTCTTCTGCTTGATGAAACTGTCCTGGTAATGGAAAACGGGACAAGAATCGCCTGGAGCTACTGCTTCGGGAATGTTGTCAGTTCTTTCATGACTAATGAACAATAAACAGCTGATGAGATTCAAATAGAAAACAGCCCGAGTTAATACTAAATGTCAAGTAAATACCACAACAATAAAGCAATATTTCTACCTCGCCAAAGATCCAAACAGCATTGCAGACACCAGTCACACAAATGCTGCAGTCTGCAGAGGAGATGATGATCGGTAACTCACCACCCAGATCACATATCTCTAAGGAACTTATCCGGTCCTCATGAGGTTGGAATGATCTTATCAGAGTTGGGGTCTTAGTGATTTTGTTCTTACTGGGGTTAAGACAAGTACTCCTGAATGAAAAGAAATAGCAAAACTCTAAAATATCCAAATATGAAATTACTACAATGATATAACACTTTTTTTAAAAAGGCAGATTTTAAAACTTGGGAACAATAACCCTGTGATCCAAACGCAAAAGGAAAGTTCATGATAAAAGAGGCTAGAAAAATATATTTTTAAAAAGGTTTCTAACTTAACTCTGACTACTTGGGAAGTAGAAAAAGGAAGCAGTGGGGAAAGAAGGAAAGAAAAATATAAATAGTAAAGTCAGTTATTGGACAGAGATGACCTTTACCACATATAGGTGGTCACATATACAACTTAAATATTAGAAAATTTAGCAGATAATTGGTGATTTAAAAAAAAATCCCAAACTCAGGGTAACAATGTCAGATGGAGTAGTTGTCTACCATCTAAAGTACGTTTATAATCTCATTACAAATAAGGTGTAGCCTCACCCTAGGCAACATAGTGAGACTGTCTCTACAAAAATTAGCTGGGAATAGTGAAACATGCCTGTAGTCCTAGCTACTCAGGAAGCTGAGGTGGGAGGATGGCTTGAACCAGGAGTTCGAGGTTGCAGAGAGCTATAATCATGCCACTGCACTCTAGCCTAGGTGACAGAGGGAGATCCTGTCTCAAAAAAAAAAAAAAAAAAAAAAGGTATGTACTAATCATTCACATTCAAATAATGCTCCAATGCCTTACAATACTACCTTTCTAAATTGATGACTGATTTAGAAGGTTGTCAATATTGAGAAATATTTTCCTCATGAATTAAAAGAAGTCTCTTCATGAAACTTTTTTTCTTTAAAACGCTTAGACTAAACATTTTTCAAGGAAACGGACAAGACCTAATTAGTGTTACCTGCAACAAAGACCATAAAAAATCATAAAGGTGATGTGATAATTTGTTTTCAATTTACCTCTCCATCAAGATCTCCTGTGGCAAGGTATCGATTCCTCTTATCAGTAGACGTAATCGATCCAACTCCACTATGAGCCAAAAATTCGGCCAGAAGTAGCTTCTTACGTATATCCCAAAATCTAACATAACCAGATCCTCCACATGATACCAGGTTAGCTCCTCCTAACATGTAAGGAAAAATTGAACTGGAAAACTGAACAATGAATACTAGAAATAACTTCGACGGCTATCTCTGTGGAAAGCATAAATTAGGTTGGAGAAATGAGTAGCCTTGAGATCAATTCCCAGCACCACTTTAATTTTCTCAAATATAAAATCATAACCCCATGATAACCTCAGTTTTGAGTATTAAATGAGATAGGATATTGAAATGTTTCATTACATTTAGCTCCCTTTTCATTTTTCTGATGTTTGGGGGGTTTTAAAAGTTAGATACTAGTTTCTTCATATAAACATATTCCAACATGATCTCATATAAAATTCACCTTCCTAATAACTCATTGGACGTAAGAAAGTTTTCATGTACAGATTTGGATGGAATATATAAACAGCTGTGCTACCACTATGTATAGATTTCTCCATTTAGCAGCATACTTAGAATTTTTTTTTTTTTTTTTTTTGAGACAGATTCTTGCTCTGTTGCTGGGCTGGAGTAGAGTGGTGTGACCTTGGCTCACTACAACCTCTGCCTCAGCCTCAGCCTCCCAAGTAGCTGGGGCTACAGGTGCACACCACCATGCCTGGCTAATTATTTTGTATTTTAGTAGATATGGATTTCACCATATTGGCCAGGATGATCTAGATCTCCTGACCTTGTGATCCGCCCACTTCGGCCTCTCAAAGTGCTGGTATTACTGGTGTGAGCCACCATGCCCGGCCTATAAAAACTTATTTTGGTGAATAAGCCTAGAACTAGTCTTCTCATTTTCCACTTTTATATGTTTTGTTGAAGCACCTTACCTAAGTTATTCTTCTGTAGCAGAATTCCTATTTGATTAAACCAGTAGATGACTTCCAATTTGCTTACAAATGTACTGCCAATTAATATTTAAGGTAGAAATAATGTGTAGCTGCTACAGTGAAGTCTGAATACTGAACATTAATAAAAATTAGTATTGAGGAAATGAGTAATTTCAAGAAAATAAGTCATTGTGAGCATAAGCAAGTTCTAGAAAAGGAAAGTTTTAGAATTCTTTCCAATCTTATTCTATTTTTTTTTTTGTGTGTGTGTGTTGCTAGAAAGTAAAATGTGAGAAAGGCAGAGGAAGCTAGAAAAGAAAGTGCATGCAATATATCACACAAAGGCTCTGAAGCCTTTCTAAAACATTGGGAGTTTATCCTATACTACAGTGCTTTGAAACTTTAGACAGCAGGCCAAATCTGGCTTATTGCCATTATTTGGTGAGTTAGGAATTGGAACACAGCCAAAACTAATGTTGGCTATTGCTGTGCTCACGTTTCAATGTCAGAGTTGAGTAGTTGCAACAGTGTGTAGTGTAATACAAAGGCAAAAATATATAGCCTTTACAGAAAAAGATTACTGACCCTGCTATACGTAATAAGCCAAAGGCAATCTTAAAGCAAGTGAGTAATAATTGTAGACTTCTTCAAACTAAAATACACAGGCACCAGTTTTATTATACCTTAAGTTCTGGGATACATGTGTAGAATACGTAGGTTTGTTACTTAGGTATTCACATGCCATCGTGGTTTGCTGCACCCATCAACCCCTCATCTACATTAGGGTTTTTTTTGTTTTGTTTTTGTTTTTGTTTTTGTTTTTTTGACTCAAGTGTACCCATGGCCCTGGGTCAGACTTTTTTTTGACTTTAAAAGCTGAATTTTTATCAAATGAAAATGTATGCTCTGACCATGGCCTTGGGAGTATCATTTGTTTCTGACCCACTTAATAGTTGCTCAGACTCGGCAATAAAGGGTCATCGGGACACAGGACTTGGTGTTTTTTTGTTTTGTTTTTTAAGAAAGAAAAGAAAGGGAGAAAGAAGAAAATGAAAGAGAAAAAGAGGGAGAGAGAACGGGAATCTTGCTCTATTGCTCAGGCTAGAATGCAGTCTAGAAATGGATATTAAAAAGCTCTTTTATACTAATTGTGTTATACAATGGAGACAGGAAGGAATAAGGGAGGAAAAGAAACAGCCAACCAATATTTCATTTAAACCTATGAAATGCTATGCAATTGCTGGGGAGTGATCTACTCCCAACCATGTGGTCACTTTCAGAATAAATGTGATGTGTTACTGAAAAAAAATGTATGCTTTGTGGATTTGGAGTAGAGAGTTCTGTAAATGTTAAGTTTACTTGTTTGAGGTCTAAGTTCAAGTCCCGGGTATCCTTGTTAACTTTCTGTCTCATTAATCTGTCCAATATTGACAGTGTAATGTTAGTCTCCCACTATTATTGTGTGGGAGTCCAAGTCTCTTTGTAAGTCACCAAGAAGTTGCCCTATGTATCTGGGTGCTCCTATATTGGGTGCACATACACTTAGGATCATTAGCTCTTCCCGTTACATTGATCCCTCTACCATTATACAATGTCCTTATCTCTTTTGGTTTCTATTACTTTAAAGTCTATTTTATCAGAGATGAGAATTGCAACTTTTTTTTTTTTTTTTTCTCTCCATTTGGTTGGCAAATCTTCCTCCATCCCTTTGTTTTGAGTCTCTATATCCTTGCATGTGAGATGGGTCTGGATGCAGCTTACTGATGGGTTTTTTGGAATGGCTGATACTGGTTGTTCCTTTCTGTATATAGTGCCTCTTTCAGAAGCTCTTGTAAAGCAGGCCTGGTGGTAATGAAATCTGAGTACTTGCTTGTTCGTAAAAAGTTTTATTTTTCCTTATGAAACTTAGTTTGGCTGGATATGAAATTCTGGGTTGAAAGTTCTTTTCTTTAAGGATGTTGAATATTGGCCCCCACTCTCTTCTGGCTTGTAGGGTTTCTGCTGAGAGATCTGCTGTGAGTCTGATAGGCTTCCCCTTGTGGGTAACCTGACCTTTCTCTCTGGCTGCCCTTAGTATTTTCTCCTTCGTTTCAACCCTGATGAATCTAATGATTATGTGCCTTGGGGTTGCTCTTTCTGAGGAATATCTTTGTGGTGTTCTCTGTATTACCTGGAGTTGGGTATTGTCTTGCCTTACTAGGTTGGGAAAGTTTTCCTGGATAATATCCTGAAAAATATTTTCCAGCTTGGATTCATTCTCTTAGTCACATTCGGGTACACCTATCAAACGTAGATTAGGTCTTTTCACATAGTCCCATATTTCTTGGAGACTTTGCTCATTCCTTTTTACCCTTTTTTCTCTAATCTTGTCGTCTTGTTGTATTTCGTTAAGTTGGTCTTCGACCTCTGAAATCCTTTCTTCTGCTTGATCAATTCGACTGTTAAAACTTGTGCATACTTCATGAAGTTTTCGTATTGTTTTTCAGCTCCATTAATTCACTTATATTCCTTTCTAAATTGTCCATTCTCATTAACATTTCGTGAAACCTTTTTTCAAGGTTCTTAGTTTCCTTGCATTGGGCTAGAACATGTTCTTCTGGCTCACAGAAGTTTCTCATTATCCACCTTCTGAAGCCTGAGTCTATTGATTCCTCACATTCATTCTCGATCAGGCCTTGTTCAATTGGTGATAAGGCACTGCAATCCTCTGTAGGAGGTAAAGGCATTCTGATTTCGGGTGTTTTCAGCCTTTTTGCACTGGTTTCTTCTCATCTTTGGATTTATCCACCTGTCGTCTGTATAATTGCTGACTTTCAGATTAGGTCTGAGTGGACGTCCAGCTTGGTGGTGGTAAAGTTTTTTCTGTTTCTTAGTTTTCCTTCTGCGGACGCCCCACCCCCCACAGAGCTGGACCTTCCCAGGTTCAGCTGTACTTGCTGTGAAACTCTGAATCCTCAGCAGTTCCAACTGCCATTGTTTTTTTGTGGGGGGTGGGGACCAGCCTTCCCCTGCAGCGACCCACCACGCCAGCTGAAACAGCGGTGTTAAGATTCGTGGCACTTTTCTGCCCGGGAATCTCCCAGTCTGGTTCCCCCACTTCAGTCCGCTTTTCAATCAGCTGAATGGGAGACTCTGCCTTCCCGGAGCTCCAACGCCAACAAAAGGGCACTCAGTCCTGTATACTCCGGACTGAGAAACGCCGCGCCGGGGCGCCTGCAAATGGCCAGGCCCACCAAGAGTCGCGCTGGCAACCCGTGGGGCTCCTCCGCCAAGAATCTCTTGGTCCGTGGGCAATAAAAATCCGTCTGAAAATGTGGCGTCCACTCACTCTCTGCGCTTTCAGTGGGAGCTACAATCCTGAGCTGCTGCTAATCGGCCATCTTGGATCTCTCTCCCCCAATCGTATTCTAAACTTCCCAGAATGTTTTTAAACTATCCTTGATTCCTAACGATGAAAAATTTTACATGAAAATTAGGTTTTTCATCAAATTATGGGAAACAATTCAGATGTTCCTTTTCAAACACACAATACATGTCTAGATTCCTAATGTTAAGAAAAAAGATACAATTCTTATTCTAAATTTATTATCCAAAGATTTTCACTTTGGAAAGATGCAGGTTGCATCAACACTAATGCTAATATTACCACGGACAACAGGGAATTAAGCAAATGGTTATTTCATTTATGTAACATCAAATAACTACAGTAACTCATAGCATCAATGTTAGTATACATGTAAGCAGAAGACGTAACAAATACTTAAACAGGAGAGCAGGCAGCTCTTCTGGAATTAGCAATTCTTTCAAATTCTGTTACTGTTCTTAACCTCCGTGCTTCTCATTATTCTCTTCCAGCCTATTTTGATCAGGTGCTCATATAATCAGTCTCGGACAACTTTTCTGCTGTATGGGACTTGAGCTTTGACTTTGGCATACATCTTGCTGTGTCCCTACTCCACAAAAACCTCTTTATGCCATGGCTAGACCAATAATTGATTGTTGCCTATATCCAATAATTTGTCATTTTTTTCTATCCTGATCTTGACATATACGATACTGTGGATAAATAGTAGTGGGCTGTAGTCTGGCTCCTGCTCTTGGACCCATCCTCAACTCCAGCTTCCTTGCCATTGTCTGTGACCTTATATGACACAGTACTGATTGGTTAGCTACACGCAGTCAAATTGTACAAAATCTAGTAGAAAGATTGTTTTATTTCTCCCTTTTCAACTACATGTAAAACTTATATTTTACCTGTCACTGCAGTGTTTTTTCTTGCTTTAAGGAAGCAAAGCCTCATAACAGCATTTTTGCCCTCTGTCGATCTCAAAGTTGTGGACTCCCATGGCAGAGTGGTCTGCCATGGGGTGGGTGGAGTGGCTTCTGTCAGGAGAGAAGTTTTCGAGGTTTTGTATCTGTGATGGAGACAAAGCAGGGTATATGAATGAAGAGAAACAATCTGCTTTTCAAACCAGTGCCTAGGAAACTGGCCCACATCTATCACTATCTCCAATGACTCCACCAAGTCTCACAATAGACTTCCAGTCGACATCCATCAAGCCTTCTGCTCGCTCTTAACCCCAACTTGTTTTTTATATTCCACACTCGCTTGCTGTGTTTTCACCTGATATGAATTAATATTGGAGTCAATTCTAACATCTTGGTGATCCTCCAATACAAACATGATTCTGATATGGCATTTTCAACTTATTAATCCAAATTCTTGGAAATATAATGAACATGAGCTCTAATGCCTATGCTTAATTAAATGAGCCTTCTTAACAATACTATTTGTTAGTTACTCTGGAGAAAACATTTCTAAGCACACCTCAATTATCTAATGACATCAGCTCCAGGCCCCACTAGTGAAAACTGGGGACATTCGTCTCAATCTATGAGCAGTCTGCACATAGTTATGAAAAATCTATACAGACATGTTTTCAAAATTTCAAAATAAGAAATCTATTGCAATGCTTTTAATGTCTTTTAGAAATTTGATATTTATTCACTTTTCTCCTTATCTCTCTGTGTATCCTAAAACCCAGTGGAGAGAACGAGGCAGAATTCCAACCTCTTCATGGCAGGTTCAAATGAATCCTAAAATGATTAGCTCTGTGTACGTAAAGCAGGTCAGCACTTTGTGTTTGCAGCCAAGTATCCCCTATATCTCTCAAGTTTGTTTTCCTGCACTTAATAAAAGTGCTTCTCAGCTTTTCACCAAAAACTGCATCTGATCAGTTCATTTCTAAAGTTCAATTCAGCCTCTATGTATTTATTCAACTGAGACAACAGAACCTCACTGGGCCATGAGGAATGACATGTTAATTACCAAAATAAATTAGTCTAAAGAAAAACCTTTAGTATCTAAGGAAACTGAAAAAATGTGAAAGGCAATTGTCAAGACATTTTACTTAAGTATGAAATATTCATGTGCTCTGCTAAACTCCCATAAAATACAATATACTCCCATCTAATGCTCCTCATGGGTTTCTAAAGCAAGAAATTAAGATTTCCAGGTGGCATAATACTTATTTCAAGCTCTAGATTGGATCTGAACAGCCTATCGAGTGAACATGAATTCCCATTTTCTTACCAAGGGGTACCCAAGTTCACTCTTAGGTAATTTGGGTAAGGTTTATTGGAAAAAACTAAACAAAAATGAGTCTTGCTTCCTGCTGTCAGTAATTCAGAAATACTGATGGTAGCATAAAGAGAAGAAATGGCATGCCATGCAGAATTTGCTAAGCCAAGTAAATCTCAAGGTTCTCTTTAGTCACTTTGACAAGACCATGATATCCCTAATCCTTCGTGCTTATAGCCAATCGTCTATAATGTACGAGCAAGTTGCATCAGGCACATGCATGAACAACCAGGCCTACTGTGAGTTGACTAGCCACGTTATTTTAGTTTCAAACTCACTTACCTAATTTTGATTTTAGCAACCTCTGGTAATTGGGGTGAAGAACATGATGAGCATTCTCTGTGCTATTGTTCCATAGAACAATTTCTCCATCATAACTCCCTACACAAGAGAGGATGAAAAATATAAATTGCCAGGAGGTTACGATAGAAAATATGAGCAAGAGCAATTAGAAGTTACTAACAATATATTACACAGAATATGGCACATAGTGGGCACTCTATATTTTTGAAACATGAATAATTTGGTATTTGTATTAACTTTAGAGCTTACAATCCCCACAGTAGAACCTGAGCATAGGTTTATAGAAATTACTGCTGTTTCCTTTTATTTTACAGTAATAAAGCATTCAGAAAAGATGCTTTGCAGTTAAAAAAACTGGAGCTTGAGTCTTGGTTCTGCCACTTACTGTGTAACCTTGGGCATGTTATCTAACTCCACTTGATGCCATGACTTTCTCATCTATAAAAGTTAATATATTTACCTCAGGGCTATTGTAAAAATGAATGTACTTACAGTAGTACTGAGCATATTTTAAGTACTGGAAAAAATGTTATACTTTCTTACTGGGTAAGGGCAGGTAAATCAAGTCCTATGTTTTGTTTCCCACATCCCTTCTTGTGTGTGTATGTGGGTGGGTG
Organism: Ateles fusciceps; assembly: GCA_036589455.1. Classification (NCBI taxonomy): domain Eukaryota; kingdom Metazoa; phylum Chordata; class Mammalia; order Primates; family Atelidae; genus Ateles; species Ateles fusciceps. The sequence continues at coordinate 1,377,645 of JAZHEH010002703.1, read as the reverse complement.
GGTGTGTGTCTTCATTCCTTCTCTCCTTTGTTCTTCATTGAATATTGCTTTCTCCAATCCTAAAGTTTTTCCAACAAAGTCTTTCCATACTGTTCTTCACACAAAACAGAAAAGCCCAACTAGGGAGGTAAAGTCTAAGCAACCATGTCCTGCGGAGGAACAATGCAGCCATATCCAGACCATTGTTTTCAGTGGCTTGGTGAGGACACCTACCCACTGAACAGAGTGTGGCAACAATAGCAGAAGAAAAGTTTGGATAGGATGTACGAATGGTGACTTTTGGGGTTGGGGAGAGGAGAAATACACACTAAACTTTGTATTGTCCTAGAAGAGCAATCTGTGCAACTCAAATTGCACCGAGGGAATGGAGTTCAGCTGTCCATAGAAATGTCTTCTCCTGTGCTTTACTAGCAGTGATTGACCAAACATTTCCACATAAGATCGATGGGATGAGAATGAAGAGATTGTCTACCCACCAATACAATGGTATTTACTAATATTTTTACAATAACAACCACACCGTTTTATACTTCAGTGTCCATCACATTTCAGGATGTGATCTTCACTGCAGGAGTGGGCTTCCAGTAGCTGTAAAGCTAATTTACCTACAGAGTTGCGCTTACTAGAAATTTGGGTTAGTACTGAAAACAGGGGAACTTCAAATGTAGTTAGATCAGTAAACCTCATATTGTAACACTTCATAGATATCCTGGATCTTTTTCTGTAAGTTTTTATTCTTAATTGATGACTTTTTGGTTCTATAAAAATCCAGCTGTCAAAATATGGACTGGAAAGTTTCATGGTGCAATTTCTCTATAAATTGCATTCTTTGGCCAGAAATGATACAATTTTTCATTCTCTTTAATATGCCACATCAAAGCATGCCTATGAATCATTTTAAGAGCTTGGATTTGTAGACATTTTGTGAGGACAGACTTTTGTCAACATTATCTCAGCTAAGTTATGCCAAACAGTTAATATGTTCACATTATGAAACCTCTAAGTGCCACCAATGTGTGATTCGTACCCGACAGCCCTAATGCTGCTCCTGGAAAATGGACAATACAAATCAAAGCTAATATTTATGGATGAGCTTTTTGTGTGCTGAGCACCATGTTAAACCCTTGCACAGATAATTTGTACTATAAACCAAAATATAGATATATTAGCCAGACAAAACTATGATTTAGAGTTTAAATAACTTGCTTATTATCATGTTGTGGCAATTGGTGGAACCGTGATAGGAAGTCAGCCAGTCAGGCATAGGCACTGATAATCAGAACTACCAATACATTTCCCTGGAAATGAGGACTAAGAACAGCAAGCATTGCTTTTTCAAAAATCTTTTCATGTTCAAAGCAAACTATCGACAGAGCAAAGAGACCACCTAAAAATGGGAGAAGATAGTTGCAAACTATACATCTGATAGTATAAGGGGCTAATATCCAAAATATATAAGAAAATCAACTCGGCAACAAAACCTGATTTTAAAACGGACAAAACACCTGAATAAACATTTCTCAAAAGACATACAAATGGCCAACAGACATTTGAAAAAATGTCCAATTGATTATCGGGGAAATACAAATCAAAACAACCTGAGTGACACATCACTCCAGTCAGAATGACTCCTATCAGAAAATCAAAAGATTAAAGTATTGGCGAAGATATGGAACAGAGGGAACACTTACATATGGCTGGTGGGAATGTAAATTAGTATAGCCTTTATGGAAAACGACTTTAAAACAAGCCTTTATGGAGGAATTGAAAATAGAACTACCATATGATCCAGAAAGACCACGACTGGGTACAGAAATTGGCATGTTGAAGAGAGATCTGCATCCTTATGTTTACTGCAGCATTATTCACAATAGCCAAGATAAAAATCAACCTAAATGTCCATCAATGAATAAATGAATAAACTGTGGTATATATACACAATGGAATACTATTCAGCCATAAAAAAAAAAACTTTACAGCAACACAAATGAACCCGGAGGAAATTGTTAGGTGAAGTAAGCCAAGCACATAAAGAAAAATCACATATCACTCAATTGTGGAATCTAAAAAGTTATTCTCATAAAAGTAGAGTAGAATAGTGAGTACCAGAGGATGGGGAGGGGAAGTGAGGGGTGTGAGGGTGAGAGATTGGTCAACAGGTAAAAAGCTACAGTTAGACAGGAGGAATAAGTTCTGGTGTTCTATTGCATAGCAGGATGACTCTAGTGTTAACAATAATGTATACTTCAAAATGGCTAGAAAAATTTTAATGTTCTCATCACTAAGATATGTGTAAGTTTATTCTAATTACCATGATTTGATCATTGCACAATTCATACATGTATTGAAACATATTGTGCCCCACAGATATGTATAATTATTGTGTCAGTCATAAGTTAAAAAGAAACATATGGCCAGGCACAGTAACTCACACCTGTAATCCCAGCACTTTTGGAGGTGGAAGCTAGTGAATTGCTTGGAGCTTAGAAGTTTGAGACCAGCCTGGACAACATGGCAAAACCTCATCTCTAATAACAATACAAAAAATTAGCCAGGCATGATAGGCATGCCTATTGTCCCAGCCACCCAGGAGGTTCAAGTGGGAGGATCACTTGAGCCTGGGAGGCAGAGGTTGCAGTGAGCTGAGACCTGGCCACTGCACTCTAGCCTGGGTGACGGAGTGAGACCCTATCTCAAAATATATATATATATATAGCAATTGAAGTTTTTTTTTTGTTTTTTTTTTTTTGAGTGAGGGAAAACAAACCACAACAAACCAAACTTTACCAATGATTGTCAAGTGAAAGTTCAGTTTACCCATAACCAAGAGTTTGTGGAGGTAAAAACGCAGCACACAAGATGTCATCGTGGTACTGTATGCTTTCTTTCCATTCTTCAGGCTGGATGAAAAATCGATTGAAGTTTTGGGGTCGAAACACAGTAATGGCCCTAGCAAAAAGGATATTGAATTTAGCTGTGGATCTAAAAATTGATGTAGATATTGAGTAGCCACTATCCACTTGAATGGTGTGACTCGAGACTTCTAAAAGACTATGCTGCCCAAAATTTATCCCCACTTGACAGCTACAACACTGTTTCCCACACTAAACATTTATTACCTCATTAAATTATCTGCTAAATCATAAATTTTGACAATAGGTTAATTACCTTTCATAGTTATTAACAACAAACCATGTAACATTTATCAGATTAATTATCCATCACCACCACCCTAAAGGAAAGTTCCTCATATGGGTATTATGGAATCACTGAGTTTTAATAACAAAAGAGGGCATATAGGTCTCCGAACAAATAATGTTTTGTGCTTCAAACAAAATACAGTATTTTTTTCCCATCAAATTTTCTCAGGACATTGAGCATGGTAACACTACTTGTGGCATTTTCCAGACTTACCTGGTCACAGAATGTATTCTCTTGGAGTCGACAGCATCTTGAACTATAATTTGTGAAACACACTTGGAAAATGCCACTCCAAAGAAGTGGGACATAGGACAGATACATTTTGAACAGAACAGTATTAGGTCAGTATCTTGGAACTGCTGATAAATCTGAGGACAGGCTAGTATAAGCAAAGAATGTGAAATTACCTTGTGCCTGGTGGGGAAGGGAGAAGGGTGTAAAGATTCCAATGCTGGGACATTAATACCATCCTGTTTCCACTGGACAATTAGAGCTCTGGCTATCAGCCTATGCTAAGTCGTCTTTTCCTTCTAGAGTCATCTACATCTCAAGTGAGCATTTGCAATCAGTGTCTTTCACCATCATTCTCTCTTCACCTTCCTGAAATCTATTCCCACTACTCTAAAGGTCTACTTGCCCTACCAGTGTTACTTCTCAGCCTGAGTTTTTAGTATGTCCTGCTTCTTTCTCCCTCCTGATCTTTATTTCTCCTTTCTTCATTTTCTATTCCCTTCTTTGACCCTTTTAAATATGTGGTATGTAACACAATGGAACATTCTTCATTGTCATTCCTTCACTTCTTTCTGTCCATTCAAACTGGCTTAGAAGATCTCGTATATCACCATGAGTTCCAACATCATTTCCACACAAATGGCTCTTAAATTATCTTCATTCATAGTCTTTGCCAGAAAGTTTCCACTTGCCAGTTGACAGTTCCATATAATGCTTCCATCAGCAAAAGATTTCAATGTCAAAAATCCAAATTTGATATCTTCCCTCCATACCAGCCCTGTCTGCAATTCCCAAATATGGTTAATAGACCAACATTCCAGCCTCTTTGGGTGTCTTTCTCTTCCCCAGTCAAATCAAATACCTAGATTTTATCTGTGCAATATGTTATGGGTTAATCTTACTATTTTACTCCAGTCAATGACAGTTTGCTAGTTCAGTGCTAACTAGCTCATGGTTGAATGATCCTAACGGCCTACTGACCAATTTTACTGCTTCTAGTCTACCCATCTGTGGCACATTCTTCATCTGGCTACTAGATTAATTATTCTACTCTGGGCTTTTTCATTTATTCTATAAGAATTTCTTATTTGCCATGTGGAAGTCACTGTTCGTTGTGATGCAGGGTACACAGCCATAAGCATTAAAATGACTAAAATTCAAAGTAAAATGTGGGAAGTTCTAAGGCAGTACTGATCAACTGCCGTGAAAGGCCAGAGTAGAAATCAGAGTAGGTTGAGTACTGATATTTGAACTGTACCATAAAAGATGGGTAGGATTTGCAAGATGAAAGCACTCTGGGGATAGAGAAACCAATATGATGAAAGATAAGTCTAATCCCCCATTAGAAAACATTTCCTAGTTTTTCATTTTCTACATGATGAAATTCAAATGTGTAGCTGTTATTTAAGATCCAATAATACATAGGTTGAATCTTCGTTTTCAGAATTATTTCTATTCTTGCCTTGTTCTTCAGTTATATGTGAATATCCAATCAAATATTTGACAGGGACACTGGAAGCCACAGGGTAAATATGGTACACTTTCTTAAGTGTTAATTTTACTCAAAGTTGGAGGAAGAATATTTTCCTATTAAAGACAGATGAATTAATGCAATAGAATGCAAAGTTCACCTGACTTTTAAAAGGAATTCAAAGTGTTAAACTTATTTTTTGCTTGCAGCAGCTGTTTTTAACTATTAGGGGTATCCAAAAGCTAAATTTCTGAAGCACACCTTCTTGCCCAACCCAAACAATATTCTTAGTGTTCTCTAGGCACCTCTTGCATTTCTGTCTGTTTTAATTCATAGTATCATTTTTCATGCCTCTATGAATTTTTTTACACACAGACCCACATCTACCTTTTCATACACCAACTCTCTAATGCCCATCTTATTCTGGTAGAATTCCTTAATAACTAGGATTAAAAGAAAATAGTTCCTCTTTCTGACCTCTTAACATCATTCACATTTAACTTATAACACCGTTACATAGTTTCAGCTCTTTGGCTAAATTATAAATTCCTAGAAACCATGCATCTTTGAGTGGTGAATAAATATCTGTCACATAAATGAAGAAAAAATTATCTGCTTAAATGTCACCACCTCAGGCAAGCCTCCCCCTGACCATCCTATCTGAAGACACTTTCTCATCTTTCATTTTTCTTTATAACACTTACCATTGTATGATACTGTGTTCTATATGTTCTATCTCTATTATAAAGTTCTAGTAGAGCAAGGACTCTGGGTTTTTTTTCTGCAACAGCAGTGTCTAGAATAATACCACACGATAGGCATTTAATGCTGAATAAATGTTTTAATTATTCTATGTTTTAAATAATCAGATCCTTTGAAAGAGCAGGCTGCTGCAAATTCTGTGAAACGGGCGAAAACTGGTGCTTTCTCAAAATCACCTCCTGGCTGGAGGCCAATGAACTCGGGGACATTACAGCAACTTGCGACAGAACCCTGCTCCAAGGAAGGAGACAACAGCTAATCCCTCCGCCTGTAACATCCTGGCTAGCCAGTGGTCCTGAGTCTGTCCATGTGACAACCACCTCACTGTTAGCATAATGAGCATTTGAGAAAGTCAGCACACTAAACATATCTATAAGGACTCTCAGAGTCTACTTCACTCTCCTGGCACCTCCATCAGAGGAAGGTACTGGTATCCCTGGCTGAAAGACCTGAAGATGGATCACATCACAGGACTTTGCAGATATTCCCCAGCATCAGCCCAAAGGCTGGTAGTTCTACTGGGTGACTAGGCCCAGAAGAGCAGTAACAGTCACCACAGTCTGTCACATAAGAAGCCCCATCCCTAGGGAAAGGGGCAGTGCACCACAGCAAGAGATCACTCCCACCTTATGGGACAAAGAATCTAAACAGCAGCTCTTGAATTTCAGATTTTTTCATTGAAATAGTCTACCTGGATGAGAAATCAGAAAAGTAAATCTGGTAATATGACAAAACAAGATTTTATAACAACCCTCCAAAGACCACACTAGCCTCCCTAGTAAGAAGAATCTCTGAATTGTCAAAGAATTCATAAGGTGGATTAGTAAGTTCTCCAGGAGATTCCAGAGAAAAGTGAAAAGCAATGAAAAGAAATTTTTAAAAAAGGATATGGATGAAAACTCCAGAGAAATAGATATCATAAGAGAAAAAAAATTACAACTTCTGAAAATGAAAGACACACTTGGAGAAATGCAAAATGCACTGGAAAGTTTCAACACTAGAATCAAACAAGTAGAAGAACTTGAGCTCAAAGACAAGGATTTCAAATTAACCCAATCAGAAAAGAATTTTAAAAGACTAAAACCGTCAAGAAATTTGAGATTGTGTTCAACAGCCAACCCTAAGAATAATTGGTCTTCCTGAGGAAGAAGAGAAACCTAAAAGTTTGGAAAAATCCTTAGAAGGGAGTAACTGAGGAAAACTTTCCTGACCCCTCTAAAGATCCTAGACATCCAAATTCAAGAAGCTCAAAGAACACCTGGGAAATTCATCACAAAACGATCATTGCCCAGGCACAGAGTCATCAGTTTATCTAAAGTCAAAGGAAATAATCTTGAGGGCTATAAGGCAAAAGCATCAAGTACCTATATAGGAAAATCTATCGGATTAATGGCAGATTTCTAACCAGAAACCCTACAAGCCAGAAAGGGATTGGGGTCCTATTTTTAGCTGCCTCAGACAAAATAGTTGCCAGTCAAGAATTTTGTATCCAGCAAAATTAAGCTTCATAAATGAAGGAGAGAGAAACTTTTTCAGACAAATGCTAAGAGTTACTCACTCTAAGCCAGCACTACAAGAAATGCTAGAAGTAGTTCTAAATCTTGAAACAAAACCTCAACATTCACCAAAGTAGAACCTCCTTAAAGCATAAATCTCAGAGCCTGAAAAAAGGCAAAAACTAGCACAGTGAATAAAACAGTACCTCACATCTCAAAACTAACATTGAATATAAATTGCCTCAATGCTCCACTTAAAAGATACAGAATGCCAGAATGGATAAAAATCAACAAAGTACCTGCTGTCTTCAAGAGACTCACCTAAGAAGTGACATTAAACTCACATAAGGGGTGGAAATAGATATTCCATACAAATGGACATGAAAAGCCAAGGAGTAGTTATTATCAGACAAAACACTGTCTTTTAAACTTGTTGCTTCAAAGAACGTTATGTAATGGTAAAAAAAATCTAACAGGAAAATGTCATAATCCTAAATACATATGCACCTAACATGAGCTCCCAAATTTATAAAACAATTATTACTAGACATAAGAAATGAGAGACAGCAACACAATAATAGTGGGGGACTTCAATACTGCACAGACATGAGTAAACACAGGTGGTCAAGACAAAGTCAACAATTGAATTAAACTATACCCTAGAACAAATGGACTTAATGGATATTTACAGAAAATCCTCCCCCAACAGCTATAAAATATATATCCTTTTTATCAGCCCATAAAACATTCTCCAAAACACAATGTATGATAGGTGACAAAACAAGTTTCAATTTAAGAAAACTGAAATTACATCAAATACCCTTTCAAACTACAGTGGAATAAAATCTGAAATTAACTCCAAAAGGAACCTTGAAAACGATACAAATACATGAAAATTAATCTGCTCCTGAATGATATTTGGGCCAACAATGAAATCAAGATGGAACTTTAAGCATTCTTTAAACTGAACAATAATAGTGACACAAGTTTTCAAAACCTCTGGGATACAGCAAGAGTGGTGCTTAGAGGAAAATTCATCATACTAAATACCTATCTCAAAGTCTGAAAGAGCACAAATAGACAACATAAGGTCATACACCTCAAAGAACTAGAGAAACGAGAAAATCAAACGCGACCCCAACAGAATAAAAATATAACAAAGATCACGGCAGAAATAAATAACAAAAACAATGCAAAAGATGAATGAAACAAAGCTGGTTCTTTGAAAAGGTAAAAAAAAAAAAAAAAAAAAAAAAAAGACCATTAGTGAGATTAACCAAGAAGAGAGATCCATATAAGCTCAATTAGAAATGAAATGGGAGATATTACAACTGATACCACAGAAATATGAAAGATAATTCAAAGCTACTATGAACACTTTTATACATACAAAATAGAAAATCTAGAGGATTTAGATGCATTTCTGGAAATACACAAGCCTCCTTGATTAAATAGGGAAGAAATAGAAACTCTGAACAGATCAATAACAAGTAGTGAGATTAAGACAGTAAAGTTGCCAACAAAAGTCCCAGGACAAGATGGATTTGCAACTGAATTCTATCAATCATTCAAACTATTCCAAATATAAGAGAAAGAGAAATCCTCCCTAAGTCATTCTAGGAAGCCAGTATCGCCCTGATGCCAAAACCAGAAAAGGATATAACAAAAAACTACAGACCAATATCCCTGATGAACAGATGCAAAAATCCTCAACAAAATATTAGCCGACAGAATCAAACAGCGTTTCAAAAAGATAATCCAACAGGATCAAGTGGGTTTCAGACCAGGGAGGCAGGGATGGTTTAACGTAAGTTGTTAACTGTGATACATCACAAACAATTAAAAACAAAAAATGTATGACTATCTCAATAGATGCAGAAAAGGCATATCACAAAATCCAGCATCCCTTTGATTTTGCTGAGGGTTTTAATAACAGCATAGAAGGAACATACCTCAAGGTAATTAAAGCCATCTATGACAAACCAACAGCCAACATTATATTGAATGGGGGAAAAGTTGAAAGCATTCATCCTGAGAACTGAAACGAGACAAGAATGTCCACTTTCACCACTTCTATTCAACAGAGTACTGGAAGTCCTGCCAGAGCAATCGGACAAGAGAAAGAAAGGCATACAAATCAGTAAAGAGGAAGTCAAACTGTTGTTTTGCCAATGATACGATTATATACATAGAAAACACTAATGACCCCTTCAAAATGTCCTAGATCTGATAAATGAATTCAATACAGCTTTGGGATACAAAATCAATGTATAGAAATCGGTAGCATTGCTATACACCAACAACAACCCAGCTGAGAATCAAATCTTGAACTTCAACCCCTTTTACAACAGGTGTTACAAAAATAAAGTACTTAGGAATATACCTAACCAAGGAGGTGAAAGGATCTCTAAAAGGAAAACTACAAAACACTGCCGAAAGAAGTCATAGGTGACACAAACAAATGGAAACATATCCCATGTTCGTGAATGGATAGAATCAATATTGTGAAAATGACCATACTGCCAAAAACAATCTACAAATTCAAGCAATTCCCATCAAAATACCATCATTCTTTACAGAATTAGAAAAAACAATCCTAAAATTCATATGGAACCAAAAGAGCCCACACAGCTCCAAAGTGTAAGACTAAGCAAAAAGAACAAATCTGGAAGCATCACATTACTTGACTTCAAACTATACTACAAGGCTATAGTTACCAAAACACAATGACACTGGTATTAAAATAGGCACATAGACCAGTGGGACAAAATGGGGAACCCAGAAATAAAACTAAATACTTAAAGTCAACTAATCTTTGACAAAGCAAACAAAAGCATAGTGGGTAAAGGACATCCTTTTCAACAAATAGCACTAAGATAATTGGCAAGCCACATGTAGAATAATGAGGCTGGGTCCTTGCCTCTTGCCTTATATAAAAATCAACTCAAAATGGATCAGACACTTAAATGTAAGATCTGAAACCATAAAAATTTTAGAAAAACGGGAAAAAATTCTTGTAGACATTGGCTTAGGCAAAGAGTTCTTGACCAAGAACCCAAAAGCAAATGCAACAAAAGCAAAATTAAATAAATGGGACCTAATTAAACTAAAAAGATTCTGCACAGCAAAAGACATTAACAGCAGAGTAAACAAACCAGAGTGGAAGAAAATCTTCACAAACTATGCATTCAACAAAGAGCTAATATCCAGAATCAACAAGAACTCAAATCAGCAAGAAAAATACCAGCAACAACAAATGATCCCATCAAACATAGGCAAAGGACATGAATAGACAAGTTTTAAAAGAAGATATACAAATGGCCAACAAACATATGAAAAAATGCTCAACATCACTCTCGGGGAAATGTAAATCAAAACCACAATGAAACATCACCTTATTTTTGCAAGAATGGCCATAATCAAAATATCAAAAAAAAAAAAAAATACATGTTGGCATGGATGTAGTGAAAAAGGAACACTTTTAAACTGCTTGGGGGGGAATGTAAACTAGTACACCACTGTGGAAAACATAGACATTTGTTAACTGAAACTAGATCTACCATTTAATCCACCAATCCCACTACCGGGTATCTCCCCCAGACAAAAATAAGTCATTATATACAAAAGACACATGGACACACACGTTTATGACTGCACAATTCACAACTGCAAAAATATGGAACCAGCCCAAATCTCCATCAATGAGTGGATAAAGAAAATGTGGGCATACACACACACACCATGGAATACTCAGCCATAAAAAGGAATGAAATAATGGCATTCACAGCAACGATGGAGTTAGAGACGATTATTGTAAGTGAAGTAAGAATGAAAAAAATCAAACATCATATGTTCTCACTTAAGTGGAAGCTAAGCTATGAGGCTTCAAGGGCATAATGATATAATGGACTTTGGGTACTTGGAAGGGCAGAAGGGGGGAGTGAGGGATAAAAGACTACACATTGGGAATAGCATATACTACTTGGGTGATGAGTACACCAAAATCTAGAAATCCCTACTTAAAGAACTTTTCTATGCAAACAAATGCCACCTGTTCCCCAAAAGCTATTGAAATAAAAATTTAAAAAACTTTAATAGTCATATTAATAATAAGGCTTCCCACGATAAGGTAACACAAATAAGGTAACTTGAAGTTCCAAAATTGCAGTTTAATCTCATAGCAGCTTTATGTGTATGTATTATTTTCTCTTTCCTACTGGTAAGTTTGGTTAAAGAGATTACCCTTTGAGGAGGGAGACAGTGAGGTGGTAGTGGGAGAGAGGTCAGTCTTGCATCTTTTCCATTCTCTGTCAAAATTCAATGTCTAATGTCTTTTTGCCAAGATATTCATATTAAATTGACATACTAGGTATAGTCAGAGAATAACGCCCAAAAGCACAAAATCCTCCTTACAACACATCGTAAAAAAGTCTGATATTTAACCTTGTGTGTCAAAATGTTGAAAAGGTAGTTAGCTACCACTTTCCCCTTGAAACCTAACCTGAAACTTTCATTTGAAATGATAGTTGTCATTAAAATAATTTAAGAATCTACACTGCAGTTCTTCCTATTTCAAAGATAACTTTTTAAGTTTATAGTTTTGCCAAGTAAAATTTAAGTTCAGAATGAGCCAGTTTTAAGGCCATTTTAGGAGTCTGAGAGACTTTTTGTGGCATTGAAGGAGTTTACTAGTTCCAGTCCACACCCTACATTTGCCACCCCAAGAGTATCACAAGTACTGATACTGTTTATGTCATCTTGTGAAAATGAATCACGTCTCTAGAGTTTAGATATGATGACCAATTCTGTGAGAACAAAATTAGTTTACCTGTCAAGTGCAAAAAAAACACAATGTTTAAAACCATCTTTTTTCTAGAATGAATGAGCTAGGCAAAGAACTTTTTATCCCAAACTTTGCAATGTAAAAATTCTCATGGAGAGAACACAAGAATTCAATTAACTTGCTCCCTCTGACGTTGTTAGTCCTTTCCTCATGTCTTGTTAATGTTCCTCCTTCAATTCATTGCTTTATTAGGCTTAAAAAGGTATCTCAAAGGCAGAGAATTCATTTGATACAAATCAGCTTATTTTTAGTCTTTTTCCTGTTTTCCTAAAATTTGTAGTCAAATTTGGAACACTAGAATAAACATAATTATATATGTAAGAATTATTTGTGAATTTCAAAAATACCTGCCCCCTCTCTCTCTCCAATACGGCTATTCTACAGTAAATCACAACTTTGGAAATTTCCATTCTGATTTTTATCCTAATAATGGAAACCAATTAAGTCATACAGAGTTATACTTAGGCAATTATTAAGAATTTAATATTTTGTGGTAGGTAAGTTTTATTTCTGAGTAACTTCAAATCTTTAGTCTCATTTCACTTAAAAATCATAACAGGTATTGATTGAATTCGTACTTTCTACAGTGCTCTGTGAAGGATGCTAGTACAAATAAAACTTTCAGAATCACTTAAAATACAAAATTCTTTTTAGTATTTGTCTAGACTTTGAAGGGGATAAAATCTTCATAAATGAATTTCTCACAAAAGAAACCAATAAATATATAAGGTGATAATTAGCTTGATTTAATCATTTCAAAATGTATACAAATATCAAGACATCACCTTGTATCTGTAAATATATACAATTTGTCAATTATACCTGGATAAAGCTGGAGGGAAAAACGGATTTCTCTACAGAAAACAGAAAATTTAAATGGAACTAAGAGGTATTTTTTTTTTTAAGAGAGACCTTTAAATATGTTAAAATCATAGGTTTTGGAGGCAGATAAAATCTTAAATTTTTGAGTACTTAATTTTACTGGAATTACACATATGCCTGCTTTGAACAAATGCAAAGTTAACTGATTATCTAGTCATTTAATTTTGGTAACATAAATATGGTCAAAGATTCAACCAGATATTTTTGAATTGACTCTATGCCAATTCACAACTTAGTTTCGAAGTATATTTTGCTTAAAATAATGAGAAACACATTTGTATGGTGCTAAATTTGGGACTTTCTACTGACAGAAAATCTAGATATGAATGACTGTCTTCATAAATAGCTAACATGGGCTCTCTAGCTCATTTTGCTTAGGCCCAAACATTCATATTTACCATATCCTGCCTTTTATGTATTGACCTGCCATCCATAAAAAAGTAGATGCCTTTGAAACAGGAATCATGATTCTTTACATTTGGCCTACTGTAATTTATAACCTAGGTGCAATTTTAAAATACATATGGGAAGGGAAAGGGGAAAAAGAGTAAGCTAAGTATCTGAGTTAAGTTGCTAACACAACTTTTATGTGTGTTTCTTCATATGAACTACTTCATTAGCTTCAATTAAAATGAACTCAATTTTAAAGTATATAATTGCTGTCTCATGATGTGATGAAGCCATTTGCAATTAGTCCACTCAGGAGTGGTAGAGTACTGACTCTGGCACAGAATTCTAACTCGGTGGCCTACTAACTTTGTCACCTTTGTCAAGCTACCCAACCTCTTCAAGCCTCAGTAGCCCCCCTTGTGGGGAAAAAAAGGGGTTGCTAATACTTAGACTTCTGATTGTGAAGAGAGAATAGAATAGATTTTAATATCTATGCTGCTTGCCTCTCACTAGGAATGCAACTGTGAGTAATCTCTCCAATCCTTAGTTTCCCTGTCTATTCAACAAACATTAAGTCACTCAACAAATATCACCAAGTATCTAGTAAGCTCTAGGAATGCACACATACACAAATATCTGTATTAAAGAAAATGTAAGATGCTGGAGAGCACAAAGACAAAATGGGAATATTTTGTCTTCTATACTGAGAGTTGAGGGAAATGTCCTGGCAGAGAAGATATCTGAACGAGTCTAGGAATAAATGTTAGCCAAATGAAAAATGTTTGAGAGGGATTTCTAGATAAGATAATAAAGACATAAGGGTGTGATGAAACAGTATGGGTTTGTATGCAAACATCCTAAACAGGCTGCTATTTAATAGAGTTTAGAATACACACAAAACGGGAGAAAAAAACTAGAAAATGAAAGAATAGGTCCAGGTCAGAGGGGGCTTAGAATTATTTTGTAGACACCCTAAAAGGTTTTAAGCAAGGACACAACATAGAACTCATTGAAGAAAGAAATCATTGTAGCTAAAGTGAGCAGAATCTAAGAAGTGAGAAGCGGGCATTAGGAGGGCAAAGGGCTAGTTAAGAGGACTGTGGTATTCAAGTAGAAATTATGCTCTGAATAATACTAATACTGTTGTACAACTTATAGGAGCAAGTTTAAGAAATATTCGGGGGCATAAAACAGATATGACTTAGTGACTTCTTTGTGTGGGAAGAGGGAGAACCACAGTGGATATCTGGATCTCTGGCAATTAATTGAAGTTCGAAAATAGAAGAAGCAAGTCTTGGAAAGGAGATAATTATTTCAGTGGAGAACATATTGAATTTGGGATTGCAGTCAGACACATACAGCAAGCAAATGGATAACTGAGCTTACAGAGATAAGAGCTGAAGACAGATATTTGAGATATCTATAAAATATTGCCTATTTTCCAACACGATGCTAAGGATGAAATTAGATAATGTGTGTAAAGTAGTTAATACTACACAGTACTGTAAATAAATCGGATGGCATGTTTAAGTACTCAAAAATGTAATTACCATCCCATCCTCCACATAATTATTGAATCAATCTCTGGATTTAGATAGTCTGAAGTAAAAAGCTACAACTTAACACTGTAAAACAAGTATTAAAGTTTAAGATGACTGTCAATCTTCCAGTTATTTCTTCTCTAATCACTGAACTATTAAGGTGTTGGCTTAATGGTCCATCCTCCTCTAACTATAACTGAACAGTTTTCTGCCCTCTTGCCTCTTTTGTTAAATGCCTCCTGGTAACAAGAATTCTTAGATTCTGTAAAATCTAAACAAAATCTCTGGCTTAGAATGCATAATTTTTAAATTCACCAATACAAAAGTTAACTAAGAGTGTATTCATTCAGTTTTGAATTTCAACTAACGTATCCTAGTCCTGACAACCTTGAGGAAAATGGAAAAGATGAAGGAAGATGGAAAAAGTGATAATTCTTTGTACTCTCATTCCAGTTTTCCCAAAGCTGCTTCCCCAAATTATAGAAAGTGACCACCCACCAACATAGAACAATAGATGTTCCTTTAAACCACTTACAGGTGACTCTACATCTAATCTTTCCTGATTTTCCTTGTAAGCAATCAAAAACATCTTATAGTTGATGCTAATTCCTAACTATGGATATCTAAAAATAAGTAAACGGTATTGCCAAGTTTTGACTTGAATTGATTAGTTTAAAAATATTCCTTTGTTATTTTTAAAACTTAAATTGGATCAGTTGGCCACCACACGTGGCAAAGAACTAAACTTATTCATTGGTGTTTTCTAATTATAGAGATCATTAGATCATAGACTGTGGAGTGGTTGTGGATTGATATAGATCATAAATCCTTTCAAAGATGGGAAGAAGTCTTGTCCTTCACAGATGAGGATGACTGAGTTAGTTCTTAATATCAAGTAGAATAATGGCGCTATACTTATTGTCAAATTATTCCTGAAAATAAGGCAGTATGTGGCACTATGTTTGCTGGTCTGTATTTGCACATTTGCATTAGAAAAAAACTCTTCCCTGTGATTGATAAAAATCCCCAAATATATACTGATTTTCTAGCTATAAAGTCTGGTTTAATATAGCTTCAAAGCATTAAGATCATAATTCTATAGTAAATAACACTGGGTGATTACCTATTAGAGCAATGTTTTGTGAACTGTTGATTTAATGGACAATATATTTTCAAAACTTATTGCACTTTAATGTTCCTGGTGCTTATACAGTGCCACAGAACTGTTTATGATCCTTTTTTTTTTTTTTTTTTTCCTGAGAGAACTAATTTTCTTTGTAATGGAAGAAATGCTCCTCGGGAATAGTGCCTTTTGAAAAGCCCTTTCTGCACTGATAGAAAGGAGGAGCTATCACAGAACTCGGGGCTATTTCCCTCTCGTGTTGCAATTGAAAATGTCAGAGAAGAGAAGTAATGAGATTCCTTTACAGTTGAAGGAATGTAATTTATATGTTAAGAATTTATTGACTATAAAATTTGGGAAACTTTGGAAACTGGGAAGTCATAATACATCCCCACTTGAAATGGTTAAAGAAAAATTTCCAAAGCCAAAAGAAAATCTTAACAATTTTCAAAGCCACTCAAGTTATGCAGTCTCATATTTTGTTCACTAAGCATTCAGTCAATTTCAACTAGGGTATCACTCACCTAGGTCGCCAGCAAGTACATGACACAGAGTCAGCCAATTTTTATGCTCTTTCTTGTAGATTTCGATTAAAATAAAAACATTCTCCTTTTTACCTTCCTATAGTTTTCCATGAGGCATAATCCTACCTCTCTCAGCCTGTAACCAGTATTGTCTTCTTAAGAATGAGGATTTGTGAAATATCCACAGCTCCATCTTGCCCAATATTTAGGGTATGGTGACAATATCCATTGAAATCCCATATCTTTAAGAGAAAAAACCGCCTTTGAGACGGAAAGATCGATCAACTTTTATGTTTACAGTCTGAACGAGGATTCATTTAGGATATGTAATCATTAAAGAAAATAACTCGTCATTGAATTTTGCCACTGTATCACTCTTGTACTACTGTGAAATGTCTATTTGGTTTTCATCCCCATTTCTTGACACATTCACTTTTAAAACCCTCAGACTCTCTAGTTACAAAGTGTCTTTAGTATGCTAACGATACGACTCCAGGCTGGGGGACCCCTACATAGCTTCAGGGTGGGGGTGAGTCTCAAGAAATACCAAGGCATAATTAGAAGGTGGAAACTTCAGCCTGACCCCAAAACTTGCAGGGAGCAGACAGGGGCTTAAAGTTGAGTTCATCTCCAGTGGTGAATGATGGAATCAATCATGCCTGTGTAAATGAAGCCTCCATAAAAACACAAAAGTATGGGAGTTGAAGAGATTCTAGACAGCTGAACATATGTGGAGGTTGCTGGTGGGTGAAAAGCCCAGTATAGAAGAGTGTGTCCACATGCCTTGCATTTTGTATCTCTTCCATCTGTATCCTTTGTAATACCATTTACAATTGATGAATACATGTACGTCAAGTGTTTTCCTAAGTTCTCTAAGCCATTCTAGCAAATTAATCAGATCCAAGGAGGTCACAAGAATGCTGACTTACAGCCTGTCAGTCAGAAGCACAAGTTACAACCTATTTTTGTGACTGGCATCTAAAGGAAGAAAGAGACTTGAGCCCTCAACCTGTGGGATCTGACTCTATCTCCAAGTAGATGTCAGAATAGAATTGAATTGGAGGACACCCAACTGGTGTCCTCTGGAAAATCTACCACAGAATTGGTGTGTGGGGAAAAATCCCCACGCACATTTTGGTGACCAGAGGCATGTGTTGTATTCAGTGGGATGGTAGGAGAAACTGACTTTTTCCTACATAAAGTCATGCATCACTTAACAGGATACTTTTGAAGAAATGCATCATTGGGTGATTTTTATCACTGTGCCAATATGCAGTGTACTTATACAAACCTAAATGGTACAGTCTACTACACATCTAGACTATATGGCATAGCCTATTGCTCCTATGCTACAAAACTGTATAGCATGTTACTGTACTGTACCATGATAAATATTTGTGTATCTAAACATAGGAAGAGTAACAGCAGAAATATGGTATTATAATCTTAAGGGAACACCTTTGTATATGCAGTCTATTGTGAACTGACATGTTTTAGACAGTGCATGACTACCTATTTTACTCTTCTGGTAACTCAATCTATTCTAATAGTTCTTCAAATGCTATACATCATATTCTAAATGGAGAGACTATATAAAATCACG
Organism: Ateles fusciceps; assembly: GCA_036589455.1. NCBI lineage: Eukaryota > Metazoa > Chordata > Mammalia > Primates > Atelidae > Ateles > Ateles fusciceps. The sequence goes on along the minus strand of JAZHEH010002703.1, from coordinate 1,359,578 downwards.
AAGAAAACCATTTTGGAAGCTGTTGAAATCCTGATTTTTTCACTGTCTCAATTTCTGCTTCCTCATCTGTGACACAGGAACTTTACTCCTCAGGGATGCTTGGAGGATTAAACGGCTGATACAGACCTTGAAACAGTCATTTACTAGATTTCTCATTCTCTATTGATTAAAATCTCCTGTTGCTAATGGGTGCCAGACTCGGTCCTCAAGATGGCACAATCAGTTGTAGTTTACCTGCTCAGGCAGTGGAGTGAAAACTTAAGCCCAATAGGCATACTTTAAAAGGGAGCATCATTAGATTAGTAGCAGTTAAGACTAAGCACTACTATGAAATCTTGTTAGCACCAGTGTGACCTCTGTGCATGATGTGCAATCGAAATTAAAATGCAGTCCAGGCATTGTGGCTCATGCCTGTAATCCCAGCACTTTGGGAGGTCAAGGCAGGCGGATCACCTGAGATCAGGAGTTTATGACCAGCCTGGCCAACATAGTGAACTCCATCTCTACTAAAATTACAAAAAACCAGCCAGGCATGATGGTGCATGCCTATAATCCCAGCTACTTGGGAGGCTGAGGCAGTAAGATCACTTGAACCTTGGGAGTCTGAGACCTACCCGGGAAACATAGTGAGACCCTGTCTTTAAAAACAAACAAAAAAGAATGGCCGGGCGCGGTGGCTCACGCCTATAATCCCAACGCTTTGGGAGGCCGAGGTGGGCAGATCACAAGGTCAGGAGATCAAGAATATCCTGGCCAACATGGTGAAACCCCATCTCTACTGAAAATACAAAAATTAACTGGGTGTGGTGGTGCATGCCTGTAATCCCAGCTACTCGGGAGGCTGAGGCAGGAGAATCACTTGAACCTGGGAGGCGGAGGTTGGAGTGAGCCGAGATCGGGCCATTGCACTCCAGCCTGGTGAAAGAGCAAGACTCCATCTCAAAAAAAAAAAAAAAAAAAAAAATGAAAATAAACAAATGGCTCTTATGGCTAGAAGGATGCACAAGAAAACAATAGCAATGGTAGCCTCAGAGAAGGAGCTGGAAACAGGGATTATATATTTTCATTATACATTTTATTTCAAAATTTTATTGTATGTATGCATTAATTATAAAAACATTAAAAATAGACCCTTCAAAATCATGATGAATAAGTTAATTTAAGTCTTTGATTACATAGATACTGAATTTCGATTCCACATTATAAATTAGATTGGAAAATGTCATTTTTGTTTTTTCATAGAATATGGCCAACACAACTCAACCCTGATTTATGTATCTTACACTGAAGTTGCCAGACTTAAGAATTCTGTTGTGCTCTTGTGATAAAGATAAATGCACCTTGAGAAGCAGTTACTATACTACTACATTCCCATTAACTTCTAAGATGTCAAAGCTTCAGTTGAGACTTGAGGCGCACACATACTCTTCATCCATGTCACTGTTTTCCTCTAAACATGGCTCTTACCAAGTTCACCTAAAACAATTTCCACAAGTTGCTATTACAAAGATCTGAATGTCCCCAGGTCTTACCAAGTCCCTTCGCTGGGACTATTTTAGCAACATCTACAAAGATACGCCTTACCCTAGATTCTATACCTAGTTACTTTCCAAGACAGAGGTAAGCAGAACCTAATCCATTCACTCCAATGTTCAGTTTATTCTCACACCCCAGGACTGGTGAGATACTGGCTTTTCCTGTTTCCCTGAACCATTGTCTAATACTCTAGCTCCAGTTATTTCTCTTTTGTTTCACCTCAATTATTATGATTACAGTTGTCCTGGTACCTTCACACATCTTATTAGCTCTCCTGTAAACTAGATTACTTAAACCCAAATCTCTATTTCATACCTCATTCCATTAACCTTCTCCTAGGCCAACTTCTGATTTCCAGAGATTCCTTTTTCAACCCACCATAGCTCCTCATACTAATGATTGCCAGCCTGTAATCCCCCTGAATACTTAAAGTTCTAGGATGTTCTACCTACTTATCCCATATCCAGGTAGCTTTCCATCACCCTCGCCTACAGCTTAACTGAGTGCATCATACACTACACCATGGAAGGCAGACTAATACCCACTTAATAGCAGGTTTGAGAAACACTCAGTTTATTCAGGAAATTGCTGCTGTTGCCTCTAAGTGGCACAAACCATTTCCAATCATAGACTCATTATTCTTGGGGCTGAAGGGAGCAGAGAAGGTTCACTGGTGGGCATTACTTCAGATAGCAGGTATCTAGTTTTTCATGAAAAGTTGACCATTAAGAAAACGAATGAGAATTACAGAACAAAAAACTTAGAACCATAAAATCATGTTAGTTTAGAATGCATAAGATTATGGTTATTCTTTCTACTATCCTTCACCATCTGAATTTCACATAACAAAAATGAGAATTACACAATAGGTTTACCTTCAAATGTTTATGTCTTGAAAAAACTGACATCTGACATTTTTTAAAGTTTACCTAAGTGGTCCTGATTTCTCATTTAATAAATTTTAAAAAAGAAAACTAGAGACATTAGCACATCAAAATTATCCAGGCATCGTATTCCCCAAAGTAGACCTGTATTCAGTACGCTAAAAAAGGGGCTTTCTGAAATAAGTAAGCCAAGTGGTTTTTTCATTCTAAATAATTCAGAAAAATCTATTTTTCTAGCAGCTTTGTTAGATGGTTTGAGTTATTTCACTCTTGACTCATTTTCTCTTCTTGCAATACTAAAAAGGCAAAAAGAATATCTATAACCATGTCTTCTGGCATAGTATTTTAGTCTCCTCATATCTGGACAGAAAAGCATCATTGTGTTCGCACCTTTACAGTCCCATCTGTGCTGCCAGTCAAAAGCCGAGTCTCATTTGCATTAAGGGCCATAGTGCTGATTTCCGCGTTGCCACGGCAACCAGTAAACTGTTTGATTTCTGCCCAGTGTCTGTCGTCCAGAAGGAAACAGTGGACTCTGTATCAGAGCTGATTACCTAAGACAAAATGACATTTTAAAGAAATTAATCTCTGAATCAACCATTTATATTTCAATAAAGATATTCAGCCTGTGCATTTCTAGTACGAAGTTCCCCAACAGTTAAGAGACATTTTTGTAATGGACTTTCTTTCTGATAAGCTGATAACACTTCACTTTCCACTAGACATGAGGTAATGAAGTCATGACCCTCTTTATCGGAGAAGATAGGAATCTGCTTTCCTCACTCACCATTCAGCTTTAGTGTCTAGAGGCCATTCTGAAATCAAATTCTGAAAATAAACTTACGAATCTTTCCCATTTAGATGAGAAAGCTGATTTTACTAGTCATGGTGCTCTGACACTATTTACTATTTGAAAAACATTTAATATAGCAGCTTTTATTTAACATTCATAAAAGCTCTACCAGCCATTATTGAAAAAGTTAATTTCAACAAATTACTAGAGCCATGCTTTTAATGCCATTAGTCCTTTGCTTTCTTTTCCCCAAACTACTGTGTATATTTTTGCAGCTAAACACAATTATTGATCACTAAAAGAGAGCACAGGTTAAATATAAATCTACATACACACTTTGAGAGGAAGGCAGCAAAGCAAATGCTAGAAGGGAAAGGATTATATACAGCAGTTCAAAAATGAGAAACTTTATAGTAGTAAGACTGCTAATTTCAACTCAAGATATCCACTTTAAGAGATTCATAGGTTAAAACCACCTAGCTAATAGGACTTTGGAAACCAAAATAATGAAAGAAAAATAAGCACATAAATGCATAAATAGGAAGTTGTCTAAACCAATATGTAGATTTTAAGAAAGCTTAAAGTATGTTTTTGTTTAGGTATTGATTACCATTGTATAAATGTAAATGTATTAATATGTTAAAATTGAATGCATTTTCATAATCAAATTGGTTGAAGTTTATCAAATGTATATTCAGAAGGACTGGATAGGTGACCATCATGCATTCATTCATTCACTCTACAACCACTTGCATACACACTTGCATAACATCCAGGCTCCATACTGGCAATGGAACTTCACGGATAAAATCCTGCTCTCAAGGAGTCTGTCATCTATAGTCTACGCCAGTACATTAAAACCATCTGGGGAACTTTAAAAAGCATCACTGCATAGCAGACCAGAAACTCAAGATTCAATTGGCCAAGGACATGGATTTTTAAAGAGCTTCACAGGTGATTTAAATGTACAGCCTGACCTAAGACCTGCTGGTCTAGATGAAGAAACAGATAAATGCCAAATAATAATTCAAGTTTAGAGGTATCACCTTTGGCTGTTGTGCAAGCAGAGTGGAAAACCTGAAATCCACTTGCTGGAGTTGGGGGGATTGGGTTAGGGAGTGAAGGAGTGAGGGGCAAGTCAGGATTCACAGAGAAAGCAATAACTGATCTGGGATTGAAGATAGTGACATGTATTATAAGGTGTTCCCCAAGCCCTTTCACTCATTATCTCATTTGATCTTTTAGAAAACTGTGAAATATTACCATCATTATTTTACCAATAATGAAATTGAGTTTGTAATCAACTAAGTAATGTCCCCAAACTTACAGGTTCAAATCCTAGACATAGCCATGTCATAAGGTCTTCCTCTATTCCAGCACAGTATTCCAGATAACAGTTCACTTAGAAAAGCAGGTGGAGAATATTCCAAGCATGAGAAACAATACAAAGTTTAATGGAGCCTGAGTGCAGAGTATTTGAAGGGACAAATATGGTGGGATATCAAAAAAGGAGGCAAGCTGAAGATGGAATCTTAGAAACCTCTAGTAAGCAGTTCTAGAGAACACTGAGGAATGTAGACAGTTAATTTTACTGGAAGAGGGCCCATAGCTTTGATCTATTATCATTGGGGGCCAATGATTAAAAGATTAAACATTATTGTTCTTAATGAGGAAAAGAGTAATATAGTGGTTTTTGTTGGTTGGCTTGTAAAGATACTTCTTGCAGCAATGTGGAGAACAAACCGGGGTTTGAGGAAGACCATTTGGAGGCTCCTGTAATAGTCCAGGTAAGAGATTCTCACCTATCAGAGTAGTTCTGGAGGTACAAAGGAGGGGAGCAATTGTGAAAGAAAGGGCCATGATTTAGCAACATTTGTGTCTCAACAGAGAACTAACAAAGAGCATGTGATCCTTTTAGCCCTTTTTTCCTGAAATTATAACTTCAATGAGACAATTTCATAAAGTAAACCTGTATTTATGCTACATTTCTCAGTGAAATCAAAAGTACTTTAAATAGCATTGTTAAACTACTGTGCAATTTCTATAACCAAATGATCTGGATCTTTGAAATAATGTAGCAACACGTTAATTATCATTCTGTGTCATTAACTGTTTCTATTTGATTTTGTTTGTGCAATATACACGGTGGTTCAGAGCACTAGATCTGGACTCGGGATGCCTAGGTGTGAATGTCAGGTGCCTCACTAGTTGTTCTACCTTGGACATTAAGGTCAAGCACATTACTTTACCTTCTCTATGCTTCAATTTCCTCATCTGTAAACCAGAGATATTCATAGTAACTACTTTGAAACATTGTTATGATTAAACAAATATTTTTAAAACATTCACCACAGTGCATGGCATAGCTATAAATCAAAGTTAGCTAGTGTTACTATTCTAAGCTTTATTTGACATCTTATTTAGGCTTATATTGATTTGGATATGCATAGTGATACAAGAAAAATAGTATCTTGCTTTCCTCCAACTGTGACAGTGAATATAGACAATTACTTTTTAGAAACTAGATTTTAGATGCACATTGAAATTTTGAATTATACTTATGAATTTCTCACAAGTGCTTAGGAAGTTGGATTACATTTATTAAAGATCATAAATGTAATTTTCTAAGCTTATTTGAAAATTTTGATAGTGGTCTTGTAAGAAAAGTTTAAAAACTGAAGGATTTTATTTCTATTCAAAATCATTTTTTTTAAATTGACACATAACTAATGGAGTACAGTGGGATATTTCAATACATGTGCACAATTAATGATCAACTCAAGGTAATTAGCATATTCATTATCTTAAACATTTATCAATTCTTTGTTGAAACATTCAGAATCCATTCTTCTAGCTATTTGAAAATAGACAATAAGTTATTAATTATAGTCACCTTATAGTGCTACAGAACACTAGAACTTACTCTGATCTAGCTGTACTGAAGAGCATTTTCTGAGCAGCTATTACATGTTAGCCATTTCGGTACCAAAAGATGGGAATTCTCTAACAGAAATGAGAGCCATGTTCAAAGAAAAGTCTTGCTTACCTGTTCAGGGTGGGCATCACCCAGATAACAAAGCATCTAATCATTCACCCCACCACTGTTATCTAATGTAGACGTTCAATGAGGAATTAGTAATGTTCACTTTTTGCCATTTTATACTCTTTCCCCTGCCCACCTGACTGAGCCCCCAACATACTATTCATCAGTTTTCTCTGCTCATTTAACAATTTCTCATGAAATCTAAATCGGTCATGACAGCAGCATATAGCCAGTCTGATTTCATTTTATGGCAATCTGCCTCATGGTGCAGTCTTCAGGAAAACAATGTCTTGAAACTGACTATGTTACAAACATACAACCAGTATTAACCAGAATCTGTCACCATGACAATATTGAAATACAAGAATAACAATACAGGTGAAAAGGCATTCAAAGTTTAGTGAAAGAGGAGTGCATTTAACACTACTTGGCAGATGAAGAAAATGGATTGAGTACAGGACATGGAAACTATTTTTAGCAAGTTGTTTCATCAGCAATAAAGCCCAGGAATAAGTCTTGGTGTCACATTTGGTATCATTAAAATGTGGCATAGAAATCTCTTTAAGTGTGCAGTTTATTTCTGATTATCTCTTATCAGTCTAGACCTCAGCTGATGAGGATGGAGCCCTGAGAGTCTGCAGAGTGGAAATGGCGCTAACAACCACACTCCAGGGCACATGGGCCTCCTGAGTAGATAGTTGTTCTGATGGGAACAGTCTCCCTCTTATGAAGCTCAGTCTCCCTCTTGTGTAGCTCCCTCTTTATGTAGCTTGTTTAGGAATATGTGTCTTGTTTCTCTCATCTGAAGCTGTCACAGCTAATCAGAAAATTCTAAGGCTGTATTCATGTCACCTAATTGTCTTCATGATATTCTAATAACAGGCACTTTAGTTGTCTTTTATGTGCATTTCAACTCCTAGGTCTAAGAAAAAGGGATCAAAACTTACAGCAGCAAATGCCACTAGCTAACAGCGGGTTGAGATATTTGATTCCATTGCTGTTTATAATTTTATTTTTTTTAGTCAGTGTTTATGGTCCTATAATGTAAAAATAGGTTACTTCCTTTATTTCCATTTTGTAGCAAATCTCTGGATGTTACATCTCGGTGAATAGCGAGGTGAGGAGAATGATAATGTCTGGAGTACTGGTACAAAGTATTCAAATATTTTAGGGCAGCCATTCTTTATAAATATTGCCTATTGAATTTTCCTAATTGGTAATTTGCTCTTTCAAATTCATTATTTGAATGTATTGAATATCTGTAATATGCAAGGCCCTAGATCTAGACACTGCTGATCCAGCAGTGAATAAGTTCTCGTATATTTTGACCAGGGAGAAAGGCAACAAGATCAGAAAAAATACCTATACACACACAGATATATGTAATGTGTGTGTGTGTGTGTGTGTATATATATATAATATTTGGTAGCAATAAAGGTTATGGAGAAAAATGTAGCTGAGAAGGAAGCCAGAGGGCTTTTGTCATTGGTTCAAAACTGGGGAGTCTGGGAAGGTCTCCCTGAGGAATCATTTGAGGAAAGACATAACTGAGATGAAGTGAGCCAAGCAGATACTCGGGTGAAAAGAGTTCCAGACAAAGGAAAGAGCAGCGCAAAGGCCCTGAGGCACAGTGTCCTTGGCACATTCAAGGAACAGCAAGGAAACCAGCAAGGCTTAAGCAGTGTGAGGGAAGGGAGGAGTCATTGCCTGAGGTCAATGCACAGAGATCTAAAATAATTCAAAACTCTCAAGAACTAGGGGACAAATTTTTAAAATCTTTCCTCTTTTTGGCTCATTAATTTAGCATTTACCCTTGCTTTAACTTCATGTATCTTTATACACAATATCATTTGTCCTTAACAAATATTCTTCAAGGGATGTATTACAATTAGTGTTTTATAGACAAAGCTGAAGCTTAGAGGGGTTGAATCACCTGCTCTGTGTAAAGGAGTGGGAACTCTGCCTGACTCTAAAACTCCACTAATTTTCTTATTCTAAAAATCTACTTCTAAAAACAGTTGAGGCTGTGATGAAAGAGGCTGAGGAAATGGTCCTCTCCTATGTTGCTTTGGTGTAGCTTTGTGGAGAGCATTTGGCAATATTTGTCAAGATTACAGATATAAATATTCCCTGCCCAACAATTCCAACTCTAGAAATTTATCCCACAGACATTTTCTCATCAGTGCTAAGAGTTCTGAGCACAAGGTGAAAAACTGCTATATTATTTGTGACAAAAACTGCTGCAATGGACCTAAATGCCTAACAAAGTTTAGAATATGCATGCAATGGAATACTATGCATCTATGAAAATGGGCAAGGATACTCTTTAGGTAATGAGATGAAACTCTCTTTAGGATGTGGTGTTAGGTGTAAAAGCAATATACACATCAGTTTGTACATATAAAACGCTATTTTTGTAAAGTCTATAAAATATATTAAATATTAAGTTATTAAATATTACGTATCTATTTCAAAGAATAAGTTTACCCTGCAACAGCACAGGAGTTAGTGATGCCTACCCCCAACAGTTAAAAATTCATATATAATGTTGATCCCCCAAAAACTTAAGTACTAATATTCTACCATTGACCAGAAGCCTTACTGATAAACAGTTGATTAGTACATATAACATAGAAAATATATATTATATACTGTATTCTTACAACAAAGTAAGCTGGAGAAAATGTTAAAATTATAAGAGAAAATATTACTGAGTGGAAGTCAGTCATCAGGGTCTTCATTCGTGTTGTCCTCACATTGAGTAGGCTAAGGAAGAGGAAGGGTTGGACTACTGTCTCGGGGGCGACAGAGACTATAAGGGTGGAGGGAGGTGGAAGGGGAATCGGGAGAGGCAGGCACACTTAGTGTAACTTCACAAATATATTGTAATTTCTGACTTTTTTGCTTTATTTCTCTAAAAATGTTTCCATACAGTACCAATCCCTCTTTCAATATTTGTGTTAGTTTCAGTGCCCATATTGTAGAAGGGTCTATGTCATCAAATAAGTCAAAAAGCAGTCTTGAATAATCAGAACTGAATAATAATCAGTCTTGAATAATCGGAGTCTCCCTGATTGTCTAATGTCCATTTATTTTCTGGCACTGCTTCATCTATGTCTTTTTCAGTCACGGGTTTGGAAGCACTCATCTTCATCAAGTCATCTTCTGTTCACTCATTCCTCTGATTATCACATCTTGGATTTCCCCAAAATTCATATTTTGAAAACCTTCACCTCACCCCCATTCTCACCTTTTGTTCCATGTTCATATTCTCATGATTTCCTGATCGGCTCTGTTGTAGATGCTGTGAAGTCATGTGCAACATATGGACACGGTTTTCTCCAGCAGGAATTTGTTTCCAGTTTGAGGGCTTTCATGACTTTAACAATGATGGCATCTTCAGTGGTGTGATCCTTCAGGCTTTCATGATGTTTTCTCTACTCTGATTCTTTTCCATAGCATTGATAGTCCTCTTCATAAAGTACCATGTGTAATCAGCCTTAAAGGGTTGATTTAGAGATGTTGTGTTTGGGGGCAAGTAGACCACCTTGATGCCTTCAGTGTTGAAATCACAGAAGTTTCTGTGGCCAGGGGCATTGTCTAGTATCAGAAGACCTTTAAAAAGCAGCCTCTTACTGGTAAGGTGCTTCCTGACTTCAAGGACAAAGTATTGAAGGGACCAGCTCAGAAAAAGCATTCTCATTGTCCAGGCCTTCATGTTATACAGCCAAAAGAATAGCAGCTGGTGTTTCTCTTTTCCATTCTAGGCTCAGAGATTAGCAGCTTTATGGACAAGTGCTGTCCCGATCAAAAACCTGGCTGCATTTGTACAAAATAGCAGAGTTGGCCTATCTTTTCCTGCCCTAAATACTGGTGCTTGCTTCTCTTCTTTATTAATAAACATACATTGTGGCATTTTTTTCAGAACAAGGCATTTTTGTCTGCTTTAAAAATGTGTTCAGGCAGCAATCCTTTCTTAAAAGTTTCTTAATGCTGTCTGGGAACTCATTTGCTGCTTCTCAATTGGCAGAATCTCCTCCTGATGTGTTGATATTTTTTAAATGCCAAACTCTTCTCTAAAATTATCAAACTATCCTTGGCTGGTATTAAGTTCTCCAGCTTTTGATATTTCACCTTTCTTTTGATTTATTGTGTAATAACTGCTCATTCTCTAATATTCTCTAACAATATTAGTCTATATAGGTATGCCTTTCTTATAGCAACCTGCCCCCATATAAGACCTGTATTTTCAATATGAGGTAAAAAGGTATTTCACAAAAAAAGTATATGGTTTTTGCACCTGCTGGTGTAACTATAGCAATGGCTTCATTAATCTCTTATTTTCATGGTTGTCCTAATGCTGTTTTTGTTTATTTTGAAATGGCAAACAACCACAGCTGCATACCTCAATCTATGGTACATATTCAAGCAACTCGGATTTATCTTGCAATGTCATGACTTCTCTCTGCTTCTTGGTGGTACTTACAGCATCCCTAGTGGCACTTCTTATGGGTTCTATAGTATTCAAAATTTACGGTACTGAAATAAACAAGATGAAAAATATGCAAGAAGTTTGAGAGATCACATTTTACCACGACAGGTAATTTAATGTAGACAGCAGCTGAGCAACTGCTCATTTGAAGATGGTTAGTATCACATGGCATTTTAAACAAATGCAACACTTGAGCTCACCACAACAGCAACAGGGGGGTGGCTATGAAATTACTGCAATAGTACAGTATGTGCTACAGTTAATTTTATACAGTTGTAATGTAATACTGTATCTTTTTTTTTTTTTTTTTTTTTTTTTTTTTTTTGAGATGGAGTCTCACTTCATCACCAGGCTGGACTGCAGTGGCACAATTTTGGCTCACTGCAACCTCCACCTCCCAGTTCAAGCAGTTCTCCTGCCCTCCTGCCTCAGCCTCCTGAGTAGCTGGGAGTACAGGTGTGTACCACCACACCCAGCTAATTTTTGTGTTTTTAGTAGAGACCGGGTTTCACCATGTTGGCCAGGATGTTCTCCATCTCTTGACCTTGTGATCTGCGTGCCTCGGCCCCCCAAAGTGCTGGGATTACAGGTGTGCACTAGCATGCCTGGCCACTTAACACTATATCTTTTTGTTTACATTTCTCTTGACTGCAAATGGTGCCATGTATAGTCTGTATACATAAGTTTTGATAAATATTAACTCTTTATAATTTGTGTATTTTATGGTGCTAATAATAAAATAGGCTAGTATATACATAGCTTTTATGCATTCATTATATATATATATAATTTTCTTTTTTTGTATTTCTGGGTGATTTATCTGAGTTTCTTTTTAATTGTTGCAAATCTACAAAAAAAAGTTCCAATATTTGTTTTTAAAAATCTGTGTGGGGCTGGGCACTGTGACTTGTGCCTGTAATCCCAGCTACTCGGGAAGCTGAGGCAACAGTCACTTGAGGCCAGGAGTTAAAGGCTGCAGTGAGCCATGATCATGCCACCACACTCCAGCCTGGAAAACACAGTGGGGGGGGGGGAAAAAAGATACAAGTGACCCCTTGCAGTTCAAACCAGTGATGTTGAAGGGTCAACTGTATCTATAAAGAAAAATTTACATTTACTTGTTTAAGAGCAGAATAGCCCTTAAGGATTACTTGTGGAAGTCATAACACTGGTTACCTACAGGAGAGGAAACTGAGGAGGCAATGGCAGGGGGATGAGAGAAATATTCACCATATACCTTTTTGTTTTGAATTTTTTAACATGTAAACATCTTCTTCCAAACTAATCACACTAAACATATGTATCCGTACATGTATGTGTGCATGTACATGTATGCTTTCGTATAACCTCTAAAACTAGGAACTTATGTTTCCATCAAGTGACCACAGCACACAGTCTCAGGACTGACATATAACCAATTACAACTTTAAGTGAGGCAAAAAAAAAAAACCACAACTGTTAACAGAAGGGATGTCACTTGGTGCCCAGCATTGAAACAGGAAAGGAGAAAATTTTTATTGTGTACATCCAGTTCTGTTCAGAAAAGAAACTCATGAATTTTGTACTACATATAAGCCCTACAAAGGTAGACTGTCCTGTATGATGGAGATAACATTTCGCTCAAGCCTGTCCTCTTTTCTCCGATTTTACAATTACCAAGGGAACCACCAATTGAATTGTTTGGGTTCTCAAATACCCTGAATTCCCAGAAAATGTACAGAAAAGAGGACAAAAGATATGCTATCGAGAGAAAATTATACCTTATCCCTCATTTTTTAAATAATGGAAGGCCACATGTTTATACGTTTTGGATACGCATATGGATACATGAGCTGTTTGGACCATGATAATCTAAGATAAAGTAACTATAAATTGTAAATAAGGGTGGAAAAGTTTAAAATTTGGAATATGATGTTATAAAAACTTTGCAAATGCTATACATGTATGCATAATGAAATTTTTTAAGAAAGAATTTTTAGTGTTTACCTTTGATATATTTTTATATTGCCACAGTAAAACAAAAAGCTGCAATTAAATGATAAATATTTGCTTGTCAGTTAATCTTGAAGCAACAAAAGGTAAGGGCACCACTCTATGGCTGTGACCTGGACCAGCCCCCATTTTAAATAAATAATTCGGCAGTTTGTAGATAGTGTAATAATCCTCAAGAAATAGCATCACTCCAGATAAAGCGAAGAGGGTCTAGTATTCAAATTTGCAAAGCCAGCATGCCTCTGGATTATGAAAACCCCGCAAAGAATCTCAGAAGATCTTCTGGGCTAGGTCAGACAGTGGCCACCTGGCTTATCTCTTCATGTAGCCAAGTATGTGATTAATATACTAGAGGTTTAGAAGTGGGATAAAAAAGATTCTAGGAGGCAATTTGTTTAGCAAATTATCTGATATTGCATATCCTTTAGCCTAGAAGTTTATTCCTAAGAATTTACCCTAAAGTGATATGTTCATAAGTATGAATGTATTTACCTACAAAAAATTCATAATAGTAAATTCTCCATCAAGGGAAATGGATCAGTAAATTATGATACATATATACAATGGGCTACTATGCTACCTTTTAAAAATGATAAAGTAGTTCTACATTTAGCTACAAGGAAATATATTCCAATATATTGAATAAAAATGTATGTTAGAGCCATATTTATGTAAAATAGTCTATGCACAGAAATGTTTTTAGAATATCTTATCAGCAATAGTTTCATATTTGAGCTTTACTGCATTGCTTTAATTTCTTACAATGATCATATTTTGCATGTAATTGCCAAAGTTATTTCAATAAGAAAAATTACAAATACCATTTATTAAAATTTGATGACACCTAAATGTCTAGCTTTGTGTCCAAGATTCCCAGCAAACTGAAACATTACCTACTTTACAAAAATACATAAACCTATATCATTAGGATTAGGAATTATAGTAATAACACAAACATTTTATCTATTCTAGTTTATATATCTAGAATACATGTTTTAAAGTTTCCTAAATTCATGAGGGTTTGTTTTCTTACAAAAACCTTCATTTAAGAACTGAGTGCAAAGATGGTTCATTAGATCTGTCTCCAGGATATTGGATTGCTCTAATTCTTTCAAAATTGTACATTCCAAGGACTCCCTCATCTAATCACAACTTGTTCTGCTGCTAGCTGTGAGGGCAAACAGGTGAAATAAAGTATATGGTTTCTTTTAAAAGGCTTTGCATGGCTTAACACCACTTTCCTAGATTAGGATACAAGGGTATCAAAAGACAGGAAGATAAATAAGTCACGGAAATGTGCCAAGCTGCTTTTATATAGGAGTTACCTTGGGTCCCAACTGAAGTCCAAATACAAAGAAATAATAAAGTGTACGCAACATGTGGAAATCACAACGGAAGGGAAGGTTTTCATTAAGTACAAGCAAAGGGGAAAATGTTCAAGAAAGACACCAAATAAAGATTAAGAGACCATGGACTGAAAAAGCATGGATTCCTGTTACACTTGGGATGAAAAATGGCAATGATTTATCAAGTCTAGTAGTTGAGCATTCATTTTGTGCTCAGAACAGCGTTAGGAACTGTGCAAAAATACAAAAATGGAAGAAAAGGATCTTTCCTTCCCACCAAAAATAGAGGAAGAAGAGAGAAATAAGTTTAAGTGTTTTAACTGGGAAAAGAACTAAAAAATGTAACCAATGTTCAGGAAGAGGGAGAGGTACGTGTGGGTTGAGATGGCTCTGGCGACTTCAGGGAGCTGAGGACCAAAGCTGAGGCTTGCAAGTAAATGTTTACAAACTTTTTGTAAACGTTTATTCCTAAGAAGAAACTGCAATGGCAAAGAGGAGGAGGAGGAGGATAAACAGCTTTCCCACCTCAAGGGGCATTCCTGAGAAGTTGGGGTAGGGACAAACTGCAATTCAGGGTACCCTCCCCTTTCTAATTCTTCCTAACATTTGTCATCACATGCCACATTGTGAAAATCAAGATTAAGGAATCTCAAAAAGTTAATAAGAAAATGGGATGTCATAAAGCAGCAACAGTCACCCTAAGTGGTATGAGGGACATGAAAGCGTTTCAGGGTTGACAGCATGGGAGATAAGAGGACACTTTCAAGATTTCAGCCCTAACAAGGCAATGCCAGGGAGGCACATGCTATTCCCATTATAAGAGCAGGCATTCCCTTAGCTGTAAAAGCAATGTTGTTAATCACACATTACACATCACGCAGCCTTTAGAAAACTCCACTGTGCACTTTAGAGAGAATGAAAGTTTAGAAAGCAAACAATAAATATTATGATGAAAATAGTTTTGACCTCCCAGATTCCCTGAGATCTGAGTCTCTCAGAGGTCCAAGATCACACTGTGAGAAATGTTGTTTTAATCTCAATTCTGTGCTTTATTTTTCCAAGACCAGACAGTGATACA
Organism: Ateles fusciceps; assembly: GCA_036589455.1. Taxonomy (NCBI): domain Eukaryota; kingdom Metazoa; phylum Chordata; class Mammalia; order Primates; family Atelidae; genus Ateles; species Ateles fusciceps. The sequence continues at coordinate 1,344,414 of JAZHEH010002703.1, read as the reverse complement.
TTCAACGAATGACCATCACAATCTGGTTCTAAGCTCCTTTTACTGCTTCAACTCCCACAATGTCTATAAAGTATTCCCAAACGTGCCACACCAAAACCCTCTCTCCAAAAATATGCTGTGAGTGCTCAAGCTGCTTTGCAGGTGCTCACATTGTATCTTCTGTCTAGAATTACTTCCTCCTCCTCTTGGAGATTTTAACTTTCAGAGCTCTGCTGAAATGTGACCAACACTGGCCTCAGGCAGAATTGATCACTCTCCATAAAGAGCACCTTGCTTTTACCTCTACTTCGTTTTACTACGTTCTACAGTTTCCTTGTTAGTAATGTCTCCCTTCCCTTCTTTCATTCCACAATCCTGCAATGAGCACCTGTCCAGCAATCATCAGCACTATGGGTAGGATCCAGATTTTCCCTTAAAGAGCTACTGGGGGGGAAGAAACTATAGTGTATCAATCTCTTAATTCTTCATTCTTGGCACCCCGACACTTGTTCAAAAACGGTTTTATTTGCTTTGTCTGATTACCGTAAAATGGTAAGTTATCAAGTGGCTGATGGAAATGTGAGGGATATTCTTTGTACTTTTTTGCAATACATTTTTATAAATATATACAATGTTCATATTTCTATAGCTTAGCAGCTAATAGGAAATGCTGATGTATGTGATACACAGCTCTGTGTGCTTTACATACATATCAATACTTGTTATTCACAGCAAGTAGAGGTGTGAATACTCAATTATATAGCGATACATCCTATATCATATACCATATATATATTCTATTGTTACCTATAAGTTGCCTGTATGTGAGTTACCTTGGCTTTGTCTTTATGCTCCAAATAAATCCAGATCTCCTTTGTCTTATTTCCTGAATTTCTCATGGAATATTGCTCATTTTATGGCCAGACAACATAGGAGCTTAACATCTACACACAAACTTAGCATTTTAACTTTGCAGATCTCAATTAGAATGTTCTCTTGGAAACAAATACACGTCTCAGTGGCCACCAGGGAGTCAAATTAAGTGGTTCGCTTCTAAAGTTCAGCAAAACATTTAGCAGGAAATGTTTTCCCACAGATGGAATTCAAAATGAGTTGTTTTCTAAAGAATTTTATCTCCTAGAATAACCAGCAAACAGAGTTTTAAATAGTGACATGACACACTACTCATCACTAACAAAGGGCTTTCTACCCCTTGCACAAAATCTCAACTACTCATTTCTATGTGAATGCAGAAGCTTCTGCAGAAGGGAAAAGAATGGATTGAGTTACTGTTTAATTGGCTGCAAGCTGGAAACTTGCTTCTGCTTGGCTCCTGATGTGCTGTTACCATCAGGCCTGAGGGGGAATCACTGCAGCAGGCTAACCTCTGAAGTTGCTTGCTCCCTTCGTGATACCCACAGGCTGCCCCACACTGAGCTCACTGGCTTCACTGGCTGGGCCACCTGTCCTCTAAGAAGGGTTGTGGTCTGTGCAGTATCTCTGCTCCAGGGCAGCCCTGCTTCTTCATTGAGATGCAGGTAGTGGTCTCCTAAGCCAAGGCTGCAGAGCGTCATTAAAGTAGTGGGGAGACAAACAACACTCCTGCTGCATACCAAGTGGCATCACGTTTAACTGAATCATTTTATTATGAATACATTCCGGGCTGCCACTGTGAGCCACTGGTGTAAAATACGCTGGCAAAATGGATCTCTGCTAATTATGTTTCATGCATATTTCAGAACTTTCCACAGGGATACAGGAAGATGGTCTTCATAAAAGGAAATTTTACAATCAGGTTCACTTGCATTTGGCTCAAGACTAGCAGATAACAAAGACACGTTCAATTATATTAAAGGTTGTTTTGTTTTAGCTGGAATGTTGTAATTCGTTATAATTCTATGACTGCTCCTGTGGTCACTGAAAATCGCTCAAGTCCACCTGAAAATATACTATTAAATAATTTCTTCCCATATTTGCCTTTACTATATTTGTCTTCCATTTTACCTTAAACTAAATTAAGTAAATGAGCCTCTGGACTTGGAGATATATTAGGAGAGGAAAAAAAGCATCATTACCTGCTTCAAGACAGAGTTGTAAAGAACGCAAGTGACTGCTTTCTCATGGCTTTTCACCCTCTTGCTGGCTTCGCTTTTCATTGCCAACAATGCCAGCTGGTTATTTAAACGAGATGAAAAGTCGTCCATGGGCTTCATCAAAGTGAAAGAGACATCTGAAGTCCTGACTTTTGGGGAAAGAACAAGCTATCCTCTGGATGGACAGCTGGTGTTGAATATCCCAGAGTCTCAAAACCTGGATGAAAAGTGATAAAATCATATCAATATGTCGAAAATAATTCGTTTTTTAGCCATTTTTTTTCTAGCTCACCCTCAATACCTGGCAGACAGTTGTTTCCTCCACAGTACTATAACTGGTTCTCTATTCTGTCACAGCACCTATTTTGTGTTCAGTCACCTGTTTCTCTCCTAAATTGTCAGCTCCTCAAGGAAAGGAATTGAGTTCTATTTCAGTCCCTGGTATAAATCTTGTAATTTAGTAAATGTTTGTGGTAGACAGAATGATAGTCCCCCAAAGATGTCTATGTTCCAATCCCTAGAACCTGTGAATATGTTATCTTAGGTGGCAAAAGAGATTTTGAAGATATGACTAAATTAAGGACTTTGAGATGGTGAGATTTTCCTGGATTATTGGATGAGACCAATTATAAGGGTCTTTAAATGTGAAAGAGGGAGGCAGAAAAATGATCATGAGTGATGCAATATGAGGACTTGTCCTAGTGTTGCTGGCTTTGGAGAGGGCCATGATCCAAGGAAACTGGAAAAGACAAGGGGGATGGATTCTCCCCCAGAGCCGCCAGAAAGGATGAGACCCATGTTGAATTCTAACCTACAGAACACAAACTTGTATTGTTTCAAGCTACTAAGTTTGTGTTCATTTATTATACTAGCAATAGAAAACTAATACAATTCTCTCCCTCTCTGTATATACGTATGTATACGTATATATGTAGATATATTTGTGTGTGTAGATATGTTTATATACATGTGTGTATAGAGGTATGCATCTATGTATATATGTATTTTTGGTAAGTGTCATTAAATGAGGTCAAGTTCATGTTATCAGATATTAAATTCTTATTCAAACACCTTCAAGATATATAAATGATATGCTTTAACCAACAGCTAGTAGACTAATGCTGAATCCTTGCTCGAGAGATAGGCTGCTTTAGATTCAACAGACATTAAAACATTATTTTTCCTTTTCTGTTTTCTCATGGCTCCCTTCATTTCAAAGGTGAGTCACACTACATGTCCCAGGGAGAAAACAAAGATCAGCTTTGCAGGTGCAAGTGTTGGGGCTATCAATAGTGGTACAGAATTAACAGAGGCTACTGAGGGAGGGAGTGAAACACCTCCAGAAGCGCGAGTAGCAGGCAAGTCATCAAGACCATGTTCACTTTAAAAAAAAAAAAAAAAGTCTGATGTATAAAATCAAAAAGCATCACAGGGCTTTTGTCTTAACCATATTTCTGTACCCTAGGGTCAGATTTCCTGTGTTCTAATCTCAGTTTTGTTCCTTACTAACAAGGAACAGTAAATTTTCCTTACTTAGGAAACTCCAGTAAGTTTGTTTTTTTCCCCCTAAGTTTTTAATGTAGTGTCTACCTCGCTTAATGCTATGAAAATTAAATGACAGTCTATGTCAAGCATTTAACATGACCAGCTTGTGATGTGTTCAGTGAATGTTACTTATTACCTCTATGTTATTCTTTTATTGTATAAATGTTAGAACCTAAAAGCAGAAAATGTTATCTCAAGTAAACTAGTCTATCCAACATATGAGAATTATTTCTCAATTATCTATAGAAGATAGTTTGTTTAAATGGGTGCTTATTACGCCATAAGATGGGCAACTTTATAGTTATACTCTTTTTGAAAAAACTATTAAAATAGGTTATTTAAATGATGGTTCTGTCCAAACTCGCCAAATGCATTTATCCAAATATACGTAAAATTTTAAAATTTTACATAAAATTTGGGTACATAGACACACTTCACAAACATATTAACATGTCCTAGGAATCTACAAGATAGGAATCCCTGTAGTAATTATTAAATATGTTCAGACAAAGACATCTTCTACCTTTTGACTCTATCCTACCCTCTTCTCACACCTGCATAAGCTTCCTCTTATCCCTCTTCTCCAGGTTAAATGATGCCAATTCCTTCAACCATTTTAATATCAGTTTTCAGATCTCACTACCAGCTACCATGTGGCCCCTCTATTCTCTCAATGTCTGTTTCCACTTTCTCTCTAGGGGAGGGTAGTCATCCAGACCTTGCTTATTTTTAAAACCATAGTAAGATGTGCCCATTGTATAAAGTCAAATAGCACGAGAAGGCTTTGACTCAACCCATATATTCTACTCCAAGTCCTAATCATTAGAGATTGCCTTTTTTCATTCTTTTTGGGGTTATGATTTTCTCCATAACGTAACAATATCATTGTGCACACATGTATGTATATGTGTGTAGTACATGTTATATAATTATAGCTACTGACTCGAAGTGAAAAATTACTTATATTCCTTTCTACTCCCATTTCTCCCAAGTTAGCATTTTAATTTTTTTAGTCCTATTGGTTTTTATAATTTTAAATGTTTATACATTAATTATTGACCCACTAATTTAACACTATCTCTAAGCACCTAAAAAGCTTTAAAGATTTGCTTTAAGCAAGTCACCCAGAATTGAGCCAATACAATATTTCCAGTGTGTTCTAATCACTACAGGTGCTATGATTTCTTTAAAGCAGCCTATTTTTGCATTAGCTGATTAAGCCTCTCCATCATGCTTTTCACTTGCCTTGATGTCTTAATTGAGCAAAATTCTAGATACTATTCCCATGAACAAATAACCATGCCGGATGTCTATCCTGTTTCCAAAAATATATTTTTAATTAAGACTAATGTTTTTCCTATTTTTAATCGAGAGTTTCAAGTGACAATATTATTCTGAATCCTAATTATATTGACAATTCCTCCCCGATTTCTCCACATACCCCACAGGACATTGATATGGCTAGGCTTCGTGCCATTGTGTCATCACCCACATTTCATCTTGAATTGTAATACACAGATGTTGAGGGAGAAACCTGGTAGGAGGTGATTGGATCATGGTGGCGACTTTTCCCATGCTGTTCTCGTGATAGTGAGTTTTTATGAGATCTGATGGCTTTGTAAGCATCTGGCATTTCCCCTGCTTGCACCTCTCTCTCCTGCCACCGTGTGAAGAAGGTCCTTGATTCCCCTTCACTTTCTGCCATAATTGTATGTTCCTGAGGCCTCTTCAGCTGTGCAGAACTGTGAGTCAATTCCTCACAGTTCCTTTTTAAATTCCTTTGTAAATGACCCAGTCTTGGGTAATTTTTTATACCAGTGTAAAAATGGGCTAATACGGACAGTGTTCAATTAATATTTTTCAATTAAAGAATCTGGCTCACTATATCTATACCCAGATCATTGACGAAAAGATCAAACAGGATAGGCCCAAGAATACAACACTCCCACAAAAAATCTGCCTCACTTCTACATACTTATTTACCTAAATGAAGTTTTCGTATAATCCACAGTGAAATTTTATGGGACTTTTTGAAATATCTTGCAGAAATAATTGTTTTTAGCATAGGGTAACGTCTTCATTTACTCTAACAACCAGCCGTTATAACAGGCTTGAACTAACCTAGTCAGTCTCCACTTGGTAAATCACATCACCAATCCCTCTAACCCTAAGAATACAGATTCATAGAGAAAATTGGGTTTCCTTGGCAAGGATTTTTATTAAATAACTCACTCTGGTTTTTAAGCATCACTAAAAAAAAAAAAATTTAAAACATTCTGGCAGCTCTCCAGGAAATGTTTATCTTAAAAATATAAATTGTGTTCTAAATGTAAATAGAATTGATAAGCTCTTATTTTGAATGTTGGTTATAAATGTACATCTAGATCACTCTCAAATACTTATATTACTAATGATAGTCATGTCTTCATTCAGAATCCTGTCTTGTTTAGTATGGACTCCTAAGAAATAGAAACTAACTTCATTTCAGAATAATATAGGGTATAGTTAAGTACACATTGACAATAATGCTGCAGTATTAATGACCTATATATAATTCCTCCAGAATCATTTTCCATTGTGTTAAGTAATTTATATTGGATCTGATATTTCACCAACATTGTCACATATGTGATAAAAATGGGTGAGCTATAACCTGTCTAGTCTAGAACAGATTACTTGTTAGCAATTAAAACTAGAAATTATTAGAATGTGTATATTCATTAATTTTTTTGTATTAATGTTTACTCTTCTTCCTCTGGGGGAATCCTAACCTCTCTCAATTAATGATCCCACTAAGTTCTCCTTCCATCTTTAATTCTCTAATTTTGCTTTCTGCTGAGAATTAAGCAACAGCATTGAAGTACAGCCATTAAAGCATAAAATGGGTGACGGTATATGACCTCCCATATGTTCGTAATTTTCCCTACTAGTGGTTTTTAAACTTGACTTTAGAAACACCTATGATGCTCTCAAAATCTCCTATACTTTGGCTCTTTCCCAGACCAATTAAATCAATCTCTGAAGGAGGGGGCTTGGACATGAGTATTTTTTCAAATTTTTTCCCAGATATTTCCTTTGTATATACCTAACTTCTCTGTTTTGTTTTAAGGTCAATGATAATCTCCTTGAAAAAGAAATCTTTCTCTCAGCTTAATTTAGTAATATCACCTAGCATGGCTTTAAACCAGATAATTGTATTCCCCTTCTTTTTAAATCAGTCTATAACCTTTTAACCATAAAAAACCCTCACATCAATTCAGTTTTATTAATCAAGTCCTTTGACAAAAATGTCACTTAAATATCTATTTAAGAATCCTGTGTTCTCATCTTTCATATTGAAGTTGATTTCTGGAGTAGAATTAAGCCACAGTTCAGAAAGGAGTATATTTAATTTCAATCTTCATTTCAGATATCCTAGAGAAGTTTTCTTTATTCCAAGCAGAAAAAAATAGAATGACAAACTTTTAAGCTTAAAAATTACAATAGAATAATTTTTAATTGTTTGTATCATCCACAAAGTTTGATTTAAATTGTGCTGTATCTATTTACATGATTATGTCTGAGAACTTGTGATATCTGTCCAAACTCAGACTTAGTCAAGTCCATGAAAGGGCATATTTTTGTGCTCTGTATTTTGTCTTCATTTTTATATTAGCAAGAATAAGCACCTAAGCTTATGATTTTTTAAGGCCAATTTCGCCTTAATTAGTAATACATAGCTTTTCAAATAATGACATTTCCTTGCATAATCTTTATCTTCATTCGACTGTTAACCTTCTAGTAATGCAATATAAGTGCATACTATATTATTTACATACAATAGATCTATGAACCAGTGGTTTGAGACTCCAAGACACCCAGTCTTAGTTTTCATCCTAGTCAGTTTAGCTATGTGATTTTTATCTTTCCATTTTCTCATCTTTCTGCTGAATGGGCCCCTACCGGCTCTGGAATTCTGTCAGTTCTGTCTACAATGTAGTCAAATTACTCAATCCGTTGTCTAAATACTCTAACAATATTTCAAACAAATTCAAGAAGGTACATTGTGAGGATTGAATTCAAGAAATGTAGGACATCACCATGTTTTCAGTCTAGCTTTGCTGAAGAATCCCCTACTCCCTACCAGAGATGGACAGAATAACTATTATTCACATAAGGAATAATAGAACTATAATAAGTAAATAATATTTTCTTCTGTGCTACAAATATATTTATAAGTGGATAACTTCATAGATGTAAGTAGGGGTATGAACAGATGTGTGAAGAGATAGAAAATCCATTTTCAATGTACTTTTAAATCCAAATCTGTATTTACATACAAGCAACATGTTTAAAGTAGTCAGAAAATAAAACAATTCGTAATTTCCTAATAAAGGCATAAAAGTAAAGAAGTAGAAAACAGACTCCAATGACTCTATTTAAAGGAGATCTATTTGTCTTTATCAAACATTTACTAACTCCTGTCATCCTGTAAGAGAAATAACAGTATGAAAAAAAAGTGTGTGTGTGTGTGTGTGTGTGTGTGTTGCTAGGGGATTCTCGAGGACAGCAGTGCAGCAGCTCAGCTCACCAGGAGCGAGCAGTCCACACAAATGGATAGCCTACTTGCAAATAATAGGATAACAGGAACGGAGGGCATTGCTTTTTCTGAACACACCTTTATGTACTAACTATTTATTTAGAAGTTAGACCTTTCAGTAATCCAGAAAAGCATAATCAGTAAATGCTTAAAGACAATTTTGTTTGATATGATATATGCTAGCAGAGCTATTCTACTGGATACCTTGGCTTAAAGTTTTTATCTTAGTCATATAACGGTTCTTCCTTCAAGAAAGATTTTTGCTACTTTTTTTTCCAGGACTGAAATCAAACTTAAAATACTAGTTTGAAATTAAAATCTTCTCTGCCATTTATCTTTAAATTGCTACTATAACTATTATCTTCTATGTTTTTTGTTCTCCAACAGAAATGAGAGAAGACACATAGCTCTAACACTCGAATTTCCATTATGTGTCTGTTTATTATTGACCTTGAAAGAGGCAAAATATTTCCTAACAACTCTGAATTATTGGGCAGAAATCTCATTGTTTTCCCAGTTCAAATGTGCAATAGGCTGGGCATGGTGGCTCATGCTTGTAATGTCAGCACTTTGGGAGGCGGAGGCAGGAGAATCACTTGGTCAGGAATTGACCTACCTGGCCAACATGCAATCACATCTAAAAACACAAAAAATTAGCCAGGCGTGGTTGCACAGGCCTGTAATCCCAGGTACATGGGAGTCTGAGGCAGGAGAATTGCTTGAGCCTGAGAAGCAGAGGTTGCAGTGAGCCAAGATCACTGCATTCCAGCCTGAGAAATAGAATGAGACTTTTATCTCAAACAATAACAAAACACACACACACACATTTGTAATAAATTTAATGGCAACATTTCATTTAAGGTGCTTTCTTTCAGGACAGAAGTTCATTTGGAGAATTGTTAAATCTCAATTCTTTGCAATTATCATTATTCACATAACATTAAAGTCTTAACAATTTGTTCTGCCTTTAAAAATTCCTTTTAACTCTACCTTTCAAAGTTTACAGCATCTTTAATTTGCAAGGTAAATTAAAACTTTGAATTTAAAAAAAATTTTTTACTCAATATTTATACTAACAACTTTGAAAGAAAGAAATCAAAAGCAACTACAATATGAGAATTCAGATTCAATTATTAAAAACTAGGTTTTTTCCTACTTCAGAGAAATACAATTTTGAATAAAACATAATTTTTGGCTGGCTGTGATGGCCACACCTGTAATATCAGCACTTTGGGAGGCTGAGACGGGAAAATCATTTGATGTCAGGAGTTTGAGATCAGCCTGGGCAATGTACCAAGACCCTGTCTCTATTAAATTCAGAAAAATCAAGCATAATTTCTGTTGCCTTGCTGGGCCTTCATGGAGTAGAAGCATTTCTATGAGCTAAAAAAAACATGAGGGGGAAAAAGAAACAAACTTAAAATGGGGACAGTGAACAGTAGGCATAAATGAAAGAACTACAACCAAAAGCCTAAGCCTTGGCCCACTAGCAAGGTACAGGCATTGAAGTGAGACTATTGAACTGGACAGCCGAGATGTAGAATGGAGTAGTAGATACAAAATTTAGAGCTATAAAAAAACCATTCCTCCGACTCATTTAAGTCTTGACTATCTTTTTCTTGATTGTAATAGCTTAAAATTTTTGATTATCTTTTATTTTTTATATACATTGCAAATATCTTGCCTCTTTAAAGCATTAATTTTTAAACTGTTTTTTACATTCAAAAGTTTTAAATCTTTATAAAATTGAATCTAAGAAATGATTTTAAGTAAATGGCATGATCAGATAATGCACAAAATCAAGAAATATAAATGGCCAATAAATATTTGTAAAAGAAATCCACCCTAGTTTTGTTCATCAGATTTACACACAAAAATGAACACATTTTCACTACTGACAAGCGTATGGGAACACAGGCACTTTCATATACGTCTGATGAGCATGGCTATTGGTACGACATTTCTTCATTGTAATAGGCAATATTTCTGTAAAGCCTTTGAGATCTAATAGTAGCAGAACTTCTAGAGACTTTACTACAAAAAAAATTAACCTAAGTGGTCTTAAAGGGGTGGGTAGGGGTGTGTGTGTGTATCATGGCTAACAAAGGTAAAAAAACTTAAAAACTACTCTTTTAATAGGTAAGTAGTTAAATTATGGCCATCCATACCATGAACTACTACATAATCAAAAAATGCAGATATATCTATCTCTATAAAGATCTCCATGAGATACTGTTTAGGAAAAAGCAAACTGTAGAAAAATGTGTCATACGATACCATTTACATAAAAGCTAATACTACTACCCTACATTTATTCACACTCATAGGATAATAATCATATAATACATTATTATATATAACATATTAAGTATACAGCAAATCAATATGAGAAGATATGCATCAAGGGTTGATAATAGTTATTCCTTGGGAGAGAAATTCATTTGAAGGGGAAATGATCACAAGGAATATTTAATTTTTACACTACACGCTTCCTCATCATTTGTAATTTTTATGAGGGCATTAATTCATCTACTGGTATACTTTAAACAAAATAAAAATGCTTTGTTTCCAGATGGATGAAAGTCAGTGTTGGGACAGTGGCGGGGAAAAAGAAAAGACAAATGGGTAAGATGCAGTCATTCCACACACAAGTCCTTTTTTTCTTTTTTTTTTTTTTTTTTTAAACCATAGGTCTACAATATAAAAGCCAGGTTCTAAGAAAAATCAGAACCTCAAACAAAAGATTAAGCCACAAACTGATTTGCTTCTGCTGACCAAATCGGAATTAGTGGCCTAGGGGAGAACAGTTAGGAATAACAAAAAAACTGAATTAGACTCACAGGCTGAATGTCAGGCTCCAGCAGAGAGATTTTACAAAAGCTTCAAAAATTTTTTTTTTTTTTTTTTTTTTTTTTTTTACTCCTCAGTGGTTCCTCTCCAAATGACTAAGTTACTTGCCTTCAGCAGGGCCTTACCACCAATGACTGCCATCTCAGGAGAATCGGTTTAGGAGTTCAAAGCAAAACACAACTGAACTCTTTAATCATCACTGAAAAGCAGCAATAGAGGTTTCCAAAAAAACGAAGTTTCAGATAATTTTTGAAGAAAAATTTGTAGATCTAAATTGCTTCGTCTACAGATCTTCTAATTGGGCAATTCATTGACCAAAATATGTTTCAATTAAAAGCTCTTGAAAACATAATGTGTTTTCATTTTATTCTAACTTAGCCCCAGTCCTATAAAATATCCAAAAGAATTTGATGGCAATAAAGCAGAGGCTTACCCCAGTGGCAGAATGCCTTGTTGTTTGTCCTGAAGACATAAAGACTGAGATCATGGTGCATTTATTAAAGTGAAATCGATTTAGACTAACAAGACAGACAACATGACAAGATTTCTTATAATGTGATGCAAACAAAACAAATACTGTTTTTGGAAGAGGCCAGGTAGTCTTAGCATTGATGATAGCTGTACATAATCAGCTGTGAGTCTAAAGACATTTTTTTCACTTGCTTTTACATTAAAACCTCTCAGGGAAGTCTATAATGATAAAATATCTGATATTTGTTTCATATTTACGTTCGATAAAGATTCTTTTATTTAACTAATTTATTGAGGACCTGGTATATATATGGCATAATTCAAAAAAGATATTGCCCCCAACCTTATGAATCCTATCGTTTAGTTGATAGTTACACTGTTTCATATAATATATTCAACATGTATTTAATACATTAATATTTGCTAGGTCTTGGGAAACACAAAAATAAATTCAAATAATCTTTGCCTTCAAGCAATCAGAAACTAATGAAAGCTTCAATATATGTATACAATGCCGTGGTATCCAAGTGAGATTCTGTTAAATTCAATAATGGAAATGAAACAAAGTGCTAAAAGATCTCAAAAAGGACAACTAAATCTAACTAGAGCATCATAAAAGGTTTCACTCAAGTTTCTTTGATACTTCAGACTCAAATGTCTTCACTTCAAGCTGTCAACATATAATTATTAAAGAAGCACTACAAGGTGGCAAGCACTGAAGCACTGTGATAAATGCCAATACAAGCTGAAAAGACATTAACCTTTTTTTTTTTTTTTTTTTTTTTTCCCACTTTTTGACACAGGGTCTCTGTCACCCAGGCTAGAGTGCAATGGCATGATCACACTTGACTGCAGCCTCAACCTCCCAGGCTCATATGATTGTTCTACCTCAGCCTTTCAGGTAGCTGGGACTACACGTGCATGCCATCATGTCCATTAATTTCTGTATTTTTTTGTAGAGACGCAGTTTCGCCATGTTGCCCAGGCTGGTCTTGAACTCCTGGTTCCCACCTCAGCCTCCCAAACTGCTGGGATTACAAGACTGAGGCACTATGCCAGCCATCTTTTTTATATTTTCTAATTTTTTATTTTGGTGGGTGTACGGAGGTGTATATTTTTATAGATTACATGAGATATTCTGATAGATACACATTGCATTATCATCACATCAAGGCAAATGGACTAGCTATCACCTCAAGCATTTATCCTGTGTGTTACAAGCGATCCAATTATGTTATTTTAGTTATTTTTAAATGTACAAATAAACTATTTTTGATTATAGTCGTTCTTTTCTGCGAGCAAATACTAGGTCCTCTTAATTCTTTCTACTTTTTGTACCCATTAACCATACCCACTTCCTCTCCAAACCTCCCCCCACCACTACCCTTCCCAGCCGCTAGTAACGATTCTCCTATCTCCATGAGTTCAATTGTTTTAATTTTTAGCTCCCACATACAAGTGAGAACACATGAAGTTTGTCTTTCTCTACCTGGTTTATTTTACTAAGCATAACGTCCTCCAGTTCCAACCATGTTGTTGCAAATGACAGGATCTCATGCTGTTTCATGACGGAATAGTACTCCACTGTTTATAAGTACCACATTTTCTTAATCCACTTATCTTTTGATGGACAGTTGAGTTGCTTCCTAATCTTGTCTATTGTTAACAGTGCTTCAACAAACATTGAAGTGCAGATACCTATATGATACACTGATTTCTTTGGGGTATACACCTAGCAGTGGGAATGCTGGATCATACGGCACCTCAATTTTTAATTTTTTGAAGAACTTCCAAACTGTTCTTTATAGTGGTTGTACCAATATACATTCCTACCAACAATGCATGAGAATACCCTTTTATCCACATCCTTGCCAGCATTTATTGCCTGTCTTTTGATATAAGCCATTTTAACTGGGGTGAGATGATACCTCATTGTAGTTTTGGACTTGCATTTCTCTGATAATAAATAATGTTGAGCACCTTTTCATATGCCTGTTTGCCATTTGTCTTTTGAGAAATGTATGTTCAGGTATTTAGCCCATTTTAAATCAGATTATTAGATTTTTTTCTAGAGTTGTTTGAGTTCTTATATATACTGGTTATTAATTTCTTGTCAGATGGATAGTTTGCAAATATTTTCTCCCATTCTGTGAGTTGACTTTTAACTTTATCGATTGTATACTTCACTGTGCAGAAGCATTTTAACTTAATGTGATCCCTTTCGTCCATTTTTGCTTTGGTTGCCTGTGCTTGTGGGCTATTAAGAAATTTTTGCCCAGTCTGATATTCTGGAGAGTTTCCCCCAGTGTTTTCATTTAGCAGATTCAGAGTTTGAGGTATTAGATTTAAATCTAGAAACAATATGGATTTGATTTTTGTATATGGTGAGATTTAGGTGTCTAATTTTATCTTCTGCATATGGATATTCAAGTTCCCCAGCACCATTTATTGAAGAAACTGTCTTTTCCTCAATATATGTTCTTGGCACCACTGTACAAAAATGAATTTATTTCTGGTTTCTCCATTCTGTTCCACTGGTCTGTGTTTTTATGCCAGTGTCATGCCATTTTGGTTACTATAGCTGCATAGTATAACTTGAAGTCAGTTTGTGTGATTCCTTCATTTTTGTTCTGTTTGCTTAGGATAGTCTTGTCTATTCTGGATCTTCTGTGATTCCACATAAATTTTAGGATTTTTTTTTTCTATTTCTGTGAAGAATATCATTGGTATTTTGATAAGGATTGCATTAAATCCGTCTATTGCTTAGGGGTAGTATGGACATTTTAACAATATTTTTCCAAATCATGAACATGGAATCTCTTTCCATTTTTTATAGCTTCTTCAATGTCACACATCAATGTTTTATACTTTTCATTGTAGAAATCTGTTACTTTTTTGGTTAAGTTCATTCCTAGGTGTTTAATTTTATTTGTAGCTACTCTAAATGGGATTACTTTCTTGACTTTCAGATTTATTGTTGGCATATCGAAATGAAACTGATTGTGGTGATTTTGTATCCTACAACTTTACTGAATTTGCTTACCAGTTCTAATGTTCTTTGGTGGAGTTCTTAGGTTTTTCCAAATATAAGATTTTATTATCTGCAAATAAGGATAATGTGACTTCTTCCTTTGCAATTTAGATGCCCTTTTTACCTTTCTCTTGTTTGACTATTCTAGCTAGAACTTACAGTACTATATTGAATAACAGTGGGCATTCTTGTGTTCCAGATCTTAGATGGGAGGCTCAGTTTTCTCCCATTTCAATATACTAGCTGTTAGTGTTTCATATATGGCTTTTATTATGTTGAGTGTGTTTCTTCCGTATCAAAATTTGAGTTTTTTTAATCATGAAGAGATGTTGAATCTTATCAAAAGCTTTTTCAGCATCAATTGAAATTATCATTTAGTTTTTGTCCTTCATTCTATTAAGTATCACATTGATTGATTTGCCTGTGTTGAACCATTCTTGTACCCATAGGATAAAACCCACTAGACCATAATAAATGATCTTTTTAATGTGTTGCTGAATTTGGATTGATAGTACTTTATTGAAGATTTTTGCATCAATGTTCATGAGGGCTTTTAGCCTGCAGTTTTCTTTTCTGATGTGTCTGTGTCTGGTTTTAGTATCAGGGTAATAATGGCTTTGTAGAATGAGATTGAATGGATTCCTTCTTCCTTTGCTTTGCGGAATAGTTTGAGTAGGATTGGTACTAGTTCTTTCGATATTTGTTAAAATTCAGCAGTGAAGCCATTGGGTCCTGGGCTTTTCTTTGTTGAGAGGCTTTTTACTATGGCTTCAGTCTCATCACTTGTTACTGGTCTGTTCAGGTCTTGAAATTTTGTATGGTTCAATCTTGGTAGTTTGTATATGTCTAGGAATTTATTTCTTCCAGATTTTTCAAGTTAATAACAGATAGTGGCTCATAGTAGCCACTAATAATCATTTGAATTTCAGTGGTGTCCATAATAATGTGTTATTTTTCCTCTGTACTTTATTTGGCTTTTCTCTCTTTTTTACAGAGTCAGCTAAAGGTTTGTCAATTTTATTTTTTCCAAAACCAATTTTTCTTTTCATTGATCTTTTGTATTCTTCATTTCAGTTTCAATTATCTCTGCTCTGATCTTTGTTATTTCCTTTCTTCAGATTTGGCATGCCGTTTGCTCTTGTTTTTCGACTTCTTTAAGAGGCACCATTAGGTTATTTGAAGTTTTCCCTCTTTTTTGATGATAGCTATAAGCTTCCCTTTTACTACTGCTCTCCCTGTATCCCATAGGTTTTGGTATGCTATGTTTTCATTATCATTTGTTTCAAGTAATTTTTCAGTTTTTGTCTTAGTTTCTTCATCGACACACTGGTCATTCAGGAAAATATTGTTTAATTTCCATTTATTTGTACAGCTTTCAAAATTTCTCGTGTTACTGATTTCTAGTTTTAGTCCATTATGATCAGAGAAGATGCTTGATATTATCTAAATTTTTTGAATGTTTTAAGCTTGTTTCGTGACCTAGCATATGTTCTATCTTTGGAAATGATTCATGTAGTCAGAAAAAGATTTTGTATTCTGCAGCAGTTGAATGAAGCATTTTATAAATACGTTAGGTCCATTTCTTCTATAGTGTAAAATCTGATGTTTCTTTGTTGATTTTTCTGCCTGGAAGATCTTGTTGATGCTGAAAAACAGATGTTGAAGTCTCCAGCTATCCTTGTATTGTGGTCTATCTCTCTATTTAATAATATTTGCTTTATATATCTGGGTGCTCTCATTTTGGGTACACATATGTTTACAATTGTTATATTCATTTGCTGAACTGACTCATTTATCATTATGTAATGATTTGTCTTTTATAGATTTGGCCTGAAAAGTATGTTGTCCAATATGATTATAGCGACTCCTGCCCTTCTTTGTATTCCATTGGCATGGAATATGACTTTTTCTTCCTCTATTTTCAATCTGTCTTTAGAAGTGAAGTGTTTCTTGTAGGCAATAGATACTGGGGTCTTGTTTTTTGTGTTAGAAAAGTGATTGGATAAAAACAAACTATGTCCTTTGATTGGAGAGTTTAGTCCATTTATATTCAGTGTTATTGATAAGTAAGGACCTATTACTCCTGCCATTTTGTTACTTGTTTTCTGGTTGTTTCTGGTCTGGTCTTCCTTTTTCCTTCCTGTCTTCCTTATAGTAAAGGTGATTGTCACTGGTGATATGATTTAGCTTCTGGCTTTGTATTTTTGTGTATTCATTGTCTGTTTTTTGGTTTGAGGTTACCATGCAGCATGAAAATACTATCTTATAATCCATTATTTTAAACTGATAGCAACTTAACACTGTTTTCATAAACCAAGAAGCAAAAAGAAAATTAAGACTATACTTTAACTTTGTCCTCCCACTTTTTAACTGTTTCTATTTATATTTTAATGTATTGTCTAAGTCTTGAAAGTTGTTGTAGTTATTTTTGATTACTTTATCATTTAATCTTTCTACATCAGATAAGAATAGTTTACACAGCACAGTTATGGTGTTATATTCTGTGGTTTTTCTGTGTACTTCCTGACACCAGTGAGTTTTATACCATTAGATGATTTTTTTTATTTGTTTTTGAGACAGTATTGCTCTGTCCCCAGACTGGAGTGCAGTGGTGTGATTTCTGCTCACTGCAACTTCCACCTCCCACGTTCAAACAATTCTTCTGCCACAGCCTCCTGAGTTGGGATTACAGGTGCACACCACCACGCCCAGCTAATTTTTGTATTTTTAGTAGAGATGGGGTTTCACCATGTTGGCCAAGATGGTCTCGATCTCTCTTGACCTTGTGATCCACCTGCCTCAGCCTCCCAAAGTGCTGGGGATTACAGGCATGAGCCACCATGCCTGGCCAGATGATTTCTTATTGCTCATTAACATTCCTTCCTTTTAGATTGAATAACTCATTTTAGCATTTCTTCTAAGACAGGTCTGGTATTGATGAAACCCCTCAGCTTTTGTTTGGGAAAGTCTTTGTTTCTCCATGTGTGGAGGATATTTTTGCCAGATATAAGCTGTTTTCCTTCAGCTTGAAATATGTCGTGCTACTCTTTCCTGGCCTGTATGATTTCCACTGAAAATTTTGCTGCCAGACATAGTGAAGCTCCATTTTATGTTATTTGTTTTTTATCTTTTTATTATGGATAAAGAATTCTGTCTTTATCCATGACCTCTGGGAGTTTATTAAATGCCTTGAGTTAATCATCTTGGGTTAAATCAGCTTGGTGTTCTATAATCCTCTCATACTTGGATATTGATATGTTTCTCTAGGTTTAGGAAGTTCTGTTATTATCCCTTCCAATAAACTTTCTTCCTTGTTTCTCTCTCAACCTCCTCTTTAAGTCCAATAACTGTTAGATTTGCACCGTTGAGGCTATTTTCTAGATCTTGTAGGTGTGCTTAATTCATTTTTTTTTCCTTTTGCCTGCTCTGACTGTATTTCTAAATATCCTGTCTTCAAGCTCACTAATTTCTTCTGCTTGATCAATTCTGCTATTAAGAGACTCTGACACATTCTTTAGTCTGTCAATTACATTTTTCAACTTTAGAATTTCTGCTTGATTCTTTAAAAATAATGTTAATCTGTTAAATTTATCTGATAGAATTCTGAATTCCTTCTTTGTGTTATCCTGAATATCTTTGAGTTTGCTCAACACAGCTATTTTGAATTCTCCATCTAAATGGTCACATATCTGTTTATCCAGGATGTGTTATTGTGCCTTATTTGCTTCATTCAGTGAGGTCATGTTTTTCTGGATGGTTTTGATGTTGATAGCAGCTGTTCTTTGGTGTCTTGGCATTGAAGAGTTAGGTATTTATTGTAGTCTCCACTGTCTTGGCTTATTTGTAGTTATCTAGTATGGTTGGGCTCTGTGTTCCCGCTCAAATCTCAACTCAAATTGTAATACCCACATCCGAGGGAGGGACCTAGTTGTGGGTGACTGGATCCTGGGGGAGGTTCCCCCATGCTGTTCACATGGTAGTGAGGGAATTGTCACAAGATCTAATGGGAACACTGGGACTTCCTAGAGACTTGTAAAATTGTTTTGACCAAAATGCTAATAGTGATATGGAAAACAAAGTTCATGCTGAGGTGGTCTCAGGTAGAGATGAGGACTTTATTGGGAACTGGAGCAAAGGTCACTCTTCCTATGCTTTACCAAAGAGACTTATGGCATTTTGCCCCTGCCTTAGAGATCTGTGAAACTTTGAACTTGAGATGATTTAGAGTATCTGTCAGGAGATACTTTAAACCACAAAATGCAGTTCTTCCCACTCTTCCCTCCCCTTTTCACAGGCAGAGGAGCCTCATTTCATGACCACCACCACCACTGGCCCATAGGAGAACTGCTAGGCTACTTCCATTGCTCACTTAAGGCTTAAGGGACCCTTCAGTTAGCTTGTGGTGAAGTCTGCCAAGCCTGGGACTCGCCCTTCAGGGCAGGGGGCTCCCCTATGGCCCAGGGCATATCGAGAAATGCTGTCCAAGGGCCAGTGCCTAAAATCGTAGACTCACTTGGTGATCTGTCCTACTGTGGTTGATCTGGTACCTAAGGTGCTAAAGTTGCCTTTACTTTACTTCAGCTTTTCTCAAATAGAAGCATCTCACTGTAGCCACCACAGACAGCAATATTCCATGTCTCACCGGAAATCAACACATCTCCAAGTCTCACCCAAGTTCCAAGGTGTACTATCTGGGTATTGCTGCTGGTTATTTAGAGCTCAAGGACTCTTTAGTCAACAGGTGATGGGTTCTTCCAGGACTGGGTCCTTCCCTTAAGGCAGCAGGTTCCCTTCTGGCCCAGGGTATGTCTAGAAATGTTATCTGAGAGCTAGGGCCTGGAATGGGGCCCTATCTTAATGTGGTTGAGCTGGAATCCAAAATGCAGGACAAAAGTCCTCTTATTCCTTTCCTCTTCTCAAGTGGAAGAAAGGGGTCCCTTTTGAAGCTGTGAATTGTGCTGCCTGGAGCTTGGGGGAGTTGTGGTACAAGCACTCCTTTAGCTGCCCTGGCTGGTGTCTCAGTGAGTCGTTCTCCCATTCTTCCCCCAAGTCTACTGGCTCATAGCTCATCTCAAGCATGACTCACCTAGAAGTTGCAGTCCTTGTGGTCCATGTCACACAGACGCTGTGGTGGGAAAAGGGGAAGGGGTGGCATTGGTAATTTAAGACTGTATTTCCTACCCTCTTCGGTGCCTCTTTCAGTGACATGAAGTTAAAACCAGGTATTGTGAGTGTTCACCTGATTTTTGGTTCTTATGTGAAGGTGTTTTTGTGTGTGCGTAGATAGTTGTTAAATTTGGTGTTCCTGTTGAGGGGACCATTGGTGGGGTCTTCTATTCCATGATCTTGCTCTACCCCTATTTTACATTTTCATTACTTGAGGCTTCATAAGAAAGCAAACTAACAATATCAACACAGCACACAGAAATACCTATGTCTGCATAAGAAACTTCAAAAAGTCTGAAATGTGGAGGATCAATAGGCATCTTCCAATTAATAGAAGAGAGGGAATCGAAGGCAGAAGGAAGAGCATGTTGCAAAGCCATGAAACCGTATGGTAAGAAAAGATAACGGTATGACTGGAGCATTAAATGAATTTCAAAGAGAAAAGCAGGAAGTAAAATGGGGCTAGTAGATAGGGGGAGCTTTGTATAAATGTTTAAGAATTTTAGAGTTCATATTTAAATAGAGGCCAGAGATCAAAGATTGAAGAGTTTTTCTGCAAACTACTTGCAAATTAGCAGAATGGAGGGCAGATTAGAGTCAGATCAGTCGAAGTAGAGAGATACATTATTAAACCTTTGCAGTATTTTGGGGAAAAGAAGATAAGATTTTGAATTAGTGCAGTAGCAGCTGAAATGAAGAGGTGAAACTGATGAACATATTTTGATGGTAAAATCAACATGAATTGGCAGTTGATTATTGAAGTTTAAGAAAAAGTTTACATGCTAGATAATACAGTAAAATATGTACATTTGGTAGAATTTAGATGAATTTTTTTTTGAGACAGAGTCTTGCTCTGTCTCCAGGCTGCAGCACAGTGGCGCAGTCTTGGCTCACTGCAAACTCCACCTCTTAGGTTCAAGCGATTCTTCCGCCTCAGCCTCCCTAATAGCTGGAACTACAGGCGTGTGCCAAATGCCCAGCTAATTTTTGTATTTTTAGTAGAGACGGGGTTTCACCATGTTGGCCAGGATGGTCTGGATCTCTTGACCTTGTGATCCACCTGCCTCGGCCTCCCAAAGTGCTGGGATTACAGGCGTGAGCCACCGTGCCTGGCCAAATTTAAATGCATTTCTATGTAATTTATATATGCATATATTTTAGCATAGAACAAAAATTTATATTCATTCAGTGTCGAAGACTATCATCAATACACTTTATATTCACCCTCCTCTTCATAACCAACTCTCTTGAAATCTATCCTGTTAACTGAATCTTTAAGTTGGGCATTAAGATTGAAGCCATACCAAAAAACAAAAGACAAGACTCTTAGAGATTAAGAAATTTGCCTAAGTGGATATAAGTAATAGTGTTGTCAGGATGCAACCTGGGCTCTATGGCTCTAGTGCCATATTTTTTCCACCATATTTAAAATATCCCACCAATATCATAGAAATGAACTGATACATTTAACAGGTTCTTAATGTGCTTGATATTCTTCAGATTAACTTCAATTTCTAATTCACTGAATCTCTTCAATATCAAAGCAATAATAGGTAATTGTCTACGCCTGGTTATAATCTTATCAAAGCAACATTTCATCATCTCATATCTGTTTTTTCTATATAATTTGTGAGAACACTAGAAGCTGTTAAGTTGTGACAAATTGAGAGCCAGTAAAGATTAAATCCCTGAGTACATGATTTGAAAAAAATTTAATGAAATACTTTGCGCAGTTGCCTAGGACTACTGTTAAGCAACTGTCAACCAACACCTTTTCCAAATAGATTTCCAAAACCATAAGTGGCTAGCCAGTATATTTTAAAAACTGACACGATCTCTCAGAGAAATTTAGATCCCAGAGTTGATGTGGGTAGGAACTGGGGAAGCAAAACTAAGTAACTTAAAGGCACAATGTTACTTACTTTATCCTTGGAGAAGCTGAAAAGTTGTTTTCTTTCCACAAAGAATTGGACAGCTATCACACTGGCTGAGTGGCCCCAAAGGACACCCACTGGTTTAGAGACAACATAGGGATTCCAAAGGCAAACTTTATTGTTAATGCCAGCAGTTGCTAATCAGAATTAGAAAGAAAGTTTTTAATAGCATGAATATCCCACAGCATTTTCTTTGTGAAATGAGTTTACCACGTAACTGTAGGTTGACCAATGCACGTCTAACTAGACCAGGCTAACGGGGCATGAGTTCTGTCAATAGAAATAGTTGAAATGGAGGGAGTAGGAAAAAAAAAAATTTGTAAAGGGGAAAAGGCTATGTATGGGTTGAGAGAAAAAACATAGTCCCATTTAAAAAACAAGCAACAGTCCAACCAGGAGGGGACAGAATCTTTCTTCCTAGTCCTGATATTTCCCTCTCCAGCCAGCTTAGCCTAGAAATGTAGGCGCTGTTAAAGTTGTCCCAGGAGTAAGAACAAAAACAATGTTGAAAGTTCACATATTAATTAAAAGGTATAAAGAAACAAATGATTTTCACTGCCATGTAAATCATCAAGTATAGTCATGCATTTCGTAAGAACATTTCAGTCAACAACATATGGCATATACAATTGTGGTCCCATGAGACTATAATATGGTATTTTTACTGTACCTTTTATATGTTTAGATACATAAAATACCGTTGTTACAATTGCCTACAGTCATCAGTAAGTCACATGCTATAGAGGTTTGTAGCCTCAGAGCCATAGGCTATAACATATAGCTTAGGTGTGTAGTAGGCTACACCATCTCTGTGTGTAAGAACACTCTGATGTTCACACAATGGAAAATCACCTAATGAGGCCTTTCTATCCCCATCATTAAGCAAAGCACAACTGTATGTGCAGGCAAACAAGCAGCACAAATACACTTTTGACCTGCTTTATTAATAGAATAAGATATTTTTGAACATGAGTTATATTTACAGAGCTCTTCAAGAGCAGGAAATACTGTATTCAACAACACAAGACAATACTCTTTGTTGCTTTCTAGTTTAGAGCCAATTGTGGAGCTGAATTTATTCATCCTTATTTTTTCCAGCATTATAGCAGGTACAAAGTAATTATTATACAGAGATTGAAATAATTAACCAATCAATAAATTAAACAGTTGCTATTTGAGTCCTTGCCAAACTGGGTCACCAACTCCTCTAGCCTTTTCTAATAAATCTACAGTACTTGAAGATTTGAAGTTGGCATATTCATGAATTCATATTCAAGGTATCTGTTGCTGTGATTGTCATGCATTATTTTTGGGAATTTTATAAACACAGCTCCTTAGCTAATTAATAATCTTTATATGAATGACAACTATTGAATGTGATAAGACCCATT
Source organism: Ateles fusciceps (assembly GCA_036589455.1). Taxonomy (NCBI): domain Eukaryota; kingdom Metazoa; phylum Chordata; class Mammalia; order Primates; family Atelidae; genus Ateles; species Ateles fusciceps. The sequence continues at coordinate 1,321,375 of JAZHEH010002703.1, read as the reverse complement.
CTGTAGACCATGTGTATGCTCTGTAATTTTTCAATAATACATCTATACCTCATTTTTATGTTTGAACTAATATGTCTATCAAACTATCAGCTTTCAGAATGTCTAAATTTTTAATTTAAATAATGCCTGAGAAATTTTATATTTCTTCAGCTAAAATATGCTTTTTTACATCAAAAGAACTCTCCTCTAGTAAACGAACTTAGGATAATCTGAAAATTTTCAAAAATCATTAGATTGTATTCTGAAAAGGTAAATGAAAAACATTCTACACATTTTGCAGTTTTCTTGTGTATGGATGTGTGTGTGCATGCACTGTTAGTGGTAGCTGTAGTAGCAGCAATGAAAAATGCATTTGTTTGGGGTGGAGCATTTGGTAGTGTTAGGAAGATAGTTTGTATAGCATCTGCCATTCTGCTTCCTTCCCTATATCATTTTACACCCTTCACCAATTGTAAGAAAAAGACTCATTAAAGCATTGGGCACTTTCTCACATTTTTACCCCAATGTAGTTCATATACACTGCACATCATAATGCATCATTATCAGACGTTTTTCAGGCAACAAAATGTGAGCTGCTCAAGATGGTCTCTAGCAATAAAGCAACAAGGTGGAGAAGGCTCCATGCATAAAAATATGCATCCCAGACTATTTGAGACCCTCATAGTTATGATTTATTTTACATGCCAATTAAATTGAGCCGAGAGTGGTAATCAAAAGCATGAATGCCCTGGGCAATGTTGAAGGATGTCATATGAAGATGCTTTTTTGATTTCTCTCTCCAAGCCAGCACCACAGTATTTGTATTGCTGGTTGTACTGGAAATGATAGCATCTAAAGATGCATTGTGTAAGTAACTGATAAAAAAAAAATAAAAAAAAAACAATCTTTAGTTGATTCTTCACAAGACGTTAGTAAAATGGGGCTGTTTTAATAAGTAAAGTTAAAAATTAAACTCAAATTATGATGATACAAACTCACACTTAAACACCTCCCAAACCCCTTCTCCCACCTCCCACAAAGGAATTCCATTGAGAAGTTACAGGAAATTCTATATTTTGACATTCCCCCACTCTAGGAATACCTTGAAATTTTTTTAAATTGGAACAAATGGCACAAAACAATATTAATCACAATAATCATATGGGGTTCTAAAGATGTAAGATGAGTAATTGGCCAAATTCCTATCTTCCTCCTCCTGGGTCTGAGGCAAGCAAACAGGAGCTATCAACCATCTGCCATTCCCCAAAAGTCCAGCTCATACCTAAACAATGGTTTATTTAAATTTTGACTGATCCAAAATGTGGGATAGTGAAATGGCCAGGACTCAACTCCTTGCCAAGATTCACAAACACAGCTACAGGCTTGGGTCAAAGTGGCTCTTCCTGCATTCCTGAGGATCCAGTGCCAGACATTGTAAAGCAAATTCATACTTTCCAAGCAAGGATAAAGACCCTACTACCTGTCGTCAGGAGGACCTTTCCATTACTCTCGGATCCACCGGCTCCGAAAGGCCAATCAATAGCTATAGCTGCTCTTTGATCAACTTGAAACCACCATGCCCTCTGTAGTTAGGCAGAAGTGCTCTTTGGCGTTGTACGCAATTGTGTCCCACAGTTGGAGGATTTCTGATTTGACCTCAAGATCCAATTCCTGCCCCACACAGAGATGTTGTTGCTTCATAAAGCTTAAAGGAAGTTCTTTTAGTAGAATGGCTCAGAAATATTCCTGATCAATTTACTATGTAGAATCAGGGGGCAACACAGTCTGGGAGTCAGTTCTCAATGGATTGCTAGCATTTCTTCACTTCTTGTGAAGATAAGCACTCACTGCCCTCTGTTCTGGATTATCTTTTCAAATAATTTTGCTTGCATAGCAAACAGCCATAGAATGTAGAGATAGTGTCTACCTTTGCCCAATATAAAAAGATAATGTCTTCCTCTGGAGAAAAATTAGGCATGCCTCCTGTCCACCAGAAAAGATTCGGATTCCCTAGATTTTTGAGGTTCCTTTACTGTGATGGAATACAGTGCATGTGTGGGGATTTATCTGGACCCATCTGCATTACCTCTGTGAACCTGATCAAGGCCAGGGGAACTGAAATAAATGTAATGATATTTAGCTGCTTGCTCTCCTGAGAATAAGTCTTTTTTTTTTCTCTCTGACATGGAAGTCTTATGTTCTCTGTCATTGCAAGATTTTTTAAATATCTCTCTCCAAGTAAGCATCACAATATTCGTATTGCTCATTATGCTGTAAATGGCAGGCTAACTTGTTAATAGCTAACTTGAAAATAACATAAAAGTTTAGAACCTTCGCAGTTCCTAACCAGTACTGTCATGGTCTGAATGTTTGTATGTCTAGCCTCCTCTTTACCCTCACAACCTCCCAATTCATGTTTTCATCTTAACCCACAAGGTGATGATACAAGGAGGCAGAAACTTTGAAAGGTAATTAGGTCAGGAGAGTAGAACCTTCAAGAATGGGATGAATGGGATAAAGGAGGTCCAAGGAAGCTTGTTTGCCCCTTCCACTATGTGAGGGCATAGCTGGAAGGCACCATCTAGGAAGTAGACAGTAAGTCCCCACTAGACAGCAAATCTGATAGTGCCTTAATCTTTAACTCCGTCTCCAAAACTGTGAGAATACATTTCTGCTTCATAAAAAGAGCATCCCTAATTAAGTTATTAAATTACATTTGCTCTGTTTGTGTACATATAGAGTATATATATACATACACATTTATATAATGTGTATGTATATATACCCATGCACACATAGGTATTTATGCATTTCCAAACAATTATTAAAACCTAGAAAGTTCTGAGAAACAGAAAAATAACTCAATGCATTCCTTTTCTTCTGACCTTTTCAATTGGGTTGTTTCTAAAGGTAACTAGGATTTATTCATTCAAGAGCTCATATTGATATGTAAATAGCTTGATTTAGAAAATTTCATAGCTATCTCCCTAGGAAATAAATGGCTTAACACAACCAATTTGTAACTAAATTAACAATATTGAGACTATTCAGTGTGTCATTCACAGATATCATCTCTCAAAACATGGCATTCAATCCCCAAAGATTTATTGGGCATCTACTATGTGTTCTGTGCTATGATAAAGATAATAAGAAATAGACACAGCCTGGACTTCAATTATATGGCCCCAAACTTGGAAGAAAAAACATGTAAATCAAACAATTAGAGAATATTTTAGCACATCATAAAGTGATAAATTGAATAATACAAAATGTATAGTAGAATTTCAAAGAAGAAAGTGTGACTTTCAGGGTTTAAGAGACACTTGGTGAACATTGAAAGAAAGCATTTTAATTCGTGAGAGGCTATGACAAATCACCTATGTGGGAAACAAAAGGTAAACTCCAGAATTGAGCTGAAAACGAGCTTATCTACTTCTATATCTCACAGGTGAAGAATTAGAGACTCATCCACACAGTTTCAGTGGATGTATTCTGAAAAGGTTAATTGAAAAACATTCTATACATTTTGCAGTTTTCTTGTGTATGGATGTGTGTGTGCATGCACTGTTAGTGGTAGCTGTAGTAGCAGCAATGAAAAATGCATTTGTTTGGGGTGGAGCAACAAACAAATGCATTTGTTTGGTGTCATCTAATGTTACATGACATGCAATATTATAAATCGAAGCTTAGAACACTAGCACTGGGCAGAGCCAAAGTACGAATTCAGAATACAGGGCCTGATCTCTTGGCTACTGGAACGCGGCTTCTCAACTTTCAACGTGCACACAAATCACCATGTGAAAATGCAGATTCTCATTCAATGTAAACCTGAGATTCTGCATTTCTCACATTCCCAGGTGCTGCTGCTGCCCTCTGAGAATCAAAGTAGCAAAGCACTAGAATGCAGGTATTGCCATCATTTTATGCTCTAGAGGGGTATATTAATCCATAGTTCATAAAATTCAGGAGGTCAAATTTTCCCTTTGGGAATCTGATGAAAACTATAGAGCCTCTCCATCAGAAAGGTGCATGCACATGAAAAATTTTTATAAAATATCAAAATTTTGAGAACCTCCCAATATACTCATAAAGTTCAACCATAATAGATCTGAGGAACTTAGGTGATAAACCTCCAGCCACAGGTAATTTTGGAGTAAGAAATTATTCTTTACCAGTTTCCTCAAGTGGTTCTTAAAATTTGTTACTAATGATGTACATCCTTTGTGTTAGTCAATAGCCACTATAGGTTCCTTTTTTAAGCTTCTACTTCTTTAATGTAAATGAGTTTAACTGACCTTTGATACTGGCATACTGCTAATAGCAGAACTTAATTTCTAAGAGAAAAGGAGAGAATGAGATACAAAGGAGATGTTCAGAAATGGGACCAGAGCGGAGCTGGCTCACAGAATAATTCACTGGGAAGTGTGTCCTGAAACACAAAAGTGCTGCCGAAGGCCGAAATGATCTGTTTCTTCACTCTGCCTAGAATTTACCTGGATGGTATTATAAGGGCAGAGAAGGCAGTGATCCCTTCTCTCCTCATGATAAGGACCATGGCCAATATCCCTATAACCAAAGACAGGTTAACAAGAGAAAAGCACAGGAAGTTCATTTGATCATAGATTTACATGATACAGGAATATTCAGAATGAAGACCCAAAGATACACAACCCACTGTCCATTTTTATACTTAGGTTCTATGACGCAGGGTCAGCCATGTAGAATGTGATTGGAAAAAAGGATGAGCTAATGGAAATAGACTGAGTGGGGAAACCCAGCAAGGCTTGTCTGCTCAGTTGCTTCTTGACTTCTCTGTGTGGCATTCCTTTCTCCTGGGTAGGACCACTTTTGAATGAGGGATGTCATTCCCTTATGGTCAGGTGTTACACAGAAAGGTAGGGGAATGTTAGAATAATGTTTTTAGACTTTACAGCTACCTTTGGGGAAAAGGAGTTCTAGTTTCTATGACCTGACTCAGGAAAGAATGAGCAGGAGAGACAGATGGGTAGGAGAGGGTCAGAGAGAGACTTTGCTTCTGAGGTTTTCATTTTTGGGTATCATTTTCTGGGCCCCAACAGTGTGTTTCTTGCTTATCTCCCATATGGATTTCTCTTTGACCTATGACTACTTTTAATCATTATTAGGATTATTTATTGACTCCCTCCCATGTTCAAGCACCACTCTGGGTATTCTCACACTCTAATAAGCTTAAGAGGGTAAATTATTCCAAGTTTCCTTATGAGAAAATAGTAGTCTGAAAGCCAACTTGCTCAAGGGCACAAAGCTAATTGTGGGGGGAGATTAAACTCAGTCCTGTCTGGCCATCAACTCTCTTACCCTGTACTATTGCCTCTGTCTTTTCTACTAAGCCTCACTGCGATGTGTACCACAGGTCCAGATCTGGGGTTCTTCCTATTACCAACTACCTTTCTGCCACCATACCCTCAATCACAGACCAAGCCCCTAATTTATCTTGAGTCTTGCCTTTTCTATTACCTCTTATTTATAGAACAGTATTTCTATGTCCTCCTTGCTCTCTCACTCATCCTTTTCTGTCTTTTCTTCTTAATAAAAGGAAGGAAGAAAGATAAAAGGGAGGAAAAGAAGGAAGGACAGGAGGTAGAGAAAGGCAAAGATCTGGCAAGTAATCAGTTCCTATAAAGGAGAGTCCTTTAAGTTTTATTAGAGCAATTAATTTCAGGGATATAAGTCCCATGATTACCTGCTGCACTATTACTACTACTATATTAGAAGTTCCAATACTATAAAATCCAATGGCAATTATTCAGGAAGCAACCTCACTGAAAATATTCTTTGTTTACAAAAAAGGGTTATATAACTTGACGCTCAGTAAAGCAATATTGTAAGATCTAAACTGTACAACGTAATACTATAATTACGTCTTCAAGTCTATGGAAATCCCATAATATAATTACAACACAATCAAAATAAAATATTCCTACCCAGAAAATCACTTCATGTGTTTCCCCATTATATTCAACTATCATCTTCAGTTTTCAGGTTATAAAGAAAGACACAGAAAGTAGTGTATGCTGCTCTGGCATCCAAAGTATTGCTTGAAGATTTAAATCTGCAGGTTACAAAATGACATTTATAAGCCTGCAGTATTACATATTGGAGGCTCAACAATTCACACTTAATGTCTAAACCAAGATATAATTTGTTTCTGATTAAATTGTAGAATGTCAGAGTTCCTGAGAATGCCTGAGTAAAAGATGAGAGAAAAGCCATTTCCTTAAAATCAAATTATCTGATAAATAAAAATGTTTTTCTCACTTCTTGAATTGAGGTAAGGAAATGATAGCTTATGATGGAAAATTTTTAAAAATATCAAGCTTAGGAGTAGGATGAGCTGGTAAAATATTTCTTGTTAATATTCTCAGCATGTTTTTGAATTGGTAGAGGAAAATATTTTAAAATTACCTTCATATAACGTTATAGAGGAAAACTTGATTATATTTGTCTATTAAGATGCTAACTTTCAACTCTTTCATTCTCTTGCCACATAGTTATAAAAAAGACATTAAGGGACCCTGCCATTGATCTTTGTCCTCATGTGTGCTGTCAAAATGACCCTGTGTAACAGCAATTAGTTAATGCGGGAAAGTGACTTGAAAATGAAAAGTGATACCTAAAAACTAAGTAATGGTATTAAGTGCCCTTAGATTAAGATAAAATAAGGCACTCTATAACATTTGCCAACTGATAGACATTGTAGCAGGGTAGAAAACTGGGTCAATTCTAAATAGGAATTCTTATCATTTTTCAGGCTTTTACATTATGAACTATGTGACTTGGGAAAACACCCTGCTTTGAATTTTCTTTGAGGTGTTCTTGCTTGAGGGAGTTTATTTTTAGTTTTAATTCTTATTTTGAAGTTGGAGTCCCATGCCCTAGTCCACAATAGGCTTCTCTATACTCTGAGTAACCACCATGTAAAAGAGAAAAGATAAAGGTAATTGGGGGAAGTGGAGCAGGATGATGGAACAGAAGGCTCCACCAATTCTCCCCCATTTACCTGCAAGGACACTGTGTTAACTACACAGAAAAAACTTTTATAAAAACCAGAAATTAGGTGAGCCCTCATTATACCTGGTTTTCACTTCATATTGCTGAAAAATCACTGAAGAGATAGAAAAAAACAATCCTGAATCAAGAACACTGCCCCTCACCACCCCTAGCAGCAGCAGCAGCAGCATGGTGCTGAGAGCTGCTCTGGGAACTGGGGAAGGCAGAGCACAGCAATTGTGTGGCATTGAACTCTGTGCTGTCCTGGTAGAGCAGAAAGGAAACATGGACCAAACTCAACTGATGGCCACCCAGAGAAGGGAGCCTTAGCCAGAGGGGAACCACCCATCCCAAGGGCCTGAACTTGAGTATCACCACCGATTCCACAGAAATACAAACTACAATCAGAGATTACTACAAACAACTCTATGCACATAGATCAGTAAATCTGGAGGAAATGGAAAAATTCCTGGACACTTGCACCCTCCCTAGACTAAACCAGGAAGTAGTTGAAACCCTCAGTCAACCAATAACAAGGACTGAAGTTGAGGTGGCAATTAATAGCTTACCAACCAAAAAAAGTCCAGGACCAGACGAGTTCACAGCTGAATTCTACCAGATGTACAAAGAGGAGCTGGTACTACTCCTGAAACAATTCCAAACCAAAAAGAGGGAATCCTTCCCAAATCATTTTGAGACCAACATCATCCTGATACCAAAACCCAGCAGAGACTCAAGAAAAAAAAGAAAACTTCAGGCCAATATCCATGATGAATATAGATGCAAAAATCTTCAATAAGATACTGGGAAACTGATCGCAACTTCTAAAGTTTTTGATTCTAGTCCCTGACTTGCAGATGGCATTTTGGGACCCACCCAGGGGCTGGGGGACCTTACGGACCTAAAGGCAAAGACACAGGCCTGGCTGGATTTGCCACTGGCTGACTGCAGAGTCCCAGGGCCTTGAGTCAACGTAGGCTGTAGCCAGGGAGTGGTTAAAGCAGATCTTGAGTGAGACCCAGTGCTGTGCTGGCTTCGGGTCTGACCCAGCATAGAGTAGTGGTGGCCACTGAGGTGCTTGTGTCACTCCACCCCCAGCTTTAGATGGCTTGGCACAGAGAGAGAGATCTCTGTATGTTTGAGAGAAAGTAAGGGAGAGAACAAGAATCTCTATCTGGTAATCCAGAGAATTCTCTCAAATCTGGTCTGAGATCTGAAATGCTAAGAATACTTCAGTCAGAAAGAAAAGGGCATTAATGAGCAATGAATAATCATCTGAAGGTACAGAACTCATTGGTAATAGTAAGTGGCACAGAAAACCACAAAATATGACACTGTAAGTGTGCTGTGTAAACGTTACTATCTGAAATAGACTAAATGTGATGAACCAATCAATAACTACAATGACTTTCCAAGACATAGTAAAATAAGATATAAATAGAAACAACAAAAAGATAAAAATCAGGAGGAGGAATTTCAAGTATGGAGTTTTTATTTTCTTTGTTTATGTATATAGTGTTCTCAGCTTAAAATAATGGGTCATAAGATACAATTTGCAAGTCTCGTGGTAACCTCAAACCAAAAAACATGAATACACAAAAAATGCAAGAAATTAAATCATATCACCAGATATAATCACCCTCACTAGAGAAAGATATAGAGGAAACAGAAGAAAGAGAAAGCCAGAAAACAAATCACAAAATGGCGAGAGTAAGTCTTTACTCACCAATAATAATATTGAATGTAAATGGACTAAACTCTTTAATCGAAGACACAGACTGGCTGAATGGGCAAAAAAGACACATTGATCTACTGCCTGCAAGAAACATACTTCACCTATAAACGCACACATAGACTGAAACACACAAGATAAAAGGGATGAAAGATATTCTATGCCAATGAAGACCAAAAAGAGTAGGAGTCACTAAACTTTTATCAGACAAAATAGATTTCAAGACAAAAACTGTAAGATACAAAGAACATCGCCCATATAATGATAAAGGGGTCAATGCAGCAAGACATACAACAAACCTTAAATATAAATGCACCCAACATGGGAGCACTTTGATATATAAAGCAAATATTATTGGAGCTGAAAAGGCCTCGATAAAATAATATCTGGAGACCTCAACACCCCACTTTCAGCACTGGACAGAACTTCTGAAAAAGAAAATCAAGAAACACCTGACTTAATCTACACTATGGACCAGAAGGATCCCATAGATATTTACAAAATACTCCATCCAAGAGCTGTAGAATACACATTCTTTTCCTCAGCACATGAATCATTCTCAAGGATATATACCATATGTTAGGTACCAAAAAATGTCTTAAGACATTCAAAAATTGAAACAATATTGACTGTTTTCTCTGATCACAATGAATAAAACTAGAAATTAATAACAAGTAATTCTGGAAACTATATAAATACACAGAAATTAAACAATATTCTCTTGAATAACCAGTGAGTCAGTGAGGAAATTAAGAAGGAAGTTTAAAAAATACATGGAAACAAATGATTGATAATGAAAAAACTCCATACTATAACCTACGGGATACAGTAAAAGCAGTACTAAGAGGGAATTTTATAGCTAAAAGTGCCTTCATCGAAAAGGAAAAACTTCAGATGAACAGTTCAGTGGTACATCTTAAAGAACTACAAAAGCAAGAATAAAACAAACCCAAAATTAATAGAAGAAAAGAAATAAAGATCAGAGCCGAAATAAATAAAATTGAAAAAAAAACCAGATCAATGAGAGTTCATTTCTGGAAAAGTTAAACAAAAGTGACAAACCTTTAGCTAGACTAAGAAAAACGAGAGAATACCCAAATAAAATCAGAAATGAAAAAGAAGGCAGTACTACTGATACTGCAGAAATTCAAAGGATTGTTAATGGCTGCTATCAGCAACTATATGCCAATAAGTTGGAAAAATCTAGAAGAAATGAAAAAATTCCTGGATACATACAACCCACCAAGATTGAACTGGGAAAAAATCTTACTATGTTAAGCAAAATAAGCCAGGCACAAAAAGACAAACATTGCATGTTCTCACTTATTTGTAGGATCTTAATATGAAAACAATTGAACTCATGAACATAGAGAGTGGGAGGATCGTTGCAAGAGGCTGGGAAGGCTAGTAAGGGCCTAGTGGGGGAGGTGAGGATTGTTATAAAAATATATATACTTAAAAAGAGTGAGACTATGCTTTGATAGCACAACAGGGTGACTATAGTCAATAATGTAATTGTGTATTTTAAAATAGTGTAATTGGATTGTTTGTAACTCAAAGTGTAAATGTTTGAGGTGCTGGATACCCCAGTCCCCAGGTTGTGCTTAATTCACATTTCATGCCTAGAACATCTCATGTACATATAAATATATACACCTACTCTTTATCCTCAAAAAAAGTTAAAATTGAAGAAAGTATAACTATTCTATCTTTAAGAATTCAGCACTACCAGCATATTTAAAAATAATAACGCAATTAATTCTCAAAATGCCAAGTAGACCCACGTTCATGATACAAATGAATCTTATTCTTCTACTGTGCTACAGAGCAAGCTGTAGGAAATAGAGCCCTTTGCTAAAACCTCTGGGCAGCTGCTCACAGCTGATCCCAACTGCTTTAACCATAGTGACAGAACTGGCAGGAAAGGCAGTGTGCTCTAGCTAACCACAGTAGTGTCTGGAAGACTGATTTAGATGCAGGGAAGTAGAGCCACACCACAAGCAAGATATTAAATCTGGCCTCTCTGCCAACTTAGTCCCTATCAATTAGGAAGAATTCCTGAGGAGTCTATATTCTAAATTTTCTGACATTTGTTCCATTAATTAGTGCAGCAATTCGCGGCCGGGCCCAGTGGCTCACACCTGTAATCCCAGCACTTTGGGGGAGGCCAAGGCAGGTGGATCACCTGAGTTCAGGAGTTCGAGACCAGCCTGGCCAACGTGGCAAAACCCCATCTCTACTAAAAATACAAAAATTAGCTGGGCATGGTTGTGCAGGATTGTAGTCCCAGATGATTGGGAGGCTGAGGCAGGAGAATCCCTTGAACCCCAGAAGGCAGAGGTTGCAGTGAGCCAAGATCGCACCACTGCAGCCTGAGTGACAGGGCAAGACTCTCTATCAAAAAAAAAAAAAAAAAAAAAAAAAAAGCAAAAAAAAGCAAATAGTGATTTTGTTAACAGTTCAAACTGTTTTGTATCTTCTAGCCCTGGTCAAAGGGGAGAAAACGCTTTACTTTCAATGCAGTAAGATGTCAATGATTTTTGTTGCTAGAAATTTCCTTCCTTTTTCTTCCTTCTTCCTTTCTTTTTCTTTTTTTGAGATGGAGTCTCACTCTGTCACCTAGGCTGAAGTGTCACCATCTTGGGTCACTGCAACCTCCACCTCCCGAGTTCAAGTGACCCTCATGCCTCAGCCTTTCAAGTAGCTGGGATTACAGGTACCTGCCAACACACCCGGCTAATTTTTGTATTTTTAGTAGAAACGGGGTTTCGCCATGTTGGCCAGGCTGGTCTCGAACTCATGACCTCAGGTGATCCACCCGCCTGAGCTTCCCAAAGTGCCGGGATTACAAGCGTGAGCCACTGCACCCGGCCTCATTCTTTCAATATCTGCATTCCCAGACAATGGTTTCCAAGGTTTCCAGTGATACTGTCTATATGAGGAGGCAATTATTAAAAAGAAAAACTCTCAGATTCAAGACATTAATGTTTTAGCACTATTACCCAAAATCTCCATAATTATCTTATAAACATTTCAGAATGTAATTATTTTTCCATTAAAATACGACACAGAATGACTCAGGCAAGATGAAAACATTTACTCCTTCAAAGTTTTAAATAAGAAATCTGAACCTTATCTTAAAGCAGTATGCTAATACTCATGTCTGAAACTGAGTTTTCCCTTTGACATTTCAGTTTTACAGATATTTTATCCTTAGCTTCAATAAAAATTATTAGCATATTTGCTCATGTGTTTCTTTCTTCAATTGTATATTCCCTCTTCACACTGAGAAGAAAATCACCAAAAAACTTTCTTGAGGAGTTCTAAGAATAGTGAATCATGTTGCTGGTGTAGAGAGAATACCAAGTTAAACAGCCATTGGTTGCTTGCTCCTGATAGAGCAAGTCTTACAGATAAAGGAGCAGAATACATAACTACAAATCCCACTATGTTACATTTGACTCCATCCTGCCTTCCTCCTTCTGTCTTCCTCTTCATTTCAGTCTTCCTCTCTTTTCTCATATTGAAATAAGCTTCAAACAACAACAGAAAGTCATATTTAAGCTTCTGATCTCTCTTGCTAAATCTAAGAAAAGGCATTCCTTCATTGGTTAGGACTAAAGTAGATTCATCTTTCAGAGGTACATGAGGAGTATAGTGGTGATCACAGCTCATTGCAGCCTCAATCTCCTGGGCTTGGGTGATCCTCACACCTTAGCCTTCTGGGTAGCTAGGGCTACAGGAACACACCACCACACCTGGCTAATTTTGGTATTTTTTGTAGAGACAGGTTTTGTAGAGCGTGTTGCTTAGGTTGGTCTCAAACTCTTAGGCTCAAGCAATCTACCTGCCTTGGCCTCCTAAAATGCTAGGATTACAGGCGTGGATCACCACTCCTGGCTCTCCTTTTTTTAAAAAAAGAAATTCTACAAATAAGCATAATTTCTTTTGGTATTTCTTTCAAAATGTTTTTCAATAAAATTCACTCAATACCTTAAGACTTTCAAAGCCAAATTGCAAAACAGCTTTTTTTGTTCACAATCAAAACATAAAATTCCATAGAAGAAATAGGAATTAATAATTACAGGAATTAATTATAAATAATAGGAATTATTGGAGACACAAGTGAAACTCTTTAAAAAAGAAAAAAGGTAGAAGTGATGTAACGCTTTCACAAGACTTCAGATAATTCATTTCGGCATACACTAATGCTAAAATACAGCTCAGTTTCTCAGCACCAGATAGAGAAGCTGCCAATTCTTCTCTGCCCCGAACCAATCTCAACAAGACACTCACTGCAGCATCCTTTAATAAATAAATTATCCATTGTTCCCTACAATAATTATCACAGAGCTCCTAGTACACAATACCATGTGTAGAAGGATGCTTCATTAAGTGTTACTAACTGGCTGCTCGGTTTTGAGTGCTTCAAAGTGAACACGGTAATAAACAAACCTTGACACTATTATTTTTAGATCTTCTTAGTTAGTGGTATGTTACAAGTTAAGTTTTCGGGATTCAACTGAAATAGGCCAGTGCTTAGTACTGTGCCTATTATATAATAATTACCTAACAAATGTTTTTTTGGGGGGGAGTACCACATAGAAGCTCCTATCTTTGCAGCTGGTAAAGGACTGTTAAGGTGACTGAAATATCTCAACAAAAGAAATTTGGCTAAATGATCAACAAAATATTTATTGCATACTCGCTATTTAAAATGCATTGTGCTGGATTTCTGCTTCCAGCCACGATGACATAACAAGGACTGAATTTAATCTTCCACCATAAACAACTAGAAAACTAGAAAAGTATTAGCAACAGTATTTTCAGGTATTTGACAATAGGCAAAGAAGAACTGTGAACCCTGAAAGAAGAGAAATGAAGTGAGCCCTGCAATCGTTCCAACTTTCTTGGAAGAAATTTCCCAAGTATCAGCACACAAGGCAGGAAACCACACAGCCTAGCAACCTCTAGATTTGGAGAAACAAAGACTAGAGTTGGATGATGATGAGGCAGCTAGAAAATGTGGGGCAGGGTTCTGGAAAGGCAAAGAATTGGAGTCCCAGAAAAAAAGAGAAGAAAAAAAAACAACATTTCCAAGTTTAATGAAAACTACATATCCACAAATCCAAGAATTTTAATGAATTTTAACCAGGACAAACACATACATACACACCAAGAAAAACTAAGGTACATCATAATCAAATGAGTTAAAATCAGCAATAAAGAGAAAATCTTATAAAACATTGTATATGTGCTATAGTGGATACTAAGGTGAATAAAGAATATAGTGCTCGCCTCAAGAAGGATGTTTTAATTTCCATTTATATGTAAATGTGATTTGCATCCGAGGCATTCAAATTTCCTTCTAGGCCTAGGAAAATAAGAGGCAGGACCCAAATTCTAATGTGTGGGCACAGAAATGGGTAGGTTTTGTTCACAGGGTGGGCAGAATTGGAAAGCAAGATTTCAAAGAAGAATCCAGGAGCAATGCCAAAATTGAGAACCTTGCAAATAATGCAATGCAGAGTTCATTTGCATTAGAGGAAGAGGCAAAATAGAGTTTGATGTGAGGTGAAGTGGCAAAAAATAAGATATTTCAGGAAAAACGTTGGCAAGAAAAGACTCTTCTGTGGCAGAACAGGCACGGTGGCTCATGCCTGTAATCCCAGCAATTTGGGAGGCCCAGACAGGTGGATTACTTGAGGTCAGGAGTTCGAGACCAGCCTGGTCAACGTGGTCAAACCCCGTCTCTACTAAAAATACAAAAATTACCCAGGCATAGTGGCACGTAGCTGTAATCCCAGCTACTCAGGAGGCTGAGGCATAAGAATCGCTGAAGCTGGGAGGTGGAGGTTGTAGTGAGCCAAGATCGCACCACTGCACCCCAGCCTGGGTAACAGAGTGAGTGGGATTCCATCTCAAACAAAAAAACCTTAAAGTTTTAAAGGAAGACTCGTCTTTGGTGTCAGAATCTGGGTTAACTCAGAATGAAGACTCCTCCAGAGGAGAAGATGAGCTGGGAAGAGTCTGAGTATTGGGCCAGGTGGGGATCTATAATCAAATAAAAAACTCACCACCTGGGAATGGAAAGCACTGTAAGATGTCCTAACATGGCTTATCATTCCACATTTTTAGACCTCAAGTCCTGAAGACTGTTGCTTCAGAAAGCTGCCTGTTTCTGTCCTTTATCTTTTCTATTTTCTGTTGATCGAAAATCTAACTAGCCAGTCTGATTGCAGTTTCTTTCTCTTCCAACCCATGCTGAACAAACTACCAAGTAATCTCTCCTAAATGCTGTCTGCATCAGGTCTTTACAAGTTTCCTCAAAAGCCTTCAATGTTTCACAGCCAATATCTTCCAATCTTATGTCCCCATTTGACCTATTTGTTTCTATTTCCCTAATATTCAGTGTCTGATCCATTCATGTCTATGTCTCCTTCTGTCATCACTGTCTGTTTGTCTACTTTTGCTCATGTTGCCCATGTCTTTTTCTCACCATCCTTCAATTACCACCCCTGATCCTTAAAGCTTTTCCTTATGGCTTTCCAGGGTTAAGAACTACTATAGGAGTCAAAATCTTGTTTATAAGATTTAGTAGTTAATTTTCAGTACCACTGAACAATGTTCTACTAAGATGACTTGTGTTAGTTTCTATTTCTTTCAGTTATTAAGTTTTCTGAGGGTTAAGTCTATAATCTTTCTTCTGTAGTCTCAAATGCCTAAGACCCTTTTTAGACACATAAAAGATCAAGAATTATTGATTGATTCTCAAGTCCATAATTCAAATAAACTGTCTAAAGGTGTGTGTCCATATTCCTGTTGTTCTAAAAATTATCTACTTATAATTTTTTCAAAGAACTGAGAAATATGTAATACAAATAAGATAGACTCTTAACTATATATGTACACACATATATACAATTTGTATTACATATGTAGTTCTTTATACACTAAACTTTTCTGTAGCCAATTCCTACTTTGCAGTGATTTGAGGCCAGACTGTGAAATTGGACTCCTTAGCACATAAACATAAATCTGTTAATACTAAACCAAATTTCCATGTCTTTTTGTCAATAGAGGAGGGAATCAAACATCAGAATAAAATGATGGATGCATAAGTAGCAAATCCACATTGACCTAGAGAACAATGCTTGTCCTATAACTTAAGAGACAAATGCTCACTGACAGGTTACTTCATCGGTATGGGTGATTTTTTAAGAGCCTTAAATAAAATTGAGGCAGAGTCTGCAATGAGAGCTTCCCCATTCTCTTCCTGAACATAGAGTATTTGGATATTATAAATCATTGGAAAAGACAATCACAATTTAAAAGCCTTATTTGTTATCTCTCCAGCCTTTTCTAAGATGGCTTTTTATAGGCTTCTCTGTATTAACTCATATTAATTTAAGATTTATGGACTCATAATGCATTAAATTTCAGAGAACCCACTGGGAGTAAATTTCAAGAACTATCATTTATTATTTATTTATTATTTTTGGAGACTGAGTCTCACTCTGTCACCCAGGCTGGAGTACAGTGGCATGATGCCAGCTCACTGCAACCTCTGCCTTCTGGCTCAAGCGATTCTCCCGCCTCAGCCTTCCAAGTAGCTGGGGCTACAGGTGTGCACCACCACGCCCAGCCAATTTTTGTATTTTTAGTAAAGACAGGGTTTCACCATGTTGGCCAGGATGATCTCGATCTCTTGACCTTGTGATCTGCCCTCCTTGGGCTCCCAAAGTCCTGGGATTACAGGCGTAAATCACCGTGCCTGGCCCACTTAATTATTATAATCTAGTCTTTGGCATATGTATCTAAAGAACAAATGAATATGAATACGAATAAAAATGTTTTTCAGAAGAAGCAGAAATAGCTCCATTCAGTGTATTTTTAATACTGTGATTCCATTTCCATGTTATGAAAACTTTTAATATATATGTTGTGCCCATCACACTTAGCAGATGACCAAAAATGTCATCTTTTGTTTTTGCCACAATTAATATCATGCCAGAATTAAAAGATACATAGAAGGTACTAAAGACATGGTATGATTTATATCAAAGAAAAAAATGCAGAGCAGATAGTTCTCACATAGGAAATTGTTACTGTGGGCACACATTAAAGAATTAGTTTCAACCTCCTGAAACCCTAAGAGGGTAAAATTACCATAAAAGCCAACAATTGGGTCCATGTTGACTGCCTCTTCTTCAAACTGTATTAGGAACAGACCAATAATGTTAATGTCGTCAAATTTCATTAAAGTCAATGAGATCGTTAATTTTCATTCTTTTCAGTGGGCATTCTTTAATGTAGCAATTTAGAAGTGAGAAAATTACCATAGTCCTTAGTATCTAAACAAATATCAGTGCAGACATTGCATATTTGAATCTTGAACTATCAGATGAAATTAAGATAGTTTATGAAACTTTTCATTGGTGACTAGTTTTTGAGAAAGTTCTGGTTTTCTATAGAAGCTAATTTTATAACAGTCTTATTACACAGAGAACTGCCACTCAAGTCTCTAGAGAAATTCAGTCTTACGTCAAAAAAAAAAGAAAAAGAAAATTAAGACAATGCAATTTTAAAGGCTGCCAAACTAATATGCCTCCCATGAGAACATAAAGAAAACAAAGGAATGATTTTGAGGGAACTTGTTAAATTCTTTCATTAAGCAGCCCTGAATGTAACTAGATGAGATTAGCTAGGATCAGAGTTGAGTTGAAGCTAAATGAATTCTGACAATGTTTTCCTTTTAAGATTTCTTGAGTACGTAGGTCACCTGAATTAATTGTATGAGGCATAAAGTCAAGAGGAAGGGAGGGAGGGAGAGAAAAAAATCCCTGACAGCATTCAAGGGATAGCAGAGTCCAGGCCACAACCTTTGGAGAACCAATTATGGGTTTCTAGACTTAAATGTTTTGTGTGAAACATTTTCATCAAAGAATATAAATGTACAAGTCAGAGGTGACCGTTTACTTTCATTACTCTTCAGATTCAATACCTTGCCTGACCCAATCTCCATGATGAAGTTTATGCTCTAATAGATGGCAACATTTGTGACATCCAGAGAGCAGCTCTGCCCAGTTAATGGTCACGGTGGCTTCTCCATCTTCACATGCACTATCAGGCCGTTCAAACAGGGAAATCAAGGCTGCTGTGAAAGCAATCGCTTGAACCTTGACAGAGACATTGAAAGAAAAACAATCATGGACAGGATAACTGTTGCAAGAAGATTCTATGTTATTTTAGTTTAATAAGGAGTAGCTATTAAGAATTTCTTTAATATGTTTAAAGAATGCAGGCAGTTATACTAAAAACAGAACAATTATGAGGTGCTGATACAATTACCAAAGGGCAGTCTTTTACTTGTTTTTAAGATACATTTGTCATTAAAAACAAAGAATGAAAAGCTTTCACAATTACAAAAAAATTGTTCAAATTAGCCTACCTCAGAGGTCACAGACATAACCTAGTTTCATTCAGTAAGTAAGAATTTTTCATAGATTGAGTGAAATTTGATAGGAAGACAGAAATAATTGTATCCAATATCTAGGTGTCAGAGGTGCCCTCTCTAATCCTTCTGTTATATGATACAAGCAATGAGCACTCACTAGGAAATTGATACTGAGAAACCTAATTCTCTGTGTAGGAAAATCAGAACAATAAATTTGAAAGAATTTTGAAGGATAAATGTAGACATTTAATATTAAACATTTATTCATATTGGGATCTAATAAATTAAGCATCCTATAGTAAAAAAAAAAAAAAAGCAAATACTGCTCATATAGATAAAATATAATGAAAATGAGCTACTACTTTTTTCCTAAATGAGAAAAGTGAGACTATACACAGACAAAAAAGACAAACCCACACACACAATGAAGACTTGTTTTTGTAAGCAACAAGACAAACTATGACCTAATCCATCTCTTCCATGTCCAATTTGTATATAATCCATAATGTAATTAAATTTGGAGGTCGGTCTTTGCATTTTAATTTCTATTTTAAACCAGTTTGATGATTAAATCCATAATATGCAATCTTAATCTACCCTCACTTACCTTTCCAGTTATATCTCCAAAAGAAAGAATTGACTCATTGGCATCAAGAGGATCATACCAATAATCCACGCAAATTGGTGTTCCTTTCAGGCCTTGGAGTTTGTATTGGCAAGCAAATTCTTCTTTCGACAGCAGATCATAGAAACACAAATCTCTTTACTTGTAAAAGCCACTGCTATCTAAAGTAGCAGAGTAGAAAATCAAAGTATTTCTGATGGATTTAGCAAAATTAATATGCAAAGCAGATATGCCAATCTAATTGCCAAATCAAACTTTGTTCTCTGAGGATCCTTAACAGTATTGCAGAAGTAAAGAACAGCAGCACAAATGTACTTTATCCTAACTTTGGAATCTAGCCAAGAAGAAACTTTTCCCATTAGAGGCATTTGAACATGCTTTCTTTCCTACCCCCATTCCACACACTCATCAACATCCCCATCCATGGAAGACTAGACCAGTAATCATACAGGAAAGACTAAGGCACAGAAATACAGCATCATACAGTTATACCAGAAACTTTACAAATCATGTTTTATGATGCAGATAGACTGTATATCAAATGATTTCCATGAAAGTCTCTATCAGTAGCTTTATCTGAAGTCCAGTAAAATCCTAAAGGCTATTTCAGAAAGGGAAAATTATTTAAAAACATAAAAATGAGTCAATAGAAAATGTCCCTGTGGAGGTTCACACATTGGATCTACTAGAAAAGACTTCAACTGTTGAACACACACACACACACACACACACACACACATATATATATGTTCAACTAAAGAAAACAAGGTCTAAAGTAAAGGAAAGCATGTGGCTGGGTGTGGTGGCTCATGCCTGTAATCCCACCACTTTGAGAGGCCAAGGCAGGAGGATTCCTTGAGGCCAGGAGTTCAAGAACAGCCTGAGCAACATAATGAGACTCCCATTTAAAAAAAAAAATTAGAATGATGTCTCATCAAATAGAGAATTTTCATAAACATGTATAAATTATAAAAATCACCATTCTGCCAATCTTTGCCCTTTAATTGGAGTGGTTAGTCCATTGATACAATTACTGAAAAGGGTAAGATTTACATCTGCCATTTTTCTAACAGAGTCTCATAATACATGAAGTGAAAACTAAAATTACTGACGACAGAGTGGGCATTTCAATCATAACAGTTGGATATTTCGATACTCTACTTTCAATAATGAATAGAACAACTGAGCTGAACATCAGTAAGAAAATGAAGACAAACACTATAAACCAACTAGATCTAACATATGTGTAAAGAACACTTCATTCCAACGTCAGCAGGATGCATTTCTTCTCAAGTGTACATGGAATGTTCTTCAGGGTAGACCATATATTAGGTGATAAAACAAATCTCAGTAAATTTAAAAGATTTGAAATTATATACGTTATATTTTCAAACACAATGGAATGAAATTAGAAGTTTCATTCAACAAAAAAAAATTTGGGAAATTCACAGCTACATGGAAATAAAACGACACACTTCTAAGTAACCAATGGGTCAAAGAAGAAATCTCAAAAGACATTAGAAAATACATTTCTATAAATGAAGACAAAAATGCAACATACAAAAAACTTATGGAATAGAGTAAAAGCAATGTCTAGAGTGAAATTTAGATTTGCAAGCATCAATCTAAAATCTGAAATCAATAACCTCACTTTGTGTTAAGGAACCAGAAAAAGAGCAACCTAAACCCAAACCCAGCAGAAGGAAGAAGAAAATAGAGATTAGTACAGATGTAAAACAGAGAATAAAAAAATCAATAGAGAAAAACAATAAAATCAAACTTAGTTCTTTGAAGAGATAAACAAAATTGGCAAAACTTTAACCAAAAAAAAATGAATTATTAAAATCAAAGAGTGGACAGTACTATCAATATTGCAGAAATAACGCATTAGAGAATAAAATAATTATATGCCAAGAAATTAGTTAACATTTATGAAATGAATAAATTTCAGGAAACACAAAAACTATATAAACCAACTCAAGACAGACAATATCAACGGAACTATGACAAAAGATGAAAGTAATAGTCAAAAAAAGTGTCACAAAGAAAATCCTCAATTAGATGGCTTCACTGACAAACTCTACCAAACATTTCAAGAAAAATACCAATACTTCTCAAATGCTTCCAGAAAATTACAGCAAAGGTAGCACTTCTCAAATCATTTTATCAGGCCAGGATTACCCTAATACTGAAACTGTACAAAGACATCATAAGAAAAGAAAACTGCAGATCTATACCCATTATGAATATAAATGTAAAATTACTAAACTAAATACTAGCAAAGAGAATCTAGCAACATACAAAACGTTTACACATAATAGCAAAGTAATATTTATCCCAGGAATGCAAGGTTTAACATATAAAAAAGTAATACATCATATTAATAGAATAAAAGACAAAGCTATATGATCTTAATAGATACAAACAATGCATTTGACAAAATCCAACACATTTTCATGATAAAAACACTCAACAAACCAGGAATAGAAGAGAATTTCTTCAACCTCATAAACAGCATGTGTAACAACAACAAAAACCCTACAGCTGACATCATATATAATGGTAAAAAATAAATACCTTTCCCATAAGATCAGAAACAAGACAAGGATGTCCACTCTCACCACTTCTATTTAATATGGTATGGAGTTTCTAGACAGATAAATTAAGCAAGTAAATGAAATTTTAAAATATCAATGTTGAAAAGGAAGTTAAACTAGCTGTGTGTGTCTATTTGGAGATTACATGATAGTATATATAGGAAATTTTAGAAATGCTCAAAAGCACTACAGAACTAGCACATGACTTCAGCAAAGTTGAAGAATACAATCGATTTTCAAAAATGGTAATATATTTCTATACAATAAACAATCTGAGAATTAAATTACCAAAGGCAGTGTTAAGAGAATGTAAAAACTGAGATGCAATTTTTGCAAAGTATCCATCTGATAAATTATACCTACCCAGAATATATAAAAAAGTTCTCAAAACTCAATATACTAATAATAAAACAAACCCAATAAAAGGAAAAGATTTGGGTGGACATTTTGCAAAAGCAGATATACATGTCACAAACCAGCACATGAAAATATGCTTAAGATTATTAGTCACTAGGTAAATATGAATTAAAGCCATAATAAGATATAAATGCAGACCTTTTAAAATGGCTAAAATTAAGAGGAAAAAATAACCGATCATATCAAGTGTTTGTGAGGCTACATCCACATAATGGAACACTACAGAGCAATAAAAAACTAGTAATATACCTCAAAACATGGATAAATCTCAAAATAGTTATGCCAAGTTAAAAACAAAGGAATACACACAGTATGGTGCCAATTTTACAAAACTCTAGAAAATCCAAATCTATAGTGGTAGAAAGCAGATCAGTACTTGCTTAACAAAAAAGGAATTGGGGGAAGTTACAAAAGAGTACAAGAAAACTTTTGAGGGTGATTAATATGTTCATTGTCTTCTTTGTACTGTTGATTTTTCACAGGTACATGTATGTATTAAAAGCTATCATCTTGGGACACTTTTCACAAATGCAGTATATTTTGTGTAATTATATTTCAATAAACCTGGTTTAAAAAGAAAAAGGCAACATTCTTTAAGATTCTATGTTAAGTAAGCACAAAAGAAAAGCTAAGATATCCATGAAATACTATGCAGCCATAAAAAATGATGAGTTTGTCTTTTGCAGGGACATGGATTAAGCTGGGAACCACCATTCTCGGCAAACTAACACAATAGAAAACCAAACACCACAGGTTCTCACTCATAAGTGGGAGTTGAACAATGAGAATACATGGACACAGAGAAGGGAACATCACACACCAGGGCATGTCGGGGAGTTGGGAGCTAGGGAAGGGATAGCATTAGGAGAAGAAATACCTAATGTAGATGACAGGTTGATGGGTATAGCAAACCACCATGGCACATGTGTACCTATGTAACAAACCTGCACATTCTGCAAATGTACCCCAGAACTCAACTAAAATCTTTCTTTTTAAATATACTTTATCAGTGCTGAAAAGAAACAGATGTACACCATATGATAATAACAGAATACTGCACACAGATATTGAAATAAATCATCTGGACTAGAACTATCCTTTAATTCATAAAAGTTAAGTATTAGCACCAGATACTTAGCAAAAAGAAACTGAATTCAATGTTAGCAGCCACTATGAAGGCAGCAAAGACTGAAGGACAGGCCTGAAGTTGGGCTGCCTCAGTTTACAAATCTTGGCAACACTGATTACATCCTGTGTGACCTAGGGCAAATTATACAACTTCTCCTTGTGCAATCTCTCATTTGCAAAGTGGGAATAATATCTACTCCATGGTAATTTTGAGAGGATTAATAGATCAGGGCATAGGAAGCTAATGAGGATGCGAATGATTTATGGTTCCAAACAATAGAGCATACTTTTTTCCACTAAAAATAACTTGGCTTTTTGGAGAGATGCTGATTTAGGTCTGGCATAGGAAATATACAAGATGATTCTGGAACATTTTGTCATACCAGGAAACAAAGAAGCTTTCAAGAGCTGTTGGGACTATAAAAAGACTCAGAAGCCGACTTGCATTAGTTTCCCCTCTCTTAAAGAGGGTATAATTTTTGAATGGGATAACAACTCAGTGGATTAAAACAAATCAAAAATTTTAAACCCATTATTTTTCAATTATGCTGATAATAGAGAATATCTTTAGAGAATATTAGAAAAGCAGCTCATTTTGAAAACTAGCAAATAAACGTGAAAAATTAGGCATTTATTCTGCCCTTAATTTGTACCACATGATAACTGAACGATTGATGGGGATATTTCTTTTTATAGAGATATTCTAGCTTAAAGGAAATTGTGAAAATCTACCACCTGGCCCCTAAAAAATTAATGGATCTAGGAATAATCGGCAATAACTGCTAACATCTCAAGAAGAGAAAGAACCAGGTATTTAATACCTACTGTCTGAAGAACGCATAACCACCTATTCTAAACAAACCACTCTGAAACTACTCAAGGATTTAGATTTGACTACTAATTAACTAGAAAATTCAGGGGAACAGGGTGGACATATTAAACAACACCATGTAGACACAATCTGTAAAATCCAGACTGTGGAAAATTCTAAAGGACAAACCTTGGTTTCTTTAACAGAAGCATCAACAGCAACAGCCCAAATTTGCAAAAATACAAATAAAAAATATCAAAAGAGACATAGTAACCATTCACAATATTTGGACCTTATTCAGATCTTCATTGAATAAACTATTAGTAAGACAATCAGGAAAATATGTACATAACTGGATATTTCATGACATTAAGAAAATATTGCTGTGGATATTAAGTGTGATAGTAGTATTTTGGCTATGCTAAAGTAGAGACATCTTTTAGAAACACAGAAATATGTACAGATGAAATGATACGATGTTTTGGACCTTAATGGGAGGAAGTATAAACAAAACAAGATTAGCTGTGAACTGAAAATGATTGCGTGAATATTGGGTACAACAGTTTCTAATACTATTCTCTCTGCTTGTGTGTGCACTTGAAAAATTTTCATAGTAAATTCTACCATCTGCTTAATATAAAATATTAATAATATGGATTCTTCAAGTGCCAACCTTCCCTCACAATTATTTTACTTACAGTATGTTATCTTGCTCAGAGATACAGGTATATGAAGATGTTTAAACTGAGTCCTAACAATTATAATGAAGACACTGACTAATACAGTGACCAAAATTAGATAAGCAGTTCCCCTTAGTTGCATTGAGTCCTGCCATGCACTATGGTAGCCTCTCAGCTCTGCATGTAGGTCCACAATCCTGCTGTAAACTATACAGGAGTAAAGTTTTTATAAGCTAGTAATGCAGCATGGCCTCATTGAAGACAGAGTCAGGAACCTGAGTCAGCAGCAGTGTCATTACAAGGCACCCAAGAGAACAGCATAGGAAATCATATAGCTCACTTGGCACTACCTGTTTTCCCTCCAGTCAGGGTAAAGCCACCAAGAGTAATGCAGCTTTCTGTTACTGATAGCCAGGAGCCCTGCCCCCTAACTTTTTTCTCTTTTACAAGCAGTAAATTTTTTTAATAAAGAGTCTATACCTTGTTTACATTTTCCAGAGAAACCAGGCTTGTCACCCACAGGTGTTTGAGCTTGGTGGCATCTGAAGTGATGGGGAATGTTTCTTGCAGCTTTAAATTCTCTCCCCAGATTGCTAATAAACCTTCTTTACTGATCGTCAGATAATGACTTGAACTTTTTAAGAAAATTACTTTTTGAATGATGTCCTTGTGTTTTACTGGGAGGAATTCAAGGTCCTTCCACTGGGGCACCACAGTTGCCTTTGCTCGTTCATCTTGCTCGTAAAGCTCTAGCAGTATAAATGAAGTCAGCTTGTCCCAATTAATGAAGCCGTCTTGGGCCACATCCACTTTGTCAAAGAGCTCCCCATATTCTTCCTTTGTGCCCCAACCAACAATCTCTGTCATCTTCTGCATGAAGTCTTGTCTGGACATACAAATGATTTCTCTTGGCTCTGGGGACTAGAATCGGGAATCCAAAAACAATAATGAGACCACAGTGAAAGCATCGTACACACAAGAGCACTGTGCTACCCACAGAGCTGAATATAATCAGCAATTCTGCCAATGTGAAAAGAAAAATGTCTTTTGCTGCCTAACAGTAATATACTCAAGTGAATGTAAGCTGGGGAGCAAATAATTGACAGGGCTAGAAGCTGACATTCTCAATTTCAAAAGTCCTTATATCAGGAAGAATAAGGCAGGAGAAGACGATGATGGAAACATGGAGTGATGTGAAGCTGTGAGCCAAAGAATTCAGGTCACCTCTATTTAAGTTGGAGAAAGCAAGGAAAGGATTCTCCCCTAGAGCCTGCAGAAGAAAGGCAATCCTGACAACTTGATTTTATCCCTGTAAACCCCATTTGGGGCTTCTGAACTCCAAACTGCATATTAATACATTTGTGTGTGTTAAGTCATGGTTTCTGGTAATTTATTACAGCAGCCATTGGAAATTAATATAGGCATATCTCCTTTTATTGCACATTTCTTTATTGTACTTTACCGGTATTATGATTTTTACAAGTTGAAGGTTTGTGGCAACCTTGTGTCCAGCAAGTCTCAGTGCCTTTTTTTCGATAGCATGCCTACTTCATATCCCTGTGTCACATTTTGGTAATTCTTACAATATTTAAAACATTATTATTAATCTGTTACGGTGATCTGTGATCCATTATCTTTAATGTCACTACCGTAATTGTTTTTAGGCGCCATGAACCATGCCCATACAAGACAGCAAACTTAATTCATAAGTGTTGTATATGTTTGGATTTGCTTCACCAACCAGTCATTCCGCTTTCTCTCTCCCTTTCCTTGGGCCTCCTTATTTTCTGAGACACAAAAATATGGAAATTAAGTCAACTAATAACCCTCTAATGGCCTCTAAATGTTTAAGTCAGAGTTGCACATCTCTCATTTTAAATCAAAAGCTAAAAATGATTAGGCTTAATGGGGAAGGCATGTCAAAAGCTGAGAGAAGCTGAAAGCTCAGCCTCTTGCACCAAACAGTCAAGTTGTGAATGTAAATGAAAAGTTCTTGAAGAAAAAGTGCTTTTCGTTTGAACACATGAATGATAAGAAAGTGAAACAGCCCTACTGTTGCTGTGAAGAAAGTTTTAGTGGTCTGGATAGAAGATCAAACCAACCACAACATTCCTTTAAGCCAAAACCTAATACAGAGCAAGGCCCTCTCTTTAATTCTGTGAAGGCAGAGAGAGATGAGGAAGTTGCTGATGAAAAGTTGAAAGCTAGCAGAGGCTGATTCATGAAGTTTGAAGAAAAGAAGCCATCTCCACAACATAAAAGCGTAACATGAAGCAGAAACTGCTGATGTGAAAGCTACAGCAGGTTATCCAGAATCTAGCTAAGATAACTGATGAAGGTGGCTACACTAAACAGATTTTCAATGTAAACGAAACAGCCTTATTTGGAAGAAGATGCTATTTAGGACTTTCATAGCTAGAGAGAAAAGTCATGCCTGGCTTGAAAGCTTCAAGTGACAGACTGAATCTCTTGTTAAGGGCTAATGTAACTGGTGAGTTTAAGGTGAAACCAATGCTCATTTATTTCCCAAATCTCAGAGGCCTTAAGAATTATGCTACAACTGGCTGGGCACAGTGGCTCATGCCTATAATCCCAGCAGTTTGGGAGACTGAAGGGAGAATTGCTTGAGCTCAGGAGTTTGAAACAAGACTGAGCAACACAGTGAGGTAAAGGTGTCACTTAAACCTGGGAGGTAGAGGCTGCAGTGAGCCATGATTGCGCCACTGCACTCCAGCCTGGGCAACAGAGCAAGACCCTGTTTCTGTGCTCTATAAATGTAACAAGAAAGCCGGAATTACAGCACATCTGTTTACAGCATGGTTTATTGAATATACATGGTTTACTGAATATACACCATGGTTTACTGAAGCCCACTGCTAAGACCTACTGCCCTGAAAAAAAAAAAATTCCTGTTAAAAGAGTACTGCTCCACCATGTCCTTGGTGGCTCAAGAGCTCCAACAAAGATGTACAAGGAGATTAATATTGTTTTAATGCCTGCTAACACAATGCACATTCTGCAGCTCAGATTAAGGAGTAACTTCAACTTTCAATTCTGATTACTTAATATCTTTTGAACAGTATAGCTGCCATAGACGGTGATTCCTCTGATGGATATGAGCAAAGTAAATTTAAAACTTTCTGGAAAGGATTAACTGGAATGGCATCATTTTAGATGCCATTAAGAATATTAATAATTCATGGGAGGAGGTCAAAATGTCAAAATTAACAGGAGTTTGGAAAAAAGTTGATTCTAACCCTCATAGAAGACTTTTAGGAGTTCAAAACTTAGACAAAGAAAGTAACTGTGGATGTGGTAGAAATGACAATTCAAATTAGAAGTGGAGCCTGAAGATGTGACAGAATTGCTACAATCTCCTGATCGAACTTGAATGGATGTGGAGTTGCTTCTCACAGATGAGCAAAGAAAGTTGTTTCTTGAGATGGAATCTATTCCTGGGAAGATGCTATAAACATTGTTGAATGACCACAAAAATGTGGACTATTAAATAAACTTGGTCGATAAAGCAGTGGCAAGTTTTGAGAGTAATGACTTCAATTTTGAAAAAAGTTCTACTGTGAGTAAAACACTGAAATAACACCTCATGCTACAGAGAAATCTTTCATGAAAGGAAGAATCCATCCATGTGGCAAACTCTGCAGTTATCTTCTTTAATGAAATTGCCACAGCCATCTGAACCTTCAGCAACCACCACCCTGATCAGTCAGCAGACATCAACATTGAGACAAGACGCTCCACAAACATAACATTACCTCTCACCGAAGGCTCAGATGATTGTTAATATTTTTTAGCAGTAGAGTATTTTTAAATTAAGAGATATACCGTTTTTAGATATGTGCTATTGCACATTTAATACACTACAATATAGCTTAAACATATGTTATTTGCTCTAGGACATAAAGAAATTTGTGTGCCTCACTTTATTCTCATACCCACTTTATTGCAGTGATCTCGAACCAAATCCACAATATCTGAGGTGTGCCTGTCAAGTGGTTTATGAAAAATGGGTGAATCCCTGAAGAGTGTTTAGTGAATCCAGTAAAATTATCCCATGATAAAACTTTACTCAAAGGACAATAAGTTAACTTCTATACATACGTCATTACAAAGAACTGTGAAGCCACATGCAATTGATTCTTGCTGTTCGTGGTAGCTATGTTCTATGAGGTCTTTAGGAACATTACATTAGCAGATACTAAACCATTGCTCCTAGGGGAAACACAAGGTTAAGTTTCTGCGAACATCTGCACAACTGCTCAATACATAATTTTATGTGTGTTTCTGCTGAAAGACATCTTACTTAATATATTGTTAATTAATCACAATTAAATTCATAGCCAGAGTCGGGACTGGCAGAAGCACTAGAGGCAGAAGCACATATTGCGGAGCAGGTCAAACCAGCGTAGGTTTAAGCCTGGTTCCACCAGAGATTATGAGAACTACTGGCAAGCTACTGCACTGCTGAGCCATAATTTCCCATCTGTAAAGTAGGTAAAGCAGTATCAGTTGCAAGAAACTTGTTATGAAGATTAGCTGAAATAATAGAGGTTAGTTTAATGGAGGTTAGTCAGGCACTTATCAATTATTTCTGAGAAATTTAATTAGTTATCAAGCCCTTTGAACCAGTCAGGGAGTTATTCTTATCTTTGTTCAGTTATTTTTAGTCTAAAATATTTAGATATCTGGAAATTTTTCAGTGACCCAGATTTTAAGTATAGAGAAAGAAACCTAGTCCTAAAAGTGCTCCATCTGAGTCAAAACTGTAAACTATTTCTGAAAACTAAGGCAATGTTGATTTTTATTTTAAACCATTACATAATGGTATCAATCAATCTCTTAGATTGTCTCAACAATAAAACAACATTTAAAAGTAGGATCTCGGTGCATTTTCTTCCTTAGAGCTAGAAATTTATTTTTATTTCTAAGAAACTACTCTGACAAATATCAACGATTTTTTTTACATTTAAGAATGTAGAATTAGAAACAGATTGTAAATGATAAATTTTCTTACCCAAAGTAACATAAGCAATCAACTACATACTTTTCTGCACATTGATATTACCAATATCCAACAGGGAAAGAAACAAGAAATAAACCCAGGTTATGAAATTTGACCCAAAAAGTGCAATTGTACGATATCCCTGACAATTCTGTTACCAATTGTTCACCCATTAGTTTAAGTTTGAAAATGAAACCATGTTTTTGCCATACTGTCAGTTAAAATCTAGTAGCTTGTTTTTACTAAAAAATCCTAACGTTTTTCAAGAAGCATGATGCTTTGATGAATACGTTGTTTGTTTAAATCTATCATATGCCAACTTGAATAAATTAGTTAAATGTACAATTAAGGTAATTAATCTTTAATACAAGCTTAAAAGCACAAATGCATTAACTTTTACCACACGATTAATTCTTGTTTTATCAATGACTCCCATTCTCTGGGGCTAGAATTCATTCATTCATTTCATCATACTATATATATTATACACTGTGGTTAGGAAATTGTGTGGTAGTGAAAGTGGAGCTCTAAGTTGTAACCTCAATTATTGCACCTCTAAGTAGGAATAATAATAACAAATTCCTAGTGCTGTTATGAGTAATCATAATTTAATGTACATATGGCACATGGGATAATTTAATGTATGTATAGCACATTTAAACTCAATAAATGTTAATGCCCTGCTAAAGGGTTTAGATAATAGAATTATAAATCCAGTCATCATGTGAGCAATGACAGTTTTCTGAGAATTCAGTTAAACTCGTGTGTGTGTGTAAGGCTTTGGAGGTTTTCATAATTACTAATAGTGATTTCTACCAGGGTGGATAGTTGCTAACTAGATGGTTCTTAGAGACTTCTTACGGCCCCAGAGAATGAGTGCAGGAGACTATACCAGCAGAATGGTCTGAAACTGTCTGCTTCTATGACTATATTACCATCATAGCAGCAGATACTAGTTTTTGTCTTAAAAAGAAACAACTATACACACTGTTTCAGCTGCTCTTCATCAAAGGCACAAATAGAAAACTGTCCTGAGTCTGGTGAAAGTAAAGTTTACCTGTTCCCAGAAACCATGGCTCCTTCACGTATACAAAAGTGACATTTCATCCATGTGATTAATCGCAACTTGTCTTGTCTTTAGCCACTCACAGTGCTGCTCTGTGAGCTAAATATCCCATCCTGGACTTATTGGCAGAAAGTAATTCCACAGAAAGAAAGCTAGGATAACCTTTCAGTCTAAAAACCAACTTGCATATAGCATAATTTAGTTGCTACAAACTTATTTGCATTAGATTCAATACTGAGTGGCAAAATAATTTACCATTGAGCGGTCTTCAGGGATATACATACATATGCATACATATACACACATCTTTAAATTAGTGCTAATTTAGTTAGTGTCTGGGTTTTATGCCTGGATTTGACACATAACATTTGTATGCCTTTAACCCAGTCACGACCTCTCTCAGGGTTTGCATAAAGTACAAATAAGATAATCTGTAGAAAGGCCATTTTCTTTACATTAAACAACTCTATTCAAGCATTAATTATTGTTGACACATCTACAACAGGATACATTCACAATTATACACTTAATGTAGATAGGGAAATATTAGGAATTTAAGAAATTTCTTTATTATAAAACATAGAGCATAAAATAATTCTCATTTCCTTCAATGAAAAGTTAAATTACTATGGCTTTGATAAAACTTTTATTATTCCAATAGACGATGTGTTCCCATTTGAATATAAGCCTTCAAATAAAAACTACTTAATAGTGTTTTTAAAGAATATGAATCCATATTATCTATGTGGTCTTTTTGAGGTAAAAATTAGTGCTCATGCCTCTGTTAGAACTCCGCTTTTATTAAAGGTGAAAAGTATATGAGCCATTAGAAAACATCTCATTCAGCTTTAATACAATGTTTGTACATTTATTTTGCTATATCTATTTAAATGCTAAGAAAATAACCAGTTATTAAATTGGCTACAATTGTTGCAAGAACCAGAAAGCTAATAGAATGTCCATTTGATTATATCACTAGGCACAACTTTAGACCTTTTGAAAATGTTCCTGTCTTCCTGAATTCTTTTCAAAGAATATTTTAAAAATCATTTCTTTTAGCCCAAAAAGCATGTTTTGCAGTTACAGTCAGTTCTAGTGAGCTGCCGGTGTATTTAGAAAAAGCGTAAGTCTAAAATTTCCTTCAGCTCTGAGCTTTGTAAGATTCGGATTTCAACATAGCTTACATGAAAACTGAGCTCTGACCATCAGTGCAAAACTTTACAAATATACCATTTTTGAGAAACTTGACATTTTTGTCATTAAGAAGAGATCGTGTGCAATTGGCAACGTGAGTGTGCCGACACATGTTTACAAATGTTTATTTTTTGCACAAAATCCATGCTTATTATAGAAAATATGTTAAAATCATTTATAATGCCATCAGCTTTTCAGAATTATTTCTAGGCAGAAACAAAAATTATCATTATTTACATAATAGTGTCATGATATACATACATATATTTCTGTGTTGCTTTTTCCACTTATACCATAAAGTTTTGCCTCCTACAATATATATCGATCTTTATTACTATTTTTAATAGCTGCACAATATTTTATAGAGAAGACATATGATTTATAACCCCATTATTAAAATTTTCCATTGTTCCCAATGCTTTACTGTTTTATATAAACAACTCTGCAACATATATATATTCCTACACACACATCATTGCTAATCTATCCAATTATTTCCTAAGGGAAACTACCTAGAAGCATAATTACTGAATCAAAGAATTTACATGTTCTGAAAGATTTTTTATATATTTTGCCAAATCCTCTTCTACATGGCTGAACAAATTTACATTCCCATCAACAAAGTATGACGTTGCCTGTTCTGAAGACCCTCATGAAGATGGGATATTATTCTCCTTAAGATTTATCGATTGGTGGCTAAAGTATAGATCTATTAATAAGCCTGATATTTACATACTTTCTGGGGAAAATATGTTTCTAAAGTAGACCCTTTATCTTTCAAAATCTGCCAACCATTAGAAATGTTGTTTATATTTTTTGTCCCCTCTTTCCAAGAGCAATATTTCATAATGAAATGAGGAAAGAAATACTTTCCTTTCTCCTACTCTGCAGATAAGAACTTGATCAAGACAAGACAAAAGTCCCATTTTAACACTATTGAAAGAGCACAGTCCACCTTGGTCTGGGTATTTCCTCCTCTTCCAAAGGTCGGCAGTGGATTAGCATGTCACTGACACAAGATGTACTGACCTCAAGTCATTGGTGAGTATTTGTTTCCAGATCCTCAAAATAAATATCAAATGATGAGTTGTAAGCCACTGGGAGAAATATGTCCATCCATCCATCCATTAATCTACTCATTAATAAATATATATTAAGGATGTATACCACATAAAGCAGCACAGAGTAGGTATACTTATTTGTTCTGTCAACAAATGTTTATTGTCTGTTCCATGCCAAACATTTTCTAAGCACTCACCACTAAATTTTTTAAAATATTTTTATTTCCATAGGTTTTTTGGGAAACAGGTGGTATTTGGTTACATAAGTATACTTACATAAGAGTGAGTATTTTAGTGGTGATTTGTGAGATTTTGGTGTACCCATCACCTGAGCAGTATACACTAAACCCAATTTGTAGTCTTTTATCCTTTACGCACTTCCCACCCATTTGCCTGGAGTCCCTAAAGTCCATTTTACTATTGTTGTGCATTTGCATCCTTATAGCTTAGCTTCCACTTATGAGTGAGAAATACAATGTTTGGTTTTCTATTCCTGAGTTACTTCATTTAGAATAATAGTCTCCAATTACATGGGGTTGCTTCAGATGCCATTAATTCATGCCTTTTTATGGCCGAGTAGTATTCTATTGTCTATATTCTATTGTATAACATATAATTTATATATATAATATGTAATTTACATATATACCACAGTTTATCCACTTGTTGATTGATGGGCATTTGGGTTGGTTCTATATTTTTGCAATTACAAATTGTACTTCTAGAAACATGCATGTGCAATATCTTTTCTGTATAATGACTTCTTTTCCTCTGCATAGATATCCAGTAGTGGGATTGCTGGATCAAATGCTAGTTCTACTTTTAGTTTTTTAAAGACTCTCCACACTGTTTTTTTATAATGGTCGTACTAGTTTGCCTTCACATCAGCAGTGTAGAAGTGTCTCCATTTCACTGCATCCATGCCAACATGTATTTTTTTATTTTTTTGAATATGGTCATTCTTGCAGGAGTAAGGTGGTATCATATTGTGGTTTTAATTTGCATTTCTCTGATCATTAGCATTTTTTCAGATGTTTGGCCATTTGTATATCTTCTTTTGAAAAATTGTCTATGCATGTCCTTAGCCCACTTTTTGATGCGATTTTTTTTTTCTTGCTAATTTGTTGGAGGTCTTTGTAGATTCTAGACATTAGGTGAATAGATTATGAAGATTTTCTCCACCCTGTTTCCAATCCACAGACAACGTGTGGGTTGTCTGTTTACTCTGCTGATTGTTCCTTTTGTTGTGCAAAAGCTCTTTTGTTTAAGTCCCAGCTATTTATCTTTATTGCATTTGCTTTTGGGTTCTTGGTCATGAAATCCTTGCCTAAGCCAATGTCTAGAAAGGTTTTTCCAATGTTATGTTCTAGAATTTTTATAGTTTCAGGTCTTAGATTTAAGTCCTTAATCCATCTTGAGTTGCTTTTTGTATAAGGTGAGACATAAGAATCCAGTTTCATTCTCCTTCATGTGGCTTACTGATAATTTCAGCACCTTTTGTTGAATACGGTGTTCTTTCCGCACTTGTTTTTGTTTGCTTTGTTGACGATCAGTTAGCTGTAAGTATTTGGGTTTAGTTCTGAGGTCTCTATTCTGTTCTGTTGGTCTATGTGCCTATTTTCATACCAGTATCATGCTGTTTTGGTGACTGTAGCTTACAGTTTGAAATCGTAACGTGATACATCCAGATTTGTTCTTTTTGCTTAGTGTTGCTTTGGCTCTGTGGGCTCTTTTTTGGTTCCATATGAATGGATTGTTTTTTCTAGTTCTGTGAAGAATGAAGGTGGTATTTTGATAGAAATTGCTTTGAATTTGTAGATTGCTTTTGGCAGCATAGTCATTTTCACAATATTAATTCTACCCATCCACGGGCATAGGATGTGTTTCCATTTGTTTGTGTCATCTGATTTCTTTCAGCAGTGTTTTGCAGTTTTCCTTGTAGAAGTCCTTCACCTATTCTCCTTCGTTAGCTATATTCCTAAGTATTTCATTTTATTTTTTGCAGATATTGTAAAGGGAGTTGAGTTCTTGATTTGACTCTCAGCTTGGTTGCTGTTGGTATATAGGAGAGCTAGTGATGTGTGAACATTAATTTTGTATCTGGAAACTTTGCTGAATTATCAGTTCTAGAAGCTTTTTGAAGGAGTCTGTAGGGTTTTCTAGGTATAGAGTCATATCATCAGCAAACAGCAATGGTTTGACTTCCTCTTTACAGATTACTTTGAACAAGACAACAGATCAATCCTCCTTGAATATGTACACTTCAGTGGAAAGCTTAGGTATGCTGGTTACTCATAACACATGTTTTTAGGTTATCAAAAGTAATAAGATTACAAGCATCACATTAACTATTGTTTTTCCTAATTTTAAATGGAATGTAGCTTTTAAGCATGCTGAAATATTCCATTAAAAGATAGCTTGTATGGGCCAGAGATACCTTTCCATAATTTTGAAGTTGTCTACTTTTATTTCAGATCATTAGAATCCTGCACTGCTTTTTTTCTTTACATGAAAAATAGTTTATAATAGGGTCTCAATATTTTATTTCCTTAATAACCTGCTAGTTTTATCAACCACTTCACCAAAATTAATATTTCTTTTAGGAATTTGGCATGAATTTTTGTTAATGTTCCACGACAGCTGAATGAGCATACACTATCAAAATGCAGGCTTTTCCCCTATAACTATAATTAAATTTGAAATTAACATGCTGATTTCTCATGCTTCATTCTGTTCTACTTGCCTCAATTTCCCTTGGTTACAAAGCCTATTGGTTATGAATATGCATTAGGATTTGCTGTCAAACTCTGTGAATGTCTCCTGGAGCAGAAGATTAGATATGTTATTGCAAAACAGATGCATCAGTTTATATCATCCCCTGCAATTTTTACCTTCTAATGAACATTTATGAGAAAGTGAACAACAGAACAGGGGAAATTAGTCTGCTAGTCAAGGTTCATAGTGCTCTTTTTTTCTTGCTTCAATGGATTTTAGTTGAATTTAATTTTCATTTATACTATAATGTCAATTATTCAAGAGCTCATCAATTTGAATAAAGTTAAAGTTTTGTAGCTAACAAAGACACAGACCTTGACTGAATTTAAGATTTGGAACCAAACTCTCACAAACCAAGAATTCAACATTTAGATTTCCTATCCAGTTGGTGAATTAGAAGTGAATTGAAGCTGAAGGCTGGAGGTGGCGGGCGGGCGGGCGATCAATAAGTCTTTCTCATTTAAATAAAGATGATCATCATCCCTAGAAATATAATTGTTCCTATTAATTTTCTCTAAGTCTGTGAAATTCTTCAATTATCTGCTATAGATCTGAGGTGATGTTTATTATTATCTTTTGTGCCTGAGCTAGAAACTTGGGAGAATAAGCCTAAATAGTGAAATGGTACAGCCAGGAGAGAACTGAGCTTCATTGATTTTCATCTGAAAATCTCACTGTAGCAATCTAAAGATATACTTTAAAATTTTTTCTGTTCCTTTGAAGACCAGGATTATGGTAAAGAAGTTTATGCATCCATAGAATCATAGATTAACACCATGTTAGAGCTGGAAGAAAGTTTAGAGAATCTACACTAAACCCTTCATTTAAAAGGAAGAAACTGATGTTCAGACTTACTAAGAAAAGTCTTCTCTGAGGTCACATAGTTTCACTATTGGCAGAAACAGACCTATAGCCAAGAATTTCCAATTCTTAACCTCTTCACCACACTTCTAATATATTGGCTTCAACAAAATCTGATTTTCTTTAGGATAACACAATCATCAACAAACTAGAAAAATGTGAGTTTGGAATGTATACTCCCAAATAATCTCATACTGTTTTGATAAAAGCTATCTATTTAGAAGCCTAAAGCTTTATAATATACTCAAATTTCACATATAAACTTTGAATCAACAAGGTAAGCACGAAAAGTTATAAAGATTCTAATCCAGATTCTAAGGGGAAGCTTTTCACCAGATAATCGGCTCTTTCTTGCTCTCACTTCTTCTCAAACAGAAGATCCAACTTCAACCAATCTCTGGTCATTATCTTTATTCCTTTGTTCTGCCATCCTTTCATCCCAGACATCTAGCAAAACACAGCACTGGAAAAGCATCCTATCTGTGCCTATACCCAGGCTGCTGAACACTGATGGGTATGGGCAGCAGAATGATGTCACCACAAATAAATACATAATATCCAACCTGAAATGTCCCTTCCATGTTTTCCTGCTAAACTCTCTCTCTTATTCTCTAGTTTTTTTAAACTCCTACTTTTGTTTTCCTTCCCTTTGTAATAAAGAAATTTGACTCCTAACTCGAAAAGAAGCAGAAGAAAAAGAATGAAGAGGAGGAGAAAGAAATGGAGGAATCAATCAGATAGAAATGTTTTGCCCCCCCACATATAAAATGACCTGTATCTGTAGCAATCTTTTTCTCCCCCTGTGAGAGCAGAACTTCTGTGTCCTGGACACATCCTTCTCACACTACTTCGATAATCTCTTCTCTTGTTATTCTCTTGTCCTATCGACTCCTTTTCATCAGCATTTAAACATGATCAAGTCATTTGAATTATTAACCATCTTCCCCTGACGTTGCCATCTGCTTTTTGCTACTGTCTCATCCTTCTCCTTTCACAGCCAAATTGAAATAACCATGTTCTTGCATTGTCTCAATTTTTCACCTCCAGCTTACTCAACCTATTGCAATCCAGCAGCTCTACCTTGAAGCAGCTCTTAACAAGAAGACCAAAAATCCAGTGGCTAGACATTTCCATACATATTTTCTGGTTCTCATCTGATAAAAGTGAAGATGTAGCAAGTTACTGTTTGGTGCCAAAATATCTTTGTTTAAAAAAATACCTTGAGATTCCCATTTAGTTGGAAAATGAAACCTGAGGTGTTTGCAAGACACCAAGAAAGCACAGGGATCAAGCTGCTGTAAATAAAAAAAAAAAGGAAAATAATTTGGTATTTTTTATTTTTATTTTTAATTTGATTAGACAGAGGGAGAGAGAAGAAAATGGTAGCTGAAATGGGAGGTGGAGAGGATGGGAGACTGCAAGATGCCAGAGGGTTCCATGGTAATAAAGGGGCATTGAGATAAACCACACAGGCAATATGGCTAAAATTATTTTAATAATGGAAGTATCTGTGTGTTTCTGACATATTTCCCACTCCAACCCACACACCTACTTCCCAAAAACCTTCAGTTATATCTACTCGGCTTGTAAATGCTTTCTGAATGAAAATTCCTGAATAACTACATAAGGAGCGGAGTCTCAGGCATGTGTTAATCTGATAGAGAGCAAAGATGTCCGCTGCAATGGAGGGCAGGCAGAGGTGATTTTAAATTAGCCGAAATTAGGAAAGGGCTCTGGATTTCCAGGATTATGGCATGAAGATTCAAGCCAATGATTCCATATCTCCAAGTTTGGATGGCTCCCACCCATAAGTTATATATTTTTAATATCTATCTCTGTTGACTCTTCCTTACTTCTAAGAACATCTACTTTCCTTGGTTTACATTATACTGTGTTTCCTGGCAATACTTCTGATCACTCCTTCTCAGTATCTCTTGTAAGTACCACTTTTTCTGTGTACCCCTGAAATATTGGTATATCTTAGCTTTTGGCCTTCTGACCTCTTCTCTTTCCCATCTCATATACTCTAGCTGATTTATATGACCTGATTTCATAGGCTTCAAACATGGTCTAATTGCTGAGGATGCCCAAATAAATATCTTTATCTAGACCTCCCCTTTGAGCCCTAAAACTTTCTTTCCTATTTCCATTTTGGATATATTGACTTGGAAGTCCTATAATTTAAATCAACATGTCTAAATAACAATTCATT
This sequence comes from Ateles fusciceps, assembly GCA_036589455.1. NCBI lineage: Eukaryota > Metazoa > Chordata > Mammalia > Primates > Atelidae > Ateles > Ateles fusciceps. The sequence goes on along the minus strand of JAZHEH010002703.1, from coordinate 1,282,731 downwards.
TTCCTTCAATTTTTCTTTCCTCTCTTCTTTAAATATTTTCAGAATTAAAAACTGGGGAAAAACATAACTACAGGTCCATGGATATGACAGAAGGTAAATGAACCAAGCTACATTTAAACAAAAGAGTATAATATATCTGTTAATCAAATGCAAATACTCCCAATCAACTTATATGGAGATATATTGTTAATCAAATACAATTAAAATGCAACAAGAATAAATGTATGCTATGTTTAATGTGAGAAAGAAAAAAAATTAAAATATACACAAACATACATGTAATATGTATTTAAAAACAGAACCACAGGAAAAATTTCAGAAGTGGATAAAAATTGTTACAATGCAGAATAAGAGGATGGGAAGAAAAGGATAGGGGAGAGTAAAATTTTTCTAAGTAAGCATTTTTATACAGTTTTGCCTTGAGAACTATAAAAAGGTTCCATGTAGTCAACAAAATAAAATCAAAACAAAGATTTTTAAATTCTAAAATTTAATATGTATATATACTAACCTAACCATGTAACAAGTTTATACAACCACACAGTAAGAGAAATTAATTTTAGTGTCATTTTTAAGCCAAGTTCTCAACCATATACCCTTAGTGCAATATAATGCAAAAAAATTGCACATAAGTCTTGAATTTCACTTTCACTTTTAGAATAGTGTTGATAGAATAGTTCTGAAACAGTTTCATAGACATTTCAGAATAAAGCATATGAATAAATATATTAATGCTGCTAGAACAAAAGTTCAAAATGTGAAAGCATGGAAAGACAAATGATGCAAGTAAGGACTGACAGAGGCTGGGGAAGAACCCTGCGGTGTTTGAATTGAATTGGAGATATTAGTGTAAGTTCATTAGTTTTAAAAATATGTATAGATCAATAAATATATAAATATTGATATAAATAGATATGGATATGTTCTAGCTATGTCAACTGAAAGGGCCTGGAAGCAATGACACCCCTAATAGCAATGAACACACTACTACCCAGATCCACGAATATGACAGAGGCTGAATGAACCAGGCTGCATTTGAACAAGAGTAGAATACACCTATTAAACAAACTACTTAAACACACTACTACCATTCTCCAATGAATGGAACTGGGGGATCCCCCGGAGATATGGCTGGTTCCAGGTCTTGGGCGGTAACATCTTGTGCCAGAAAGCAAAGCAGGAATAAGAGATTGATGAAAATGTTAAAAGGATACAAGAGCTGGCTTGAAGGGGGCTCACACTGGCCCAATGTGGGGCATTTTGAGTATCAAAAAATAATTATAATAGAAAACAGCACATTGAATAGAATAAACGAATCCCATAAAACTGTAGTCAGACTCAAGGCAGAGAGAGAGAATGAGAGGGAGAAAGGGGAGGGGCAGAAGACTGTTCCTTACAGAAAAAAAATGCCATACTGAAAATGAATAAGAATCAGCAGCATTTAAAAATCACCATTTTTTAACCATCAGTATAGTCACTGTTTCCAGCAAAGATAATTAGTTGATAGTCAAATGAATGGGTGAAATTGTATTGAAGAATACTCACAATATAGTATAAAAGTATCAGCCCACAGGTGTCTTTACAGTGGATAACTGGTGGATCCCCACTTCAATCAAGGGATCCAAATTATAGCATCACCAATAATGGGATAAGTTGACATAATGTGACTCTCCATGCCATACAAGAGGTGGAGATGACTATGTAGTCTTTCCAAAAATGGCGAAGGTGAATGTAACAGTAAAGAATAAGAAAATCCAGATTATGGGAAGTTCTAAAAACTGGCATGGATTCTTAAAAAATGTTTATGTAATGAAAGACAAGAAAAAGTGAGGGAACTCCTGAAGATTAAAGGAAATGAAGAAATGAAAGATGTGTCAACTGAAGCAAATGTCTAATTCTGGATTAGATCTGTATTTTGAAAAGGAACTATATAAAAGACATTTGAGACAAAAGGGGACATTTTAATATCGACCTTTCATTAGGTAATGTCTAAAGTTGAATTTCCTGAGCATAAAAATGGCATTATGCTTACCTAGAAGAATGTCATCGTTATTAGGGGAAGTTTACGTAAAATATACCCCTCCATGAAGAAAGGGCTGGGTCTAAGCAGCTTTTAACTGCTACAGGGTAGACATTCAATAAGTATTTGTTGTAAGAATGAGTAAATGATGAATATATTGTAAATATTCTCTTCTATATTGAAGAAGAGATATTCATCTGTTTTAGTCATAGCAAGTTTGGGGAGGGGGTCATAATAGTGAATGATGGCCAAGATTATAGAATAATGATGTATAAAATAGTGAACAATTTAACTCTATTTTTAGCTTATTTAGAATTTCCCTAAGAGAGAAACAAAAACAAAAACTGGCTACTGGACCATGTTGGACAAGCTTCTGGCTCCGCAAATCACTCAATAGACAAGGACAAATGCCCCCCACCTCACTTTTTTTGGATATCCGTTCATCACCTGTAAAATGAAAACAGTGGAATAGCTCTCTATGTTCTCTCTCTTAATGCTAAAATTCAATGGAAGAAGTTAATGCTCTGAGTAGAAGGACATAATATCTATAAAAGGCCCTGCTTTTAAATTCAGCACTCTTAATTTCAGCTAAACATACATTTAAAAATAGTACCACAGAGTCTTTAGGTTATGAAGATATACCAGCATTTTAAGAACATTTATGTTTGCATTGAATTATGGTATAAAGTGCCCACAAACCCATTTGCTATAACTTACCCCATAATCACAATTTCCTTTTTCTATAACTTCTATACCACACAAATACATAATTTTTATTTTAGAATATGAATATGCACTATTCTGTGATAGTCTTACTTTCACTGAACAGCAAATCTTATTCTTTTTAATAGCTGATGAGTAGTAGGAGTATACCATCCTTTTTTATCCATTCATCCAATTGATGAATATTTGGGTTGTAAATACTCCAGTCTGTAAATATTACAATCATACTTTTGCACGTATTTTTTTTGTACTTCAGAATGTATTTAGGGTAGCTTGTAGGATTAGAATTGCTGATTAAAAAGTACACATGTGGTACATTTTATATTTGATACATACTGGCAAATTGCTTTCCAGAAAAGCTTTGCCAATTTACAATCTTACTAAGAGTGCCTATTCCCCTGGTTCTTTGCCATCAGTAAATGTTATTGATCTGTTTTAATCTTTGCCAATCTGATGATTCTAAAAAGAATATCTTTCTTGATTAGAGTACCAAATCAAATTCTTACCGAGTTTGGGTACATTTTCACATGATTAGCAGCTATTTGTGTAGCACTCTTCCTTGAATACATAAAATATAACAATGTATGTAAATATATATACATAAATATACATAGATGGATATGGATAAAATGCATTAAAAATACACCAGAAAATATTAAGAGTAGTTACCCTGGGGAGTATAATGACTGAGGGGTGGGCCATGTTAAGGAGGAAACTTCATGTTTAGCTTGGATTTTTTTTACCATGAGAATAATGTATTACTTGTGTTTAATTTTATTTATTTTTTATTTTTGAGACGGAGTTTCGCTTAGTCACTGAGGCTGGAATGTAGTGGCACATTCTTGGCTCACTGCGACCTTTGCCTTCCAGGTGCAAGCAATTCACCCGCCTCAGCTTCCCAAGTAACTGGGATTACAAACACCTGCCATCATGCCTGGCTAATTTGTGTATTTTTGTAGAGACAAGGTTTCACTGTGTTGGCCAAGCTGGTCTTGAACTCCTGACCTCATGTGATCTGCCTGCTTGGCCTCCCAAAGTGCTGGGATTACAGGCATGGGCCACATGTCCAGCCTAATTTATTTTAATAATACAAGGATTGCTAAATAGGAATCATAAAAATAAATGAAATTTTATATGGCTGGCTATACCCTCCTTTTCGTTCATTCGGTCTTCTCCTTCTGCTTCCAGAAAATAACTCTGCTGCTTTATTTCTCATACCAACTCCAGTTGTTTCTCCACCTCCTTGAAGAATTTTGTAAGGTCCAGTTTTAAACAGTCTGTTCTCTCCTCCAGATATCTCAGCTCATGACCTCTCCTCCAGAATCTATGTTGAGATTCTCTTCATACTGAATTGTCTCTCATAGCCTGCCAGGCACTTCTATTTGACTTTAAACAAATAATGGCATTGCACTTAACCAGAGCATCTGTGATGAAAGCAGCCAAAGGAACATATAGGAAGCTATGAGAAGAGAAAACGGGGTCATGGTAGGGCGCTAATCCTGCCTGCATGGTACGTACAAGAAGGCTTTCCTAAGGCAGTGGTATTTACACACATGTGAGGAGGAGTTCACCAGGAAATTATAGGGGATAGAGAAATATTCCAAACTGAGGCACCAGCATCTGGTAGGCCCCAAAACAGGAGTAAGTAAAATATGACCAGTATGACTTGAAACACTTTGGGTAATGGTCCAGGTCAGACAATTCTGTGATGGACTTGTTGGAACCATAAATCCAGACTAAACACCTGTGTGTGTGTTGGGAGTTGAGAGGAGGTGGACCAGAAGGAAAAGAAAGGATTCCCCTAAAAGGAATAGACCTTCCCCTTCTTTACAGTCCTAGGAAAGGAACATGGAAAAACAGATCTTAGACTACAGTGAAGGGAAATATTTTCTACTATTTCTGGGGCTAAGAATCAGTTTGGCCTCTGGGTGCTAAGACACGGGCAGTCTGATGGTGTTTACAGGGGGATTGAGGAGCTGAGAGCAGCTCCTTCGCCACAAATATATGTTCAGAAGTGAAGAAGCAGAACAAGTTAGTACGAAATCATGAGAAATGGTTGGATGCAGCATTGTCCAATGGAACTTTCTGCAATGATAAAAATGTTCTTATATTATTTGCAGTTCAGTATGGTAGCCACTTAGCCACATGTGGCTACGGAGTACTTGAAATGGCCGCTGCATGTTAGGAACCGAATTTTATTTAATTCTTATTTAAATAACCAAATGTAGCACATATGAAACAGTACAGGTCTGTAGCAAAACTAGTGTGATAATTTGGCCTTGAATACATTGAGAAGATTAGAGAAAGGTGTATACATGCACACATGGGAAGTGAAGAAGTCGAGGAAAATGTTTCTGGTAATGCGTTGGCAGAGACGTTGGTGCCTAGAGAATCAGGATATCATGACAGTCATATCCATAGAATGTTGGTGAGACATGATGAAGGGAGGAAAGACCCCAAGGGACTTGTTCCTGGACATGTATGAGGCAGAGCCTTGGGATAAGGTCAGCCATCACTAGGGGACAGTTTGGAGGCTTCCTATTTCTAGCAATAGAGCTGGGGGTGTCTTGTGTCATCATTAATATGTTATATTTGGCAAAATGTGACCAAAATGAAGTCAAAATGCCACAAATAATGGTGCTTTCATTCTTTCACTCATTTTTCTTGTTTAATTCTCAGGAAAACGTTAAAAGTAGCAGTGCCCTTAGCCCACAGGTCTGGCTAAGTTCATGCACTGCACATGAACAGCCATAGACATCTTTGCTTTTTTTCTCCCTCCCTCCTTTGTAACAAGCTTTTCTTGGTTGTCTTCTCCAGTTTTGGCCAAAGCTCAAGGTTAAAACACTTGTTTACTAAAAGCACTCTTCATCACCCACTCTGATTCAGATTAGTTTTTTATAAGTGCCTGTTACAAAAGTACACAGATTTGAAAAGGCAGGAAACTGTTAGAACTTGTCACAAAATTCAGCACAAAGGCAGCAGTATTTGGGAAGGCAAGTCTTCATTGTATTGAGATACAACTTCACTTCCTTGAGTTTTGGTGATGATGCCATTTGCTATCATCATTCATGAATTTTAACAAATTAGATAAAACCACCACAGAATTTCTCTGCCATTTCTAATTGTGCCAGCTGCAGTGGTATTGGATTTGTCTTCATGCTATCACCTTAATGTTTTCTGCTGCCATCAAAAATAGGTATTTTGATTCCACTAAGGACAATGGGATGAGAAATGCTATGACCTGCTGTCGTTGTTCAGCAAATGATGAATTGACTGAGGCCGCAGAATGCACTTTTTGCTATATAGTGGAGTTAGAGATTGAGCTTCACCTGTTTACCTTCTCACAAGTCTCCATTGAGATGCCTTTAGAAAGAAAAAAAAATACTTAAAAAAAAAAACAATTGGTTATTATTTTCTTTTTATTCTTCCACTCTTTCTCTACATTGATTTCATTGTAGCAGTTGTTGATTATTTGCTCATTATGCATTAGCTCCAAGTCAGCAGAGCACAGAGCCTGCGTGCTATTAACTTAACATGCATTTTGTTAAGGAAATCTTTATCCTGTTGGATTCATGTTCCTTTGAGCAGCATCCCAAAGGAAGGTTACCTTGTGGCTAGTGAAAGGCATGCCATACATAGAGGCAGACTGTCAACTTTGCAGTCTGAGTCCTGGCTCTGCCCATGGGGGATTCAACTGAATATTTTCAGTCCTTCATCTCATTATTTGTAAATGGGAAGTAAAAATTTATACTGTGCCTACATTTCAGTCTGGTAAAGGATCAAATAACATAATGCCAACCTAAGTGCTTTATAAAATCTTACTATGCTTGAAAGGTATTAAATTTTTATTCATCATTTTTACCACCACTGATTTCCAGAAAGAATTTTAGTTCAGTTACAACAGAAGATACATAGGCAATAGGACTGACTATTAAAGATACAAGAACAAGAGTCATATAATAAAAATAGCAGACAATTGTCCCAGATAACCTAAGTTAAGCATAGTTGTAACAATTGAACACTAAATTTAGCTTTGAACTTCCTGGCAGCTAAGACAGAACACAAAACACAATTAGACACAAGGGTCTCCATAATTTACAAACTGAAGCATGCTGGTTCATAAGGTGAGAAGGAAGTTTTCTTACCACTAAATTCTAAGAGGATCATGGGTGAGATTGTTATCTGGTCACACAGCTGTTCCTGCTTTGCCACATGACTTGAAGTAACTGGAAGTTACATGTAGCCATATGACTGAGCGCTAGCCAATGGGATGTGAGCTGATCCACAAAAAACACTCCCCAGTGTTCCCCACTGCTACCAGCTGATTGGCCTGTGTAGAAGGCAGGAGGTGGAGACAGCCTGAGACCTGAATCCCTGCTTAGATCTGCTTGCCAATTAGAAATACCTGCTTTTTACGTTATGTGAACAAGAAATAACACCTCTGTCATGTTGCAGATATTATATATTTTACACGGTTTGCATACACTATAAAAATTTTCCAACTTGCAATATTGCTGGATAGCATAATATCCAACTTTATTATACCTTATCAGTTTAAGAAAAATTTTTAAATGCTCTTTAGGGACTATCTCATTTTATCAGAGACAAGACCATCTAAAGTTTCTGAGGAAAGGGAATGAAACAAAAATGGGTAATTTTATTTATGTGTTTGGGATGGTGGTGCCTCGTACAAAGGAAAGAAGCAAGAGATAAGAATAGTTCTGGAGTATGAGACACATCTAGGAAGACCTGTTTATTTAGGAACCTTAGTAATGAAGGTACAATGGGCAATGAGAAGGCCTAGAGAAGGTTGCGTCATCCATAAATTTGGAAGAAACTTGACAGTTTAGAAAGGAGGACAAATTTTTTATTGCCTGGGGGGGGGGGTGGGGGGGCGGCGGTGGCAATCTGACTTTCTATATTCCTGTCGAGCCTAGCTTGCCTGGCAGGACAGTCAGCATCCTTAGCTCTGTCTTGAAGCAAGCAAGCACAGTTCATAGGCCCAGCTGTAAAATGCTCTCTAAAAGTCCCAAGATACTGTTCAGGTGTCTAGGGAATTTTATAAAGATGATCAAGGATAAGAATATCCAAATTCTGTAAATGTAATTATGACTCATTAAGCACAATTCTAGAACTTGCAGAATTGATTACTGAACTTCTCTGGTCTTTTGAGATTCAGTTTGAATAAGTGCATTGTGTTTAGATTTCATTCACCTCCAAGACAGACTTGTTTTAAGAATTCTCACAGAACAGTCTCTGGGGCATTCTTGCTAGGATTTTTACTATGCCTTTCTTACACTACACTATTTGACCCTTCCTACTTTAAGCATGAATGCCTCACATTTCACATGTGGCTTAGGAGGTTTCACTTCTAGCTCTAGTAGTTAAAGCTAAAGATTTAGCAGGGCTTAGGCAAATGACAGCATGGAGCAGACGCGGTAGGTCCAGCCCCCAGCTCTCGGCTTACAATCAGTCCAGAACAGATATGCCAGGAGAAGACATAGACACAGTTGCTGATAAAGGCAGTTTAGGACCTAACCCGGAGAGCCCAGGAGCACAGGGCAACCTATGGTCTCAGATCAAACAGACAGCAATGAATCTACCATCAAGGCCTAATGTTAAACCACTGTTGACATACAAAGGTCAGCAATGGAGAATGTGAAAAAAATACTCAGACACCTATGTAGCCAGACTCCCAGGAGGAATCTCAATAAGTATCAGGCCCCATGGCTTTCCAAAAATTCCATTTTCTTTAGACCAAAATTTTTACTTCTCACCACTCCTATAAAACAGCAAACCACAGCTACTCTTCCTCATACGATAGTTGGCTTTCAGAGTTTCAAATGTAAAATATGGTTGACATCAAAATATGAGCATCCAGAGACCATGTCATTTCTCTAAGTATTGTAAGAGCCACGGGAAGCTTTGAGTAACAACCATTTTACGATTCTATGAATAATGCAAGTTTCTCTTCCTTCGGGCTGATGTATGGCTTTTTTGACACCATCACTTAAAGGAAAATGAAATCCACAAGTTACTTTTCTGTCCTTCTACCCAGGTAACTTATTTGTTCCGAAGAGAAGAATCAAGACATCAATTAGAATTTTTGCCTGCTAAGAAAATATGAAATGGGAGATAGAACGATTATGCTTTTTTACTTTCTTACCACTTCCTTCCACAATTAATAGGAATGCAGATGCATAGCAGCAAGTGTTACTTGAAGTTTAATTTCCTTTAAGAAATGTATGATTTAGAATCAAGACACTGTCAGAGGTCACATGGTTTACCTTTTACTTACTAAATGAGTAATATCTAGTGTTAACTGAGCACTTACTCTCTGTGGCAAGCACTTTCTTAAGTGCTTTCCAGATAGTGCCCCTCTTAATCCTCATGAAAACCCTGTTATCCTCATAATAGAAATAAAGAAAACAGGCCCAGAGAGATCAAGTATTTGCACAGTCACATTGTAAGTGGAAGAACTGGAATTTAAACTCGGGAAATCTAACTCCTGGATGTGAAACACTGCATGATTCTGATCTGTTTATACCACTGCACAATGAACATAAGCACTGCTTGCTTTATTCCTAAATGCTACTACTATGATTAATGTGGTATGTGATATTTCATTTGGAAATACATATAAAACATTTACTGCATAATTCAAAGACACAACTTCCTGTTTTTTCACATAAGAATTGCCACTGCTATTTGAGATGGACTTCACCTAATATCTAACAACTCTTCAGCCTTAAGCAATCTGTGTAAGAAAAAAAAAAACTGAAGATGTAAAGGAATCTGATGCCAGAATCTTGACATTTCTAAGACCATGTCCTTAGTGATTGAACCACAAATCACTGCCTTTAGAGTTCAAAGTTGCAGGAATGCTGTTGAGGGCATTTTATCCTTTTACAGCAATCTATACCTGTGGCCTCTGGGCCTAACACTCATGACAGATGGACTGGATACCATTCAAATCATCTCGTGCATCATTCTTCTCTAGGTGTCCATACTATGTTTGGAAATTATGTTGGCTCGAAGGTCTAACTTTTAGGTACTGGCTGCACATTTGCCATGGGATTATTCCATTCTCTGTTGAATCTACTAAAATGAATGAACTTCATTTTTTTTTTTTTTTTGAAGGTACACCTGCAAAGCTCAATTTCTTTTTTTTTGAAAAACCATCTATGTTTACACAAGCTCTGAATTACTTTCTCTTCTCCCCTTTGGTCCATTAGTTCCTGCTTTTCCAACTAGTAGTGTCAAAATAAGTGGTCTGGCCTTTGAACTGTTTAACATAAAATAAAATTAAAACTTGAGGTTGAATTTTCCAGTTTCACTTGGGTTCACTCAAGACTAATCCGTAATTTGGAAAGAACACCCACCTCCAACCTTCTGTAACAGTTTCATGAACAAATCAACTTTATAATGTAGACTCTCCTAATAGACCCTAGCATTCAAATTCTTTGTGTTCTTAGCACTGGAACAAAACTGCCACATTTCTGTTCACTGCAGAGTCAAAGCTGTCATAATCTGCTGTTAGATTTTACTGAATGTCCTCAAGCTGTCAAAATGTTTGCTATGTCTATCAAAATATGCCAAATTTATTTGGGGCACTGGGCATGAGCAGCAGTGAAATCTTTCAGACAAATGAGGTTGGGTGAAGAGTGAATATATGAAGGTTAAAATGAGAAGTATAGGACAGAGCATGTCTTACTACTAAATATGATGAGTTCTACTGTAAAGAAATGATTGATATTATGGGACATTACTGTATCAATACAGGTGGAATCCAGCTTGTTATATTCTTTTGTGAATATCTAAAGACAAAAATGTGTGCCTATTACAGGACAATATATTGTGAGCTTTCATTATGTTTTACTAATTTCCAGGTGGTATTCCAAAATATTTTCTATTTCAAATTAATATAGATACTCCAAGCATCTGTGGATGATTTTATGAAGCCCTTAGATCATATTTTAGCAAACATAGTAGAAACGTTGACAGTGCATAACTACCTGAATTCTACATCATGGAATAACACTTCTTTTTATTCATATTCGAAACTAAAAATCACTTTGATGTACACTGTTTATTGCATAGCTGCAGAATTCCAAATTAAGAGAAAAAGAAGAAAATTATTCACTTATAGTTAAATTCCTATGGTTAATTTTTTATGTAGGGTTAAAATGAAAAATTCTAACGTTGTTTTTATTCGCATTGCTCCAGGATTTACAGACGGGTGGGAGTGCATCATTGTTCTGAAATTTTATGTCCTTCGCAAGAGATCTTGGGACAACAAAGTGCCAGAATCAGCTTAGGAAAGCAGCCGTGCCACTCGGCATGAGTGAGACAGGAGGAAGTTTTTGCAAACTGTGCATGCGTATTTGCATTTGCTGAAATCTACGTCCGTACTAAATGCAAGAACAATTTTTCCTGGAGGTCACCTTAGAGATCTGGCTTTCCTCACTCACCACTATAATTTTTTGTTTCCCCAAAATATGTTGATCTCTAAGAATTTTTTTCCAATAATATATAGCTCTTTTTTGATAGTAATAAAATTCAGTGCAGCAATTTCAAACTAAAGAATATTATTTGGCCCAAAGAACTGAGGGGCAAAGTTACCCAGATCTAATCAATTATTTTTAATTCTCTGCTATAACCACTAAGTATACTTTTTAAATGCTAAAAGAAAAATATCTCTGTTTCATTCTAGGCTCCTTCATGAACAATTCAAACTATCTGGTCCATAAGCTTTACACTTACCTCAAAGGCCTTCTGTATTTTTACAAAGTCACCCATGCTGAGTTGCTTTTCAAGCAGGCCTGTGCCATAATCTTCACATGCAGTTATACCCTCTGTTCTCTCGGGGCTCTTCGGCCCAGGCTGTGACCCTGTGTTTAACTCAAGTGCAGCTTTCTGGCAACTCATAATGTCTTCACCTTTTCTCAGCAGCCTTCAACTATTTCTATATGATTGGATTTTTTCTTTCTTCAACGGGTGCCTTTGAAAAGAAACTCAACTTAGCAATAGAATTCCAAAATCAAAATACAAACCTTTCGAGGCATACAATTAGGAGGCAAAATGTTCAAGCTGAGGTAGGAAATGAAAGCCCTTAACCACCTCGCTTACTTGATTCCAGAGTTTATTTTCAAAATTTACAGTTGAATGGTTTTAAAATGGCATTTTTACCCCTTCCTTAGACTCTGTTTAACCTGGCTTGATTAAAAATGTGTAAAGCTTCCCCACATTTATAGTAACTGACACAGAAAACAACTTCCAATCCTCATTTTAAATGCATTAGAAAAGCACCTTCCCAAAAATCTCTTTGGCTTACTTTGCTTCCATTAACATGTTGTAGTTTTCAACTCCACTTTCTTGTCTGGAAGAGTTAGATGACAAAGCTGCGAAGTTTCCCTACCAGTGAACTACCTGACTCTGAAGGCCACCTTCCCAGCAATGTGGAGTGTGTTTCCTCTGTTCTGATCCCTTTGTATGTTTCCTGGCAACCAACACAAAGCCAACTAAAACTTTCCCTGTACGCCCCCATCTCCAACTAATGACTGAACTGAAAGTTTGAATATATAATGCAAATGTTGAAATGTTATTTTTTTTATAAAAGGACAGTTCTTTCCCCCTCATTTTTTTATTAAACTACATCTTGTATTATTTAAGGATAACTTTTACCATTACATACGATATAAATTATAAAACATGATTAGCCAAATTTTATGTTTTACATACAGAAAAGGTTTTATTCTTATATAATAGGAACCCATTTCTTATATTCTTTCCATCTTAGTTTCTACATATATAAAAGAAATGGTTCGAAAAAGCTTCCAACTTGTTGAAAATGTGATTAAAAACACAGTGTAATACAATATGATAAATCTAATGATAAAATTGCTTGCAATGTCATTACTGGTTCAGCTAATAATAATGAAAAGGAGGAGAAAATGAAGAAAAATTAACTTTTTTTGAGTATTCACCATGTGCCAGATGCTAAAACTTTATGTTCATTGTCTTGTTAAGCGTTACAACGCTACAAGGCAGATATGATTATTATGTCCATTTCACTGATAAGCAAAGAGCCAAGCATAGTGGCTCACATCTGTAATCCCTGTACCTTGGGAGGCAGAGGCGGGTGGATGGCTTGAGCTCAGGAGTTCGAGACTAGCCTAGGCAACATGATGAGACACCGTGTCTAGTAAAAATACAAAAATATTCAGCCAAGCATGGTGGCGCAAACCTGTGATCCCAGCTACTCAGGAGGCTGAAGTAGGAGGATCCCTTGAACGTGGGGGGCAGAGGTTGTAGGGAGCCAAGATTGTGCAACTGCACTCCAGCCTGGGCAACAGAATGAGACCCTGTCTCAAAGAGAAAAAAAGCAAAGAAAATGCCAAAGGTCACACAATTAGTAACACATGGAAGAGAACAGAATGCTCCCAAACTTCAGAGACTGCACGTATTAGTCTGTTCTCACACTGCTAGTAAAGGAATACCTGAGACTGGGTAATTTATAAAGGAAAGAGGTTTAATTGTCTCATAGTTTCACATGGCTAGGGAGGCCTGAAAATCATGACAGAAAGCGAATGAGGAGCAAAGTCACATTTTACATGGCAGCAGGCAAGACAGCATGGTCAGGGGAACTCCCATTTATAAAACCATCAGATCTCATGAGACTGATTCACTTATTCACTCATACCAGGAGAACCGTATAGGGGGAAACCACCCCCATGAGTCCATTATCTTCACCTGGCCACACCCTTGACATGTGGGGATTATTACAATTCAAGGTGAGATTTGGGTGGGGACACTGTCAAACCATCTCACTGCACTTTAGATGGATGTCCCCATTGCACTTTGTTTCTGTAAACTAAAAAGTTGCCATTACATCTTCTCTAGAGTCTCTTCTAGCTCTAACATTCTCTGAGCTGGTGTTCACTAGAGGCATGGTACAGCACAGAGAGAAAAGCATCCTGTGGGAGTTCCTGTACCCATTACAGAAAAAAAAATTTCATGTTTTCATTAATTCATCCATCTATCCATCCTTATTCATTCAAAAACCCATTTATGAAGAACCTAATAGGCAGGGCATGGTGGCTTGTGCCTTGCAATCCCACACTTTGGAAGGTCGAGATGGGCAGATCACTTGAGGTCAGGAGTTCAAGACCAGCCTGGTCAACATGAAGAAACCCTGTCTCTACTAAAAATATAAAAATTAGCCAGGTATGATGGTGGGCATTTGTAAATCCAGCTACTTGGGAGGCTGAGGTAGGAGAATCGCTTGAACCAGGGAGACAGAGGTTGCAGTGAGCCGAGATCACACCATTGCACTTCTGCCTGGGAGACAGAGCTAGACTCCCTTTCTCTCTCTCTCTCTCTATATATATATAATATACGTCAAGTCCTGAATTGTGACCTGGTGCCTGCCGTAATGGCTTTATGGTCTAGTCAGAGCAATTATCCATCTAGTTCATCTTTAATGCCAATACCAACCTCTTTCTGTTTACAGTACCAAGTTCAGAGGATTCTGAAGCCATAGATAGGCTCAAAGGGAAAGAGTGGCATTGTAGATATGTATATATGTGTAGATATGTACCACAGGCACGGGACAGGGGGTGTATTTACCAGATTTGCTTTTCCTAGATAAGCCCTTCTTGTAAGTTAGGAAAATATTTTTAGGCCCTAATATTATGAGTTCTCCTAAGTCATCTTACATGGGAACACAATTTATCTTCTTACCACCCTAGTTAGTAAGTTAATAATAGTTTAAATCAGCTAGATCAGCCCCATAAATGTTTGTAAAATGCTTTATAGTGATATTCTAGAGAGCTGGGCTTTGTTCCATAACAGACACTAATGAGGGAAGGAAGAGAAAATAGAAAACACATTCGGTAAAGATGCACCACGAGAGGTAGGTATCCCATTGGCTGACAATGTGAAATTCTCTAATTATTCTAAGACAGACAAGCTGCCTGACCTACTTAGCGTCCATAAAATTGTAGCTCTAAATGCTTTAATTAGTCAAAACAGGAAAGTATAATGAGCAGCTAACAAATACAGTAGAAGTTAATCAACTGACAGTTTTCTTGCTATAAAATTATGGCATTAGAAATAATTCTTGATCATAAAGTCTTAAACGGCTCTAACCTTCTCTCTGTAACTGTGTGGTTAATTGTCAGGTTACATTTCTGCAGCACTGTAAATCCCATAACTAGTCTCTTGACTGCTGAAATTTACCCTCTTGCTTGCCATGAATCAATTATGAGATTGTGAAAATCAAGATGGTGACAGTTTAGTCACCTTGAGATGGCCAAGAAGTAGATTGACACTTGCTCCCTTTTCCTATAGAGATCAGCAAACACCTGCCAGCGTAGTGGAGCCCTAAGCACCAAGAGGGCAGAGTAAGCTGTTACATTCTTTGGCCCTTCCACACTTTGGGACTGAATAATTCTCCCCACTGAACTGACACACCCATCTGTGTGTTTATCACAACTCACAGTCCACACCCAAACCCCTGCTGTCTCCTTCCCCCCACAATTTATGCCCACCAACATATAGACCTCCCTTTTATATTATTTAAGGACAATGTTTTACCACTATATTTTCCACAAAGTAGAATATACATTATGAAATATGATTAGCCAAAGAAAAGAAGGTGAAATTCTGGAATTTTATGTTTTACACACAGAAAATGTTTTATAGGATAAAAATCCACTCCTTATATTCTTTTTGTCTTAGTTCCTATGTGTGTAAAATAGAGATAGTCCAAAACTTCCAACTCATTGAAAATGTGAGAAAAACTCAGCATGCCGTAATGTAACAAATCTAATGATAAAACTGCTTGCAGTGTCATTATTGGTTCGGCTAATAATGAAAAAGGAGAAAAAGAAAAATTAACTTTTTTTAGTATTTGCCATGTGCTAGGCACTAAAACTTTCCATTCATTGTCTTGTTTAAGCTTCAAACACGCCCTACAAGGCAGTTATCATCATTACCCCATTCTCTTTCCCCCACAATTCCTCCTCACCAATGTACAGATCTCCCTTTTCCTTTTCCTCTAACTCCTCTTTTTCTTTGCCTACCATAAACGCTGAAGCCTGTTCTTACTCACAATCTTTATCTTTGCGTAAATTCTCCCTCCACCTCCTCACTTGAACTGAAACCAGTTTTCCCTTACCAAGCTGATTTCCGACCGAGACTTCTCAAGTCCTCACCTCTCCAGTAAGAGAAAGAAAGGACGTCTTCCCACCATCTTCTTGCCTCTTGACCCCACGCCTTCCCAGCATAGCCCCAAACACCCCCTGGCTCTGTGTAAAGGGGAACTTCCTCTCAAAGCCTCCGGAAAGCTCCGGCCCTGCCCTTGGCACCTTTCAAGCCCTCAACAGATATTAGTTTCTTTCCTTCTTTATTCCTTATCCTGCCAGTTAGAATTAATTACTCCTCTCACTCTGCAACCACAGCATGTTTTTCAGACTTTAACCACAGCCCTTTTTCTTCCTGCATTGCAATGTAATTAGTTGTGTATCTCTCTCTCCCACTAGATTAACTCCTAAGAACAGGGATGATACCTGACTAATGCTGTAGCCTTACATTGCCCAACACGGAGTGTTGCATAAACTTCTCAGCACTACAATCATGTATGCTCATTTGTAAGCAGGATGGGTAAAGGAGACATTCGCCTGTAATCTTGAGTTATCAAGCAAGGGTCCTGGGAATAGGCAGCGCTGCATCAGAAAGAGAAGCAGAATTCTGTGAAAAACGAAAATCAAATGACTCAAAGGTCATTAAGAAAAACAGAGAAAGTTAGTGACAAATAAAATTTGAGACAGTATCTTCAAGTCACTTAACAAAATTAACTACTCACATGCTTTTTGAGAAAACACATATCTCTTTTTTTACATACAATTTCTATGTAATCTGCAAATATGTGTTGAGGCTTTACTCTGTCCCAGATGCTGCTTCTAAACACTGGAAAAGCAAAGAATAAAGAAGATACATCTCTGTGCCCACCACTGCTCAGAGACACATATCACAATGTTGGCTTTGAATGAACCCTATCTTTGAGAAAGAGTTTCCACTGTTAACCTTGGGTAACATAACATTAGCCTTTTTTTTAATTTTTTATTTTTTGATATGCCAAACAATATTCAAAGTAACAACGCTGCGATTTTTAAATTTCCTTTCTTTCTTCCTTTCCGTCTTTTCTTCTTTCCTCCTTTCTTTATTGAGACTCCAGGCTGGAGTGTGGTGATGCGATCACAGCTCACTTCACCGTTGACCTCACAGGCCCTTCCACCTCAGCCTCCCAAGTAGCTGGGACTACAGGAATGAGCCACCGTGCCTGGCTAATTTTAAAACTTTTGTGTAGAAACAGGGTCTTCCTATGTTGCCCAGGCTAATCTCGAATTACCAGGCTTAAGCCATCCTTCTGCCTCGGCCTCCCAAAGTGCTGGGATTACAGGCATGAGCCACTGTGCCCAGCCAAAACTGTATGTTCATAAGCATTTCTCAAACGTTTCAAGCATTTGAACACAGAAATATTGGAATAATAATATCCTAAAACAACTAAATATATAATTTTGCAGTAAATTACCAATCATCATATGTTAAATTCTAAACATAGGAAGTAGCAGTAGCCAAATCTAAAAACTGATGTGAAAGTAGAATGTAAAATTAAGAAAATTGTTGACTTAAATGTTCTAACTTATTTGAAAAAAGCTCACTAAGACTTTATCAGTAGACAGGATCCACCAAATTTAAGACTGAATCAGTACTTAAAAGTATTCATGGCCGGGCACAGTGATTCACACCTATAGTCCCAGCTCTTTGGGAGGCTGAGGTGGGTGGATCACTTGAGGTCAGGAGTTTGAGACCAGCCTGGCCAACATGGTGAAACCCATCTTACTAAAAATACAAACAATAGCCAGGCGTGGAGGCATGCACCTGTAATCCCAGCTACTGGGGAGGCTGAGGCAGGAGAATTGCTTGAACCCAGGAGGCGGAGGTTGCAGAGAGCCGAGATTACGCCACTGCACTCCAGCCTGGGCAACAGAGTGAGACTCGACTGTCTCAAAAAAAAAAAAAAAAAAAGAAAAAAAAAAAATATATATATATTCAGAAGGCCAATCTATGCAAATTCTGATGAGTATTTAAAACAACAAATCACTTTTGTCCCTCTTTGCTCTAACATCTTCTCTTTGAAATCCAGCATCCTTGTTTTCAGTCACATATGGGTCTCTTAGTCATCAGTGGGGCTTTCATAAGGGAGTCGCTTAACAGCATTTGCTCTGAACTAGCTTACTAAATTCCTTTACATTGCCCCTCTGAGAGAACACTGCCTGCTGTTCTACTTGGGGCTTAAAACAGTTTGTCAAAGTCACCTTGATATCGAACACTTGCATTCATGTTTACAGCCATCAGAAAACAGTCATAAAATCATTGCATGAATGGAGTCACTGATAATCCAGTAAGCATTTATTGATTTTCTCCTTGAAGAAAGACAGAAAGCAGTTAGGTGGGAAATGAACAATTACTGAGTTCCTAGCATATGCCAAACATTTTGTTTTAAACGCTTCCACAAATGTAATTTTATTTAATCCTCATGATATCTCTGCAAGATACCTAATATATTTTTTTTTGACAGATGAGGAAACTAAAATCTCATCCAACTTCATATAACTTGCAAATTGTATAATGTAACAATGCCAATTGTATAATGTAACAATGCCAATAGACACTACGTGCTTTAAGAACATTACATAGATTACACTGTTTAATTTTCCTGGAAACCCTATGATATGGGCACTAATACTGTCACCATTTTTAGATGAAGAAACTGAGGCTTAGGCAGGGCAAATGTGTTAGTATCGCCCAGCAAGAAGTAGTAAAGCTGGAGTTCAAACCCCAAGTTTCTCCACAGTATAAAGCCCCGTGCGGGGTAGTCTGCTAACGCCACAGTAAATTCTAACCTAACAGCTTAGGAGCTAAAATGTGCAAAAAGTAAGGAAATGAGTAGTCCCATACTAGGAAATAGAGTCAAGTGAGCTTAAAATTTGGAGTCAGAATACCAGACTCAAGTCTTGTTTCTCTCATTTTCAGCCCTACAATCTTGGGCAGGCTGAATCATTTCTCAAAATGAAGACAGCAGAATTGTTTATCTCATAGAATGGGTTTAAGGTTAAAAAGAAAATACAGTGAAAACTCTAAATTGTAAAGCATTATGCACATGAATTAACATTAATATTATTACACAGTTGGAAGAAGGCAAATTTCCTGCAACCTTGGGAAAATAAGGTAGGGGTTCACAGAGAGACTGGAATATTAGAATTGTAAAACAGAATGAAGCAAAATTACCCACATCGTGATACTTCACCTTACAACTGAGATTCAGTAATCATTTTCATTGCTTCTAGGAAGGTCTTACATCTAAAGCTATCCCAGAGAGCAATGCTATATCAATATTTCAATGTTATTAAATGCAGTGATTGTGTGTGCACGCACATTTTTGTGAGTGAATATAGGTTTTATCATTTTGAAAAAATATTTTCTTCCTTAGGATTAGTCAGTTAATGTCAACTATATATATCTTCCCTAAGAGAGCCTTGTCTGTTCAGCACTGTCTGAATCTGTTTTTAATAACAAATGATATTCAAAGCAGCGAAACTACTGTCTATCATAATGTGACCCTCTTAGACTGTCTGAGTGCCAGAATCCCCAAAATCAGACGTTTTGTTTCTAAAACATTAAACACTCTATTCTGGAAGGAAAGTGGATTTTAATTTAATTTGGTCTCGCTGAATGGCTTAACCCCAAAGGAAGAGATATATACATATAAACACATGCATGCAAACAGACAGAGACACAGAGAGAGACAGAAGGAGAGAGAGAAAGAGAGAAGAAGAGACATTTCAGGGTATAAGACTGGAAGTGTCTCAGATAAGTTGCCTTATAAGGGGAAACTGTGGGCAGTTACGGTACATTGGGTAAGCACTGACCGCTAAGTGGGGTGGCAGAGGTATAAGGTAGCGATAACAGTCTCTGAAGAAAATAAAATACAATGAGACAATAGTTCTAAATTTATAGTCGGGGGACCTGGATTTTGAGGCAGCCTCACCATGTTCATGTGACTCTGAAATTTACCCTCACTGGGTTTCAGTTTCCACAGTCCTAAGTGAAATCATAATTCCTACATGCACGGTGCAAATAATTACTTTGAGGCACAAACGAAATCACGTATATAAAAACATTTTCTAGCCAGAAATGGCAATGTAAATATTTATTTTTTGGTTGATTCATTCATTCGTTTTATGTGTTTATGTGACTTAACATGCGTAGGGCATCATCCTGGTGATACCCAATAGCTATTAGTTATGAATCTTAAGGAGCATAAAGTCTAGAAAATGACGTAAGCCATCTGTATGAATCAGCTACGGTAAAAACGGTGTAGATGAAACGCTGTGCATGTTAAGGAAAAGATTGCTTAATTATATATGGTTGAGGAGGCATGGTAGATGGCATAAAAATGGCTTCGGAATTGGTGACATTTGAATGGGTGTTATGGCTTGAATTGTGTGCCCCCAGAATTAATATATTAAAGTCCCAACGGGAGCTACCCCAGTACCTCAGAATGTGACCTTATTTGGAATAGGGTCATGCAGATGTAATTAGTTAAGATGAGGTTATACCAGAGTAGTGTGGGCTCTAATCCAGTATGACTGGTGTCCTTAGGAAAATTGGAAATTGTCTAAAAACACACACACACACACAGGCAAAGCCATGTGAAGACTGCAGTTTGCTGTCACAAGACAGGCAACTATCGAAGCTGTAAGTGAAGCCTGAAATTGATCCTTTCCTAGTGCCTTCAAAGGAAATACAGCTCTGCCAGTGCCTTTATATCAACCTCTTGCCTCTAGAAAGAAGACAATAAATTTGTTATCTAAGCCACTGAGTTAGTATTTTGTTATAGCAGCCCTTGGAAACTAATACATTTGGTTATATGAGAACACAGGAAAGAAAGTTTATGGATAGAAGTCTATGTTGTTAAAAAGTTTATTATTAAACTAATAGATATAAATAAATACAATCATTATACTGTAATAATATACCTACAATATTAAGCAGCTAGCACAGTGCTTGGCACAGAGTAGACACCAAATAAATATTGAATCAATGTTTTAACCAACAAAAAGGAGATCACAGAGGAATGGATTGCCATCAAATATATATGTTTTAATCCGTTTCATACTCCTTTTCTTTTTCTGGGCAAACCCTCTACTTACCACAAAATCAGAAACATCCACATTTCTATGAAAAATGCTACCACTTCACCTTTGTTTACTGTAAGAAATTCTGTCTGGGAAAACAAAGAAATAAAAGGGAAAGGGGGGCAATAGAAAGGAATTTTACACTTGTAAAAATCAAAGTTCTGAAACAAAAGACACTTCGAAAGATTGAAAGCTATAGTTCCAGCAGAGAATACTGCCACAGTAAATATTTCTCACAGAACATAGTGCGCCTCCTGAGCATGGTGCCTCTGATTGAAAGCCCCAAAGACCAAGGGCCTCTATTTCTCCACAGGAGGAGCAGCAATCATCAAATTAATACCAGAAGTGCACTCCTAAATCAAGTTGTGGCAAGTGTACTCATAAAGAAGACATCTTACAGAAAATGCAGATGGAGTTTTGCAATCATTGCCTAGGCCAAATGCTGTCAGAGAAAATGGATCTCAATTTACTCAACACATTTTGGTTTTGTAATTTTCAAGATTAACTCTTGCCATTGTCTGAAACAATATGAGGTTCTTTAAAGGAGAGCTTTAAAAATCCATTATTGTATGTTCAGAGCAAACAGAAGAATGATAATTGTTGTGTTCATGTCCACTACACAGGAGTGGGGTGGTGATTAGCTCAGGAAAAAGAGCTTATGTACCTATTGGGAAAATACAGCTTGTGGGGCTTACAACTTTACCAAGTGGGACACTAAATTTAGGGAAGTGAGTCAAGTTTTAAATTAGGAGGAAAATGATATAGATATATGACAATAAACAGCTCTATGACCTTGGGTAAGTTACTTAGTTTCTCTGGTTTCAGAATCTTCATCTGTAAAACTAAAAGATTAAATTACATGATCTTTAAACTCTCTTCTAGTAATTAATTTAAGAAGGACAGGGAAGGGAAAGTATAAGAATGCTGAGAGCTCTACAGAAAAGAAAAGATGCCATGTTATAGATAATGTTATTGAATTCATACTTGAAGTACTCAGAACATGGCTGTGGACACTGTAAATACTTTTTTGATAATTATAAATGAAATCGTCATATGGATAAATTAGTCCGCCTGTCAGTCAAGCATCTGTACACCTGCCACACACATAGCCCTGCACTACCTGCTTCTCTTATTGGATTACCAGTGAGGATTTTGGCATTTGGTTATGGCGAATGGATTCTACCAAAACAATGCAATTTACATTTATTTGTTTATCCACTCACTTATTTCCCCATTCATTGATGGAGCCGTCACTATGGCCAAGCATGGTGATAGGCACTGATGATGACAGAGACAGGCTGGCCCTTCTTTCATGAAGTTTGTAATCTAGTAGAGCGAGATAAGCAAAAGGCAGAAGGTTACTATACATTTTTATTAAAACAGTGAAGAGGGGGTCCAAGGAAGGGCATGCACATGTTCCTAAACCAGAGGTGGAAGATCTGGTAAGAAAGATGTGATTAAAAGAAGTCATATCTATGATGGCACCGAAATAATTAGATATTAGCCAGATAAAGAATAGGAAAAAGAGGGTTTAAGCAGAAG
Organism: Ateles fusciceps; assembly: GCA_036589455.1. NCBI lineage: Eukaryota > Metazoa > Chordata > Mammalia > Primates > Atelidae > Ateles > Ateles fusciceps. The sequence goes on along the minus strand of JAZHEH010002703.1, from coordinate 1,260,180 downwards.
ATACAGTATGTGCTAAGGTCTGGAGGTGGCCCAGACCATCGTGGATTCCCAGGATAAAAGTAGTTTAGTCTGGATGGGTCTTACAGCCTAGGGAAGGAGGGTTAGGGAGAAAGGGCCACAAGTCTGACTGGAGAAGTAAGCCTAGATCATGGAGCCATGGGGGAGAAGCTAGGTGTTCATGCTGAGGATACTGGGAAGCTATAGAAATTTTAAGCTGGGAATGTAACAATGAGATGTCCATTGATGAAAAATCATTGAATTGCCCAGTGGTTTTCACCTAGGTAGTTTCTAGGCAGTTTTTTTTTTAATCCAATAATAGTCCCTTCCAGAAATATTTGAAATCTCTGGAGGTGGAATCTGGGCACCAGTATATTTTAAAGTTCCTTAGATGATTTTATTGTGCAGCCAGGTTCAGAATTACTGGATTGAAAGGGGGCAAAACCAGCGAGGAGACAATGGAGGTAATAAAGTTCACAGGTGATGACAGATTATTTATAGCCTGGAAAAATATCAGAAATACAAGAAAGAGTATTCAATGAGTGTAGAGAAGAATCAAGAACAGATCAGCACAATTATAAAATATCTTTTTGCAAAGTTTTGCATTTAGAAAACATGTAAATATTTTAAACATTAAAAAATAAAAATTTAACAAAAGTGGGGAACAAACTGAAATTGAATACAAATAGAAACAAGTGAACCTTACCAAGTGCACGACATAACCACAAGGGAGGCGGGAATCCAAAGGAACTTCAGAGCATATGCAAAGAAATTTTGACCTCTAGTAGATTTCTCGATTGTGGTGCCATGGGTGTAGCAATTTTGTGCCTATTACAGAACTGTACAAATAAATATTGTTTTATTTTAGGAATCAGGGTTTCCATTATAGCAGAAGTGAGATACAAATATGGAATGGAGAAAGGCAAGAAGAACTCTATGCATCAGTATAAATTTACACACAAACACACACACACACACACACACACACAATTTCCTAGCACTGAGACACCTCAGTTACAAAGTAACACAGGCCATGTCTTCATTTGTAAATTCTACTTGTAGAAATGAATGATTCTTGGGCTAGTGTAAGAAACCTGAAATGTTTTCTTGCCTAGAAAGTAATAAAAATGCTTTTAAAATGATAGACACATTAAATAAAAATAAGAGAAACCATAAAGGGGCTCCCACTGACCAGGATCATTAAAAAATATATTTTTCAATTTTTAAATGTTTTAAAATTTTTATGGGTACATAGTAGGTGTATATATTTATGGGGTACATGAGATGTTTTCATACAGGCACACAAGGTGAAATAAGCGTATCATAGAGAATGGGGTATATTCCCTCAAGCACTTATCCTTTGAGTTACAAACAATCCAGTTAACACTAAGTTATTTTAAAATATACAATTACATTATTACTGACAATAGTCACCCTATTATGCTATCAAACAGATCTTATTCTTTCTATTTTTGTTTTTACCCATTAGCCATCCATACCTCCTTCCAACCCCCTCTACACTTCCCAGTCTCTGGTAACCATCCTTCTACTCACCATGTTCACTAGTGCAATTGATTTGATTTTTAAATCCCACAAATAAGTGAAAACATGCAATGTTTGTCTTTCTGTGCCTGGCTTATTTCACTTAACATAATAATCTCTAGTTCCATTCACATTGTTGCAAGTGACTGGATCTCATTCTTTTTACGACTGGCTGAATAGTACTCCATTCTGTATAAATACCACATTTAGTTTATGTATTCATCTGTTGATGGACACTAAGGTTGTTTCCATATGTTAGCTTAGTAAACAGTGCTGTAACAAAAGCTTAGTAAACAGTACTACAACAAACATAGGAGTGCAGATCTCTCTTCAATATCCTGATTTCATTTTTTTTTCTGGGAGGGGCTGAGGGTATTTATCCAGCACTGGTATTACTAGATCATATGGAAGCTCAATTTTACTTATTTGAGGAATGTCCAAACTGTTCTTCATAGTGGTTGTGCCAATTTACATTCCCACCAACAGTTACACGAGTTCCCTTTTCTCTACATCCTTGCTGGCTTTTATTATTGCCTGTTGTTTGGGTAAAAGCCATTTGAATTGGGGTGAGACGAGCATCTCATTATAGTTTTGATTTGTATTTCTCTGATCATTGATGTTGAGCACCTTTTCATATGCCTGTTTGCCATTTGTACGTCTTCTTTTGAGAAATGTCTATTCAAATCCGTTGGCTATGTTTTGATCAGATTATTAGAATTTTTCCCCTATAGAGTTGTTTAAGCTCCTTATATATTGTGGTGACTAATCTGTTGTCAGAGGGGTAGTTTGCAAATATCTTCTCCCATTTTGTGGGTTGTCTCTTCACTTATATCTTTTACTTTGAGGATGCATTTTAACTTGATGTGATCCCATTTGTCCATTTTTGCTTTGGTTGCCTGTGGTTGGGGGGGGGTATTGCTCAAGAAGTCTTTGCCCAGACTAATGTCCTGGAGATTTTCCCCAATGTTTCCTTGCAGCAGTTTCATAGGGAGGGAGGGAGGGAGGGAGACAAGGAGAGAGGGAGGGAGAGAGGGAGGGAGAGAGGGAGGGAGGAAGGAAGGAAGGAAGAAAGAGAGGGAGGAAGGGAGGGAAGAAGGAAGGGAGTAAAGAAATATTGATAGTTAGAAATTCATTATTTTACAACCAACTTTAATAATAATTGATTCGGGAAAAGATTCAGTGGATGAAAGTTTCTTAGGAAATAAAATGTATACAATTTCAAAGCATCTCTCCACAGGGTACTTACAACTACAGAAAGGGGGAGCAAGTTACTGAAGTTAACATTAACAGTAATGGGACAAACAGACAGCATGTGCACCCTGACAAGATGCACTAAGAACCTACCAACCATAATGTCTGCAATATCCTTGCCAAAATTCATAACTGAATCTAATCATAAGCCAATAATCTGACAAACCCAAATTGATGGAATTCAATAAAACAACCAGCTATTCTCTTAAATCAATGTTATGGAAAGGCGAAGAAAAATTGAAACTGAAGATACATGGCAACCAAATGCACCTCATAATCCTAGATGGGCTCCTGAATTGGGGTGGGAGGGTGGGGGAGGGAACAGTATTGGAAGGATAGGCAAAATGTGAATATGACTATATTAGGTAATAGTATTAAATCAATATTAAATGTTCTGAATTTGATGATTGCCCTAAGTTATGTAAAAAAATATGTACTTGTTCTTCAGATATATATGGTGAAGTATTTAGGATAAGGTCATCCTGTCTGCAACATGTAAAATTGGTTCAACAATGATAATATGTAACAATGATACGTACAAACATATGCACATATTATTATACAATCCTTGCAACTCTTCTGTAGCTTTAAATTTTTTTTCAAGCTAAAAGAAAAGTGCACATTTCAGGATTTAGGCTTGAGCAGTCATAGCACCAACAGATGGCTAGCTGAGTTTGAGGACAACCTCAATCAGGCAAGTTACTGGCTCTGGGCTATGCCCAGGGGTCCATGACTCATGTTCATTCTCCAGTGCTGTCTGTCTGCATCTCGCTTGTTTCAAGGTTCATAAATTTCAAGAGTACTTTTGTAGTAATACCTGGTATGGGTGTTTATTAAATGCATATACTCTGTTAAAGAAAGTCATTAAGCTTATGAACTTATGGTATATATACTGTTCTGTATATATATTTTAATTTAATAAAAACTTTTAAAGTACTGCAAAAAAAAAAAAAAAGTGCTTTAACGTATTACAGCCTGCAGGGAAGTAGAGGCCAAAAACAGGCACTTTGGAGGAAAGATGAGACAAATTTATGCTAAGCAGGTTAGCTAGGTATATATATTCAACAGGTTATAGGAAGAGCTACAGATATGGACAAGAGGGGGTGACATCTGCATGTGTATCAAGCAAACGTGCATGTTACAGCATCTTTGGCATAAACTTAACTTTTAAATGTATTTAGGCCCAATATGTCAAAAGGTGAAGCAGCAGAGGCAAAGGCACTCAGCGTGCAGCCTCTGTAAACTGCCCAGAACAAGACCATGGTCAGTAGTCTGTCATCAGAAGAGAGTTACTGAAATCAGTCTCTTGTCAAACCAAAGCTGTACTTATGGCTTGTGGAATAGGTGTGGGGGGAGTATCAGTTAGTCAGCATCTGGCAGTCAGTGAGCTGCAAATGTTTTAATATTGCTTATCTCAAGGCATGAACTTAGGGGGCTTGTTTATAATTTGGTACCATATTGTCACAGAGTCCATTCCATCAGTATTATCATCTCTATTATAACATCTATTTGTTGCTGATAGAAACTCCTTTTCCTGCAGAATAACATGGTGCCCAACATCAGTCATTACCAAGTACTTTCCAAGATTCCCTAATAAGCAGAAATGATCATGTGACACAATTCTTGCCAGTGAAACCATACATGGAAGACTGTTGGGGACGCTGGAAAGACTTTATCTGGTAAGAGAAGAAAGAGGATACCTCTTCCCTTTATCCTGCCTCAAATGTGGACATGAATGAGTAACTTAAAAAAGCCTATGAAAGTCTCTCCAAGTCTATATTTAAGGCACTATCAATATGTGCAACTGCATTTTTCTAAATTTCTTATGTTACAAAAGCTTATTTATTTGAACATTACTTAGCTTTGTTGCACACAACCTAATACATTCCTAACACATACAGCAATTAGAAACATGATAGTAACATCAGGCTTCTGAGAACCAGCTCAATGGGATATCCAATCAAAAACTGGCTATGTGTGTCAGAGTGTGTGTTTTTAGGTGTTTTGTATTTTGGGAGGATGGAGGGAGGAAGGGAGTAGGAGGGAGGACAATGTAAGATCAGTCTTATGTTAGTTTAAACATTCCAGTACATTTACAGATAATATTATTTAGAATTGTCATCCAGGACATTTTCCTTCTTCTCTCAATTTCTTCCTTTTATAAAGTGCAGATCAACATTTTGTCCACTATTCACCACAGCGATACCTGAAATCATTTGCCTATATTTCTCTGCTTTTTGTATTTTTAACACAGAAGGAGGCAAAGGAACAGGTAGGTAAGGAATTACTGCACAGCCAAGTGTGATTCTATTTGGAACTGGGGGGTCATTCTGGAACCAAACCAGGGCTGGGAATGGATTATTTTATCTCAACAGCAGCCAAGTGAACTTTCATCTCAATGTAAAGGCAGCTCTCCAGCTGTTTGTTTCTATACTCTGCTTTTCTTCTATCAATGGACAACTTGCCATTTGATCAGTTCTCTCCACCTCATTCTTACTCATGTTTTCTGCTTTTTCTGAACATTGGCTCTTGTGTGCCTCCTTCTGCTTTAAGCCTCTTTGTATCCTTTCAGCTTCCTCTCTCTCTGCCAACCAGTACTTACAATTACCTGGTTTAGAATCTGGAGCAAGAATGTGACGTGATCCAGCTCATCGTGGTCGAGGAAAGCTTACCTCCAAGGCCAGAAGTCAGCATTTTTTTTCTTTAGAGCAGAGGCAGAATCCTTATCCAGTCAGTGTAACTGGGAAGGGTCACACAGGAATGGGCCAGTTCCCTTTCTTTCTTCAATGACTATAGGTGAGGCAGCTTCCTTCAGAAAGGGACTTTAGAAAAAACTAAGGTAACTAACTCATTTAGCACTTGTATCATCAAAAAAGAAAAAGATGGCTGGGCGCGATGGCTCACACCTATAAATCCAGCACTTTGGGGGGGCCAAGGTAGGTGGATTGCTTGAGGTCGGTTCAAGACCAACCTGAACAACACGGTGAAACCCCATCTCTACTAAAAATAAAAAAAATTAGCCAGGCATGGTGACCCATGCCTGTAATCCCAGCAACTTGGGAAGCTGAGGCAGGAGAGGTGTCTGAACCCGGGAGGCGGAGGTTGCAGTGAGTCAAGATTGCACCACTGCACTCCAATCCAGCCTGGGTGACAGTGAGCCTCTGTCAAAAAAAAAGAAACCAAAAAAAAAGGAAGGAAGGGCACGCTAAGAAATAGTGAGTAGTATACTGGTATGCACAGAATAACTTTCTATTCACACTTCAAAAACCAGATATGTAGGGTAATTGTAGAATAAAATGAGGTAATAAATAGGTTTATGAATAGCTCTTTTGATTTAGAAAGATGACTCCTATTTCCCTTCTCTTGTATCAAATGACTGGGTTTATTTTCTCTAAGACCTTAGTAACACACGCTTGAAAAAGCTTATCACTTTTGCTTGGAATATAAATGTTGAACTGTCAAAATCATAAAAACTCCAAACAATGTTTTTTTGAAAAGCCTAATAAAAAATAGAAATGTATACATATGACAAAGAGGTCAAATACAAATGCTAATCAAGAAAGTAGGTGAAATAGACCAGTATTCAGCAATTTCTCTCCCACAGTAATCTTAATTTCACTTGGAATTTAATCCACATAATTTCTTCTTTTCCAAATCCCATTTAGAATAATATCTGTTGATAATTTGTAGCTTTTTAGGCAATGTGCCCAGATGAAGAGACATCTTCTCTGAAATACTGTTTGCTCCTTTATGTAGCATCTTTACAAAACAATAACAAACATCTCAACTATTTCATGCTGAGTTAAACATTTCAGTACATTTATAAGATAATGTTTTTTAGAATAGTTGTCCAGGACATTTTCCTTCTTCTAATTTCTTATAAGTCTTACAGCTGAAAGGCATGGTATATAAATTCATTTTTGCATTCTTGTGTGGTTTCCCCCCGCGCCCCACGGGCTTCCTCTCCTTAGGTATTAATTTTAGCAAAAGAGACTATCTATCATAGGTTTCCCTTAGGATGGCTGAAGGTTCATTAGTTTTTCTAGCATTCTCTTTCCTGATTATTCTTTTCTCTGCAAAAAAAAAAAAAAGGAAACTCATTTTAATACCTTTAGTCTCTTCTTTATCATTTCTACAAATTTTCTATAAGTAATACACAATTGATATTACTGAAGCAAAAGAAGTCTAAAGGGCCATTCCTTTATAAAGTACCTACTAAGCATCCAGCACAGTTACGCACAGTGCCCGATGCTTGGCTAGACAGTATGCCATCCTTCTGCGCTATTTTTGTGTATGTTTTAGGAAGATGACATTCTTCAACATTGTAAGGTCAATAATCTGGCAAATGTAATTTCGTAGCATTGGGGCTCAGAAAATGACACCCCAAAACATGACTCTTTGACATAGTGCTTTAAACAAAGGAGATTGAAATGCTTCAGAAAGAAGCCTCAGAACCAATATTTCTCTCTGACCTTCTGCTCCTCCCACAACTTCTCTTCTGAAGTGCAGGAAGGGGCCTTCTCTGAAGTTGCCTTATCTGACTGAGGGAAGTTCTTCCAAAAGGAACAGAATGGTCTGGAATCCTTTCCCTAGGAAACTCATCAAACAACCAGGCAAGGTTAATCGACAGAGAGATTAATTCATCACTGCAGACAGACAGGCTATCACCTATTCTTTTGGATGTTACTCCAAAACAGCTTTTATCTGAATTGAGACAGTCTTTGCTCGTCACTGGGTTCCTCCCCTTTCCCTCCCCTAGCTTGTTGCTGCTTGCCCCCAGTGCTTCAAGTTCCTATTCCTTTACGCTATTTAAGCTTCAGCTATCTCGTCCTTCTTGGAGTCTCAAATTTTGTGCGGCTCCTGTGCATATTAATCTGTATGCCTTTCCTCCAATTAATCTGTTCATTATCAGTTTATTTCAACAGACTCGCTTGACTCTTCAGTAGGTTAAACTTTTGTACACTAGTCTGATTTATTTTCCCCTTAAAATGAGCTATATTTCATCTTTCTTTAGGTCTACTTGTTGGTGAGCTACAGAACAAGCTTGTCCAATTTGTGGTCCATGAACCACGTGTAGCCCAAGATGGCTTTGAATGCGGCCCAACACAAATTTGTAAACTTTCTTAAAATATGAGATTTTTTTGGTGATATTTACATTTTTAAAGCTCATCAGCTATTGTTATGGCCCAAGAAAATTCTTCTAATGAGGCCTAGAGAAGCCAAAAGAGTGGACACTCGTGCTATAAATTTTGTCTTTCATGGAGGTAGTGGGGGGCGGGGGGGGGGTGATCCCAAAATAGACCACTGATTTGCCAAATTTAAAAATTAAGGGTTTTCATATTCAGAGCCAGAATTACTGTATGACTGACCTCACTGGTGATGTCACAGTCACATTTCAAAAACAATAGAATATTTCCTGTGATTTAAATTCTAAATAAAAATTATTTAGTGGCCAGTTCTAGGTTGTCTTGCTGTTTCTTTTCCCCTCTACAGTAAGTCTTGCCAACAGGCTAAGACTCCCTTCTTATCAACCATAATGATTAACTTTACGTGTCAATTTGATTAGACCACAGAGTGCCAAGACACTTAAACATTATTCTGGGTGTTTCTGTGTAAGTGTTTTGAGATTAACATTTAAATCAGTGGCATGGATAAAGCGGATTGCTTCCATCCTGAGTGGGCCTCATTCAGTCAGTTCAAGGCTTGATTAGAACAAAAGGGCTAAGTTTCCATTGAATAAGAGAGAATTATTTTTGCCTGATGGCCTTCGAACTGACACAATGGTTTTCTTCCTGCCTTCAAACCTGAACTGAAACATTGGCTCTTCTTGGGTCTTGAGCCTACTGGCCTTTGAATTGGAACGGCAACATTGGCTCTCCTGGTTCTCAGACCTTTGGACTCAGACTGCAACTAAACCATCGGTTTTCTTGGGTATCCAGCTTGCCAGCTCACCTTAAAGCAGATCTTGGAACATATCAGCTTCTGTATCATATGAGCTAATTTCACATATATATCTATATCCTCTTCATTCTTTGTCTGGAGACTCTCATACACAGTTCTACTGCCTATTGTCTATCCCATCTTCTACTGGGAGAATGCAGAGAGGGAACCAAGAACCAAATATAATGAGGATAGTCTCCTTAAAGCAAATGGGGAGTGGGCTAATATTTTGGGAGGAATGTCTCATATGTGCCCCAAAATTTTATGTGAGGAAATTAAAGCTCAGAAAGTTATGATTTATATAAGAGCACACAGCTAGTAAGAACCTGATTAGCTATCCAACCTACACACAGGTTTTAGGAAAATAAAATTTACAACATAATTTCCATTTATGTATAGCCCTCTGGAAGAGTAGAACATCCTGAAAAAGAAGAGCTTTCTGTCTTTATATCCGAGTTGCTGTTTTCTTTCTCTTCTGGGATCTTTTCAGGAATAACTAATATATTAATATATGACCTTCATTTCTCACTGATTTCTTTTGTGTTATTCCTGCTACGCTGCAGTTCATTAACAAGCACTCACCATTTCTTTCGGCTGGCATCTCTTGTGCTCTCTGAATCTTTCTCAATTCTTTGTGGAACTCATCTCCTTTTGATCACGATACTTACCTAACATTGTCAACAATACACTCCTGTTTTTTCAAGAATACTATTCTTTTCAACCACCAGTGTCAGACTTTCCTTGCCCTGTTAGAATCCTGAATTCTATACTCCAAGCAGGCACTATCTTGAGTGGTGCTATGGACTGAATTGTGTTCCCCTCAAAATTCATTATGCTGAAACCCTAACTCCATATGTGATGGTATTTGAAGGTGGGACTTTGGGGAGATAATTAGGTTTAGATGGGATCTTAAGGGTGGGGCTTTCATAAAAGGATTGATACCCTTATAAGAGATACGAGAGAGCTTTTTGTCTTTCTCTCTGTCCCTCTCTCTGCCCGGTAAGGACACAGTGAGAAAGCTGTCTGCAAGCCAGAAAGTGAACCCTCACCAGAACTCAACCATACTGGCATCTTGATTTTAGACTTCTGGCTGTCAGAACTGTGAGAAAATAACTTTAAGACACCCATTCTATGGTATTTTGTTATGCTAGCCCAAGCAGACTGATATAATTGGGTTTAGCCATCATTAATGACATCATTGAATTTTACTCAAAATGCACACTACTACGACATTTATCACAGTTGACTTAAGTAGTATCAGATGACTGGAAATAGTTGTTGGACTTAATAGACAAATTATTTCTTAATTTGAAATCCATGAATATCCCACTTTAGCCAATATGAGCATGCCACTGAGAACTTCCTCAAAGATAATTGTGTCCCAAGATAACCTGCAAGTTAACGGCAAACACAGCAGGAAAAGCGAGTGATGGAGCTTATTTCCTACGCGTACTGCTTATGAGAAAAGTGAAAAAGAAAAACCGAGAAGAGCCAATAGCTTTCTGCTGAATCTGTCCTCCCAAGTGACAACACAGGATGGTTTATCTCTAAGGGTCAGGTTTCAAGAATGATGAATTTCACAAACAAGCAAAATTACTTTAAAAACTGGAAAAGAACCTTACAGTTCTAGAGAACAATGGTAGCTAATTTTGAATTTCTCCCACATCCTACAATACCAACAAAGAGAATAAATTAAACCTTAGACGACCTATGCATTCAGTATTACTAGGAGACAGAAAACACTGCAGCCTTCAGATCACTTCTAAGCAAAGAAGAAATTCCAACAGAGAGCTCTGACTGCTCCCCCTGATGCTATAAGCCTGTAAGTGTGGAGAGTAGGCAAAGGGAAGTTTGAGATTCTGTGAAAAGGAGTACAGGGAACCAGAGGACTTAGACAAAGCAAAGGAAGAATTCTGCCTAGAAAGAGAGAGTGCAATATTAAACTCCAAAATTCTGAACACAGGTGAGTACTTGATAGTTTACAACACTACTTACATATTAAGAAGCAAGACCGGAAGTGGAAGCTTTAGTGAAGCATGGTTTCCAGGAGACAATGAGGCAGTAAAGGGAAGAATAAAATAAGAAGGAAAGATTAAATCTCTGGTGGTCTAAAAAGAACAAGGCATGCTGACCTCCTTCTTTTCCCAGCATCTTTTCCCAACTTCTGCTGATGAAAATCTCCCTTTATCTAAAAAAAATAAAATAACAAAAATACAAGAAGCCAATGAAAACTGTATCAGCACATTTCAACTAAATATTCTCAAGAATACATAAAAAACTAGACTGAATCAGAAGTACAAGTACTAAAAACAGAATACAATGCATAAAATAAAAAGAAATGAGAGTTGACTTAAAAAAGCAATAGAAAACATATAATAAAAATACAAATTAAATTACAAGGTGCTCAGAGAAGATATTTGGATAAAAATGTAGGAATCTTGAAGAAAAGCAGAAAAACAACCATGAACTGTGATCACAAAAATGAGGTAGGCAAGGAGTAAAAACGGCCAGAGATAAAGTGGTTGAAATAGATAACAAGCAAAGAAGGTCCAACATATATTTAATTGATGTCCCAGAGAGACAAAAACAATGGAATAAAACTAAAATTTAAAATTATAATTTAAGAAAACTTTCCAAAAATAAAAAGTTGGGCCAGGTGCAGTGGCTCAAGCCTGTAAACTCAGGACCTGGGAGGCTGAGGCAAGCAGACTGAGCTCAGGAGTTCAAGATCACCCTGGGTAACACGACAAAACCCTGTATCTACAACAAATACAAAAATTAGCCAGGCAAGGTGATATGCACCTATAGTCCCAGCTACTTGGAGGACGGAGGCAGGAGGACTGCTTTAGCCCAGGAGGTCAAGGCTGCAGTGAGCAGCCTGAGCAATAAAGATCCTGTCTCAAAAAAAAAAAAAAGAAGGGGGAGGAGGGAGGGAGAAGGAGAAGGGGGGAGGAGGAGGAGGAATAAGAAAAAGGCCACCTCTATCTACACACAGAAAATGTCCATCAAGTAGAGGGAAAATTGACCTGGATTAAACCATGGTGATACATATCCTATTAGAATCTGAAATTTAAAAAAATCTTAATGGCTTATAGGCAAAAAAATGAAACAAAAGCAAGAGAATTAGACAACAGACTTATCAAAAATAACATACAAAGCAGGCAACAGTAGAGCCATGTTTTCAATAAACTTAAGGAAAGAAAATGAGAACCAAGGATATTATAAACAACCACAGTATTCTTTAAGTATCAAGACTAGAGGAAAATAATGTTGAACACAAAAGGACTCAAAGAATACTGTACAGATGTGCCCTTCCTGAGGAATCTGCTAAAAGATGAACTTCATCCAACCAATAAATGACTAAGAAAACTTTGGCAAAAGGATTAACAGTGAGCACTGCATATATTTAATTGTAAAGTTTAGACTGAAATAATGATGGGAACATGGGTAAAATAACAATATATAACATTCGATGTTTTGATGAAGTAGAACAATGCAATTTAAAATGTAAGAAAAATGGAGAGAAAAAGAGAAAGTATGAATGAGAATACTGACCATCATTTAGGTAACAAGTGAAAGTTAAAGGATCTGTTTTAAAGACAACATACCTGATATTAAAAGTTGAAAATTTTTTTAAAAAAAAATAGCATTTAAAAGACTTTAATACAAAGCAACACTGGAACAAAAATGTAAATCTTCCTCACAAAATACTGTAAAAAAGCAGAAACACACCAAATCTTGAAAGATACACAGTAACCATGGCATAATACACGTAACAATTATAACAAACAATATAACAGAATTAAGCCCAAACACGACAGTCATATCAATAAATGTGAATGGGTTTAACTCAAGGTCAAAAGACAAATTTCAGAAGTCACTAAACAAAGCAAAGAAGGATATTTTTATAATATTAAAATCCACATTTCACATTTAGGATATAATAGGCTATACCACAACACAGGAATGTCTACATAAAACAGAAACTACAACAGATGCAAAAAGAACAGAGACAAACGTACTACTAAAAGGAGATTTTAACACACAGTACAAGAAGACTGGTCAAGAAAACAAAAAATGAAGTAAATATATATAAGAACGAAATAATAAAATAGATGTTTGAATATATATTGAATACTACATCCTAGTAATAGAGAATATACAATCTTAAGTATATATACATTCACATGTATATTTAAAATTTTTGAACATATGTTAGGGCACAAAGAAAATAGATATACTATTAGGTAAAATTATTACAAACAATACTGGTGATCACAGTGCAATAAAAATAGAAATTTAAAATAAAACCAAAAAGGCCCTTCCACTTGTAAATGGAAAATATGCTGTTAAACTCAGCTCTTGGTCAGAATATGAAATACAAACAAAAATTACATAATTTCTGAAAAATAATGGTAATAAATATACCTATGAGATACATTCTAAGCAGTAATCAGAAAAAACTCATAGTCCTAAATACCTGTATCAATAAAAACTAAATTCTCAACTTGAAAGAACTAGAACAACAAAGTCAAATACAAAAAAGTCCAAAGAAGAAAATAAAAACAGAAATTGAGATAGAAAATAGAAAAACAGTACATCAAATTAATGAGTCAAGTCTTGGAAAAAAAAAAATTGCTAATCTTTTAAAAAAGGGAGAAAGTGCAAATAGAATAAAAAACAAGGGAGAAATAACTATTGATACAGAGAAATTTTTTAAAAACATGAATTACTTCAGTGGAAACACATTTGAAAACTAAGAGGAAATGGATAGTTTCTTAAAAATATACAGTTTAGCAAAGTAATCCCTGTAGAGATAAAAAGAATTTAAAGAAATCAATTTATAAGAAAGTTATCAAGAAACTAATTCCCAAAAACACCAAGCCCACATGGTTTCACAGGAGAGTTAATCGATTTGATTACAAAAAAAAAAAGTTTGCATAGCAAAATAACACCATAAACAGCCAAAATCACAAAAAAATAGTCCTTAAAGATGTCTAACACCATTCATAATAAAAATGCAAATTAAAGCTATAATGAGATATTACTTCCCACCCATCAGATTGGCAGAACTTCAAAAGCTTTACAGTGTATCATTGTTAGTGAAGCTGTGGGGGAAACAGGCCTCACACATTGCTGGTGGAATCTGACATGCCATAATCTTTTTGGAAAGGCAACATCTAACAAAACTACACATCCATATATCCTTTGACTTGGTAATCCCATTCTAGAAATGTAGTCTAAATAAAACAAATACATGTGTAAGGAGATTCATTGTATCATTATTTGTATTTTGGTAAAATACTAAAAGCTACCTAAATGCCCATAGAAAGTAGATTGATGAGAAAAAACTATGGCACCTACATGCCATGGAATACTATAAAAGAGAAAGTGTGTGAGAGATCGATCTCTGAATTTACATGAATTTATGGAAATGGTAATTGAAAAATGTAGTATGTATAAGAGCATGTATATGAAACAGCTAATAAGCACAAAAAATGCTCAATATCATTGTCAGGAAAATGCAAATTAAAACTACAATGAGACACTACACACAAGAATGTCTATAATTTTCAAAAGCCATTAACAAATGATGTGGAGAAACAGAAAACCTTAATACATTGTTGACAGGGATGTAAAATGATACAGCCACTTAGAAAAGTTTGGCCATTTCTTAAATAAATATAAATTTACCTTACAACCCAGCAACTTCACGCCTACCCCAAAATGAAAAGCCACTTTCAGAGACTTGCACGGTTATGTTCATAGCATTATGCATCATTGCCAAAAAAAAAAAAGGAATCAAAAGGTCCATCAACACATAAATGAATAAAACATACCATAGTATACAGTATATAATAAAACACTATTCAGCAATAAGTATACTGACAGAAATGCCCATATATTCTATGACATAGATAAACCTCAAAAACATTATGCAAAAGAAGCCAGATTGAAAAGATATGATTCTGTTTATATAAAATGTCCAGATAAGAAAAATCTATAGGGACTGAAAGTAGCTAGTGGTTCCTTGGAGCTGGAAGAGGAAACAAAGATTAACTGTAACTGAGCATATTTTATAGCAATGATGAAAATATTCTAGTAAGACTGTGATCAAGTTATACAATTCTGTAAATTTATCAAATATCAATGAATAGCATAGACAACATTTTACAGCATTAAATTATACTTCAATAAAGTTCAAAAGGACATAGGTGTTAATTTTATGGTATGCAAATTATGCATCAATAAAGCTGTTTTAACAAAGAATGTGTATGTAAGGTAACCTGCCATCCCAGCTGGCCTGATTGTCCCAGTTTTAGCACTAAAAGTTCTGTGTCCCAAGAAATCTCTTCAGTACTAGGCAAACTAAGATGGTTGGTCTCCCTTCAGGTATGCTACCTTTTGTGTAAGAAAGAAAGGAAAGAAAAAAGAAAACATACATTTATTGTTTTCCTCCATAAAAAAGAAACCTCAAAAACCAAAACCAGTGATGTTGGGTACCTACAATGGATGGGAATGGGGCAGAACAGATATGAGAGAAAGTTACACTTCTGAGTATATATTTTAGTAAGGTTCTAACTTCTAGAAGCATGTTATGGCTCCATTTATTTTTTAAATAAAATTAAATCAACAAGGATGAGAGGGGCTTTGAGAAAGATTTTAAACCTGAAGGCAAATTGAAAAAATGAACTCAATTGTCTTTCAAATAACGTAATCACAGTGAAGGATAAAAAAAACACAATTTATAAATGCACAATGTAGCCATTATCCTTAATCTTGGGCAGGATGTAGGTAGGGAACTGCAAATAAATCTTATTTTTACAGTAACATAGGCAAAAGCAATTCTAAAATTGTTTCAGATATAGGATAGAGTGAATAAATCGATTTTTGCAGGGAATCCAGGATTTTTGAGGAAGAAGTGACATAGAAATACGGAATAGGGAAGTGAGAAAGAATCCTGTGATAATGGATTGAAATTGGAGGCACTGGTGTAAACTCATTTCTGAAATCCAATATAACATGTATATTAGCACATATAAATGCTATCTGGATGTGCACATCGAGTGTTAATATATAGTCATGCATTGATATCTATGGGGGATTGTTTCTAGGACCCCCCAGGGATGCGAATATCTGAGGATGCTCATGGCGCTTAAACAAAATGGCATAGTATGTGCATATAACATATACACATTCTCCTATATACTTTAAACCACCTCTGTATTACTTATGATACCTGACACAATGTAAATATTAACAGCTCTTATATTGTATTTTCAAATTTATCGGGCCGGACACAGTAACTCACACCTGTAATCCCAGCACTTTGGGAGGCCAAGGCTGGCGGATCACAAGGTTGGGAGTTTGAGACTAGCCTGGCTAACATAGTGAAACGCCCTCTCTACTAAAAATACAAAAATTGACTGGGTGTGGCAGCGGGCACCTGTAATCCAAGCTACTTGGGAGGCTGAGACAGGAGAATCACTTGAACCTGGGAGGCAGAAGTTGCAGTGAGCCAAGATTTCACTGCACTTCAGCCTGGGCAACAGAGACTCTGTCTCAAAAAAAAAAAAAAAATTCAATTGTATTATATCTTATTTAGTTGAATATTTTTGATCCCCAGTTGGTTGAATCCAGGGACGTGGAATTCACATATGCACAACCCATGGATACAGAGGGCCAACTGTACATATGACTTTTCTAGTTCTGTCTACAGAATAGCCTAGAAACAGACGCCCAGTAGCAATGAGTACATCCAGCATCCAGCTCTAGGTATCTAATATTCCCTGGGGTTCTATGGAGAAACTGCTGACTCTAGATCCTGGAATATCTTCTGTATAATGTAAGAAGTGCTTTAAACAAATGACAGAGGATGACACAAGGACATGGGAGCCAGCTCAATAGTTTCTACTGGGCAAATCTAGGGCAACTTGAGCATCAAAGTAACTATGGTAACATTAATTAAAAACCACTGGAAAAACATTAAAAAGGATGAGTTTATATCAATAATAGATGTAAAAATGAGGTGGCTGTAGATGGATGAACTAGAGGGTCAGGGGAGAAAAGAGGGCTACAATAAAATATTAATTGCCAACTGGTACATGTGTAAAGAATGCTGAAGCCGGAGACTGAATAATCAAGAAGCATCAATGCATGCTAAATCCTGAATGAAAATGTTGTTAGCATAGACTTAAAAGAGTCTCCCACAGATTGCTTATTAATTGCAAGGTAAAACACAGTTAACTACACATTGGAGAAATTGAACACTACCTTAACCAGGTGATCAAAATTAACACCACCAGGAAAATGGACATTGTGTGCCCCCCAGGTCATACCATCATGACACGGTACCATCAACAGAGTATTCTCACCAAGAATGCATAAGTTAAATCCAATTCAATGCTATAAAAGATCAAGGTGGCCATGGAATTAATTCAGAGTAAAGGAGACTTAAGGGAGGACAAAGGAAAAAGCAAACAATAAAATGAAGAGGGTAAACTTTGAATAGTTGAGTCTGGGTAAAGGACCTACAGATATTCTTTGCATTATTCTTTTGCTTGCAAATTTTCTGTAAATTTGAAATTATTTCCATATAAAATGTTTAAATTAAGACAGTCTAATAATGAGTCATCAACCTGTTTTGCCTAATAAGGTTTTTAAAAGTCATTAAAAAAAATTTACTATTATATCGTTTATTTAAAAAGAAGTGTGGAAAGGGTGTATTTTAAATGTCCAAAACAGCAGTAATCTCCTTTAAAATGAATATAGTTAGATTTATGAAAAAAAAATCACATTGTTCTAATTTTTCTCATTTTCCTGTGGATCACAGATAGGTTTCTCAAATTGGTGTCTGGGAACTAATATCCTAAACAAGATATATTTTCAGTAATAGAGTACAGTTCAGTGAAAAGAACATGGAATCTGGACACAAATTTAAACTCTGGCCCTAGCAGTTACCAGCTTCGTACCCTAAGCTCTGTCAGTTTCCTCAATTGTAAGATAGATAGCTAAATCACAGGACTGTTATTCCTCCTCTTCCTTTCCTCTGAAGCCACTTTTCTTTACCGCAAACCCAGCCCTGTTGGCAGGATCACAAAAGAAACTAAAGTATTATAAAAATAAGCCTCCTTTGTGGAGGAATATTTCATGAAAACAGTAGTCAGAAATAATGGATAGTGGAATGAAAATATGAAAGGCTTATAAAAACAGGTGATTTAAGGCACCTCTAGCAGCCAGCTGAGTTTTTTTAAGGGGGATAAAGACAGCAGAAGGAATGACGATGTTAAACATTAGATGATGTTAGAAATTATGTTTAAAAAAGTCTGCTGCAAATAAAACAGGATCTTTTCTTCTTCATGTATCCACAAGTCTATTTGTCAAATGATCACCCATCTACTTCCAAGAGTAAATGATAGCTTATGCCCAAAATAAATAATAAAGGTCACCATTCTACTTGTTTTACTGGCTACGTATCTTTGAAGAAAAAAAAAGTCAGTAAAATGTTCATTAATTAAAATATTTCATCCAATTGCCTATGGTTTTTTGCTCCTTTCAACATATTTTCCATATCCATTTAACATGGTGCCAATGACAGTAATTCTTTAAAAATCTGTTTTTTAAAATGGAGAAAAAATAACCGAGTTGCTTAACAGCAAAAAGTATACTGCCAACAGAAACTTAGTTTAACATTTTTAAAATCTTTACGCAAATTCTGATTTCTTCCCTTTATTTTATCATAATTGAAAAATGAAACCGCTTAACATGCATACTTGATACATAATTTCCTTAAAACTGCTCTATGGTGAAATAAAACTACCTAGTTGAAGAATGTATAGAATATTAACACAATTACAATCCAACTGTTGCTACAGCTTCAAATTACTATTAATTGTGGCTATTTTGGGGGGAAAAAATTGTGTAAAGCTTATGAGGGCCCAGTATATGAAAGACTTAATTTTTCAGAGTCAAATCTACATTTGTCACAAGAGTTGAAATAGTGGCATTGTAGTGTGAAAGCACTAGAAAATGCCATCTCTTATGTCTTTTAAAACAGGTTGGAAATCATATAAAAATACTCAGTACCTTATATGTAATAACAAAAATATTTCCATTGACTTTTTGTCCAAAGTAAGGACAAAAATACAAATTCTTGTTGCTTTATTATTTGATAAACTGCTGATAAGCTCCCGTTAGAAGTTTTTTAGACATTATACCAAGTTGTCTTGGTCTTGTGATCATATATATATATATATATATATATTTACACCCACACACACACACACACACATATGCATTTTTTTCAAGTAAAGAAATGTTTAACAGATGTAAACTATTTATTGAATATTTGCCACCAAATATTGTTAAATACATTATCTTGCAGCATATCGCTTTCAAGTTAAAATGTCAGAAACAAACACCAATATTTACAATTCTTTTAAGGAATGTTATATAATGACACATTAAGGCGTAAATTCATTTGGCTTATAATTCTTAAAAGAATGATAATAGCAAAAGTGATGCAAAATCTTCAGTGTGAGATTATGATTAAGCTACATTTTACAAAAATATGGTGTAAGATGGCAATAATCCCATTCAACATCCTGGATTAGATCCCTTCAGGAGGGACTGATAATTTATACAGTCAAACTTTAAAATTTACAGATAAAGGCAGTTCAATACTGCCACTGAGAAGTACATCTCTTAACATATACAACTTTCAGGCCACAGTTTTGAAGGTCTGAAGTATTAAGTTGGTTTGATGAATTAGTCGGTTGGCACTTATGAACACATTTATCGCCCTGTTTAAAAAGAAAAGAATAAGCATTAATTTCATTCAAAAAAATCACCCTTTAAGATTTATACTATTAACAGTAGCAATAAAATCAATTTAATAAAAAAAAACAAGTTAGTACAGAGTATTAAAAATTTTTATTCCAATTTAGGATTTCATAGCCTTGCATCATTTTAAGCTAACTAGGAATTACTGCCCCCTGCTGGTTCTGACTGGCAATAAAGTGTCGGAGGGCTGCTGATGATAGGCTGGCACCTCAACAACCGCAGTTCATTTATAGATGGAACAAGTTAACTGCCCAAAAGGAGGATTCAGATGTGGTCTCCAGCTGTGGCTTCATAGAAGTTAACAAGTAAAATCTAGCGAAGTATCATAATCTCAAAATCTTGTACATTAACAGGCATCATATTCAAGAAAAAGTTACTTACTTCTAATCTGATTCATCCCAATCTTTTTTAGCTCCTTCAAAAAAAAGGCACAAATTCTAAACTACAAACTACTTTTACTATAAACATACTTTAAAATAATCATGCAGTTTCAAAATCTGGGAGCTGACAACATATAAAAATCTTTAAAATTGGCTTTGTGCTCCACCACATTCCCCTAATGGCTCATCTTCATATGGCTGGAACAGAGAGCTGACACCCTAGTCCCACTGTGTGGCCTTAACAGTCTTCTAGTATCATATCTAGCATGTACCTGCATCCTAGACATTTCTCAAAGAGAAGGCCCAGGGGCCACGCTCCATGGCTCAAGCCTGTAATCCCAGCACTTTGGGAGGTCCAGGCAGGCAGACCACGAGGTCAGGAGTTGGATACCATCCTGGCCAACATGGTGAAACCCAGTCTCTACTAAAAATACAAAAATTAGCTGGTTGTAGTGGCATGCAGCTGTAATCCCAGCTACTCAGGAAGCTGAGGCAGGAGAATTGCTTGAACCTGGGAGGCAGAGGTCGCAGTGAGCCAAGATTGTCCCACCATACTTCAACCTGGGTGACAGAGCAAGACTCCATCTCAAAAAAAAAATAAAATAATGAGAAGGCCCAGGAAGAAATAGCTGAAATAGATGAATTGATGCAAATCCATGGCTTAAAGATCAGGCTCTATCATTAATTTTCTGTTTTGAGGAGACATACAAAACTCACAGCACATTATTCATACACAAAGAACTGGAATTTTAAAAAGCTACTGAATGGAGAGAAAGTAGCAGCAAGGAGACTGAATAATCCATATGCGGAGTAAATAATTTCAAATTAATGAAAATTAGGCTCTAAATAAATGTCTGCCTTTCAATGTGCTTATTCCATAATAGTAATTAAAATCAGAAATAATGATCCCATCATGTAAATTATTCTTTTAATGTATTTTGGTTATTTGGGCTTAGCATAGATCAAAGTTTATTTTCAGAACACAACTGCCAGCTTATTAACATCAAGGAGCATTTCCCTTAGACAAACCTGTGTACGGAACATCACCACAAAACAATTAGTAAAATTTAGCTCGATATCTCTAATTCACAATGTAAATATTTCAACATGTTTGAACTGTTAAAAATGACTCTGAAAATTAACAGAATTCTACCTAATGTATTTTTATCATTTTTAAGTATTACTATATATATTCATGTCATATCATTATAATATTAGAGATCTTAAAACCTGGATAGTAGGATGGGATGACTGAGGTCTCTATTTAGATTACTTTTCTGACTTTAAGCAGTGTTAAAAAATAATCTTGTTAAAAACATTCTCACATTTGATTTGAAGTGCAAATAACTATGTGGCCTGCCTCTGCATCAGTTTACACATTATATATATATGCATGTATGTTAAAATATATAAAATCTCTTGGTTTTCTATAGTGCATTACAACCAATTATATTTAAATTTAAAAATAATGTCCAATTTACATTTTAGTGTATTTCCTATTTTATAGAATGATGCTGTGAAAGCCTCTTACCAGGACAGTGGATCAAAACCCTTACAGCACTTTAAAAACATCTGGCGCACTTTTACATAACATCCTAAAGCCTGGCTCCACTCCCAGCCAACTGAACCAGAATCTCTGCAGGTGGGGCCTAGGCAATAAATTTTTTAAAAACTGGCCTCAAGTGACTCTAATGCATAGGAAGGATTGATAACTACTGCTTTAACTTTAGTACAGTAGTTCTCAACAGACCTGTAATGCCAGTATCATCTGAAAATTTCTACGAAATGCAAATTCTTGGGCTCCTCCCTAGACCAAAGAAATCAGAAATTCTGGAAGCGGGACCCCTGAGCGATTTGTAATTTGTGCTGCAACAAGTCCTCCATATGACTCTGATGCTACTAAAGTTTGATAACCATCCTTTCAGGAGTGTGTAAAGTAGACCAATACACTAAAAATGCTTTTTACAGTTTTAAATGCTAAAAAAAATAATTTTTACCTGTCAGATAATATTTTTATTTCAAGATACCGAAATTTGAATTTTGTATAAAGTGTTATTAAAAAACAGTCACACCTACTTGTTTGTACAAACAAGTGGCTTGTTTCTGTACTACAACAGTAGAGACGAGGTGGATAATGGCAACAGGCCCACCAAATCTGCTACCTGGCTCTTTTCAGAAAATGTCTCATAACTCCTGCTCTAGAATGGAGTTATGGCTAGATTAGCAATCATTCATTTTCTATTTTTAATGGTCTGCCTTGATTACCTGGAATACACACAATAAAGTAAAAGGGCTTAATTTATATGGTTTTCATATCATATAAAACAACATAATCTATTTAATTTTAAAAGTAAAGGATAAATTACAGTACTTACTTGCCATCTTTAAAATACGTTTTCAGAGTATCACTGAAACTTTTGGAGTACTTTACAAATTCTTTCTTTTGGTGTTCAAGGGCCTACAGACAGGAAATATAATAAGAAAAAAATAATAAGAGAAATAATCACAAAAGCCAAAGGCAAGGACAGGAGATTACACAGAATATGGGATGCATGATGCACTTTATATGAATATTACTAATAGGCAACAATCATTTTATTAAATAATTGTTTAAATTATTTTTTTAACTAAAAAGGCATATTTAAAGTCAAGGATAAACTCAATGGTTAATGACACAAAACTATTTCCAATAATCGATCTTATTTTTGAATCAATAAAACAACTAGGCATAAACCAACATCTAGGGTGTCAACTAGGAAGGCTTCCACTAAACATACCCTGCGGTTCTGGTATTGATATTTCTTGAAGACATTATTCACTGTATCAAGAAGTTCTTTTATTGCACTAGCTATATCCCTGTTGGGAAAAGAACAAAGATTATCAGCTACATTGGAAAGAAATTAAGTACACTCAATCTAATCACAGTACACAATCATGGTAAGTGCAATCACTTCATCAAGAGCCAACCCCTTGGCTAGCTGGTTGGAGTGGGGTTTTAGCCTGTATCCCTCTGTAATCCTAATTCTCTTGCATCGCTAACCAAGGTTGCCAACCAACACCAACTTTCTCCAATCAGTCACATTTCATTCAGCACTCCCTACTCAAATTTATAAAAGGATAAACGTTACCTATGCCTGTCTTTTCCCATTTAAAAATTTTTCTTTGCTCTAGCTAACGTAGCTAAATTCAAGCTATCATATTCTCTACTTTTGTTATTTGAACAATTTTATGAAATTCTGCATTACATATACATACAACTCAATTCTGTATTTAACAACACTGATGCTAGATATCTATTAGTTCTGATGTTTAACATAAAATAGTTCCTCCTCAGAAAATATTTCTCTCCTCTGAGAAAACATTCCTCCTCCTTTACTCTTTTATAGACACTTTTAGGTTCTATCCAGCCACCAAATATCCTCCTCTTTCAAACACTTGCTGTCAGTCACTATGCCCCTTGGAAAACATATTTAAATTACTGGGGGAGACATCATCACAATACTCTTCTACTTTAACCTTTCCAGCAATCGTTCTTTGACTATATAAGCATCAACATCTTCCTCTCATTTCTAAAGAAAGAAAAAGAAGAAATCAATAATTCTCATTTGAGTTGACTGCTCTTCCTATCCATGCACCATTTTTTCTGAACACTATTTGCCTTTATATCTAGCCCCTTTGGATTTCCACATTCTAACCTCATAGCAATTTTTTTGTCAAACTGTAATGTAATTCTGCATTCTTAAATAGTCTCACATTCTCTAAGACAAACCTTTTTCACATCCATTTGCTTAGCTGTTAGTCACTACAAAAACCTGTTCAAATGCAACTGTGAAGAAATGAGTAAGATGTAAATCTGAACCATCCTAAACATAACATTTTATTACTAATATTAATTACAAATGTCAGATTTCAGTTATTTCATATCGAAACATTTCAGCACTCTTAAGGGGAGAAAAACCTCAGTGTCTAAGTTTCTGTATGCATGTGTGTGTTTCCCAGCATATTTTTCAGTAAATAAGCATGTAGAAACTTTAAGAATTAAAAGCATACAGAATTTTGATATAAAAAAGTATTTTAGATTACCCTGAAGTAGTAATTACATTTTCATTAATTATTTCAATAACATTTTACTTATTACCTCTCTCAGGTCAAACACTCGTATTGGGCTGAAACTTGAAAACATTACGTATTCAAGTAGGACAATAAGTATTACATGAATGTTATCTGTCCAATTTTTTTTTTGCCTCTGGTTTAGTAACAGCAGTTTTTAATAACTATTCCTCCGTTTATGGCTTAAGCAAGTTGAATCTTTGTATATTGGTGTGATGGACATAAACCTACCACTGTTTAACAGAATGCTGTCATAGGACTATTCTGTGAGAAAAATTACAACTTCAACAACAAAAAAAATGTTAAATCTCTAAATGTGCAAATTCTCCAAATCCACAATGGAGTCATTTAAAATGGAATACAATGGAAAATTACACAGTGATCAGACAGAGGTTTACTGCAGTCTCACTTTGTAGTATATTTCAGTATTCTGCTAAAGAGGAATAAAATGTGTTTTCAGGGCTAGCCATCATGTTTCGTATACAATGACAATGGCTGTATTCTACAAGTCAAAAGAGTGGGTATGAAACATTTTGCTCCATGCACCTAGAGAGACAAAAAGACAAGGGAGAAGAAGGGAGGGTTTTGCTGGACAAAAAGAGATACCTGCTGATAAATATTGGAAATCTCTACTTTAAAAGGGGGTGGGGGGAGGAACAACTCCTTAAGTGACTCTGCTGATGAGTCAGGTTTGAAAACCTGGAGCTAAGGTTTAATGCCTTATTGGAACAGAGCTTTACAGAGAACTCTGTCAACCAAGGCTGTTTATTCCTAAGCCTGGCCTTCTGTTTGGACACGAGAAAAAGACCGTTAAATCCCTACCAAATTGTGGAAAAAAATGTTCTCTAAAAACAATCTGCAGCAATGTGTGTCAAATATTATGTTATCCATATGTACACAGTATTTTCATTTATGGCACCAAGGTCTGCGACTAGGGAAGCTAAATAGTATGAGCAGAAGGATAAAGAACAATTTGCACTAACCTAACAGTAGTGCAGCTTTGCAAAACATACACTGAAAGACAAAGGCTTCAGATGAAACATAAACATAAATCTTATCAAAAAACTGCATGGGAAAGTAGAGCTTCTAATCATGTCACCCAAATTTGTATGATACACGTTTATGCAAACCCACTAATGAAAGGAAATACCTGTGTTTTATGTTGAGCTTGGCTTAGACTAGACAACTCTGAAAATAAATCTCTTCTGAACCCTTCATGAAAACTCCTAACTTAAAACAAATAAACCTGGCTGAATTTTAGCCTAAGAATACGCAAATGCAGATTACAAACAGTAAATAAATACCTGGCTTTTTAATTTTGATCTATTAAATCATGAGTCTCTACTAGTTGTCCATTAACTGAGATGTATTGGACTTCAAAAAATATAAATTAATTTTATAAAACATTTGCATAGCTCAAACAAGTCAGACATTCACTGATCAAGAGTCCTTTTAAAATATTTGTTTGCTGGATCATTTTTCCTAATCAACTCCATTGAGAGAAGTGGGAAAACCCTCATTTTGCAATGCTATTATAGCAGGTACTGTTGAATATACGCTAGGTTCTGTGCTAGGCACTTCACGTACATCATTTCTTTGAATTCTCATAAGTCATTACCCTCATTTTCAGAGGCACAAACTAAAATGACAGAAGTTAAGCAACTTATATCTAAGGTTACATAGCTAAATGTGGGAATGGAGATTCAAACCTAGGTCTGCTAATATATTCAAAATTGTCTGAATATTTATTAGCTGTCAGGAATCTTTTTTACTTATACTTTGATATGCTTACTGAAAAATGTTGCTAAAATGAACGAAGGGGATAACTATTTTAGATTTAAGGAAGTAAAATATTTGAGAAACAGCAATTGTACAATATGCTTTACCTGAAGGAGAAATCATTTTCTATTTTAGTGAAATTTTATCCACTAACTTGCCAATTAATAGTGGTAAGAGCATACATCAAAATGTACCAATATATGACAGTGATACAAATAATTATACTTTAGCCTATCTATGCTATTCATATGTGGTTTAATTTTAGTCTCAGAAATTAACATACAGATCAACAAACTTGCCAGGGCAAATTATCCCTCCTCAAATGGTTAAGAAGTAAATTTTCACTGCCATTACTCTTAATTCAATTGTGCTAAATGAGGACACTCTAGAAAACAGAACTGAAGTATTATAACTCCCTCATAAATGAAACAATACCTTAACGAAAGCCTGTCAATGACTACGGACAAGACTCTTAAGCTCAATTTTCTTATGACTAAATGTGCTGTTAATAATGAGGTTTTTAAACTGTAGCTCCCTAGAGTCACAGATGGTTTAGCAGAGACATCTCAGGAAGTCGATACGGAGAAGAGGATGTCAAAGTGTCAGGATGAGGACTCTGGGCCTACATTTCGACCCCAGCTTCAACCACAATACTGTTCTCTCTCACACATACTGGCATTTTATGTTAAGATATCCTTCATCACACTTCTTTCAAATGGCAGAAACTCCTTTCCAATCACCAGATTAGATCAACATTGTAAGTCTACAACTGGGAAACAGCAGTGAACACCTGGCATCAGATTGCCTGGGTTCAAATCCAGCTCTACCACTTACTAGGTAAGGTCTGTGACCCTACCTAACATTCTGTGTCTGCTTCAATTTCCTCACTTGTTACTGGGTTGTTAAGTAAATACATATAAAGTGATTAAAACAGTGCTTAGCATATCATAAGTCCTATATAAGTGATTGCTATTAAGATGACATTGATTATGTAAACCTGCTTCGACGATCTGAAGCAAAATCTGCTGCAAATATTATTTAAATGTCAAATCTTCCCAGAAATGTTATCATGGCTCATCAGTGAGTACATGATTATCAAAGCAAATGAAAACTTACTAAATTATTTGAAAACTTTAGAAATAGTCTAAAAACAAGTTTGGGATCACTGACAATTTATCCTTTTACAGGCCAAACATCTTTAACTATACAGGGCAAGTCTCCCTTAAATGAAATGCTTGAGACCAGACATCTTTAGACTTAGGGATGAGGTCCAAGTCTAAACATGAAATTCATTTGTGTTCCATAAAGGTGCATTCATAGATGCATGTATTTTGTGCATACAACAAAGTCTTGATTGTGTTTCGACTACAACCCATTACATGGCATTAGATGTGGAATTTTCCACTTATGGTGTCATGTCACGGTGCACAAAAAGTTTCAGATTTTGGAGCATTTAGAATTTCTGATATTCAAATTAGGGACGCTCAACTTGTACCAGATTAAAAACAAAACTGCATAAACAGTTGATTATCTTCCCCCTTCAAGTATTAAAAATAGAAAAGGAGGTTGGGGCTTTCCTACAGGGAAGGTAAAATATAAAACCCTTAGTGTCTGTCCATTGTGACACAGATTTTAGCTATTTAATTAAAAGCCTTTTTTATATTCCTGGTCCTTAATTTTGTCAGAGGAGAGTCATTCCTTGATAGCTGGGTTGCATACCTATCACGACCATTATTTTCTACGGGACTTACGTTATCCATATGTACACAGAAAATTATTTTCATATATGGCACCAAGGTTTGCACCTAGGGAAGCTAAATAGTTGCATTCTTTCTTTATGTGACTCAAAACAGAGCATCCAAACTAGCCAGGTATCCAAACAAGCTAAAATAGCATTTCTCACTGTGAATTACAAAGAATACTATTTTCAAAAGATGAATGTTTTCTTTTTCTTTCCTAATTGAGAGATTTTATCGGTTGTGTTGAGGATCAGTACACAGACATTTCAATTTATACACAACATATGTACTGCAAAATCTAAAAAGACATGTATCATTATTCTTCTTTAAAGTTATTCCAGTGACTTTCCAGCTTACAACTGAGGCAAAATTTCCTTTAAAATGTTGATAAGCTGTAACATACATCCCACCAAGTCACAATTTAATAGCATATACACTACATACTTCAATCTTTCATAACACATTAACAAAGTTATTAGAAAAACATGACTACCATGACCAAAGATGTTACACAGTGCACACACTTCTGACAAGGAGTGGTGGTTTGCCCAAGGAAACAATTCTACTTAAATACTAAACAATTCTACTAAAATACTAGAAAACAACATAAAGAGTAGAAGTCATTTAAGGACAGGTGTGGTGGCTCGCTCCTGTAATCCCAACACTTTGGGAAGACAAGGCAGGAGGGTCAGTTGAGCTCAGAGGTTAGAGACCAGCCTGGGTGATGTAGGGAAATGTGCTCTCTACTAAAACACACAAACAAAAAAAAATTAGCCTGGTGTGGTGGTGTACACCTATAGCCCCAGCTACTCGGGAAGCTGAGGTGGAGGACTGCTTGACCCCAGGAGGTTGAGGGTGCAGTAAGCTATGATCACACCACTGCAGTCCAGCCTGGGTGACAGAGTGAAGTAATTAAAAATGTTCAAGACATCAAATGTATGACTGTGACTCTACTTTGCCATTTAGCATGCTTTAAATTATGGGACATAAAAACTAACCACCCATGTATGCAATATTAAGCTGACACTCGTAACAGTCAAGGCTTCTCATAATTCAATATCCAACATTATTTTCTGGTTGTACCAAAAAGCAACCAGCAAATTATTTCACCTTAAAAAAAAAAAAAAAAAAAGCATTTACACTTAAAAAATGGGATGAGGTGGGATTCCTTCCTTAAATGTTTCCAGAGCTACTAAAAAACTTACATTTAAAACACAGTTGATAAAAATATTCCTCTGGATTTTATAAGAAGGGAGACAAGGAACCACTGATAAAACGGTATATGATATTAATCAGAGTCGGCTTTTCCTCCTGCTTCAGAAGCTGGACTCTCTTCAGTTTGAGTTTCTGTTTTCTGCAGGTAAATCTTTATTCTTGGTTTGCCACTTTGGCCTGTTTTCACTTTGCTACTCTTTTCCCTTTTGTTTGTACTTTTTTGCTTAAAGATTTATCCTTTCCTGCTACCTTTCTGGGCTTCATTTCCACTACTGAAAAAGCAGGTTAGCTGACAGCCATGCCAATCTCCTTTTAGGCTCTTCCTTCACTGCCGCTTTAGCTGGGCTGATCGTCCTCTTGGGCATACTGGAAGTGGGGAAGCCATACATTGGATGCATGTGGGCCCCCGCATGCAGAGAGCCTTCACGAGGCTGGGATGCCTGGCCGCTGTCACTCTTCCCACTTCCCAAGCTCCAAAAGATGGATGTTAACATTTGTTACAAGTGACTCTCCTTAGGTTCTTCAAAGTTACTACATATGTCTCAGCCTCTTACAGAAAAAGACCTGTGCTAAATCTTTTTTTCCCAGCAACATCTACCTACAGTTTCACCAAAACCGTGCACTGATAGTGACACTGCAAGTATTCCCAGCTTTCTTTGTTTTCTATCCACTGAGGCTGAAGAAAATCATCAGACTCTCTAGTTTAAAGATACTTATGTAGGGATTATGCTTTCACTCAATCCCCTACCCTCTCACCCTTCACGGTACTCCAGAAGACAGTACTCCTGGTCTGAACTACTGCTCTAGGATGACCCTTCTTGCTGCTGCTCACCAGCCAGCCTCCTGGCCCCACGCATATCTTGATCTTATTTAACCTATATCCCCCAAAGGCAGAGGCTCACTATTTAGTCAGTTTTAGAAAATGCTACTCATTCCTAAGAGTTCATTACTTATCTTAATGACTTCTGTCATTTCCCAGATAAAAACAATTTTGGTATCTCTTACTACCAATCTCTATGACATATCCAGTTTATCCATTTACCTGACATTTACATTTTTCCATCATTTATGTAGTTCAAACTACATTCCAGTTTATACACATTTCATTCATTCGTTTTTAAATTAAATAAAAAATGTTGTACCCTGAAACTAAACGCCATAAAGTTAATAAAATGCAGTATTTAAAAATTAGCAATTTTATTTCAAGTTAGTATTTCAAGTTAATATTAATGTCGTGCCAAAATTTACAAATGTAGAAGAGTAGTTCCTTGGAAATACTTTTAAGAAAAGAAAAAACAAAACAAATAATTGCTTACTTGATTGTCTGCAGAAACCTCACTCTGTCATTGATCTCATCTGGGATCTTACTGAGAATTTGTTTAAGTGCTCGTGCCTTTTCGTTTAGGTCTTGGAATTCTGGCTCTGGTCGTTCAATCATATACTCTGATAATATAAATACATAATAAAAAACATCCTGTGACTCTCTGCCAAATTCATAACTAACAGTTCCAAATGTTAGTTAAAGGCAGGTGGGGGAGGAGAAAGGCCAGATAATTGGGTAAGACAAGGTTGCAAAGCAGAATTCATTAGCGTTCAACTTAGTCCAGTAACAGCAGGGCTCCCTTCCAGTAAAATACCAGAAAATGAACGAATATAATATTTTCAATTTGGGATAAAAGGAAATCCCATGAAATCTTTAAAAAACATAAATAGATTTAAAAGGAAGGCTTAAATTCATCAGTGCTGTGACGTTACATTTCCCAAGGAAACCTCAAATTAAATAATGATATTCATAACTAATGCCAAGGTAATATCCATTTGCCAATGAGAAAGATTAGTTTAAAAGTCTAAAACCTCTATATTGAATATACATTGCTTCATTATATTAACCCCCCCCAATAATCTAATAAAATCTTTTACACATTCTTGAAATCTCCCTTAAAAACGAAAACCGCCACCACCACAAATCCAACACAAGGGCTGCGATCATAGAAGAGCAATTGCAGAAAGGAGGTTCAACCAGAATTCACCAGATTCACTGCAGACTTGGCAGCATTACAACTCTACCAATTCAATATATTATGATGTAATGGGGTGCAAATGCTCAACTGTAAATAATGATAAGGGCTTTCTTATAATCATGGAATCAGTTAAAATATCTGGTTTTGTTCTCCCTTAATAATTACGGGAAATTTTTATGTCCACATTTTCTAAATTAGTGGGAAAATGCTACTAAACTTAAGTAAAACCAATGTCTAGTTATTTTTTTAAGTAAAATAAGAAAAGCAAAAAGAATGGTTATATTTTCTTAAATCTGTGCTTGAAAAAAAGATGCTGTACTACAGTTAATAAAACAAGCAAACAAGAACCTCATTATTTTCAAACTGTTTTTTGCTTAAAGTTGACACACTCCAAAGAGCTTATCTTTTAGTAAAACAAACTCACCAAACATAAAGGAGGAAAAAAGTAAAGCATGTAGCATAAACAAACTTCAAGCAATTAAATCTCACAAATATAAAAAGCAAGAAAAAACCATTTTTCTATTTTATCTAGATTAGCTTCCGCTATCACTATCACCACCATCACCACCACCATCATAAGTGAAGGGAAAAACAGTAGGGAAGGAAGGTTTTTTAGCCAAATAATAATGATTTAGAGGAAATGCTATTCAACATTTGTAAAACTTTTAAGTTTCTTCTTTCTGATACCTTCTACATCATCAGCTGCCATACGAAGAAGGGATTCCGTGAAGTTAACTTCTACACTTTTTTTCTCTAAAATTTTCATAATGATGTCTTGTGTCAGACCTGGATTTTCTTTTTCAGCCTATAATAAAGAGAAAACTAGTTTTGAAATATAGATAAGGAATCAACATTTTAAAGCCAAAGTTTAATTGTTTAGAATCTGTTGGGAACTTCTTACACTGACAACTTTTAAGGGCAGAAATCTTTGTAAAGCAGGTATCGTGATGGCATTCGCTAAGGCTGTGAGAGCTTGTGCACCTGGCTCTATGCTATCACTAAGTTTCCATTTGAACATAAAGAACTTAATATTTTCTACACCTTCTTTACTCTCTTGCAATTGAACTAATAACAAACAGAAATAAGGATTATAGATGTTTTAGTAATCAATTACTCTTCTCATTACTTTAAATTACTCATTACTTTTTTAAACTTTTTAAAAATTTGCTAATGTATGTAACTAAAGGACGAAGGAATAACCCATCTGACTAGTATTTTGTATACTCTTTGTATTTATATTAAGAGAATGCCAGGAAAAACAAAAACGATTTATTCTGAAGGTTTTACTGAAGCTATATAATATTACCTTAACTATTTTCCCACACAATGATTTTCATTTCCTATTTTCTTTTTGCAGCAAGAATATTTCCTTCACTGGTTTCGAGAACATCATTAAACCTTTTACTACCTTTTGAGCTTGTTTCACTGAGTTTGCACTGGTTCTGTGTTACTTAGACTCCCAAGACAATAAAATCTTCTGGCCATTTCAAGACTGAGCATAGAGTTCTGTCCGAGTTTACCAAAGCCAGAGTTAATTTTCAGATTTCAGTTTTTCCCAGTAAATAATCACACTTGATGTTTGTTTCCTTTAGGATGACTACCAATTTTAATTGTTATACCGAAGATTTTCTTTCCTTTTTGCCCTAATATTAAACAGCAAATAGAAACACAATTTTCAATCTTAATCAGATGGCAATCTTTTTGTTGCCCTATGTGTCAAGCACACTTAACCTCTGCCTCTTCAATTCCATTGATTATCACTGCAGATACAGTTTTCTTCTCTTCCTATTGCTCTTTCCATTAGCTTGTCTTGTTTCTCATTAGATCTCAAATATCAAAAACTGAAGGGTTGTGGGACAAAACAAGAAAAGAAAATACACGCATTTATCTCAATCCTGGGATCATTTTAAATGCCGTCAAATACTATTCAGGGAAAATCATTTTTGATAGATGATTAATGACAATAAACCGTGTCTGACTGAATCCTGTTTCTTTTATAAACTATGTTGACTTTTCCTTCTATCGATATATATTTAAGAAAGAATCTATTCTCAGCCAGGCATGGTGGGGTGTGGCTGTGGTCCCAGCTACTTGGCTGGTTGAGGTGGGAGGACTGCTTGAGCCCAGGAGTTGAAGGCTGCAGTGAACTGTGATCATGCCACTGCACTCCAGCCTGTGATTAAGAATAAGACCGCGTTTTAAACAAAAAAACTATTTTTTTTTTTAAAAAGGAGTTTCCTTTAAAAGATGTCCAAATATGGCTTAAGATGTGTTGTTATGGCATTAATGTGGTAAACTGCCACAAAATTACATGTAATGCAGCATTCAGTAACAATACTTTATCTTCTCCAAAAAGGAATAAACTACCTACATAATGAATTATCTTGGGTAGGTGGGGAGCATTCTCTATGTGCTTGTAGGGAATGACAAAAGAAAAACATCTCTCTGATTAAGTTATAATAAAGTACTGAAAGGTTTAAATGCTAAAAGTCTGAGAAT
Source organism: Ateles fusciceps (assembly GCA_036589455.1). Taxonomy (NCBI): domain Eukaryota; kingdom Metazoa; phylum Chordata; class Mammalia; order Primates; family Atelidae; genus Ateles; species Ateles fusciceps. Next base: position 1,226,865 of record JAZHEH010002703.1, on the reverse strand, counting down.
AAAGTTTTCAATACCAATTCAGTATGGGACCCAAAAACGCTAAAGCTGGATCATTACAAAAGTCTCACAGATGTCCTTAACTTTCTCAGTTTTCAGTGCCCTTAGTGCCAAGAGATATACCTCACAGTGCTGTTTATTAAACAATTGGGTCCAAACAACTTAAGTACTACATCCTAACTACTTAGCCTTTAAAAAAAAAAATACACATAAATTGAAAGAAAAATATTTTACTTCATTCTTAAATAACCATGGTCACTTATTACTGGATGTGTGCGCCTATTGGGCACTTCACAATTTCTCAAACACTGGACTTAAATTGGACCTTGCCACTCTCATTTCCTCTTGCACATATTTTTTTCTGGTACTTTTGTTAGATCATAGCATAGGACAAGAAATCCAGCTTCTCAATGACCTACCACCACTGAAAGCAGCGTAGAACAATCTAATATGCTGAACTGCAATCTATCTCAAGCTAGGAGTCCACACAGTGTCAAACAGATGTTGAGTATCACTGTACACCTGCAAAATTTTAAAATACTTCGCGGCACCCCTCTGAATTTGCTATGGGCCACCAGGTACCTCAGTACATAGTTTGGAAGGAGTAGCCTTAGTATCTGCTGGCTAAAGACCTGGTTAAGCTAATTCTTATTTTAATAGCTTGAATTTTTAATGACTCTAATCATCTCCATGTGAGCAGTTCATCTCTCCAGTAAACAAAACGAATAGATATGCTCTTAAAAAGACAATCTACACCTCTAGATTTTCACTCATAATACAACTTGACAATCTATGTCTAAACAATCTACACCTCTAGATTTTCCCTCAGAATACACCCTGTAGGGTGTTTAATCTTTGTAAAGAATCCAGATGTAGGAGAAAAATAATCTGAAGGGCAGTAACATACACTCTTGTGGATCAGTGATTCTCAACCTGGAAGATGGACAACCTGCTGGAAGCTCTTAAAGAGATAAGGGGAGAGAGAGACTCAAGTAGAATATAGCTAACCCTTGAAGTGGTTTTAACTGCTCAGGTTCACTTACATGCAGTTACTTTTCAATAAATATATAGGACAATTTTTTGAAGATAAGCGACAATTTGAGAAAATTTACAAACTGAGTAGCCTATAGTGAAAAGAATAGTAAAAACATATGTTATCAATGCATAAAATATAAATACTATTTTAGTATCTACTATATAAAATATATACAAATTAACAGAAATATAAACAAATGTACAGATGCAATATTAAATCATAACTGCACAAAATTAACTGTAGTATGTATATGTAATAATTTTGAAGCCACCTCCTATTGCTATTGTAATGAGTTCAAGTATTAGTAAGTATATGATTAAAACACCGTGAGACTCTAATAATCTCCATGTGAGCAGTTCATCTCTCCAGCAAACTGCACATCCCCATACAAAATAATACCTCCCAGGTCTCACTTTTTTTTTTTCATCATGTTTAGTGCAATGCTCTAAACCTGGAATAACACCATGGGACCCAACAAAGTGCGACTAGTGATGCCGGAAGTGCGCTCAAGCAGCAAAGACATGACATGACAAGAATGTGAACTTCGTGATACTGAATTGCCTGAATCCAGCCTAAGGATCACAGTAAGGAAGAAAAAAAAAAGGAAATTCATGAAACGAAGCAATTGCTGCAGCTATATCAACAGGTAGGAAAACTGCATGTTCTGTGAAATACCTTTTTGTCTCTTGTTGAAAATGCAGCTTTTATGTGGGTGCGGGGTATCTACAAGAAAAGGCATACCTACAGAACCTAATATGATTCAAGAAAAGGCAGTCATTCTATGACAAAGCAAAAGGAAGAGTCTAAAGCTGAAGAATTTAATGCCAGCTAAGGGTAGGATAACTTTAGAAGGAGGTTTCATTTTAAAAATGTCAAGATAACAGGAGTAACAGGAGAAGCAGATTCTGCTGACAAGCAGCAGCGAGTAAGTCCCCACACACCATATGAAAATCTTTGAGGAAAAAGGGTATCTACCTGAAAAGGTTTTTAATACAAAGTGTCCTATTCTGAAGAAAAAAGAGCCACAAAGAATATCAGCAAGGCAGATAAGTGAGCATCAGAATTTAAGGCAGGAAGGGATAGGCCAACTCTACTGTTTTGTGCTAATGAAGTTTGGTTTATAATCAGGACTGCCCTTATTTACAATTCTGCTAAACCCTTGAGACTTGAAGGGAAAAGAAAAATACCAGCTGCCAATCTTGTGGTCATACAAGAAGACCTAGACAAAGAAAACCCTTGTTCTAGACTGGTGCCATCAATGCTTTGTTCCTGAAGTTAGAAAGCACCTTGGCAGTAAGGGATGGTCTTTTAAAGTTCGTCTGACTGTATGTATGTATCTATAGAGATACCTATATATCTATATATATAGGTAGATCTATAGATATCTATATATCTGATATCTATAGATATATCAGAGATATCTACACACACACACATTTAATTAGATACAAGGTCTTGCTATGCTGCCTAGGCTGGTCTTGATCTTCTGGCCTCTAGCCTCACATTTTCAGCCTCCCAAAGTGCTAGGATTACAAGCCTCTGCACCTAGCCTTTCTTTTATTATTATTTTTAAAAATTCATCTGATATTGGATAATGTCCCTTGCCTTCCAGAATCCCAATGAGATACTGAAGATGTTAAAAGTGGCCTTCTTGTCCCAAAACACCACACCTCTAAATCAGCCTCTACATCTGGGGATCGTAAGAACTTTTAAGGCTCATTATACACGGAACCATAAGGTCTCTATGGAAAGTGACGTTAACAATCCTTGGTAGAAAGAATATCATGTAAGTCTGGAAGAATTACACCATTGATGATATCGTTGCTATACAAAAACCCATGGAGCCTAAAACAATAAATTTCTGCTAGAGAAAACTGTGTCCACATGTTGTGCATGACTCCACAGGATTTACAACAGAGCCATGGAAATCATGAAAGAGATTGTAGATATCATAAAAATGGAAGGGGATGAAGGGTTTCAAGATATGGATATAAGAGAAATTTAAGAGTCAATAGACAATGAGAAAGAAGGAGTGCCAGAAAACAAATGGACATGAGCCAATCCAGCAGAAGAGTTCTGTTAATTCAAGGTTGCTTTATGACATAGACCCCTATGACACGAGCACTGAAGCTAAAGCAAATGTTGGAAGATTGGTACTGTATGGAAACATTTTTTGAGAAATGACAAAGCAAGTAAGTCAGAAATTAAAGCTATATTAAGTGTGCCTGCCTCTCTTGCCTTCCCATGCATCGCCTCTACTTCTGCCATCCCTGAGCTAGCAAGACCCAACCCCTTCTCTTCTTCCTCCTCCTCAGCCTATTTAATGTGAAGACGACAAGGATGCAGACCTTTATGATGATCCACTTCCACTTAATAATAAATATATTTTCTCTTCCTTATGATTTTCTTAATAACATTTTCTTTAACTTACTTTAAGAATACAGTATGTAATATACAAGATACACAAAATATATGTTAATCAACTGTTCCTGCTACCAGTTAAGATGTTCTAGTCAACAGTAGGCTTTTAGTAAAGTTTTTTGGGAGTCAAAACTTACACTCAAATTTTCAACTGTGCAGGGGATCAGCACCTCTAACCTCCACATTGTTCAAAGGTCAACTGTATACATATTAAAATATGCAGTAGTATTATCTTGGGGAAAAAACTATTTTAATCCTCTTTTTCTTCCAAATGACAAAAAGTATAAAAATTATTGTTGCGGACCAATAATTGGAAGTAGGAATATAAAAGATTTTACGACTGGTGAGGTTTCTTTCATAATTTTTCAAAAGTTGTAATTTACAAAATACAAACATCTTTGTTTTTAACATGTCTTCCTTCAATTTCATTTGAAATTTAACAAATTAAATGTGATAATTAAAAATACATCAGTGAAAAAAAAATACATCAGTGCAAAGTTAGCTAATTTGTTTTCTTCCAAAATAAATAACATATGCCACGGATGATAAACTTTATCCATGGATCAAACCATATCTATCACGGTCACATAATTGTGCTTAACCGTTAAATCATTAGCTTGGTATGTTAGAATGTTACAAGAAAAACCCTCATAAAATTTATTATTTTATCTTATGAATGTCATTGCAGATATTATCTACTCCATCAGACAGGGTCTTCTCTCTGTTCCTGGTATTAAAAAAGCTGAAAAATTGACTTCTGTCTAGCAACACTATACTGTACAGATTACTTTTCCTTCTTTTGGCCACAAAGATGCTTAAGATAGCATCATGCCTCCCTAATGATCAAATATGCCATTCCAAAACCAAACTGACACTCAAAGAAGAAAACAACAATTAAAAAAAAAAGATTATGGTGTTGCTTCACCAACCCAATAATTTGGCAGGATGCAATTTAATGAAGCTACTAAATATATATACACTCACCTTGAATCATAAGATATTAAATCACAAAAGCTCTAGTCTAACATATATAATACAGATTATTGTGATAATATGAGATATCTAGTGGCATTAACTGTGCTATCAGCAAAGAGTTACGGTATCAATAAACTTTTATAACATGAAAAATCAAGCTGAACGGATTTATAGTTTCAACTCCAATTAAAATATAAATACATTCCGCATTTAAACATTACAATACTTTACCTAAAACACAGGTTATTTAAGCTGCTGACAGGAAGGAACATGAAAATGAACGTTTTGGGCACCATGATATATATTTGGGATGGAGGATCAGATAAAAGTTTTAAATTAAAGAATACATTCAACATGTAAGTCTCTAAAGTAGGGCTGTACAACTAAAATGTAGTATCAGCAACAACTATAAGCCACCTATGAATTTTAAGTGGCCACATTAAAAAAACAGTAGAAAGACAAAGGTAAAATTATTTTAATCATACATCCAAAAAGTTATTTCAACATGTAATCATTATAAAATACTTATTACTAAGCTAGCTTACTTTTTCTTATATGAAGTCTTCAAAATCTGTGTGTATTTTAACTTGGAACATATCTCGATATGAACTAGTCTTATTTTAAATGCTCAAAAGGAGTATGTGGCTAGTGATAATCCACTGAACAGCTCAGGTCTAAAGACAATGAAAAAATTTATTTTGAGTGACTTAACTGTATATCCTCAAATATTTAATTCATCATATTTGAAGGTATTATTTTCCTATTGAAAAATATTTGTTAGACTCATGTTCTATAATTAAACAATAGAATACCTTCTCAAGTTAAACTTTTACAAATACTTTAAAATTTTTACTTTAAGACAGGGTCTTGCTCTGTCACCCAGGCTGGATCACAGTGGCATGATCATGGCTCACTATAGCCTCAAACTCCTGGGCTCTAGCAATCCTCCTGCCTCAGCCTCCTGAGTAGCATGAACAACAGGCACACATCACTATGCCTGGCTGATACTTTCATTTTCTGTAGATACGGGGTTTCGCTCTACTGCCCAGGCTGGTCTTGAGCTCCAGGCCTCAACCTCTCAAAGTGTTGAGATGACAGGCTTGAGCCACCATGCCCAGCCATGTAAGTTTCCAAAAGATCAAAAAAAAAAAAAACCCTCAATAATCTACAGTTAATGAGATAACTCTCAAAAAGTCAGTTTCAAAGGCACAAAGTGATGAAAAGATGAAATAAATGCTAATGATATAGCATTTGTTCTAGTTTATCTTCTGGAAGTGTTTTAAGCTTTATAGAATATAGCAAAACAGGCATAAAATGGCTAAAAAGGGTTTCACTAAAAGAAAATAAACTGGCAACCATCACATGTATTTATATTTACAAATAATGCACACTTTAATAATCAAATTATTTGCACCTCACCTTAATGAAAGCGGCTCTCAGTGTCTGAGCTGCAGATAGATTTACTCGTTCTAGCTGCAATAAAAATTTAAAATCATTATGAATATCAACTTTATTGGGAAAAGCACATTTCTGAGATTCCATTCTGTAGCAATCACATGAACACATTAAACATTTAATCAACAAACATCCTTATTAATAATTGTACATCACAATTCTTCAATTAGACAGGGTATCAACCATTTTCAATAAAAACCATGAAAAATTTTAAGTCCTCAATTTTTTTTTTTTTTTTTTTGAGACAGAGTCTCACTCTGTCACCAGGCTGGAGTGCAGTGGCACGACCTTGGCTCACTGCAACCTCCACCACCTCCCGGGTTCAAGCAATTCTACTGCCTCAGCCTCCTGAGTAGCTGGGACTACAGGCGCGCACCACCACGCCCAGCTAATTTTTTGTATTTTTAGTAGAGACAGGGTTTCACCATGTTGGCCAGAAGTCCTTAATTTTTTATAAAAAAATTAAAAGCAACCCAAATGCTTTTAATTTTTATATCAAATATGTGAGATTTATAATTTCAAAAGATTAATGTCCTTACTACACACATTAATTGTTTTCAGCGAACTAAAGGCAAAAAATTTCATAAAAATAATTCCATTTGTAAAGAGTTAACTGCCAGGCTTAAAAAAAAAACCTAGTTAAATTCTGATTTTTTCAGTCCTTAAGAATTGAGCTAGTTATTAGGGACAATATTAAATTAGAAACAATGTAACCTATATAGATTTTTACCAAGCAGAATATTTCTACACAAATCTTATGAACATATATATTATGCAATAAAGTCTTCCCTTGAGGCAACAAAAATGTAAGTTTTGCTTTAGAAATCACACACACATACACACCCCCACACACACCCCTCTGTATGGGATCTCTAACACTTTAAATCAATTTATTTTCTAAACAAGACAGTTACAAATGCTAAGAATCTTATCTCCCTAGAAATTAATCACCTTAAGCACAAAGCAAAAGCAACAGAATCTGACAAGGTAGTTTATCCACCAAAAAATAATGAACCATTTAGCTTAATATTTAACATGACTTCTAACAAATCTTGTAAAATCTAATATTGCCTCAGTCGGCAAAAAGGAAGGCATAAAGAGCCCAGTAAACAAATGTAGAAAGAAATAACTACATAAGTAGTTCATAATTAACAAAGATATGTTTCCAAAAAATGGAGAAAGTTTCCTACTTCAAAGTAATTAATGTAATTATAGTGAATACTACTAAGATTAGATCTCAAGTTCTTGCTATGCAAGAGAGGCAGAGACAGACATAAAAAATGAACGTTTCCATTCTGATAGGAACCATTTCCTTACTGAGGTTTACAACACACACTGACTTCTTTTAAAAAGGTCTGAGTCAGCTGTATGCCTTCAAGTATCAACGTTACTAGTTCATTCTGTACTGCCCTGAATGGTATGTTAAAGGATCCAGACAAGTAGAAGTGCTCAGAAAAGTTCATGAAGAGTTAACAAGGTTATCTGAGATAGTTATCAACATCTCTAGATTTCTAGACTCATTTTACTTATCTGAACCTTAACAACAATAACAAAGTCACAGGAAGCTCATACATATACTAAATCAAAAAATCTGTGAGCTCAGAAGCACTTCACCAAAATTCCGCTGGGAGCCGTTTGGAGATACACTGCAGTCATGCGTCACTTAATGATGGGGATGGATACGAGAAATATGTCATCAGGTGATTTCATCATTATGCGAATATCACAAAATGTACTGACATAAACCTATAGGGACAACCTACCACACACCTAGGCTATATGATATTGCCTACCGTGCCTAGGCTACAAACCTGTTATGTTTACTGAACTGACTGCTATAGTCAACTGTAACACAATGTTAAGTATTTGTGTATGTAAACAAAAAGGTAATGTGTTGCACTACAATGAACAATGGCTTTAACATCACTAGATGAGAGGAATTTTTCAGCTCAATTATAATTTTATGGGACAACCATGATACATGCCAACCATCACCACTGACTGAAATGTTATGTGGCACATGACTGTATATACCCAAAGGTCTTACAATGAAGCCAAAAGGCTTTCTTACTCATATGGTATCGATATATCCATGGTGTCCAAAACAGTACCAGGCACCTATCTATTGTTTGAACTGAATTTAATCTCTCATCCATAAATTTAAGTGAACTGTTCTTAAATCTATCTGTAATTTCAGCCTATATTACTTAGGTAGCAAGATATGTTATCTTCTTCTCCATTTTACAAAGGAAGAAACTCAGTTTGACTCTAAATCCTGTAAACAAGCCACTAAGGCTACTTTGACTCCCTGTACTCGTTCTTCCAGACTGAAGCCATTGAATCTCTTCAACAATGGTTCTTTAAGGACCGACACATTGAGTTCCTACCATGTACTTGAGTTCCTACATGTACACCATGAAGCAGCTATATGAAAAGTGGAGTGACAGCCATCAGTTAAAGCAGAAAGAAGTCTTTATAAACATGGGATTTGAACTGGTCTTTAAAAAGTGTGTTGTGGCCTCTTAAAATCATCCCCCTGGGAAGTTCTCCCACTCAGAAGTTTCTTCAGGGTTGGTAACACATGGGATGTCATGATTTCATGTAAATTTAGGAAAGAAAAGGATTTCCATTTTGTTTCCAGTCTCTTTAGAGTCCAGCACTTTTTGAGCTTTAGGGTAACAGTCTTTGTCTAGGGCATCTTTAAAGAATAAACACAATAACTTCTTGGTAGTAACTGATAGTGCATACACTGTATTTTGGGTCCATTGAAGGAGGAATATATGACTGCACCTTGTATTAATGGATACTGGGACAGAGAGAGGCTGCTTGGGCATCAGTTATACAGTATATCCATGTAACCATTAAGGAGTAAGAGAAAATAAGAGAATCAGAGTGAGAGAAAAGGTATGTAACACACTTCATCTCTCCTAAAAGAGAAGGAAAAGTACCTCCTGAAGCACATTTGGAGACAATGGACAGGCCGGGTAAGCCTAACAGGAGGTCTTACCTCAACCCCTATTCTGCCTACACTCCGTTTTGTGAGTTCCTTCTGTAACTTATTGTTGATAGTCTTTAAGAACACTTACACTTACTATCAACCACAAATCAGGCAAATTTACTCTGCTTCACTTATAAAAATATTTTAAAAGCTTCCACGTAACTCTGATTCCATGAAGAGTACATTTACTGTTTTGCTCTTTCCGAAAGTATCAGTTTCTTCTACACTTTTCTAGCATCAAGCTGGTTTCCTAAAACCATAATTAAAAAAAAAAAATCCATTAGCCCTTTGGTTACTCAAGTTTTAAAAGACTCTTGCTTTTATACTTTTGTGAAAGCTATGTGGTCTTTGTTGTTTGGGTTTTTTAAAGGCCAAAATAATCAGGTTAACTGGATCTGAACCGTGTACAAATCTACTTGCTTCTTCAAAATCAGGCAAGATTTGACTTTTTCCAGGTTGACGCTCCTCTCCCTACCTACACTAAACAAAGATGGTTGATCCTATTTCTTAAGAAGAATTAAACTGGGCCAAGTTACGAGAATAAATACTTCAAATACATTTCCTGTGATTCAAATAAAAATGAGGTGAGTCAGGTAAAAAAAAAAAAAAAGCATGCCAGAAACAATTAATGGAATCAAGAGGTTACTTATTAGTTTTTGAGCTGTCACAGAGAAAGATAATGCAATCAGCTGTATTTTGTACATGTGAAGTTCAACACGTGTTTCTAAAAGAATCGGTTCTTTGGGTTGCCAAGCTGTCTGGCAAAAAATGTAATCGGAACCACCTTTTATAAAAATATTCCATTAAAACACTGCCTACAAGTATACAAAACTGTGAAATATATGCGAAAATTTCTTAACAATAATAGCTAACACTTACTATATAACTAGTACTATTTTAAACACTTTACATCAACTTATTTCACAGAGTTATTGGGATAATGAAGTACACCACTGTTTATCCCCGTTCTGCAAATAAGGAAACAGGTAAGATTAACATACTAAAAAGAAGAAGAGTAATTCAAACCCAAAATGTTGATTATGATCACTTCCGGATAGTAGGATTGTAGATAAAATCCCTATCTGCATTACAGAATGTTTACTATGCTGAAAGTTTGAGGTCTGGTTTATTTTAGCTTACCAGGAAAAAAGAGGGGAGGCAAAGCAAGATGGCCGAATCAAAGCCTCCATTGGTAAGAACGTTCCCTCTGCAGGAATAGCAATTTTACCAACTACACACAAAAAAGCACTGCCAAAGAACTAAAAATCAAGTGAGCAATCGTAGTACCATAGTTTTAATTTCATATTGCTGAAAGAGGCAATAAAGAGGGCAGGAGAGACCATCTTCAATTGCTGATGCCACTTCTCCCCCATCCTGCAATAGCAGCTGTGTGGCATGGACAAACAATACGTGCACTTGGGTGGGGAGAGCACAGCAACTAGGGGACTTTGCAGTGCTGACCAATCACGGTGGAGAGCAAAAGTGTGTTGGGCTCAGCCAGCAGTCACCCACAAAAGGGAGCATTTGGACATGACCTAGTCAGAGGAGAATCGCCCATCCAAGAGGCTGGAAATTGAGCAAGCCTTGCCACCAACGGCTAAAGTGCTCTAGGGTCCCAGGTAAACTTGAAAGGCAGTCTAGGACACAAGCACTGCAATTCCTGGGCAAGTCTTAGTCTTAGAGTCAGTGGACTAAGTTGGCACATGACCAGCTGAGCCACTAGGTGGGGCAACCAAGGCAGCAGACGTGTCACTCCTCCCCCCAACCCCAGGCAATGGAGGTCATAACTATGATAAGTGACTCCTTCCTTCTGCTTAGGGTAGGAAGGCAACAAGTAAAGGCAAGAGGAGTTTGTCTTTTACCTTGTATACCAGCTCAGTCACAGTAGGATAAGGCAGCAGGCAGAGTCCTGAGGCCCCATTCCAGGCCCTACCTCCTGGACATTTCTAGACACACCCTGGGCCACCCAATCCTGGTAGGATTCGTTGTTTGCTGACTAAAGAACACTCGGGCCTGAATAACCAACAGCAATACCCAGGTAGTAAGCTGTAGGCCTTGGTTGAGATTCAGACATACTGGCTTGAGGTGAAACCCAGCAAATTCCCAGCTCACTGTGGTGGCTATAGTGAGAGACTCCTGATCGAGAAAGGGAAAGAAAAAATAAAAGGGATTCTGTCTTAAATATCTTAGGTATCAGTTTAGGTCTTGAGGTCCCTGAGTCCAGGCCTAGGCTTTTGGACAGCATTTCTAGACCTGCCCTGTCCAAGAGGAGCCAATTGCCCTGAAGAGTGAAGCTCAAACCCAGCAGCAATCACCACAGGCTGACTGAAAAGCCCTTGGGTTTTAAGTGAACATCAACAGTGGCCTAGCAGAACTCCCCACGTGCCAGTGACCACAGAGAGAGGCTCTTCTGCCTACAGAAAGGAGAGAGAAGAGTGGGAAGGACTTTGTCTTGTGCTTTCATTGCCAGCTTAGCCACAGCAGAAAAGAACACCAGGTTGATTTCTAAGGTTTTTGACTCTTAATTCCTGGACCCCAAACTGCATCTCTTAACCATGTGGGGCCTTGGGGAACTCACCACATTGAAGGGAAGGACATAAATCTGGCTGGCTTCACTACCCGATGATTGTAGAGCCATAGGGACTTAAGTGAACATAGGTGGTAGACAGGTAGTGGTTACAGCAGGCCCTGGGTCACACCCACTGCTGTGCTAGATTTAGGTCTGAGCCAGTGCAATTCCAGAGGTGGTGGCAACAAGGGCATCATCCCACCCCCCAGCTTCAGGCAGCTCAGCACAGAGAGACAGAAAGACATTTGTTTGGGAGAAAATAAGGAAAGAGAACAAGAGTCTCTGCCTGGTAATTCAGAGAATTATTCTGGATCTCAGTCAACACCACCAAGGCTGCAGTATCTCTATGAGACTGAAAGAACCACACCATTAGTGAGCTTGGGGCCTAAGTCCTTTTGAATACTTAGAAAGTCTTCCCAAGGAAAGATGCACAAAAACAAGCCCAGACTGAAAAGACTACAGTAAATACTTAACTCTTCAATGACTGGACAGCAACAAACATGCAGAAGCATCAAGACCATCCAGAAAAACATGACCTCACCAAACGAATTATATAAGGCACCAGGGACCAATCCTGGAGAAACACAGATATGTGACTTTTCAGACAAAGAATTCAGAATCCTATCAGACAAATTAAACAAAAAAACTGAAATTATTTTTTAAAATAAAGCAGAAATTCCAGAATTGAAAAATGCAATTGACATACTGAAGAATGCATCAGCCTCTTAATAGCAGAATGCACCAAGTGGAAGAAATAATTAGTGAGCTTGAAAACAGACTATTGAAAATGCACAGAGGAGTCAAAAGTAAAAATAAGAATTAAACACTCCTACGAGATCTAGAAAATAGTCTCAAAAGGGTGAATGTAAGAGTGATTGGCATTAAAGAGGAGGTAGAAAAAGAGATAGAGGTAGAAAGTTTATTCAAATCGGTAGTAACCGAGAACTTCCCAAACCTAGAGGAAGATATCAATATCTAAGTACAAGAAGGTTATAGAACACCAAGAAGAGTTAACCCAAAAAAGACTGTGTCGAGGCATTTAATAATCAAACCCCCAAAGGTCAAGGATAAAGGATCCTAAAAGCAGCAAGAGAAAAGAAACAAACAACATACAATGGAGCTCCAATTTGTCTGCAAGACTTTTCAGTGGAAACTTTACAGGACATGAGAGAGTAGTATGACATATTTAAAACTGAAAGAAAAAAATTTTATCCTAGAATATCCAACAAAAATATCCTTCAAACATGAAGGAGAAATAAAGACCTTCCCAAACAAATGAAAGCCGAAAGTTTTCATCAACACCAGACTTTTCCTAGAAGAAATAACAAGGAGAGTTCTTCGATCTGGAAAGAAAAGGACATTGATGAGTAAAAAATCTTCTGAAAGTGCAAAACTCAGTGGTAATAGTAAGTGCACAGAAAAACATAAAATATTATAATACTGTAATTGCGATGTGTGAACTACTCTTAAGTAGAACAACTAATAATGAACCAATCAAAAATAGTAACTATAAAACTTTTCAAGACAAACAGTACAATAAGACAGAGAAACAACACAAAAAACGAGAGGGATGAAGTATAGAGATTTTATTGGTTTTCATTTTGCTTGTTTATTTATGTAATCAGTGATAAGCTGGCATCCATTTAAAATAACAGGTAATAAGACAGTGCTTGGAAGCCTTACGATAACCTCAAAACAAAAAACAGACAATGTATACACCAAAAATAAAAAGAAATTAAAACATGCCACCAGAAAAAACCACCTTCACTCAAAGGAAGACAGAAAGGAAGGAATGAAGGAAGAGAAGACCATAAAATAACCAGAAAACAATTAACAAAATGGCAGGGGTAAGTCCTTATCAATAATAGCATTGAATGTGAATGGACTAAACTATCTAATCAAAAGACAAAGAGTGGCAAAACGGATTAAAAACCAAGAACAATCTGTTGCCTGCAAGAAACACATTTCACCTATAAAGACACCTGAAATCAAAATAAAGAGACAGAAAAAGATACTCCATGCAAATGGAAACCAAAAAAAGAGTAGGAGTAATTATACTTGTATCAGACAAAATAGATTTCAAGACAAAAATTATAAGGAGATAAAGGTCATTATATAATGATAAAGGGTTCAATTCAGTAAGAGGATATAACTGTAAATATATATGCACCCAATGCTGATGCACCCAGAAACATAAAGCAAACATTATTAGAGCTAAATGGAGAGACTGACCAAAATATTATAAAAGCTGGAGACTTCACCACCTGACTTTCAGTACTGGACAGACCTTTCACACAAAAAAATCAACAAAGAAACATCAGACTAAATCTGCACTACAGAACAAATGAACCTAAACAGAGTATTTCATAAAACAGCTGCAGAATACACATTCTTTTCCCCAGCACATGGATCATTCTCAAGGACAGACCGTATGTTAGGTCACAATAAAAATCTTAAAACATTCCATTAGGAGGATCCAAGATGGCCGATTAGGAGCAGCTGAGGATTGCAGCTCCCCAGTGAAAGCGCGGAGGGTGAGTGGACGCCGCATTGCCAGACGGATTTTTATTGCCCACAGACGAGGAGATTCCCAGGGGGAGGAGCCCCCACGGGTCGCCAGCGCGGCTGGTTTGGCAGACGCAGCTGTTTTTGCCAGCGCGACTGTTTTCGCCGGCGCTGCTGTTTTCGGCGGCGTCCCGGCGCAGCAGTTCCCCCATACAAAATACGTGGGTCCGGGTGCCGTTTTAGCTGGCAATTGGAGCTCCGGGAAGGCAGAGCCGCCCATTCATCTGATTAAAAAAGGGGACTGAACAGGCAGCCAGGCCAGGAGATTTCCCAGGCAAAAAACGCCAGGAATCTCAGCGCCTGCGGGTTCAGCCGGCGCAGTGGGTCGCCGCACGGGAAATCACACAGATCCCGGCGCCTTTTCAACAGGCGGCTGGAACACCTGGGAGACTCTGAGGCAGGGAGCCAGGTGATCAGGCTCTGCTAGTCCCACCCCCACAAAAAAAACAGGAATCAGAAACGCTCTGGATGGAGAGTTTCACAGCAAGCACAGCTGAGCCCTGGAAGGCCCAGCTCTGTGGGGGGAGGGGCGTCCGCCATTACTGAGGCAGTCTGCCCCTACAGAGGTAGTTTGCCATTGCCGAGGCAGTTCTCACTACACCGGTATAAACAGGACTACAGGGAAGTTCATACGCCAGCTGGGTGGAGCCCACAGCAGCTCAGCAAAGCCTCTGTAGGCAGACAGTGACTAGGCTGCCTCATCGCTGGGCAAGGCAGCCCTGAGAAAAAGGCAGCAGCACCAGGGAAACTCATAAATAAAGCCCTAACTCCCCGGGACAGAGCACCTGGGGAAAAAAGGGGTTTATAAGTTCTGCTGCAGCAGACTTAAACGTACCTGCCCAGCAACTCTGAATGAACAATGGAGTTCACATCTCAGCACTTGAGCTCCTATAAAGGACACTCTGTCTCCTCAAGCGGCTCCCTCACCCCCGTATATCCAACGAGTCACCTCACAAAGGAGTGCTCAGACGGACATCTGGCGGGTATTCTTCTGGGACAAAGATAGCAGAAGAAGAGACTGGCAGCAACCCTTACTGTTCTGCAGCTGCTGCAGGTGATCCCCCAGGCAAACAGGGCTGGGAGTGGACCTCAGCAGTCCTAAAGCAGAGGGGCCAGACTGTTAGAAGGAAAACTAAGAAACAGAAACAAGTAACTTCATCATCAACAAACGGGCACGTCCACTGAGAGACCCCATCTGAAAATCACCAACCACAAAGACCACACATAGATAAATCCACAAACATGGGAAGAAACCAGTCCAAAAAGGAGGAAAACACCCGAAACCAGAATGCCTCTCCTCCTACAAGGGATCACAACTCCTCACCAGCAAGGGAACAAGGCTGGATGGATAATGAGTGTGATGAAATGACTGCATCAGGCTTCAGAAGGTGGCTAATAAGAAACTTCTGTGAGCTAAAAGAACATGTTCTAACCCAATGCAAAGAAACTAAGAACCTTGAAAAAAGATTTGACGAAATGCTAACGAGAATAACCAACTTAGGAATGTAAGTGAATTGATGGAGCTGAAAAACACAAGAACTTTGCGAAGCATACACAAGTTTCAACAGCCGAATCGACCAAGCAGAAGAAAGGGTATCAGAGGTCGAAGATCAACTCAATGAAATAAAACGAGAAGGAAAGAGTAGAGAAAAAAGGGTAAAAAGGAATGAACAAAGTCTCCAAGAAATATGGGACTATGTGAAAAGACCTAATCTACGTTTGATAGGTGTACTTGAATGTGAAGGAGAGAATGAATCCAAGCTGGAAAATACTCTTCAGGATATTATCCAGGAGAACTTCCCCAACATAGGAAGGCAGGCCAATATTCAAGTCCAGGAAATACAGAGAACACCACAAAGATATTCCTCAAGAAGAGCAACCCCAAGGCACATAATTGTCAGATTCACCAGGGTTGAAATGAAGGAGAAAATGCTAAGGGCAGCCAGAGAGAAAGGTCGGGTTACCCACAAAGGGAAGCCCATCAGACTCACAGCAGATCTCTCACCAGAAACCCTACAAGCCAGAAGAGAGTGGGGGCCAATATTCAACATCCTTAAAGAAAAGAACTTTCAACCCAGAATTTCATATCCAGCCAAACTGAGCTTCATAAGTGAAGGAAAAATAAAATCCTTTACGAACAAGCAAGTATTCAGAGATTTCATCACCACCAGGCCTGCTTTACAAGAGCTCCTGAAAGAGGCACTAAACATAGAAAGGAACAACCAGTACCAGCCACTCCAAAAACATACCAAACAGTAAAGACCATCAACACAATGAAGAAACTGCATCAACTAACGGGCAAAACAGCCACCTAGCATCAAAATGGCAGTATCAAATTCACACATAACAGTATTAACCCTAAATGTAAATGGGCTAAATGCCCCAATTAAAAGACATAGACTGGCAAACTGGATAAAAAGCCAAAACCCGTCTGTGTGCTGTATCCAGGAAACCCATCTCCTACGCAGAGATACACAAAGGCTCAAAATAAAGGGATGGAGGAAGATTTACCAAGCAAATGGAGAGCAAAAGAAAGCAGGAGTTGCAATTCTCATCTCTGATAAAATAGACTTTAAACCAACAAAGATCAAAAGAGACAAAGAAGGACATTACATAATGGTAAAAGTATCAATGCAACAAGAAGAGCTAAGGATCCTAAATATATACGCACCCAATACAGGAGCACCCAGATACATAAGGCAAGTTCTTAATGACTTACAAAGAGACTTAGACTCCCACACAATAATAGTGGGAGACTTGAACACCCCGTTGTCAATGTTAGACAGATCAATAAGACAGAAAATTAACAAGGATATCCAGGACTTGAACTCAGACCTGGATCAAGCAAACCTAATAGACATTTACAGAACTCTCCACCCCAAATCCACAGAATATACATTCTTCTCAGCACCACATCACACCTACTCTAAAATTGACCACATAATTGGAAGTAAATCACTCCTCAGCAAATGCAAAAGAACAGAAATCATAACAAACAGTCCCTCAGACCACAGTGCAATCAAGTTAGAACTCAGAATTCAGAAACTAACTCAGAACCATACAGCTTCATGGAAACTGAACAACTGGCTCTTGAATGTTGACTGGATAAACAATGAAATGAAGGCAGAAATAAAGATGTTCTTTGAAACCAACGAGAATGAAGACACAACATACCAGAATCTCTGGGACACATTTAAAGCAGTCTCTAGAGGAAAATATATAGCAATAAATGCCCACATGAGAAGCAAGGAGAGATCAAAAATTGACACCCTATCGTCAAAATTGAAAGAGCTAGAGGAGTAAGATCAAAAAAACTCAAAACCTAGCAGAAGACAAGAAATAACTAAGATCAGAGCAGAACTGAAGGAGATAGAGACACAAAAAACCCTTCAAAAAATCAATAAAACCAGGAGCTGGTTTTTCGAAAGGGTCAACAAAATAGACCACTAGCCAGAATAATAAAAAAGAAAAGAGAAAATAATCAAATAGATGCAATAAAAAAATGATAAAGGCGATATCACCACAGATTCCACAGAAATTCAAACCATCATCAGAGATTATTACAAACAACTCTATGCACATAAACTAGTAAACCTGGAAGAAATGGATAAATTCCTGGACACATGCATCCTCCCAAGCCTAAACCAGGAAGAAGTCGAAACCCTGACTAGACCAATAACAAGGTCTGAAGTTGAGGCAGCAATTAAGAGCCTACCACCCAAAAAAGCCCAGGTCCAGATGGGTTCACAGCCGAATTCTACCAGACATACAAAGAGGAGCTGGTACCATTCCTTCTGAAACTATTCCAAACAATCCAAAAAGAGGGAATCCTTCCTAAATCATTTTATGAGACCAACATCATCCTGATACCAAAACCTGGCAGAGACTCAGCAAGAAAAGAAAACTTCAGGCCAATATCCATGATGAACATAGATGCAAAAATCTTCAATAAAATACTGGCAAACCGATTGCAACAGCACATCAAAAAGCTTATCCACCATGATCAAGTAGGCTTCATCCCAGGGATGCAAGCCTGGTTCAACATACGCAAATCTATAAACATAATCCACCACATAAACAGAACCAAAGACAAAAACCACATGATAATCTCAATTGATGCAGAGAAGGCCTTTGACAAAATTCAACAGCCCTTTATGCTAAAAACTCTCAATAAACTAGGTATTGATGGAACGTATCTCAAAATGATAAAAGCTATTTACGACAAACCAACAGCCAATATCATACTGAATGGGCAAAAACTAGAAGCATTCCCTTTGAAATCTGGCACTAGACAAGGATGTCCTCTCTCACCACTCCTATTCAATATAGTACTGGAAGTTCTAGCCAGAGCAATCAGGCAAGAAAAAGAAATAAAGGGTATTCAAATAGGAAAGGAGGAAGTCAAATTGTCTCTATTTGCAGACGATATGATTGTATATCTAGAAGACCCCATTGTCTCAGCCCAAAATCTCCTGAAACTGATAAGCAACTTCAGCAAAGTCTCAGGATATAAAATCAATGTGCAAAAATCACAAGCATTCCTATACACCAATAACAGACTTAAAGACAGCCAAATCAAGAACCAACTGCCATTCACAATCACTACAAAGAGAATAAAATACCTAGGAATACAACTAACAAGGAACGTAAAGGACCTCTTCAAGGAGAACTACAAACCACTGCTCAATGAAATAAGAGAGGACACAAACAGATGGAGAAATATTCCATGTTCATGGCTAGGAAGAATCAATATTGTCAAAATGGCCATACTGCCCAAAGTAATTTACAGATTCAACGCTATCCCTATCAAGCTACCAATGACCTTCTTTGAAAAACTGGAAAAAACCACCTTAAACTTCACATGGAACCAAAAGAGAGCCCGCATAGCCAAGTCAATTCTAAGCAAAAAGAACAAAGCTGGAGGCATCACACTCCCGGACTTCAAACTATACTACAAAGCTACAGTAATCAAAACAGCATTGTACTGGTACCAAAACAGAGATATAGACCAATGGAACAGAACAGAGGCCTCCGACACAACACAACACATCTACAACCACCTGATCTTTGACAAACCTGACAAAAACAAACAATGTGGAAGCGAGTCCCCTGTTTAATAAATGGTGTCGGGAAAACTGGCTAGTCATGTGCAGAAAGCAGAAGCTGGACCCCTTCCTGACACCTTACACTAAAATTAACTCCAGATGGATTAAAGACTTAAACATAAGACCTAACACCATAAAAACCCTAGAAGAAAATCTAGGCAAAACCATTCAGGACATAGGCATAGGCAAGGACTTCATGACCAAAACACCAAAAGCAGTGGCAACAAAAGCCAAACTAGACAAATGGGACCTAATCAAACTCCACAGCTTCTGCACAGCAAAAGAAACAGTCATTAGAGTGAATCGGCAACCAACAGAATGGGAAAAAATTTTTGCTGTCTACCCATCTGACAAAGGGCTGATAACCAGAATCTACAAAGAACTGAAACAGATTTACAAGAAAAAAACAAACAAGCCCATTCAAAAGTGGGCGAAGGATATGAACAGACACTTTACAAAAGAAGACATACATGAAGCCAACAAACATATGAAAAAATGCTCATCATCACTGGTCATTAGAGAAATGCAAATCAAAACTACATTGAGATACCATCTCACGCCAGTTAGAATGGCGATCATTAAAAAATCGGGAGACAGCAGATGCTGGAGAGGATGTGGAGAAATAGGAACGCTTTTACACTGTTGGTGGGAGTGTAAATTAGTTCAACCATTGTGGAAGACAGTGTGGCGATTCCTCAAGGACCTAGAAATAGAAATTCCATTTGATCCAGCAATCTCATTACTGGGGATATATCCAAAAGACTATAAATCGTTCTACTATAAGGACACATGCACACGAATGTTCATTGCAGCACAGTTTACAATAGCAAAGACCTGGAACCAACCCAAATGCCCATTGATGATAGACTGGACAGGGAAAATGTGGCACATATACACCATGGAATATTATGCAGCCATCAAAAACGATGAGTTCGTGTCCTTTGTAGGGACATGGATGAACCTGGAAACCATCATTCTCAGCAAACTGACACAAGAACAGAAAATCAAACACCGCATGTTCTCACTCATAGGCGGGTGTTGAACAATGCGAACACATGGACACAGGGAGGGGAGTATCACACACTGGGGTCTGTCGGGGGGAAAAAGGGGAGGGATAGTGGGGGGGTGGGGAGTTGGGGAGGGATAACATGGGGAGAAATGCCAGATATAGGTGATGGGGAGGAAGGCAGCAAATCACACTGCCATGTGTGTACCTATGCAACAATCTTCCATGTTCTTCACATGTACCCCCAAACCTAAAATGCAATAAAAAAAAATAAAAATAAAAAAACAAACAAAAAACAAACAAAAAAAACATTCGATTAATATCAAACACCTTCTCTAAACACAATCGAATAAAACTAGAAATCAATAAGGAGAAATTTTTGAAACTGTACAAACACATGGAAATTAAATAATAGGCTCCTGAATGAACTGTAGATAAATAAAAAAATTAAGAAAGAAAATGAAAAATTTCTTGAAACAACAGAAACACAGCATACTGAAACCTATGGGATACAGTGAAACCAGTACTAAATGGGAATTTTATAGCTATAAGTGTCTACGTCAAAAAAGAACAAACACTTAACATGCATCTTAAACAACCAGAAAAGAGCAAACTAAACCCAAAATTAGTAGAGGAAAAGAAATAATAATAAAGATCAGAGTAGAGATAAATGAAATTGAGACAAAGAAAATACAAAAGATCAATGAAACAAAAACATGCAGAATACACATTCTGCATGTGTATTTTTAAAAAGATAAGCAAAATTGAGACAACTTTTTAAAAAAGATAAGCAAAATTGACACAACTTTAAACCAACTAAGAAAAAAAGAAGACCCAAATAAATAAAATCAGAGATCAAAAGGGAGACATTACAACTAATACCACAGAAATTCAAAGGATCATTAGTGGCTACGATGAGCCACAGTATGGCAATAAATTGAAAAATCTAGAGGAAATGGATAAATTCCCCAGACACATAACAGCTATCAAGACTGAACCAGGAAGAAATCTAAAACTTGAACAGGCCAGTAATAAGTAACAAAATCAAAGCTGTAATAAAACCATCACCCAGTAAAGAAAAGCCCAGCATTCGATGGCTTCACTGCTGAATTCTGCCAAACATTTGAAGAACCAATATCAATCCTACTCAAACTATTTCAAAAAACAGAGGAAGAGGGAATAATTCCAAAGTCATTTTACAAAGCCAGTATTACCCTGATACCAAATCCAGAGAATGACACATTGAAAAAGGAAAACTACAGGCCAATATCTCTGATAAATAAATCCTCAACAACATACTAACAAACCGAATTCAACAATACCTTAGAAAGATCATTCATCATAACCAAGGAGATTTATTCCAGGATGCAAAGATGGTTCAACATATGCAAATCAATCAGTGTGATACATCCTATCAACAGAATGAAGGACAAAAATCATATGATCATTTTAACCAATGCTGAAAAAGCATTTGATACAATTCAACATCCTTCATGATAAAAACTCTCAAAAAACGGGTATTGAAGGAACATGCCTCAACATAGTAACAGCCATATACAACAGACCCACAGCTAGTATCATACTGAGCAGGGAAAAACTGAAAGCCTTTCCTCTAAGATCTGGAACATGACAAGGATGCCCACTGCCACCACTGTTATTCAACACAGTACTGGAAGTCCTAGCTAGAGCAACTGTACAAGAGAAAGAAATAAAGGGCATCCAAATTGGAAAGGAAGAAGTTTAATTATCCTTGTTTGTAGATTATATGATCTTACTGTAAGGTCGGTTGCTTCGCTGGGGAGCTCAGACACGCCCATTCCTCCCAGTGTCTGGGAATTACATCACCACTCCAGGATCAACATTTAACTTTGCCACATAGCCTCCCCAACACCCACCCCTGAAGCAAACTCCACACCTAGCCCACCACTGGAAACCCCCACCCAAAGATTTTCAAAAAGCCCCAACAAACCTTGCCCAATAGCACTTCCTTGCCCGATAGCACTTTGCCCCGTCAAGGTCATTTTCCCCCCGAGGCGGCCCACTCACCACAAATCCCACCTACCCACTAGTAGTAGCTTGCCTCGTCCACGTCCTGTGTTCCAATATCCAATCAAGTGCCTTATGCTTTGTATCCTCAGTTCCCAATCAAACACCTTCACTCCCTATAAAACCCCTTGCCCTAAAAAGTTAGGTGCGACTTCTCTGGCCCCATCCCGGACCATAGAACCTCGCCTGGTAGCTGAATAAATTGGTTTTTCATTTTCTTATACTGGTCTCAGTTTCCTCATTTTAAACTCGGCAATAACCCTTACATTTGGTGCCGGAAACCCGGGAGGAGTTGTAAGACCCCCTCCTGGGGAAAAATGGACCCCTCCTGGGTAAACTGACTCCTACATCCAAAGCTGGACCAGGGAACCCGCTCCGCCACAAGGTAAGACTTCTATTGTCCATAACCCCTCCCGCTGCCTGCTCCGTGGACTCCCTGCTCATAACTGCAACTGCGTCAGGGACTCCTCGTTTCTCGTCGTGGGCCCGGGGCCCCGGCCTCGTCTCGAGGACCTGAGCGTAGAGGAGAAGTCCCTACACTCTTGTCTTCTCCCCGTAAGGGGTTTGCCAGCGGTCAGGAACCTGTGGGAGACGTCCCCATCTTCCTGAACCCTCTCCAGTGTTCGGCAGTGCAGTCCAGGACAGCTTCCGATCATCTCCGCAGCAGTGGGTGAGGTTTGAGTAATAAGAAGCCCCGTTTACAACTCCAGGCCCTGCCCCAGGACCCGGACCAAACCCCGGCTCTTAATCCCAAATTAGCCCTTTGGCAAGCAAGCTCCCACCTAAGTACTCTTAGTTCCTCTTTTGTTCCCGAGCGAGTGTGTGAGTGAATGAGTTTATGTGTAGTCGCACGGCTTAACGGCTACGGGACTTGAGTGGGCCTCCACCCGCGGTTCCACGGGAGCATCATAAGGCATAACGGTGATTCACCTCAGGACCAAAAGTTCTGAGGTGACCAGGCCCGGGGGTTATACGGGTACACCTCAGCCAAGACGCCCCTGAAACATCCCTTTGGGGACGTGGCCGGTAAGGCATCAGACTGGTCTCCCACCTGGGGGGCACCCATCCTTTGTTCATCAGTCTCACATGTGGTTCTGTCTGTACTGTAGATTCACTAGTTTTGCTAGACTCCTGTTAGCCGACATACAGTGGTTTAGGCCTGCTTCCCTCAGAGTAGACGATATCCTACAGTGGGTAACAGACCACTGGCTGTAGGGGACATTTACTGAATTTCTGCCGCTTGAAATAACTCTGTTCTCCTTTCTCCTTCTATTCTTTCTCTACCTCTGAGACCTCACTCTCTAGCCCCATCCCTGTCACTTCTTCAAATTCTCCCATGTGGCAAATAGCTCTAGCCATCTCTCTCTTTATCTTCTTTCTCACTGTAGTCATCGCAGCTTGTAGGTTTTCTCAACCACCCCTTCCAGGAAAAGAACTCTTTTATCTATGTTGGGTGTAATACCTCACCCCCGTAGTTAACTAGTTAATCATGGGCAACCAAGAGTCTCGCCCAGACCCTAAGTCCCCACTAGGATGCCTAACTTTAAATTTACCCAAACTGGGCCTCTCCATAAAAAAGAAGAGGCTATTCTTCCTCTCCACTGTAGCCTGGCCTCAATATCCCTTAGACAACCAGTCCAAATGGCCTCCAGAAGGCACACTCGACTTTAAAGTTCTGACGGACTTGGATAACTTTTGCCAAAAGAACGGCAAGTGGGCAGAAATTCCCTATGTTCAGGCTTTCTGGTGTCTCCGTGCCCGCCCCGATCTCTGCTCCTCCTGCAGCACAGTCCAGGTACTCCTAGCGAAAAAATCCCTCGATCCGCCTTCAGCCCCGCCGTGGGCCTCTTCCACCTCCTTCTCCGACCCCGATCTGCCTGAGGAACTCTCCCTGCCCCCAGCCCCACTCATTAACCCCTCGCCTTATGCAGAACCCCAACCCCCACCTACTTCCCCAGGTCCTAACATGGGCTCTCCTGTTAGTGCCCATACCCGCTCTCACGGAACTAAACCCCAAACCCTCCTGCTCCTTCTCCTCCTGAACCCCAACCCCTTCCTACTCTACCACACTCTGGGGTAACCTCTCCTGTTGGCGGCCCCGCTCATACGCCCGGCGTCCCCACCAATGAAAACCCCCTCCTCTGTCCTCTCCGCGAGGTTGCCGGAACGGAAGGTGTTGTCCACGTACACGTTCCTTTCTCTCTCTCTGATCTATCCACCATTGAAAAACACTTAGGGTCATTCTACACTAATCCTACTGTCTACATTAAAGAATTCCACTATCTAACACAAGCCTATGACTTAACCTGGCATGACATTTATGTAATCTTGTCCTCCACCCAAACCCCAGATGAACATAATTGCATTCGCACAGCCACTCGGGCACACGCTGGCCAGGTACACCTAACTGATCCCCCAAATGCCAGTAGGCGCAGTGGCGGTCCCCGACACTGATCCTAACTGGGACTATCAAACCAACCCAAATGGCCGCTGCCGCCAAGACCAAATGCTGCAGTGCCTCCTAGCGGGCATGCAAGGCGCAGCACAAAAGGCAGTTAACTATGATAAACTACATGAAATAACTCAGGGTCCTACTGAAAACCCAGCTGCCTTCCTTGACCAACTAACCAATGCTATGGTCCTACACACCCGAGTGGACCCAAATTCCCCCGGCTGGGACCACCCTCCTAGCTGCTCATTTTATCTCTCAGTCAGCCCCAGACATAAAAAAGAAACTAAAAAAGGCAGAGGAGGGTCCCCAAACTCCCATACAAGACCTGGTAAACATGGCATTTAAAGTTTTTAATGGCCGAGAGGAAAAGGCTGAGGCTGTCTGCCAGGCCCATTTATAGCAGCAAGTAAGCCTCCAAATCCAAGCTATTGTAGCAGCCCTGAGGCCGGCAGCTCACCCAGCGTCTGGCGCAAGGAGCTCCTCAAAGCTCCTCCCAAAAGGTCCCCCAGGACCTGCCCAGGCTGCTTCAAAGGTCCCACCCGGAGCCTGCCTCAAGTGTGGTCAGGAGGGACACTGGGCCCGACAGTGCCCCTGTCCTCGCCCACCTCCCCGGACCCTGCCCGAGCTGCAAGCAGACTGGACACTGGAAGGTTGACTGCCTGTTCCGGACTTCAGGCTCATCCCCTGCACCTCTATGTGGGGGACAAGCCAGTCCAAAAAATACAGTCCCTTCACTTGAACTCCTCGGCCTCATGGACGACTGACGTGGCCCGGACTCGGAGACCCCCATCACCCTCGCCGAGCTCAGGGTAATGCTACAAGTAGCGGGTAAGTCCATTTCCTTCATGGTAAACACAGGGGCTACTTATTCTGTATTGCCTTCCTACTCAGGACCCAGCATTCCTTCCCAGGTCTCGGTCGTGGGAATTGATGGGAAGCCCTTCTGTCCCAATCGGACCCATCCCTTAACCTGTAACCTTGAGGGACATCCGTTCACACACTCCTTCCTGATCACACCCTCGTGCCCAGTCCCCTTGTTAGGATGGGATATCCTCCAGACTTTAGGGGCTACCCTCCAACTCACCGGCCCCCCCTCAGTCAGCTCCATCCTCCACCAGTCTCCTACTACTGACTTTAACCGACAACACATCCAGTCACAGCCCCTCGCCTCAACCCCCTATCTCTCCTGAAGTAGTTGACCCCTTGGTATGGGACACTTCCAAGCCTGTAGTGGCCAAACATCACATGCCAGTTAAAATAATTCTAAAAAATCCTACCCACTTTCCCTCATGTCCCCAGTTTCCTATCTCAAAAACCCACCGCCAGGGCCTAAAGCCTATTTACACCAGTTCCCCTTGTAGTACCCCTATCCTGCCAGTCCGAAAACCATCTGGCGATTATCGCCTAGTCCAGGATCTATGCTTAATCGACGAGGCAGTGGTACCCCTCCACCCGGTAGTCCCCAACCCTTACACATTATTATCCCATGTTCCCTCTAAAACCTCCCATTTCATGGTCATTGATCTCAAGGACACCTTCTTCACCATTCCCCTTCACCCAGACTCTTACTTCCTCTAACTCGTCACAACAGTTAACCTGGACAGTCCTGCCCCAGGGCTTTAGAGATAGCCCCCACATATTTGGGCAAGCATTAGCGACTGACCTCGCCTCTTACCCCTTCAGCCCAGTCTTCTCTTACAATATGTGGATGACCTGTTGCTCTGCA
The DNA here is from genome assembly GCA_036589455.1 of Ateles fusciceps. Lineage (NCBI taxonomy): Eukaryota > Metazoa > Chordata > Mammalia > Primates > Atelidae > Ateles > Ateles fusciceps. Next base: position 1,200,514 of record JAZHEH010002703.1, on the reverse strand, counting down.
GCCCCTCTCTTTCCATGTCACAGCAGCATACTGCTACTCTCCTTAATTTTCTTGGGACTAGGGGTTACCGGGTCTCCCCCTCCAAGGCACAGCTGTCAGTTACCTCAGTAATCTACTTAGGCATTCACCTTACTCCACAAATCAGAGGCTTAACAACACACCGCCGAAAGGCATTACTTGCATTACAGCCCCCAAAAACGGCTGATGAAATCCTCTCCTTTTTAGGATTTGTAGGATTCCCAATTTTGCACCCCTGGCAAAGCCCTTGTATGCGGCAGCTAAAAATACCCCAACGGGACCTCTCTCCCATCCAGGGGTTGTTAAACAAGCTTTTAAAACCTTACAGACTGCCCTGTCCACCGCACCTCCTCTTCACTTGCCGGATCTTAACTGCCCTTTCCATTTGTTCACGATGAAAAACAGGGAATAGCGGTTGGGGTCTTAACCCAATCCCTAGGCCCCATGTATCGCCCAGTAGCCTACTTATCGAAACAGCTTGACCCTACTGTCCGAG